>CM061139.1:56029496-57229496 GCA_030789695.1 Scilla litardierei
TCGCCGCCAGCAGAGATCTTGCCGATGCCAACCTTTTGAACCTTTTGCCACTGCCTCAACCATTAGTTGCCGCTGCCAACCTCCACTTATCGTTGTCGCTGCCAGCAGAGATCAGTTGCTCCGCAGAGATCTCATGGCGTTGGTAAAAATTTAACCTTTTGATTGATCTTCTCATCTCAGATCATCTCAGGTCGTTGTTGGCAAAGTTGATCATCTCATCTCAGATCATCAAGATGTATCAATATTTAACCTTTTGATTTGTTGGTAAAAATTTGATTTTTATATTGATGCGATCAAACTTGATTATGAATAATCATGAAGAATTGACATTTGAGCTTGCTCCTACAGGTGCTTTCACGTGTCCAGACTATATCCATGACCGATTTCTATTTATTTCTATTTATGGAAGTCTCAATGACACTTCCATGTGCCCCAATATAGTTCAAGTTTTATGATTTTGGATCAAGATCTTGCATTCTAGCCGCTCATTGCCTTAATTTCATAACTGATGCCAAGTCCAAGCATCTAAAGGTACAAGTTTGATCAAATGAAATTTTTAGATTTGTGTCGTGGTGAAATTATTTGCATATTTTTCATTATGTACTTGGTTTTTTTTTTGAGGAATTGTTATGTTCAATGTCCAATTTTGATTAGAAAAATTTGTATGGCATTTGAAATTTTCTTTATCCGCTTAAATTTCATTTATATGCGTTTAGGGCACCTGTAATTAAAGCAGATGTTTTTATTTCTGTTGGAATTGTTAAAATTCAGCATGACCAGTGTTGTTTCATAAATTTAAGATTGATATCGCATATGAGTTTAGTGATGTTTGATGTTTTGTTGTTGAAGATGGTATGCCAATCAATTGAAGATGTGGGACCAACGGTTATGTGAGAGGTTTGATTGAGTTTTAGAGCTCAGGTGACAGTTGTTAGATTCATCAATTTTAGGTCTACTATAAGTAACCAGGCTTACAAGAACTGAAGTTGACCATTAGGGGTAACTGAAAATCATATATCTGTTTTAATTTGGACTCGATAGTTGTAGTGCAAAAGAGCACTGTGAAGGGAGATGAATTTCTGGTTTCTTATTATACCTCTACTCACTGTGATGGGATCTCATGATACCTATACTGTTTGAATTTTTTTGCTCTTTAAATTCTTTTAAATTTTTTAGCTCATATTTTTTATCGTCGTTAATATCATCTCACGGCTCATGATTTCTTTGCGGGTAGCTATCGTATGGCTCTTTCTTTCTCACACAGAATAGAAGGAAGAATCTCAGGGCTCATATCTTTTTGTTCAAGAAAAAGAGAAGGAATAACGTCACAGCTAATTTTTGGGAGCAAGCAGGACACGGAAATTTTTTAAACCCTCTGTTTACATTTAGTACCAAAGCTATTTTTTGAACCATTAGTTTACATTCAACAATTATGTGTTTGTTGAACCCTATGCTAATTTGATTATGATTTGGAAGGGTAAAGGGGTTGATTTTGCTGCATTAGAGGAAGTTGAGTCATATTTGAGAGAAGATTTTAGGTTGTAGTACGGAAAATGTTCAGCTTTGTTATAAGTTTTTGAGATTAAACTTACATTGAACTAATTGAAGATAATGTTTATGCTCTCCTTTGATTTGTTTTAATTAACTATATGCAATTCGTATTAGTTAGGTTTATTGGAAATTCTATATATTGGCCTATCTTTAGTTCATCTTTGATCTTTGTTTAAGCACTTTGACTGTCATGCGGAAGAGCTAATTTTTTTCACACTTTCTAATTATTTTAAATTCTTTGGTTCATAATTTTTTTGAATAAATTTTTTATATCATCTCAAGACTCATGCTTTTTTTGCTCAAGGCTATCACACAGCTCTTTTTTCGTGCACTTTTTTTCGTGCAGAATAGGAGGAAGCATCTAAGGCTCATTTTTTTCTTATGAAGAAAAGGTGGAAGTAGGTCACGACTAATTTTTGGAGCAAGCAGGTCTGTAATTTTTTTGAACCCTTTGTTTACATTTAGCCCCGTAGCTATTTTTTGAACCCAGTTACATTCAGCAATTATGTACTCATTGACCCCTTTGCTCATTTGATTATGATTTTGAAGGGTAAAATGTTTGCTTTTGCTGCATTTGAGGAAGTTGAGTTATATCTGAGAAAAGATTTTGGCTTGTAGTAGGGAAAAGGTTCAACTTTGTTATATAGATTTCAGATTAAACTAGGATTGAACTAATTGAAGATACCGATGATTCTTCCATTTGCACATGTATAATTAACTATATGCAATTTGTGTCAGTTTGGTGTGGGTTTAGTAGACCTTTTCTATATTGGACTATGTTCACTTCGTCTTTCATCTTCGTTTGAGCAATTTGAATGTAATGCAGGGCCTATAATTTTAACTACAGTGTAGGGGTTTGAGTCAATTTGCGTCTGATAAAAAATTTAATTTTATTCCATTGTTTGTTTACTTAAAAACAACTATTGTTTTATAAAAAAAATATTGTTTGCATGTGCATGTGTGTTCATGTGTGTATTTTATAGGATATGTAAAATAAAGGATTTGCATAATACAAATCATCATCCTTGATAAATTATAAGCTTAGCGCACCTGAATATAAGCTTTTGTTGCTATCGCCCTATGAATATAAGCTTAGCACACCTGATAAATTATATTCTTATACCATTCCACATCGATAAATGTTTATTTGAAAAAATCAATTAACATTTTTGCTAAATTTTGACAATCAGTTGGATGAACATGTAAAAAGTAAGGTCCATGCATTGAGAAGCACTCAACTATTTATTTCAACTTGATAGATGTTCAAAAGACACTTCATGTTAATCCATCTTTTGCTCCATCAATGTGGTAAACTAGCAATAAAACTCCATGGAACTTATGTTTTGATTCCTGCATTTAGTTTATATGCATGTAACAGGTTACTTCTGATGTCAACTCAATGCCGGTTGCAACTTTTAATTAGCTACCATCACTTCAATCTACTCCATAAAACATTGAAACTTTTTGTAACTTGAAGATGCATTCAACATGTTTCGACTTCAAGTCTAGCTGATCTAGAGTTACCATCAACTTAAACTCTATTGTTGCATATTGATGTGCCCTTTGCTCCTTCTAAGAACATATATTAGAACATTGTGATTAAGTTTTTTTTTGTTTTCGAATGATTTCTCTTTAAAGGCAAAAGAACTGTGTGTAAGGGTTATGAAAGAGGATGGGTTCTACACCATTAGAAGTGCCATCTAACGTGTTAAATCCCACTGGAAAAGAATATGGTGTTTCTTCTGTTTGAGCTATAAGTTGATATCGTCTCCTCCTACTCACGAGGCTGCTTCATCTTTTAATTGCATTTGTTTGCATTAATTAGAGGCTTTATTCTATTTTCTCTTAATAGAATTTAGCATATGGTTGTTGTTTCAGAGTGTTTTCTCACTACAAAAGCGTTGACCGTGGACAACCCGGTCAACATGGTCAAGGGGCCCGCTCGGGTCCCTCGGGTGTGTCGAGTCGGTGCAGACGAGGCGCGAGTCGGAGCTGAAGATGGCGAGGAGCGCGTCGACTGGGCCGAATCGGGGTCCTCGGTCGCTGGTAGGGCGAGGGGAAGCCTCGGCCCGGGTTGAGATGCTCGGCCTCGGTCGGACGTGCTCGGCCTCGGCGATCGGACGACGAGGGGTAGCCTCGATCGTCCTGCTGGTTGCGTGGTCGGTGAGGGGCGGAGGGGAAGCCTCGGCCCGTGGATCAGCTATCCTCCTGCGTAGACGAGAACGCTCGTCAGGGGGCCGGACCTTGGTTCCGGCCAAATCCCCTCCGATGCCTAAGTCAGACAGTGATCTGAAAGAGGAGGCTCGGCGGAGACGGTTCGACTCGTGAGGAGATCGGAACGGCGTCTCACGGTGCGAGCGGGGGAGGAAGGAGATGAAAATGGGGGAACTAGGTCGTTGATGGAGTACCTTAGGATTTGGATACCTGAGATGCGGTCCTTTCTCCTGTCGTCCTCCTAGCCCCTTTATAGACCTCCGCCGGGATTGCCCCTGACCCACGTCGCTCGTCCGCCCTCGATCGTGCCCCCTCAATCCGCCCCCCGTCGCCGCTCCTTGCACCATCCCAGCACCTCCCCATAACTGTCATTAAGTGGTAACGGGATCGGGGGAGCGGTTACCGTAGGAGTGGGCGGGTGACCAGCGTGTTACCGGGGCCGGGTTGGATCGACATTCGGGGGGGCCCCCTATAGGGCCTTATCGAGTGGGCCTGAGCGTGCAGATGGGCTCTCGACCGGCAGTCGGGTTGCTGGGCTCGTGTCTTTCGGGCTTCGGTCAAATAGGCGTAACAATTGCCCCCATCGGTCGGGTTGATCGGCTTCGGCCGGTTCAGCTCGGCCGATGTGACTTTCGTCGTCTTTGACAGGCTCGTCAGTTGATGCCGACTCCTTTATTAGTCGTCATCATGAGTTGGCCCGTTCGATACTTTTGAGGAGCGGGCTCCGAATCGCCTTCGGTCCTCTGATGCTGCCACGTGTGGCTGCAAGTTTTTCCCACCGTTCGCGGGGTCGTCTTAAGTTGAGAAGCCGAGGGGTTCGTGAGCCGCCATCGGTGGGGTCGATCGGCCTTGGCTAGCTCGGTTCGACCGCTGTGCCTCCTGGGGTTCCGAGTGGCACTTTAGTCGAGGCGTGGTCATAAATGTAGGTCATGATGAGGCGGATCGATTGGACTTCCCTTGGCGCCGATTTCAAAACGCCGCCGGTTCTTCGAGGCCTGCCACGCGTTCTTGTCAGGCGCTTCGAATTCGCCCCTGTGTCTGGTATATAAGATCCCCAGCTAGGTTGATCTCCACCTCTCTCTTGCTTTTCCCATTGTTCTAGGCTTTCTACAACTCGGAGTCTCCCGTCGCCTTCGCTTCCTTGTCTCCTTCAAATTAGTTAAAAGGTAATTCCTTTCTCGCTTTCGTATTATGGCTGCTCTTAGGATAGGCGGTTCTGGCCAAGGGGCGAGGGATTCTCCGGAGTCCAGGCGGGGCGGGTCCCGGCTAGTGGGATCAGGTTCCTCCTCTGGGAGTCGTCCTCCTCAAGATAAGGGGAAGGGGAAGCTGTTCCCAGACTACGCCTGTGATGACGTGGCGTCGGCTACCGTACGTCTTAACGTGCCCCCGTTTGTCCTCCGAACGCCGTCGAGGACCCTTCCTTCAGCGGCTACGGAGATCCGGGAAAGGTATCTCTGCTTCCCGTACGATGTCCGAGTTCCATTCGTCGACGAGCGGATTTGCCTTCCGAGGAGCAATGAAGTCGGCGTCTACGTCGAAATGTTTCGCCTGGGTCTTCGTTTCCCGCTCAATCCCTTCTTCATCCAGGTCATGGAATATCTCATGGTGCCCCTTTGCCAGTTCACCCCTTGCTCGATTGCGGTACTGACGGGCTTCGCTACGCTCTGCTGTACCCGCGGTCTGGAGCCGTCTCTCCCCCTTCTCTTCCACTTTTATCAGATCCAGACGGTCGGCCCGGGGTCATGGCTGCAACTCCGAGCCTGCTCGAGGAGGGAATGCCTGATCGGGCTACCCCGCTGGACGGGGGATTGGAGTTCGGATTACGTCTTTGTGATCTTCCTGGAGGATGCCCAGATTTTGACAAGTTGGGGCGGGTCTGTCCAGCCTCGCCCACCGCTAGCCCTCTCTGACGTCGATCAGGCAGCCGTCGCGCTGCTGTCGACCCTCCCTTTGGAATCGAAGTCCATCTGGTCTTTGTTGGATGACCTACTCCTGAAGGCCGTCTTGTGGTCTCCGGGTAGGTCGCTTTTTCAGTCTTGAATCGCCCTGTGACTCATCCTGATTTTGGTTTCCCTTGCAGGGATGGCTGGCTGCGAGTTCGTCCGTGATGTCGATGAGCTGATCTGCCGTGGAGCCGCTCGGAGCCGAGGCGGTACCTCCGGAAGGGCGCCTCGACGGACCGTTGAGGAGGAGGTGCGCCGAGCCGAGCCCTCCGTGGGCAAGGTGGTGGCCGTGCCTCCCGCCTCTTCTTCTGGCGATCCCCTTCCCAGGGGGGTCACAAGGGCCGGACCCGCCCCGCCAGCCCAAGAGGCGGGGGGTAACGACGGGTCTGGTGCAGTCCTTTCTGCCCTTGGCACGCCCCCTCTGGTTCCCGAGGGTGGGGATGGTGTGAGGCGGAAGCGCTCCCCTCTGGCGCCCTCGGAGCCTCACGGAGGAAAGAAGAGGAGGGAGTACACGGATCCCTCCAGTCCGGTAGGTTCCGTGCTCCCTGCGGCGACCACCGGGGATCTTCCGGTTGCCTTGACAACCACCCCCCTCGCAGCGTCCTCGCCCATATCACCGGGGATCGGAGCCCTGCTGGCGAGCAATTTGGCTTCCCTCGATGTCGTCCCTGGGAGTTCGATGTTTGTCGACCGAGCTTTGGCCCAGCAGGTTGCTGAGGTCTCCGTCCCTCCCCGGGACCGTAGCCTTCTCAAGAAGATCCCTACCGACAAGATGTCGGATTCCTTGGTTTGGATCCTTCAACAGGTTCGGTTATCTTGCTATCCTCTCCTTCCCTTTATCCTCTTCTTAGCCAGTGTCTCGTCTTCCAGGGTTCAGCGCTCGCCGTGGAGTTGCAGTGCCGAGCCGTCCTCTTGAGAGAGCTGGAGGAGTCCTCCATGAAGGCCCACGAGCGGGCCGGGGCGGCGGAGGTAGCTATGACGGAGTCTCAGATGGAGTCTCGTCATCTCAAGCTCCGTGTGGCCGAGCTGGAGGGGCGAGTGGGTGACCTCCAGGGAAAGTTGGAGGACGCTCGGCAGTCAGCTGAGGACGCGGCTAAGTCGTTCCGCCTGGAGAGGGAGGAGCTTCAGAGGGAACTATCGGATCGGCGTCAGGTGGCGCGGCTTGCGGAGGAGGTGGAGAGGGGTGTCGTCGGGACCCTGGGGGAGAAGATCTTCGAGGTTCTCAGGGAGGCCTTCGGTACGTACGAAGACCTCATCGCCCCTCGGATTGTCGAAGTCGTCCAGTCTTCCTTCCAGGATTGTGCGGAGCGCGTTCGGCAGGCTCCCCCGCTTATCGATCCCCCTCGCTCCGAGCAGGGCGAAGTGCCCGAGGATGTGTCCTCCCGAGCCCGGGCTCCTTAAGCCGTCCCTCCTGGCCTTATCCTCAAATTTTTTAGCATCCGCTTTGCTTTGGGCCAGTCTACTTGAAATGGATCCCTGCCCCTGCTATCTCCTTCGGCTTCGCTACCGGCTCCGGGGCCAATAATTGCTGGTTGCATGGCTGCTCGCTTGGGCCGACTACTTTGGGTCTTTTGTCAACAAATTTTGCTCTGTCGGTGTCGACCTAGCTTATGTAGGTGACGAACTTTGTCATTCATCGTGAGTGGATTATTTGTAGAGAGGTTTCTTCCCTTCGATTCCATGTAAATAAGACACATTTTTGTACCCTGGTTAACTGTTATAAACGAAATTGACTTACTCGGACTTCTCGCGTATTTTGCGTTGCTGCCTTGTTCTTGGCCTAGGACTGGATGACGTCCGTGCCTGCTGGGGGAATTGCCCCCAGACTTATGAGCGCAGGAGTCGGTCTGCGAGGGTAAAGCTCCTCGGCTTAGGACCGGTCGGCGTCCGCGCTGGCTGGGGGAATTGTCCCCAGAATTATGAGCGCAGGAGTCGGTCGGCGAGGGCAAAGCTCCTCGGCTTAGGACCGGTCGGTGTCCGCGCTGGCTGGGGGAATTGCCCCCAGACTTATGAGCGCAGGAGTCGGTCGGTGAGGGCCAAGCTCCTCGGCTTAGGACCAGTCGGCGTCTACGCTGGCTGGGGGAACTGCCCCCAGACTTATGAGCGCAGGAGTCGGTCGGCTTAGGAGGGCAAAGCCCCTCGGCTTAGGACCGGTCGGCGTCCGTGCTGGCTGGGGGAATGGCCCCCAGACTTATGAGCGCAGGAGTCGGTCGGCGAGGGCAGAGCTCCTTCGGCTTAGGACCGGTCGGCGTCCGCGCGGGCTGGGGGAATTGCCCCCAGACTTATGAGCGCAGGAGTCGGTCGGCGAGGGCACAGCTCCTCGGCTTAGGACCGGTCGGCGTCCGCGCCGGCTGGGAGAATTGCCCCTAGACTTCTGAGCGCAGGAGTCGGTCGGCGAGGGCAATGCTCCCCCTCCAGTGAGGCGGCGGTCTTCATCCTTCTGCACCCTTAGTGAAACGTCGATTCCGTCGAAGATTAAGAAAGACAAAAGGGAATGCAATTGTACTCTTAAGAGTCCTGTCGGACTAGTACATTTGAAGGAAAGGAAACAGGGAATAAAGCTAGTCAGAGGGATGTAAACCTAGATAGTCCCCTCGGACTAGGTTACGACTGGGGGGGAGAGAGCTCGCCCACTCACTCTATGATGCGGAGGGGTCCTTGGACGGTGTTGATCTTCTTCCCCTTGTCCGGCTGCATAGAGGTCCCTTCCCCGTGAGCCGGCTCGTCGGCTAAGTTCCTGGCGTGCCCCCGGCTCATCAGCTTCTCTATGTCCTTCTTCAAGTGCCAGTAGTCTTCAGTGTCATGGCCATTGTCTTTGTGGTACTTGCAGTACTTCTCCCCACTCTTCCCACCTCTTTTTGCCTTGGGTGGGGGGCGATCGGCGCGCTCTTCCTTCTGTACTTGAGCGAGGACGGCGTCTGGGGTGGCGTCCCTCGTACCTTCTCCGCGTTGCCTGTTTCTCGGCCTCTTCTCGGTCCGGTACCCTTCGGGGCTGCCTCGTCTGCTGTCACCGCGCTTGGTCCCTCGAGCGGCTTTCCCCGCATCAACGGCCAAGGCCTCTTCGGTCAGCATGAAGCGCTCGGCCCTCGCCATGATCCCGGGGAGGTCCTTCGGGGGATCGTTGTGCAGAGATTTCTTAAGGCCTCTATGGCGCAGCCCTTTCTTAAGGGCCGTTTGGACCACGAGGTCGGGAGGGCTGTTCATGTTCAGCCTCTCCGCGTTGAAGCGGCGCATGAACTGTCAGAGCGGCTCGGCTGGGCCCTGCACTATGTTGAATAGATGTTCAGCATCAGGCTTTATCTGCCTCCCCGCCATGAACTGTTTGCAGAACAGCTGGGTGAGTTCCTCGAAGCTGTCGATGGAGCGGCTGGGCAGGCTGCGGTACCAGGTCCTCGCCGCTCCCCTGAGAGTAGAATAGAAGCCTCGGTAGAGCAGGTCATCGTCGGCTCCTTGGAAGGACATGTCCCCCTCGTAATCCATCACGTGGTTTCCCGGGTCCCCTATCCCGTCGTACTTCCCCAGCGTCGGGATATTGAATCGAGAGGGGACCAGCGCGTCGGTTATCCTCCGTGATAGGGGGCACCGGTCCCCGTGGATGCCTCCGGGGGTTCGATACCCGTCTGCCTCCAGTTCGTTCGGTGGTGGAGGGTGCACCGGCGCCGGCGGGGCTGGCTCCACGGCCCTCGCCACACTGGGGGTCGGGCTGACCCGGCGCTCCCGGCTCCTCTGGCGGGAGCTCCTGCTCCGCCGCGATCGGTCTCTCGAGTGGTGTCGGCTGCTTCTCCTGCGGTGGGGTGACCGTGGTCGACGAGACGACGCGGTCACCGATTCGTCCCCCGTGCCCTCAGTCTCTCTTCGGCTCCTTTCACGATGAGGGGAGGAGGCGCGTGATCTCGTCTGGCGGGAGCCGGACAACGTGAACCGACGCTCCACGTTCGGTCTTTGGTTCCCGTGGTCGTCGACCACAGCGGATCGTAAGAGCGGGGGACCCCCCGCCCAACGATGGTCGTCGCCCAATGCGCCTCCGTTAACTGGCGCAGTGCTGACGAGTTGCTATACTGCCGCGACCAGCGTCTGGAGATTCGCATTGGTCTCCTGGGCCAGGGCACGGAGTTGCCCCTGTGTGGCCAATTCCGACCCGCCAATCTCTTCAGTTGTGGGGGCGGGGTGGTTGTTGACGGGCGTGCCTTCGAGGTTTCCGTTGGATGCGCCATTCCCCTCCTCCGGGGTGGGGGGCATGCGTTTCCTTCCGTTGCTGGCTCGTGCCATTGCAGGTGTGGTTTGCTTCTTCGTGGAACAGTTGGTTCCCACAGACGGCGCCGGATGTTTCAGAGTGTTTTCTCACTACAAAAGCGTTGACCGTGGACAACCCGGTCAACGTGGTCAAGGGGCCCGCTCGGGTCCCTCGGGTGTGTCGAGTCGGTGCAGACGAGGCGCGAGTCGGAGCTGAAGACGGCGAGGAGCGCGTCGGCTGGGCCGAATCGGGGTCCTCGGTCGCTGGTAGGGCGAGGGGAAGCCTCGGCCCGGGTTGAGATGCTCGGCCTCGGTCGGACGTGCTCGGCCTCGGCGATCGGACGACGAGGGGTAGCCTCGATCGTCCTGTCGGTTGCGTGGTCGGCGAGGGGCGGAGGGGAAGCCTCGGCCCGTGGATCAGCTATCCTCCTGCGTAGACGAGAACGCTCGTCAGGGGCCGGACCTTGGTTCCGGCCAAATCCCCTCCGATGCCTAAGTCAGACAGTGATCTGAAAGAGGAGGCTCGGCGGAGACGGTTCGACTCGTGAGGAGATCGGAACGGCGTCTCACGGCGCGAGCGGGGGAGGAAGGAGATGAAAATGGGGGAACTAGGTCGTTGATGGAGTACCTTAGGATTTGGATACCTGAGATGCGGTCCTTTCTCCTGTCGTCCTCCTAGCCCCTTTATAGACCTCCGCCATGATTGCCCCTGACCCACGTCGCTCGTCCGCCCTCGATCGTGCCCCCTCAATCCGCCCCCCGTCGCCGCTCCTTGCGCCATCCCAGCACCTCCCCATAACTGCCATTAAGTGGTAACGGGATCAGGGGAGCGGTTACCGCAGGAGTGGGCGGGTGACCAGCGTGTTACCGGGGCCGGGTTGGATCGACATTCGGGGGGCCCCCTATAGGGCCTTATCGAGTGGGCCTGAGCATGCAGATGGGCTCTCGACCGGCAGTCAGGTTCCTGGGCTCGTGTCTTTCGGGCCTCGGCCAAATAGGCGTAACAGTTGTCTTTCTATATCATCTATACCGATGTATATGCATAACTTATAGTCTCAAAAACTTGCTTGGAGGATTTTGGTAATAGAGTGTTATTATAACCTTTAGATGTTTTTCAAAATGAATATTTTGTTGTAAATTACAATTCTATGCTCCTAATTTTGAGTAAATTTTACTGCGTATTATTGCTATAATACAAGCTATTATTGCATTGTTTCATTCTTTTTTCCAGTTTTTTAATACTTGGTCTTCACAGTAAAATATGCTTCGGTTGATAAAGAGAATAATTTCAGCAATGACATGGGGTTTCTTCCTTTTTCAGGTCCTCATCCATGTATTTATTTACATCATGTCAACAATCAATTGCGGATATTGAAACGCTTTGGGTAAGCGGTGTCTGTGGGTGCCATATATGCTAAACTCTGTCTGTGGTCTAAATATTTAAATAAGTAATCAATTTAACTCTGTTTATTATTTCGTTTCAGTCCTTGGAGCCCACAATCTCTGATTCGTTAAGAATGAGGTGTGTTTCCTTGATTCTGCATGCTCAAATTCAAAATGATGCATGATACCATATATGCTAGATACCATATATGTTGGATACCATAGCAATTTATTATTTATGAAACTAAATTGAATGTTTACTGAAAATTGAATATTTGGCATACCGATGGTGAGCTGAAAATTTTATAAATTGAATCTTTACTGAAAATCATAACTTTGATGATCTGTAAATTGCAAAACTACCAGAATCAAATATAATTACCTAGGAATGTTCATGATAGATCGAGAAATTGATCGAGATCATGGGATATTAATAAAGAGAGATTCTGGTGTACAGGACAACTGTAACTGAACCAAAAAACTATTTTGAAGCACAAATGATCGGCTGCCAAATTCCTTCTTTGTTACTGAATAAATTAAATGTTGCCATTCGATGTATTTGTTATTGATTTGTTGTATGCGTTTGGCTTCTTTGTGTCTTGGTAGAATTTTTTTTAAGGATAGTGACGATCTGATGCATTATAAATTTCTTTCAGTCTGATGGGCATTACATATTCATCGAACAGGTAAGAAATTTTGGGCAGTTCAACTTCATCCTATGATTATTATATCATTAATTTTATCATATGTTTATTATAGCATTAATTTTATCCTGCAAATAGTTATGTAGATGGCCAATATCATCCTCTGATTATTATATCATTAAATTTATCTTCTGGTTCAGATGATGTATTTCAACTTGGAAAACACAATCATGCTATCTGTTTTATGTGTAATCACAATTTTTGTTAAGAGTTTTCATCCTTTACCTTTGAAACTCCAATCAAACATTATTCATCATCCCTTATTCTTTTTTATCAAGGCATTCGCGTGCATGCCTGAAAGAAAGGTCAAATTACAATGGATATTGGCTTGAGGTGGGTTGGAGTTCCGAGCAAAATTCTTGATGTTGGCTCAATATTTAGGCTTGATTCAGGATTTTCATACTTAATATTCATATCCACTGTTTGTTTTTGCATGTATGGAGTATCATGCTTTTGAATTGTGTTCAGGATATTTTTTTGTGGTACTTCGTGTTCAGGATATTCACATTGCTATACTTCTTCTATTAGCTTACAATGGTGTCAGACAAGTGCATTTTCAGGCATGTGCATTCTTATTCTTCTAACACTAAAATAATCTTCCCATGTTTTTGTTTGTCCATGTCGTTAGTTTTGAGAAGTACACTCCATGTTGGAAGATCTGTTTCTTATCAAAAGGTTTTTCACTTTTTAGAGTTCAAACATGGAAGCTGGAGAAATTTGGTGGAAAATTATCCATGTCTTACTGTATTCAGTTGTCAGTTCTGCATTCACAACCAAAATCCACTGTTCGAACTGCTGCATATATTGCCCCAGAAATTTTGCTCAAGGAGTATGATGGCACGGTACATATTTTCATGATGCACATTTACTTTTCTTCATTATAGACATGTTTACCTATTATTATTGTTATCTATTTTGGTTTAAAAGACAGACTCAAAAATTGATCTGGGGCTTTGCTGCTCTTTAAACAGGTAATGTTTTTTAATTCTGGATTAATTTTTAAACAACATTGATCTTTTTAGCTTTTGGGATTGAAACAATTAGGCTTGCAACATTGATCTTTATTGCGCATCATTACATATATTTTATTTACTTTGATTTACTCTGAATTCCAGCATTTCTCAGGGATCTTGGAAGTAGAATAGCTTTTTTGCTCTTGACCTGAGTTAAAATATGAGTTAAAATCTGGTTGGCATTTATGCTTCGATTTGAATTGCTTGGAGAGGGATGAGCCCTGTGTCCCCAGTTCCTGGTAACAGGTGGGAATTTTTATGTCACAATGAGACCATATTCTAAGGAATTTTCTCATTTCAAGCGATGGAGAGGGATGAGCCCATATTTTATTAGCTGGCAAAGAAATATAAATCTGTGTGATTTTCAGGACTGTCATTTAATTCATTGGTCATTGTAACTTGGAGTTTAGATGTTTGTCTTTTGATTTGCTGACAAAGAGATAAAGATGTTCGATTTATATGAACCTCAATTCCTGGTAAATGGTTGGTTAATACATTTGCTTCTTGCAAGAAGGACCAGGACATTACTTATAATGTTGGTTAATGCGTTTTCTAATAATGCTGGTTATTAGTAATAATGTTGGTTAATGCATTTGCTTCTGGAATAAAGGTCTTATGATGATGCCGAGGGTGGCTAAGATGATGGTAGTATGACTGGGCTAGAAGATGCCGAATGTCAATTTTAAACTCCGGTTTAATTTTAAAGTCTAATTTTTGTAGGTGAATTTTTGGAGCAACTGATTCGGATGATGAAATGGAGCAATCAGTCTTCAATCTGGAGGTAGTAAGTACATGGTGCTTAAGTATGACTCGAAAGATGCTCCAAATTCCTTCTGCTGATAAAACCGTATCGAGAAACAAACCATAAATACAAATATAAATATATGAAGAGCAAGAAGCAAGCATATTTGTTCATTCTACGTTTCCTTACATTTCCGAAGAATCCGAAGGCCGATCGCCGGAGCACGGTGACATGTGAACTTCAGGAGATCGCTACAGAAGGTAACCCCTTTTTTGCACCCAGTTTACTTTGTCCTAGCCTCTGACACTTTCACATAGCCCGTTGGTACTGTATGGATACATGTCATCTTTCGCTTCGTCGCCATTTTCTTGACTTTAACTTGAAATATTTGTTTTTGTTTGGTATATTATGCTAATAAAATGCTACAGCTTTAATTTTTTTAGTGTGATTTGATAAAGAAGAGAAGGTAACAAAATTGTGTGCCAATAAGCCCTAAAGATATTTAGAGCAAGAATGTTGGGAAAGCCATGTTAAAACAATCTGTGTTATGTTTTTGTTTCGTGAGAAAAGAACAAAGAAATTATTGTGCATGTATGAACAAAGAAACATTATTTGGGAAAGCCAAACAATCTGTATTCAGAGCATAAATGTTGGGAAAGCCATTTTAGTTTCATTTTATTTGTTTTATTTTGGAGAAAAGAAGAAAGAAGATTCATTCGGCAGACTCGGGAGCACCACACCGCAGAGATTTGTAAGTTTCTTAGCTTTTTGCCTTCCATTTCATTTGTTTGTTTTAAAGTTTTTAATATTTTTGGCTGAGTTTTGTGTGTTGGATATTTTGTCCTATGTAAATATCTATTGAGGTTTTAGATGTCTGTTTGTTCGAAATTTGGCCTATCTCTTATAGTTTTTGTTGCAGGTTTTTTGCTTTGAAGATTTTATTTCTTTAACAATTCTTGGTTATTCGATGTTAAGGAAAATAGAAAAGTTAATTTTAATTTGATGTAGACTGAAAATTTATGTAATATCGTTTATTCATGAGAAATGAAATCATGAAATGGTATTGTTTGTTTTATGTAATATAGTTTTTTGTAAGTTACGTAGGCAAAATGCTGATTCTTTTTCAAATTTTTTTGAAGACATTTGTTCTTTACCAAAGGAGACCCTTAAGGAGGTCTGTAAAGAAGTTATTGAATACTATGCATTCAATACTTGAATTGCAACCCTTTCTCCATATAATTTCTGCATAATTCTATTGTTTGTTTCTTTTTTTTCAATTACAGATATTAAAAGTGATGCAGAAACAACCCAAATCCCACTCTTCATCCCTCTTCAACATTCAGGAAAGGCCAGCCTCCCCTCTAAGCTCCTCTGTTTCAACGCAATCTCAGGTGAAATCCAGAGAGCCCATCAACTGTTCGACTTAATGCCACAATTATACCAAATTAAGGTAAATGTCCTTATTAGGAATTTACATAATTAAATTGATTATTACTCTTTGGTCTGAATGAAACGTTTTTGAAATTGTGATTCAACTATGGAGATTTTAATTACATTTATTTTTGTGAATTTAATTAAATTTAGGAAGAATATTTGGTTAGCTATGGTTATTTTTTTTCGCTGGGGGGTGCTAATTTTTTCTTCTGTGCCCATTTTTTGTTGCATTTTATTTACTTTTTTGATGCAGCGTGCCTTTGGGTGAGCGGAGTTGGGGGTTTGATCGCTTACAATTGATCGAGGCTGAGCATGAAACCAAGTATTAAGACCATTCATGTGAGTTTTAATTTAATTTGTCTCATTGTTTCCTATTATAGTTTATTTTTTTGTTCTTTGAATTCATTGATGATAATTCAAAAGCAGAGATGTGTTTATGAACAAGAACAGTGTTGCTGGATTTTTTTAAAATGAAAGATCATACTTTTAGAGTTTTTTTAAGGGAAATGATATAATTTTATTGGAATTCCCAGTAGAAATCAAATTTTTGGTTCACTCTATTAGTTGCTTAGAATTAATATTGCAGTTTTTTTGTAACAGATCGTCTTTAGGTATGTTGGCAGCTATGTTTGAAATGAGTATTTGGCAAGAGGACTGTAATGAAATTTGCACAATACACTGGCGATCATCCCATAGGAGGGAGACACATGCCTGGTACCTTCACAAATCGGCTGCGGACATATATCTATGAACAACACATCCTTATCCTCATCGACCCTAGAACATTTTAAGTTGATTGCTTAATGATTACTTAATGATTTTATGTAGATGTTGCCCTTTTCAAATGACACTCTTGATTATTTGCTTCAACTCTATACTATAGATATTTTCACTCATTGTGTTTAAGATGTATTAGTATTGACTTAAAATTGTTTGTTAACAGGCATTGGACAAGATCTGATTTGAGAGCCTTACAGATAAGAGCAAGCAGGATGGCAGCCTGAGCTCTTCATTCACATCGTGCCTCATATGCCCACCATGTACATGCTCCAATATTTTAATGCATGTAGCCTGTAGATATGTTGATGCATAGGTTTGGTTTTAGATGAGTCTTTTGCATGTACCCTCTCCAAAATTTTGATGCATGTAGCATGTAAAGATGTGGATGCACATGTTCGGTTTTAGACAATTTTTTTGCCTATAGAGATGATTTCTTAATTTGCCTGCTAATTGGTGAAAATGGTATGTATTGGTTCTTCATCTAGCAAAATTCTGTTGTTGATGCCATTCTACCATGCCTTGATTCCTAATATTATTTGGGCATTTTGATGTTGAATTCTTATATTATTTTTGATATGCTTTGTTGCAAAATTCTGTTGTTACAAAGGATACAAATCATGTTGATATGCTTTGGATACAAAAATTGAGAATGGCATCAACAACATGTTGTTGATATGCTTTATTGTTATCAAACAATGAGAATTTTTGCAGAGGATACAATTTTTGATATGCTTTGTTGCAGAAATTTTCAACAGAATGGATACAAAAATTTTAGCATTCTGTTGCAACATGATTTCATATTGCCCTATGTGCCATGCTATTGTATCCATTCAGCTGCAATTGGATTTAATATTTCTTATCATTGTATCTATGCTAGAGAATTTATAATTTAATGGAGAAATGTTTTGTCTGAGCTTAGGGGAGAGGGATTATGTTTTGTTGTCTGGGAAGAAGATGTGGATGAATGCTTTGTGCAATAAAATTCCAAAAACTTTATGAAGTATGGCATTTTTTTTATTTGATTGCATGCACTCTTTGTACATGAAAAATGAGCTTTTAACCATAAAAAGGGAATTTTGTGATATTGTTTGGGTCTTTGAGTTAGGAGAGAGGGATTATGTTCTGTTTTTTTTTGCATAAACAAGAACAGAAGATTTTCTCATCTTTTTCCCTCTATTTTATGGCTATTTATGTAGCACGATTAGCTCCCATCTTTATTATTTTCTGTCTGCACATTTTACTATATTTATCGTTATTTTTGATTCAACATTCTTCTTCGGTGCGCATGTATCTGAAAGGCGAGGTATCCAATTAGCTCACACCTTTATTAATTAGCTTCCAGTTGAAGATTTGTGTTGCTTTAGGATTAAAGCCAATGGAGTTACTGAAAGGCTTAATATCTCTTATAGAAGCTCACTTTTGTACTGTTATATTGTTTCTAGAAGAAGCATAGAGAGTGAGATTCTGTGTATATGCACATTTTTGTGATTGATCAAGAAATGCATTTATCTGTGTATATGCACATTCTGCGTATATGCATATTTTTGTATTTGATCAAGAAATGCTTAATATCTCATGCGATGACTATTTCAACCCATTTAAGTGTCCCTTTTGCATCTTTAAGATCTGCATTGAAAGCTCTAACTTTTTTAATCGAGCATATTGTAAGAAAAATATCTGGCCATGGGAAGGGAGGAAAGGTATTGGGAAAGGGCAGACCAAAGTGCCACAGGAAATTTCTTCGTAACAACATCCAGGGTATCACAAAGCATGTAATCCGTCACCTGTCTTGCGGTGGGGCAATGAAGAGGAACATCGGCCTCATCTACGAGGAGACATGTGGGGTCTCAATATCTTTCTCAAGAACATCATCTGTGGTGCCATCACCTACACCATGCATGCACATTTAAATACAGTGACAGTGATGGACGTCGTCTATGCCCTTAAGCGCTAGGGGTGTACTCTTTACAGTTTTGACGGTTATGGGTCTGGCTTTATAAGCGTTGTTGTTTTTAGTCTAAAGAAATGAAATTTGGATGCATTTGGTTATTAGGAGTGAACGATGTTTGTTCTGTTATTATCGGGTTTATATATGTAATTTTGAATCTCCATTTCATGAATGAATTGATTTTAGAAGGTCATAGTATTTTGTTTGATGTAATTTTACGATATCGCAAGTTGGTCTATTTCTGTAGGCTGTAAGCAGGATTTAGATTATCTATTTCATTTGGAGATTGATTACTTTGGGAACTCTTATATCAATAGAGTAGAATTAATATTTTAAATGAACCATGCTCTTAGGACACGATTTAAATCTAGAGGGAACTAAATTTTAGGGTAAAAACTAAAAATTTTGGGGTACTAAAATATCTTTGGGGAACTAAAATTTGGGGGAACTAAAATTTTTGGGTGTCCTAAATAACAAATAGTGTAATTTATTTATTTATGTTTGTTAAAAATTAGTGGATCTAAGATTTTAAGGAGGGGTGTATTTTAAATGAACTGTGCCCTTAGGGCACAGGTTATGACTATCTATATTATATTTGATGACTGTTTTTGAATTCTAGGGCTGACTAGGACAAGCTGACTAGGACAAAAGGATTGATAGAAAGACGGCTGAGATTTAATCTTGAGGAATGAATGGTTTAGATGAGATTTTGTGGAAAGTTTTGGAGGAAAAACATTTTTGGGGAAATGAAAATCTCTGGGGAAATGAAACTTTTTGGGGAATGAAAGTTTCTGGGAAATAGCATAGTGCATGCAATTAATGCATTTGGAAAAGAATTTAACTTACACTTAATGCCGCAGATCGAATGATCTATCCCTCAACATGGGGCCCACCGTCTCTTCGACGCATGGGACAACAATATGAGAATAATTTCCCGCAGAGAAGGCGCGCTAAATTTTTTTAAGCTAATTTGTTGTTCTGCACTGAATTTGTTGTTCCATAAATTTTTTACGCTAATTTGTTATTCCGCGCTGAAGGCATCCGTGGCAAATTTGTTGTTTTACGCCGAATTTGTTGTTTCGTGTCGACCACGCTCAAGGCGACCGCTAAATTTTTTATGCTAATTTGTTGTTCCACGCCGAAGGAGTCCGCGCCGAATTTGTCATTCTGTGCATTGTTGTTCTGCGTCGAAGGCGCCGACTTTGAATTTGTTGTTTTACGTCGAATTTATTGTTCCGTGTCAAATGCGCCTACACCGAATTTGTTGTTCCGTGTCGAAGGCGCCATCCAAATTTTTTTAATGCTAATTAGTTTTTCCGCGCCAAAGACGCCTGCGTCGAATTTGTTGTTCTGTATTAAATGCGCCCAGCCAAATTTATTGTTACGCACCGAAGGCGCCCATACATCTAAATATTTTTACACTAATTTATTGTTCCGCGTAATTTTGACTGTGGAAATAATTTTTTGGATAACAAAGATTTCGCAGGTGATAATATTAAATGAACCGTTCTTACGGGCACGGGTTATGAATAGTCTATATTACATTTGGTGACTGTTTTTTAAATTCTAGAGCTGACTAGAACAAGCTGACAAGGACAAAAAAGTTGATAGAAGGATGGCTGAGATTTAATCTTGAGTAATGAATGGTTAAGATGAGATTTGTGAAAAGTTTTGAAGGGAAAAACATTTCTGGGGAAATGAAAGTTTCTGGGGAAATGAAAATTTTTGGGGAATGAAATTTTCTGGGAAATAGCAGAGTGCACACAATTAATGCATTTGGGAAAAAAACATTTAACTTACACTCAATGTTGCAGATCGAATGATGCTACAAATCGAATTATCTCTCCCTCAACGAGGGACCCACTGTCTCTTCGACGCATGGGGTAACAAGATGAGAATAGGTTCATGTGCCGAAGGAGCCCGCTAAATTTTTTTACGCTAATTTGTTGTTCCACGCTGTTTCAGAGTGTTTTCTCACTACAAATGCGTTGACCGTGGACAACCCGGTCAACGTGGTCAAGGGGCCCACTTGGGTCCCTCGGGGGTGTCGAGTCGGTGCTGAAGAGGCGAGGGTCGGAGCTGCGGGCGACGTGGAGCGTGTCGACTGGGCCGAATCAGGGTCCTCGGTCGTTGGTAGGGCGAGGGGAAGCCTCGGCCCGGGTTGAGACGCTCGGCCTCGGTCGGACTTGCTCGGCCTCGGCGGTCGGACGACGAGGGGTAGCCTCGATCGTCCAGCTGGTTGCGCGGTCGGCGAGGGGCGGAGGGGAAGCCTCGGCCCGTGGATCTGATGTCCTACTGCGTAGACAAGAACGCTCGTCAGGGGGCCGGACCTTGGTTCCGGCCAAATCCCCTCCGATGCCTAAGTCAGACAGTGATCTGAAAGAGGAGGCCCGGCGGAGACGGTTCGACTCAAGAGGAGATCTGAACGGCGTCTCACGGCGCGAGCGGGGGAGGAAGGAGACGAAATGGGGGAACAAGGTCGTTGATGGAGTACCTTAGGTTTTAGATACCTGAGATGCGGTCCCTTGTCCTGTCGTCCTCCTAGCCCTTTTATAGAGCTCTCGGCGTGATTGCCCCCGGACCACGTCGCTCGTCCGCCCTCAATCGTGCCCCCTCAATCCCCCCCGTCACCGCTCCCTGCGCCATGCCAGCACCTCCCCATTACCGCCATTTAGTGGTCGCAGAACCAGGGGAGCGGTTATCGCAGGAGTGGGCGAGTGACCAGCGTGTTACCGGGGCCGGGTCGGATCGACATTCGGGGGGGTCCCTTATAGGGCATTATCGAGTGGGCCTGAGTGCGCAGATGGGCTCTTGACCGGCAGTCGGGTTTCTAGGCTCGTGTCTTTCGGGTCTCGGTTAAATAGGCGTAACAATTGCCCCCATCGGTCGGGTTGATCGGCCTCGACCGGTTCGGCTCGGCCGATGTGACTTCCGCCGACTTTGACAGGCTCGTCAGTTGATGCTGACTCATTTATTAGTCGTCATCATGAGTTGTTCCGTTCGACACTTTTAAGGCGCGGGCTCCGAAGCGCCGTCGGTCCTCTGATGCTGCCACGTGTAGCTGCAAGCTTATCCCCGCCGCTCGCGGGGTCGTCTTAAGTTGAGAAGCCGAGGGGTTCGTGAGCCGCCCTCGGTGGGGTCGATCGGCCTTGGCTAGCTCGGTTCGACCGCTGTGTCTCTTGGGGTTCCGATTGGCGCTTCAGTCGAGGCGTGGTCATAAATGTAGGTCATGATGAGGCGGATCGATTGGACTACCCTTGGCGCCGATTTCGAAACGCCGCCGGTTCTTCGAAGCCTGCCACGCGTTCTTGTCAGGCGCTTCGAATTCGCCCCTGTGTCTGGTATATAAGATCCCCAGCTGCATTGATCTCCACTTCTCTCTTGCTCTTCCCATTGTTCTAGGCTTTCCACAACTCGGAGTTTCCCGTCGCCTTCGCTTCCTTGTCTCCTCCAAACTAGTTAAAAGGTAATTCCTTTCTCGCTCTCGTTTTATGGCTGCTCTTAGGATAGGCGGTTCTGGCCAAGGGGTGAGGGATTCTCCGAAGTCTAGGCGGGGCGGGCCCCGGCTAGGGGGATCGGGTTCCTCCGCTGGGAGTCGTCCCCTCCGAGATAAGGGGAAGGGGAAGCTTTTCCTAGACTACGCCTGTGATGACGTGGCGTCGGCTGCCGTGCGGCTTAACGTGCCCCCGGTCGTCCTCCGAACGCCGTCGGGGACCCCTCCTTCAGTGGCCACGGAGATCCGGGAAAGGTATCTCTGCTTTCCGTACGATGTCCGAGTTCCATTCGTCGACGAGCGGATTTGCCTTCCGAGGAGCAATGAGGTCGGCGTCTACGTCGAGATGTTCCGCCTGGGTCTTCGTTTCCCGCTCAATCCCTTCTTCATCCAGGTCATGGAATATCTCATGGTGCCCCTTTGCCAGTTCACCCCTTGTTCGATTGCGGTACTGACGGGCTTCGCGACGCTCTGCTGTACCCGCGGTTTGGAGCCGTCTCTCCCCCTTCTCTTCCACTTTTATCAGATCCAGACGGTCGGCCCGGGGTCATGGCTGCAACTCCGAGCCCGCTCGAGGAGGGAATGCCTGATCGGGCTACCCCGCTGGTCGGGGAATTGGAGTTCAGATTATGTCTTTGTGATCTTCCTGGAGGATGCCCAGATTTTGACAAGTTGGGGCGGGTCTGTCCAGCCTCGCCCGCCGCTAGCCCTCTCTGGCATTGATCAGGCAGCCGTCGCGCTGCTGTCGACCCTCCCCTTGGAATCGAAGTCCATCTGGTCTTTGTTGGACGACCTACTCCTGAAGGCCGTCTTGTGGTCTCCGGGTAGGTCGCTTTTTCAGTCTTGAATCGCCCTGTGACTCATCCTGATTTTTGTTTCCCTTGCAAGGATGGCTGGCCGCGAGTTCGTCCGTGACGTCGATGAGCTGATCCGTCGTGGAGCCGCTCGGAGCCGAGGCAGTACCTCCGGAAGGGCGCCTCGACGGACCATTGAGGAGGAGGTGCGCCGAGCCGAGCCCTCCGTGGGCAAGGTGGTGGCCGCGCCTCCTGCCTCTTCTTCTGGCGATCTCCTCCCCGGGGGCGTCGTAAGGGCCGGACCCGCCCCGTCAGCCCAAGAGGCAGGGGGTAATGACGGGTCCGGTGTAGTCCCTCCTGCCCTTGGCGCGCCCCCTCCGGTCCTCGAGAGTGGAGATGGGGCAAGGCGGAAGCGCTCCCCTTCGTCGCTCGTGGAGCCTCACGGAGGGAAGAAGAGGAAGGAGGATGCGGAACCCTCCAGCCCGGCGTGTTCTGTGCTTCCTGCGGCCACCATCGGGGATCTTCCGGTGGCTCTGACAACCACCCCAGTCGCAGCGTCCCCGCCCATATCACCGGGGATCGGAGCCCTGTTGGCGAGCAATTTGGCTTCCCTCGATGTCGCCACTGGGAGTTCGGTGTTCATCGACCGAGCCTTGGCCCAGCAGGTTGCTGAGGTCTCCGTCCTTCCCCGGGACCGCAGTCTCCTCGAGAAGATCCCTGCCGACAAGATGTCGGATTCCTTGATCTGGATCCTTCAACAGGTTCGGCTATCTTGCTGTCCTTTCCTTCCCTTTATTCTCTTCTTAGCCACTATCTCGTCTTCCAGGGTTCAGCGCTCGCCGTGGAGTTGCAGTGCCGAGCCGTCCGCTTGAGGGAGCTGGAGGAGTCCTCCATGAGGGCCCACGAACGGGCCGGGGCAGCGGAGGTGGCTATGACGGAGGCCCAGATGGAGTCTCGGCATCTCAAGCTCCGTATGGCCGAGTTGGAGGGACGAGTGGGTGACCTCCAGGGAAAGTTGGAGGACGCCCAGCAGTCGGCTAAGGAAGCGGCGGAGTCGTTTCGCTTGGAGAGGGAGGAACTTCAGAGGGAACTATCGGATCGGCGTCAGGTGGCACGGCTTGCGGAGGAGGTGGAGAGGGGTGTCGTCGGGACCCTGGGGAAGAAGATCTTCGAGGTTCTCAGGGAGGCCTTCGGTACGTATGAGGACCTCATCGCCCCTCGGATTGTCGAAGTCGTCCAGTCTTCCTTCCGGGATTGTGCGGAGCGCGTTCGGCAGGCTCCTCCGCTTGTGGATCCCACTCGCTCTGAGCAGGGCGAAGCGCCCGAGGATGTGTCCTCTCGAGCCCAGGCTCCCTAAGCTGTCCCTCCTGGCCATATCCTCAAATTTTTTAGCATCCGCTTCGTTTTGGGCCAGTCTACTTGAAATGGATCCCTGCCCCTGCTATCTCCTTCGGCTTCGCTACCGGCCCCAGGGCCAATAATTGCTGGTTGCATGGATGTTCGCCTAGGCCAGCAACGTTGGGTTCTTGGTCGACGAGTTTTGCTCTGCCGGTGTTGCCCTAGTTTCTGTAGGTGACGAGCTTTTTTGTCTGTTGAGAGCGGATTGTTTGTAGAGAGGCTTCTTCACTTTGATTTCCTGTAAATAAGACACACTGTTATAAACGAAATTTGACTTACTCGGGCTTCTCGTGTATTTTGCTTCGTTGCTTCGTCCTCGGCCTAGGACCGGCTGACGCCCGAGCTGGCGGGGGGAGTTGTCTTCAAGTTTAGAGCGATGGAGTCGGTCGGCGAGGGCGAAGCTCCTCGGCTTAGGACCGGTTGGCGTCCGCGCCGGCTGGGGGGGTTGCCTCCAGACTTACGAGCGCAAGGGTCGGTCGACGAGGGCAAAGCTCCTCGGCTTAGGACCGGTCGGCGTCCGTGCTGGCTGGGGAGTTGCCCCCAGACTTACGAGCGCAGGAGTCGGTCTGCGAGGGCAAAGCTCCTCGGCTTAGGACCGGTTGGCGTCCGCGCTGGCTGGGGGAATTGCCCCTAGACTTACGAGCACAGGAGTCGGTCGGCGAGGGCAAAGCTCCTCGGCTTAGGACCGGTCAGCGTCCGCGCTGGCTGGGGGGGTTGCCCCCAGACTTACGAGCGCAGGAGTCGGTCGGCGAGGGCAAAGCTCCTCAGCTTAGGACCGGTCGGCGTCCACGCTGGCTGGGGGAATTGACCCCAGACTTACGAGCGCCTCCCCTCCAGTGAGGCGGCGGTCTTTATTCTTTTGCACCCTTAGTGAAACGTTGATTCCATCGAAGGTTAAGAAAAGACAAAAGGGAATGTGATTTTACTCTTAAGAGTCCTGTCGGACTAGTACATTTGGAGGAAAGGAAAAAGTAAATGAAGCTAGACAGAGGGATGTAAACCTAGATAATCCCCTCAGACTAGGCTGCGACTGGGGGGAGAGGCCTCGCCCGCTCACTCTACGATGCGGAGGGGTCCTTGGATGGTGTTGATCTTCTTCCCCTTGTCCGGCTGCATGGAGGTCCCTTCTCCGTGGGCCGGCTCGTCGGCTAAGCTCCTGGCATGCCCCGGCTCATCAGCTTCTCGATGTCCTTCTTTAAGTGCCAGCAGTCTTCAGTGTCGTGGCCATTGTCCTTGTGGTACTTGCAGTATTTCTCCACATTCGTCCCACCTCTTTTTGCCTTCGGTGGGGGGCGATCGGCGCGCTCTTCCTTCTGTACTTGAGCGAGGATGGCGTCTGGGGTGGCGTCCCTCGTACCTTCTCCGCGCTGCCTATTTCTCGGCCTCTTCTCGGTCCGGTACCCTTCGGGGCTGCCTCGTCCGCTGTCGCCGCGCTTGGTCCCTCGAGTGGCTTTTCCCGCATCAACGGCCAAGGCCTCCTCGGTCAACATGAAGCGCTCGGCCCTCGCCATGATCCCGGGGAGGTCCTTCGGGGGATCATTGTGTAGAGATTTCTTAAGGCCTCTATGGCGCAGCCCTTTCTTAAGGGCCGTTTGGACCACGAGGTCGGGAGGGCTGTTCACGTTCAGCCTCTCCGCGTTGAAGCGGCACATGAACTGTCAGAGCGGCTCGGCTGGGCCCTGCACTATGTTGAACAGATGTTCAGCATCAGGCTTTATCTGCCTCCCCGCCATGAACTGTTTGCAGAACAGCTGGGTGAGTTCTTCGAAGCTGTCGATGGAGCGGCTGGGTAGGCTGCGGTACCAGGTCCTCGCTGCTCCCCTGAGAGTAGAATAGAAGCCTCGGCAGAGCAGGTCATCGTCAGCTCCTTGGAAGGACATGTCCCCCTCGTAATCCATCACGTGGTTTCCCGGGTCCCCTATCCCGTCGTACTTCCCCAGCGTCGGGATCTTGAACCGAGAGGGGACCCGCGCGTCAGTTATCCTCCGTGATAGGGGGCACCGGTCCCCGTGGATGCCTCCGGGGGTTCGACACCCGTCTGCCTCCGGTTCGTTCGGTGGTGGAGGGAGTACAGGCGCCGGCGGGGCTGGTCCCACGGCCCTCGCCACACTGGGGGTCGGGCTGACCCGGTGTTCCCGGCTCCTCCGGCGGGAGCTCCCGCTTTGCCGTGATCGGTCTCTCGAGTGGTGTCGATCGCTTCTCCTGCGGTGGGACGACCGCGGCCTACGAGAGGATGCGGTCACCGATTCGTCCTCCGTCCCTTCGGTTTCTCTTCGGCTCCTTTCACGATAAGGGGAGGAGGCGTGTGATCTCGCCTGACGGGAGCCGGACAACGTGAACCGACGATCCGCGTTCGGTTTTTGGGTCCCGTGGTCGTCGACCACAGCGGACCGCAAGAGCGGGGGACCCCTTGCCCAGCGATGGCCATCACCCAACGCGCCTCCGTTGGATGGCGCAGGGCCAACGAGCTGCTGTACCGTCGCGACCAACGTCTGGAGGCTCGCGTTGGTCTCCTGGGCCAGGGCACGGAGCTGTCCCTGTGTGGCCAGTTCCGACCTGCCGGTCTCTTCGGTTGAGGGGGCGGGGTGATTGCTGACGGGCGTGCCTTCGAGGTTGCCGTTGGATGCGCCATTCCCCTCCTCCGGGATGGGGGGCATGCGTTTCCTTCCGTTGCTGGCTCGTGCCATTACGGGTGTGGTTTGCTTCTTCGTGGGACAATTTGTCGTTCCCACAGACGGCGCCAGATGTTTCAGAGTGTTTTCTCACTACAAATGCGTTGACCGTGGACAACCCGGTCTACGTGGTCAAGGGGCCCTCTTGGGTCCCTCGGGGGTGTCGAGTCGGTGCTTAAGAGGCGAGGGTCGGAGCTGCGGGCAACGTGGAGCACGTCGACTGGGCCGAATCGGGGTCCTCGGTCGTTGGTAGGTCGAGGGGAAGCCTCGGCCCGGGTTGAGACGCTCGGCCTCGGTCGGACTTGCTCGGCCTCGGCGGTCGGACGACGAGGGGTAGCCTCGATCGTCCAGCTGGTTGCGTGGTCGGTGAGGGGCGGAGGGGAAGCCTCGGCCCGTGGATCTGATGTCCTCCTGCGTAGACAAGAACGCTCGTCAGGGGGCCGGACCTTGGTTCCGGCCAAATCCCCTCCGATGCCTAAGTCAGACAGTGATCTGAAAGAGGAGGCCCGGCGGAGACAGTTCGACTCAAGAGGAGATCTGAACGGCGTCTCACAGCGCGAGCGGGGGAGGAAGGAGACGAAATGGGGGAACAAGGTCGTTGATGGAGTACCTTAGGTTTTAGATACCTGAGATGCGGTCCCTTGTCCTGTCGTCCTCCTAGCCCTTTTATAGAGCTCCCGGCGTGATTGCCCCCGGACCACGTCGCTCGTCCGCCCTCAATCGTGCCCCCTCAATCCGCCCCCCCCCCCCGTCGCCGCTCCCTGCGCCATGCCAGCACCTCCCCATTACCGCCATTTAGTGGTCGCGGAACCGGGGGAGCGGTTATCGCAGGAGTGGGCGAGTGACCAGCGTGTTACCGGGGCCGGGTCGGATCGACATTCGGGGGGGTCCCTTATAGGGCCTTATCGAGTGGGCCTGAGTGCGCAGATGGGCTCTTGACCGGCAATCGGGTTTCTGGGCTCGTGTCTTTCGGGTCTCGGTTAAATAGGCGTAACACACGTCGAATGCGTCTGCACCGAATTTGTTGTTCCGTGTGAAGGCATTCACGCCGAATTTGTTGTTCTGCGCCGATGGTGCCCGTAACACTAATTATTTTTACGCTAATTTGTTGTTCCACTCAATTTTTGATGTGGAAATATTTTTTTGGGAACAAATATTTCGCGGAGAAAAATCTTAAATGAACCGTGCCCGCGGGCACGGGTTATGACTAGTATATATATATATATATATATATATATCCATACATAAACATAGATACATATACATATATATACATATACATACATATACATATATATATGGGTAAAATGTTCCTATGGTGACTCCTTAGATTTCATCTAAGGAGTCACCCCCATTTTCTTCCATCTCCCACTTTTTATTTGAAATTTTTTTCTTGTGATTGTTGTTCATCTCATGGATGATCAACATACCAAAAATCAAGTCATTCCAATACTTTTAGAGCCCACATCTACCCGTTGCAACTTTATGGATTTTAAGCACGTTTTCAGACCGTTGAAGTTGCAAGGGGTATATGGTGGCTTTTAAAGTATTGGAATGACTTGATTTTTGGTATGTTGATCATCCATGATGTGACCAACAATCCCATGAAAAATAAAATCCAAAAAATTGTTGGAGATTGGAGAAAATGGGGGTGACTCCTTAGATTTCATCTAAGGTGTCACCTTAGGAACACTTTACCCTATATATATATATATATATATATATATATATATATATATATATATATATATATATATATATATATATAACCCTTATTCCCTTTCTACAAGGTGGTCTGGTTTCAGGGGCACATCCCCAAGATGGCTATTTCTTTATTACGAGCTTTCCATGGGAAGTTTCTTACCCGGGACAAGCTCATACAATGGGGAGTGCCCACTTCACCCTTCTGTGTTTTATGTTCTGATAATATTTGTGAGAATATGTCCCATATATTTTTTTGAGTGTAGTTATTCTAACTACATCCTTTGCAGGAGTCTTTTGAAATTGGGATTCGTTTTTGATTTACCATCTTCTTTGGTTGGAGTCGGGGACCTTATTCTCAATCATGGCAAAGGTAGCTCAGGAAGATTGGCTAAGACAGTTTTAGCTGTGATGGTTTGGCACATCTGGAGAGAAAGAAACAGGAGAATCTTTGAGGGAACCAGCCAAATTAAAACGGCTCTGTTCGAAGATATTGCTGAGGATATCAGAATCGCCTTGAGGCATGAGTGTTGGGAGCAAGAATATGGTATTGCCCCTTCTAACTGGGGGCTTATTGGCTAGGTTTTTCAGTATATTGTATTTTGTTGCTACTTTGGCTCTACGGGTAGCAGAATGTGTCATGTATCGGTTGTGGTAATGGTGCTTGTACCTTACCTCTCCATACACACATCCTTCTTCCACCTTTGGGAGAGTCTTGTACCTATTTTCTGATATCAATAAAGATGCAAAGCATATTCTCCAAAAAAAATATATATATATGTTGACTAGGATCCATTCGGATTAATCAAACATGCGGATCCATCCAAGTGGAACTTAATATTGGGCAACCTAAATGGATAATCTGCTCTGTTGGATGTGATCTAACATGTCTAAACTATCTACAAACAAAATTTCAAGTTATTTGGATATGTTTTTCCCATCCATCAAGTGGTTGCAAGATTCGTTGATTTTATGACTATTCAAAAACATTGATTTTGCAAACACTTGATGGATGAGCAAAATATGTCCAAATCACTTGAAATTTTGTTGTAGGTAGTTTAGACATGTTAGATCGCATCCTATGGAGTAGATGGATCTGCATGTTTGATCCATCCGAATGGATCCTAGTCAACCTGTGTGTGTGTATGTATATGTATATATGAGTTTAATGGGTATCAGATGGCACCTGACCAATTTGGTTGAGGTGTGCTGATGTGTCAGCCTACCATTGACTACCCATAAAGCAAAAGGTGTGTTTTGCTTTATGCGCAGCTAATTTAGGCCGCCACATCAGCACACCTGACCCAAATTGGTCATGTGCCATCTGATACCCATTAAACCCAAGTTGGTCAGGTACCATATTTTTGATATTATTATATGAGAATAATAGGTATCATATGACATGGGAGGCATCTCCTCATACACAAGACACAAAATGTGAGGTGGTAAAAGCCCACATGGGTTTGCACTTGTTGTACAACCCCACTTTTTGTGTCTTGGTATATGAGGAGATGCCTCCATTGTCATATGATACCCATTATTCTCTTATTTGTGTGTGTGTGTGTGTGTGTGTGTCACAAAAAAGGTGAATTTAAGAGATACATGAAAAATACATGAAAAAATCGAGAAAACAAAATACATAAGAAGTCTAGACCCCAAAAGTGTCTATACCCAAAAGGTACAACTCAAGCCCTACAAAAAGAATTGATGACTTCAACCCTGGTGGGCCATCTCAATGAGTCGCCTCAGAGAACACGACCTCAAGCTCAAGATCCTGGACAGTCTCCTCGGGGGAAACCTAGTTTGAAACCTCTGGCTCTTAACCTGGAAAAGGAGGGTGGACACGTCAATGCAAGTCCAGTTGGAAAAACACAACTCAAAGTGTGGAATGCTATATTAAGATTGTTTTGTCCAACCAAGGTATCAGGCATAATGTGAATGAATAAAGGAGCACTCTAAATAAATAATATCTCTATGCAGAAATGAAGACTGGTGATGAGGTTCAATGATAAAATAAAATAGCATATGATGAACAATGAAAGAAATCTACAGCTAGGAGTAATGACAAAAATAAAGGCAGAATAGTAAATGTGTCCCTGTAAGAGCGTCCTAACAACTCTATCGATGTCAAGTCCATGACACTGCCTAGACTGTGTCTAATGTTAGCATGTGAACCTATTTTAGTAAAGAAAAGCACACCCTAGTTGATCGTATAAACTCCTAGTCAGAGAGTGCAATGTGTAGTGAGATCCATCCATCATGATAATAAACACATTTCCCCTTTCTAGAGAAGAATGCCACCTGAAGTGGTATGTAACATGATAAATCCTCCTTACGGGAGGAGAACGCCATCTGAAGTGGTATGAAGAACGCATCCTTCTCTTGGGATAGAAAGCCTATTCTAGAGTCTCAACTCTGGAGAAGTATGAACAACATGATGGTCTCGTCACTCGTGCACCCCCTAAACCCTGAGTTTGCCCCCATTACCCCATATCTACGCATGAAATCAAACAAGGCACGATAGTGGCGACTAGGATACTTACCCACACGCACTACTGAAAATCTAGGTCCCCACATCCATGCGTGACCATATCCATCACATCTCATCACATCTCATACAACCAAATCCATCACATCTCAATCTAGTACATCTCATGCATAAAATAAAAGACAACACAATCCCACACAATAGAGAGAGTACCACCTATCATAGTATCCTGACATATATGCATCATGATCTTGGCATGAAATGGAACATCATCATCATAGTGTCATCATATGCATAAGGAAAGTAAAACGGGCTCAACATGATATAGAACATAAGCATCATAAGTAAGACATTATCCTCATGCTATAAGTCTAACATCCTAAACATGGCAATATAGTGGTTCTCATAAGCCATTACACGCACGCACGCACGCACACACACACACACACTCTCTCTCTCTATGGAATTAGTAACTCATTCTACCATGATAAAGGACATGGCATGACTTAGCTCATTAATGTAAAACTACCATCTAATTATATTGGCATCAAAGAAAGAGACAGCATATTAAATTTAGTTGGCTAATGGCTAAACAACTATGCTAACATCAAGGAAAAATACATCACATTTCAACTAGTTGGCTAACAACCAAATCACCATACTAGCATTAATTAAAGAGAGATATCATGTCTCGTTTAGGTGGCTAATAACTAGGTAACCATGTTAGTATTAATGAAATAGAGAGATTATTTTACATTAGGTTCTAATGGCCAATTAAACATGATAGAATCTTTGAAAGAGAAAGGCATTATCTTGCATTAATTTCTAATAGTCAATTAGACATGCTAGCACCATTGGAAATGAAAGACATCATGTTATATGGTTTTCATAGCCAAATAAACAATATGCATGGCATATAGTTTACTCAAACATGGTGATAGCCAAATACAATAATCAGGGCAAATGTTTTCCCACAAGCATGCTATATATATTTCCCACAAGCCATAGCACATCTACACTAACATTTAACATTGGTTTGAGATGCATACGAAACAAGCTTATAGATAACATACGTTCTGTTAAGTTGTGGTTTCCTACCTTGTGAAGTGTGTAAAGAGATAGGGTGAGCTCCTTCTTCTATCCCTTCTCCTCCTCCTTCTAGCTAGGATGTTACACCAAATGAAAGAGACATAGGGGGTGCTCAACCAAGGGGAGGAAGAGAGGGAAGAGGGTGCTGGCTAAAGGGGAAGAAGAGAGGGAGAGAGTTGGAGAGAGTTGGAGAGAATATCAGCCAGCTTTCTATTTTTCGTTCCTTTTTCTTCTCTTTTTTTCTTATTTTCATCCTATTTTATTCATGCTTAAGGATGAGTGTTGAGGAGAGGGTGCCTAGTGTATGATGACTCATCCTTAAGAGGGATTCGTCATGGTATAGATGTCATGCTAGGAAAAAATTATTTTTATACACAAAAATAAGTAATCCCAAAGATAGAAATGCATAAAATACATAAATTCACAAAAATAAAAATGCTAGTCAATACACAAAAATGCTAACCAATAAAATACACAAAAATCACGGAAATAATCCCAAAAATCCAAAAATACGTGTACGCTATAAGACTCAAGTACGACCGAAAATACATAGTATAATACATCGTAGATAAAAAACTGGGGTGTTTCAAGCTTCGATCAGTATACTGTGAATGTATTGAGATACATAGTTCTACGAGATGATGCATAAGAAGATCTTTGGATAGTGAGATCCAAATGTTTATCTTGAATATATTTCATGTGAGACTTGAAATCCGAGATTAACATAAAGAGTTAATACAAACGATAATGTAGCAGACCCGCTTGTGAATGCCCTTCCACAAAACAGACTCTAGTGTTTAGTAGATAAAATCAGTATAAGGTACCGTAATAATTGGCTGTAAGTACAAGCGGGAGATGTTGGGGAAAGTATGACCTTAAAACAATTATTGTAATTGTAATAGACATCTCGTTCAAAATGATAGAATGCTATTTGGTAAATCTTTATCTATGTAATCCTCTATGTCACTTCTATGGTTAATGTTATGGTATATAATGCATGGATAAATTCCCAGGACTTATGTGAGGAACATTAGGATCACGATGAGATCATAGTGAGGCCAATGTGTCTGCCGAACATATGTCCAAAAATGTTCATGGTCGAATGAATATCGAGACGGGACATCGATATTCTGTGTAGACCAGTGTGCATTAATCTATACTATCAGATGGTAGTGGCTGGCCTTATAGCCACTCGGTGTGGGGACATCAGTAGATAATGCATATGTGCACGTTAGTGAACAAGTTCGCAAAACGACTTGTCAAGAAGCTTCTGTACGATTATCATACTATGTATGTCAAACAGAATGCTCTCAAGTGGTAGTAGGTGCAGCATGGTCTTTAGACCAGAGATGTTCAAAAGGACCTTGCATCTGGAAGATTATACTTAGGGAGCTATCGAACAGTGGTGTTACAGCTGATGTGTAGGTACTTTTTAGGTATGGTTAGAAGCATATGAAGGGAGTGGCCATCTACCGATATTCGTCTCCTCTAGTATCAGAGGTTAGTGTCGTAGTAGACTCAAATGGATCCATAGTAAATCCCTTGGCGTGATGGAAGATGAACTTTTTAATGAGTTAACAAGTGTCATCCAACCGATAGCTATGAGATCGCATATGACTCAGTGATTAAGGTGTAATTGGGTTTGACACTAAACCATACCCTAGACACCTTACTGACATATTTTTGATGAAGAACTGGACTGCACTAAATCTATCATTGTAAAACCCAGATTATCTTGGAGAGATTCCAGTCTCACATTAACCTGATAATGACAGTTCTGAAACAGGGGTCGGCATGCTCAACTAGGGATGCTACCAATCGGTGACACGATGTGATCGTGTCACTACCAAAGTAGGAATTGGACTATTAGAGTCTCACATAGATGATGACTCTTCATGAAAAGAAAAGAAAGAAACTTTGAGTATATGTGATATACAAAGGCAAGATCACAAGTGTTGTGATCAGCTGGAGGAAAGAAAAGGAAATAGTCAACTTAGCAGTGACTAGTCGACTAGTGGCTTTTGTTGGATATTGGCCATTAAACCCAATATTGTTTTGATGATGATCGCCACATTATGTAGGTGCTAATGACTCTATATGTTTTAGTTTTAGATTTACTAATGATTATCTTGAAGGAGACATAGCATTGGATGATGGGATGATGGGTTCAAGGCTATGGAGCAAAAGCTTTGCATGAAGATAAAAGATTTCAAATGTATTTCTATTTCTTCTTCATGTGTTTTTTCTTTTCTTTCATGGAATATTTGTAGCCTTGAATAGATGCGCACACACAGTTATACTCATCATTTCCATCTTAAGGTATCATAGAATTAGTCTAGAACCCATCTCATTTAGTTCATTGGCTAAAACACTCTTTATTGTGTTTTTGCACCAGGACCAGACATTTGGTGAATGATGCCCAGCCAGATGTTTAGTGTGTCTATATATCATCTATACGAACACAACCATCTGGCAGCTGTCTGAAGTACATTGGTCAGATGCCTGAACAGTGGATCAGCTGTCTGACTGGTGGATTCCAGATGTCTGATTTCAGTAGGATTACTTTCCAAGAGCTGTCTCTCTCCTCCTCACTTTGGCTCAGTCATCTGATGTAGGATAATCAGATGTCTGAACAGTGTTCTAGCCGTCTGATTGTTGTTCTTCAGATATCTGGTTGCTCTGAGTTGGTCTTCTGTTTTTGTTCTTAACCAACCCTCTCTCAGTCATCTGGTGTTGTGTTCCCATACGTCTGAACAGTTGATCAGCCGTCTAGGAACCCTTCTCCAAACGTCTGATGACGAAGATTTTTTGCCCGTTTATAGTAGTTGGGTTGTGGATTTGTTTGGTTGTTTTCTTGGATTTCGTGCAGCTTTGAGAGCTTATTTAAGACCTGATTGAGCTACATTTAGGCACTAATCCTATTGATATTAAACTCATTTTAGAGCCAAATCCAAGAGAAATATTTCTCTCTTTCTTTCTCCTATTCTTTCTTTCACTTAAGGAAATTGTCACGCATTGATCCTTGATCGAGAGAGAAAGTTTCCAAGTGCATCCAAGCTCATTTTCAGCACTTTGGTTTTTCACACTTCATGCCTTCATTCTTTACATAGGTAAATCTATTCTAGGCATAGATAAGTGTGTATTTATATTGCATTTTTAACCTAGCTCTCAGGTTGTGAGAGCATATCGGAGGTTTACTCCATTTTAGGAGGGTTACTCCAACTTTAGGAGGGTTTCTCCTTTGTAACCTTGGAGGGTTACTCATTGGTGTCCCAGTTAGGGATTGTACTCTTGGATGAGTCATGGTGCCTCGGTTTGGGAGCATTAGTGGAAATCCACATCTCTAGTTATGAGGGTGGGACTTGAGTAGGAATTGTCGAACCAGAATACTTGACTATGTTGGTGTTTGCCATTCTCTATTTGTGATTGTGTTGCAATTATTATTCCGCATTGGCTTAATTATTTTAATTAGCATTTTAATTGCTACTACACTATTCACACACACCCCCCCCCCCACTCTAGTTTGTTGCCTAGTGTTCAGGGATCCTAGAGCTTTCAACTAGTTGAGTAGTTAGCTGATTAGTCGGCTAGTGGTTTAGTACTAGTAGACTAGTCAGGCCAGACTATGTAAGTTGACCCATTCAGCTGCCTAGTCGACTAGTGCTGATGAAATAGGATTTGAAATTTGAACTTGGTGCGGGATTTCATCTGATAGTCAGTCCTAATCCAAACCAAACTCATATCCAAATTTCACGATAGAGTTTTAATAAGACTAGAACTCATAAAATTCAAAATCCCGCACCAAGTTATCTTCTTTGTGCGTTTAGGGATGAGATTGTTGCAAGATGTATGCCCTCGAGGCAATTTATCTCCGTGTATCTATACAAACATCTTGTTCAAAATTACAGTAAGCTGTATGGTAAGAATTTGTCTAAGTTAAATCATAATGTACTTATCATTAGAAATTAACTTAGGTAAAGTCCTAAGACTTAATGCTAGGTCAAACATATATCGAGATGAGGATCTCGATCGTGGAGAAGTGCTTGACCGTAGGTAGCATGAGTCTAGAAACGTTCATGGTCGTAGATGTTTTGAGAAAAGGATATCGAAACATCGGATAGACCATTGTGTCTTAGTCTTCACCGTATAGCGGTGACGATGATCTCATGGTCGTTCGACTTGGCGAAGTCGAAGACGAGACACATGTGCTCATTGGAGAATGAGTACACTGAATGACCCACAAGAGTTATCAGATGGTTATGATTGACCAATCTGTCAATGATAACTCTTAGTGATGATAGGCAAGTTGGTCTTATGACTTGATGTCATTGTACGAACCGGTGCGTGAACGGTGTAACTTAGATCACAAACCTAACTTCGAGGCTAGGCCTGTCGAAAGGTCTTTGGTTGGGTGACATTTGAAGCATACGAGGAGAGTAATGACCAAGAGAGGATTCGTCTCTCCCAGTCAATGGGAGTTAGTGTGAGTTAGTTCAGTCTTTAGTGAAATCTCTGGCCAAAGTATGTTGGAAGAAGTCCAACATTATTTGACTAAAGATCGATGGAAACTAACCGGATTCGAGTTATTAGGGTTGACAGTTTGACCGTACCCTAGACTTGAAGTAAACGACATAGTCTTGACGAAGAGACCAAAACTGCGGAATTTATCACGGACACGGTCAGGGTGGTCCCGACAATACTCATGTCGATGAGTTAACCACATAATTATGATAATGAAACAGAAACGGAAACTGCGCTCGTGGTCACTGCCGTATGGGGCTTCGAGCCCAACCTGTAGTAGGGTCAGGCTGTAGGGTCTCACACAGAGTGCGACCTTCGTCTAGTAATAGGTAGAAACATTAGGGAGAATATACATTTGATGCAAGGGATAGAAAATTGCATTTGATGCAAATGATTTTTAAGCTTAGATAAGGACTATTTTGCATGTGATGCAAAAGGAGTTAAATATGTCTTAAATTGTTTAAGACAATATTTAATGAGATAAACGCGAGAAAAAGTTTACATGTAAGATGGGAATGTCCCGGTGTAAACACAGGTTCAAACGGCGTCCAAATCGGACGCCAAATGCACTAGTTATGCCCAAATACGTCAAGATAGCACAAATTGGTTCACCCAGAGCTGCCTAGGCACCATGCCCACCTGGCTAAGGTAGCCTGGGCCTGGGTGCCCAGGGTGCCAGGAGTCCTGGCCTGGGTGCCAAGCCCAGGCCCAGGCATGGGCAGTGCCCAAGTGCAGGCCTAAGCAGCTCCCAGGCTGACTAAGTGCAGTGGGGCCCACACGGTGGGCCCCAGCTTTGGGTGCAGAACCCTAGGGCAGAGTGCAAATTTTGACGGCTGGTTTTTGGACGAAAAATCAGTTTGGGCTGATCTTTGGACGATCAATTGGAGGGTCAAACGGACTCGGATTGACTCGCTGTTTTTTCCTACGCGTTCACCGTTCAGCGTCCTTCGATTTGATAGGTTGTATCAAATGTGAAGCTCATCATGGAAGTTTGGCCTTTATGGAAGGCAAACTAACTTGAATTATTAAACTTCAAATATTTAGTCCCACATCGGAAGTGGAGTAAAGGGGAGGGGCCAGCCGCCTATAAAATAGGGGTCTGCTCCCCTCCTCTAAACTTGTCTCAAGCTTTAGATCTGAGTGGCTCCCAAAAATGTTGGAGCACGCTCGGCTCTAGGCTTAAATTAAATATTCTCTTCTCTCTATAATATCTGCCTCACTCCTGAGGGGTTCTAGCAAAGCCACGAATGGGTTCGGATCCGATCCAAAACCTTGGCGAAGGTTCACATTCGAGTGAAACTTTCTTCGGCGCGCGGTTGACTCGGCGACAAGAGGATTGCTCGTCTCGGGACACGGAGCGGTTCGAGAAGAGATTCGGCGGGGGACGGGGAGCGGCTCGGAAGACGGTGCGGTACACCTTGCCTGTACCAAGGCAAGGTTCCGGGTATGTAAATTTAATTAGCGTTCTTTTAATTTAATCGCAGTAGCTTAGCTCCCTCTTGGGATGGTCGGACCCATCCCAAGTTGGCAAAGATCCTGGCTAAGGGGCTTGAACCTTAGGGCCTCGTTAAATAGTTTAACGTATCTATTTTTTCCGCTGCATTCTTTTGCGTCTGTGGTCCATCCGACTTAGGACGGGCACAGAATGTGCCCCAAGGGTCCATCAAAACCCTACAGTGGTATCAAAGCCAGGTTTGTATATTGATATAAGGACTACGATTTTATTAATCGAAGAATGTTTTTTAAATGCATGCTAAAGTTTTAACTTCAAAAAATGAAACCGTTTTTCATTTAAGATGTTTTAAATTCTTTTATGCGATAAAAATAATTTTAGAAACATGAAAATTTTTCTGATGATTTTAAAATGTAGTTTATGAAATAAAATTATAAGATAATTTTTTATGAAAATTTTTTAAGTTTTAAAATCATGGTTTTAATTTAAGTGTTAAATTATAGATGCATGTTAATTATTTATTGGATAAATGTTTTAAACATGTTGTTCTATTTAATTGTTAAATAGTTGGATGCCTATTTTTATGTGATAAAATTAGAGTAGTTTGTGTTTTAATGGCCATGATTTATTATGTGATAATTGATTAAACCTTTTAGGTTAGCCATTAAAAACCTGTTTAAAATTTATAAGATAAATTTTAAATGACATGCTATGTTTTAATAATCATTACAAACTTTTAAAAACCTAATTCCTGATTAGGGTAGTCCTCTCTAACGAAGATTATTATTTTAATCGTTTTAATAATAATTCTCATTAAATGACTACACTTTAAAAGTGTTGAAAATGATTTATTAAAATCCTAATGTTGATTAGGGCAGCACGTTGGACAACGAGAACCTTATAGTTGATAAGGATTTAATAAAAGTCATTAAACAAATCCTAACATTTTGAATTTTAAGGACTCAACTAGTTGATAGGATTAATTAGTTGTTAATAAAAGCCTTTTAGTCTATGGCACACATATAAAAATGACAAACTTCGTTCAATGGACCATGATCCGGTCAATGTGCTTGGCTAAGTTTGTTGGATCACCCTAGCTAATCTAAGGGATAAGTGATCCGGCTTAGTAAATTTCCTGGCCGTGTTCCGCTGGACCGCAATGACGTGAATCATGATTATATGACACCCTGGACTATATCTAAGTCAAATACGTTAATAATCTTCTTCAAGATTAGCCGTAGCCCTCCTTGTTTTAGGGGTTGGCAACGATAGGACCCGTGTTCCAGTTGTTGAGCTACACTCAAGCTGTGACATGGCAACCTTGTAGAAACCAACTTCTTAAATACATATGATGTAATCTTGATTTGACCAAAACAGTCGTGTCATGAATACACCGAGCACCGGTGTAAGTTAATCTAATAATGTAGTCTAGACTTGACCCAAACCGTCGTGTCGTGAATACACCAAGCGCCGACATAAGTTAGGCTAGACAAGAAAACAAGGGTTCGACTAGACTAGTCATTGTTATTTGGATGAGCACACTCATGATTACAAATGGCTAGGGGTAAAAACAGATAAGAGAGTTATATATGATATGATTGATGAAGAGTCATCTGCCGATCGCAGAGTCAAGCAATTTGTTGAGCTACACTCAAGGTTGTAAAACTCGGGGTGGTTGGATCTCTTTCCCATTAAATTAACTTAATTAAATCGTTCATTATTAAGGCTTAAAATGATCACGAAAATAGTGGGAGGATATAAATTGATAAAAGTCATTCTATCTATATTTAAAAACTTGAACATATGCTAAACTAGGGTAAGTTCTAAGTTTACATATGGAATCAAAATGTAATATTCTAACGGAATAAGTTAATTGGTCAAATAGGTTGGTTAATTGAATATCAAGTTACATTCTAATTGATAGACTAAACTTTATTCTCATTGACATCAAAATGACCTTCTTAAGAACAAGACTTAAGGAATATGATTTCATTAAGTTCTGAGTCCAACAAAAGAAATGCACGCTACATGTCACTCGCCTCTATATGGGGTAGTGGAACATATTGATGTTCAATAGCAATTTTCTCCATACAATTTGTTGAGCGACACTCAAGGTTGTATGGAAAGCAGGTTCGATCCGTAAGGTTCGAAAATTCGATCAAACTGTTTGAATCGAATATGAGTGCATGGGCTGTGCAAGACATGAATCCCAACCGGATCTTGAGACGAGCAACTTGTTGAGCTACACTCAAGGTTGCAAAGTTCGGGCGTTTGGATACATGAGATGCTTGCATAGTTATTTAAATTTTTGTTGAGACATTTAATATCTAAATGAGATTTAGAAAAGGAAGAAGGCACTCAGAAAGGTCAAATTAAGAAAGATAGTTTTATTTATCATTAGCAAAGGCGTAAGTATGAGGAACTGAAAATGTGACATATTAGATGTCACAATTTCAGAATAATTTTTATACAAAAGACGTCTAACAAATTTTTGACGAATGTCTTCACCTTGCTTCTAAAGCGATGTTTTGTGTTAATAATTTGTAATAACTATAATATATTAAATGTTAATATATGAATACGCAAGATAGTAAAAAACTTATATGGCAAAATAGACTAGGTCGTACCAAAGAGACTAAGCTTCACAAGTCACATAAAGAGTGGTCTGACCTCTCGTATTATGACGTCTACGGACACTTATGAACCTTATTCTCAAAGGTATGATGGCCGAAAATCGTTCTGTAAGACAGTGGGAGAATGAGTTGTTGAACTCACAGTCGCGTACATGCTGATATATCCAGACCCAAGTCTATGTTAGCCAGGATAAGTCGTTCTTATTATTATTACGACACGTTTTCTTGATGAAACTGATAAAATAGAGAACAAAATGACAGAAGTATTTGAAATGATTCGATTAGATCGAAAAGTCAAATACTTGGATGTATAAATCTTGCATAAATAAAAGAAAATGTGATTTTCTCTCAGGTCAAGTTTATTAACATATTGGATGTGTTAGAGAGCATGAATCGTACTTGGTTAGACATAGTGCGACTCATGGCAAAGTGACTGAGTTACAATCATCCCTCTGGATAAAGTCCCAGATAGAAATGCCTAGGTTTTGATAAGATTCTATGAGGACCTTATCAGTAAGATATTCATTAAATCAATCGTTAGGAAGTTAAAGGATTACACAAGTCTTGTGAGACGAAGAGTCGAGTTAGACATCATAGTCGATGATGGTCTAAAGATAACTTCCATGATGAAATTCAGAGTAGAGACTCTGATTAACAACTTGATGCAAATGGTCTGTGCATGTAAATAAAGTATAGACTTTAGTTTATGTGCCCAAAGAAAATGTTTCTTATTGTCTGCAAGTAATTCTTCGAGTCTAGAAGATTGGTGCAGAAAGAAAATGGCGAAGTACAATTATATTGTGAGAGAACGGTTTTCATCCTAATTCCTATAAACGGATTATGATGAAACTGTCTCGCCAGCAGATGCGTACAGATCTACACAGACCAAACTCGGTGTAAACGTTCATGATAACCTTGAAAACTGGAGCATTTATTTATAGTTCGTTTTCTAAATATGATTTAGAAGAACAAACTTATATGAATTAGCCAGAGAGTTTTCAAGGTCAGTGGGAGCGAATAAAACACATGTGAGGCATCAAGGGGATGGAACATATTTTGATAAAGTGGTCAAAAGAGTTTGACACTTTTAAATATGAACCGTCTAAAATGACCAATAACTTATTAAAAATTATTGTCGTAAGGTACGATGAGCTGGATGAGATCTAGGAAAATTAAATGGATTTCAAAGGACCAGAGTAAATTATTTGGATGAGATTCAAATGAATGGTCAAAGATAAATATAGAAACCCCCTTAATCTAATCAGTAGACAGTTTAGCAGATCCACTCACGAAGGCTCTACCATGTGAAGTCTGAATGACTTATGTGTAAATGCGGTATGAGATACCAGGATAAATGGTCCTAAGTGCAAGTGGGAGATGTTGCGAGATGTATGCCCTCGAGGCAATTTATCTCCGTGTATCTATACAAACATCTTGTTCAAAATTACAATAAGCTGTATGGTAAGAATCTATCTAAGTTAAATCATAATATAGTTATAATTAGAAATTAACTTAGGTAAAGTCCTGAGACTTAATGCTAGGTCAAACATATATCGAGATGAGGATCTCGATCATGGAGAAGTGCTTGACCGTCGGTAGCATAAGTCTAGAAATGTTCAGGGTCGTAGATGTTTAGAGAAAAGGATATCGAAACATCGAATAGACCATTGTGTCTTAGTCTTCACCGTATAGCGGTGACAATGATCTTATAGTCGTTCGACTTGGCGAAGTCGAAGACGAGACACAGGTGCTCATTGGAGAAGGAGTTCACTGAACGACCCACAAGAGCTATCAGATGGTTATGATTGACCAATCTGTCAATGATAACTCTTAGTGATGATAGGCATGTTGGTCTTATGACTTGAGGTTATTGTACGAACATGTGCGTGAACGGTGTGACTTAGATCACTGACCTAACTTCGAGGCTATGACTGTCGAAAGGTCTTTGGTTGGGTGAAATTTGAAGCGTACGAAGAGAGTAATGACCAATAGAGGATTCGTCTCTCCCGGTCAATGGGAGTTCGTGTCTGTAATGCCCCGCTCCCCCGGGATACCAGAAGAACGAGTGTTACGAAGAGAAAAGGAAAGAAATACAAAGATACTAGCAGGTCCACCGTGCACATGCTGGGCAGTACATGTAATGCTCCTCAAATAAAAGTACAACACAATAGTACAAGGGGCAAATAAAACATCTTTCATTTTTATTAAAAATAAAGTTCAGTTACAAATTACATACAAGTATCCAACATACAACCATACACAATAACTTCTACACACAAATATCTATATTTAACCAAATATAAGTACTCACCTACACCAATACATACACATTACAATACCAAGTCACACAATTATAGTATATTCACACCCAGGGTATTACATTCTACCCACCTTAAAAATAAAGTTCGTCCTCGAACTTTATAACTTAGGGCTCTACCTTAAGGCTGGACTGCTACCCACCTTAAGACTTAACTACCCTATGGAAGCATTACATGCACTACCTTACGTACGCCACAGTGCGGTGACCTGCATGGACCACCAAAATGTAACGCCATGCTCCCCCGGGATACCCGAAGAGCGAGTGTTATGAAGAGAAATGGAAAGAAATACAAAGATACTAGCAGGTCCACCGTGCACGTGCTGGGTAGTACACGTAATGCTCCACAAATAAAAGTACAACACAAGAGTACAAGGGGAAAATAAAACATCTTTCATTTTTATAAGAAACAAAGTTCAGTTACATATTGCATACAAGTATCCAACATACAACTATACACAACAAATTCTACACACAAATAGCTATATTCAACCAAATATAGGTACTCACCTACACCAATACATACACATTACAATACCAAGTCACACAATTATAGTATATTCATACCCAGGGGATTACAGTGTCGTAGATTTAGTTCAGTCTTTAGTGAAATCTCTGGCCAGAGTATGTTGGAAGAAGTCCAACATTATTTGACTAAAGATCAATGGAAACTAACCGGATTCGAGTTATTGGGGTTGACAGTTTGACCGTACCCTAGACTAGAATTAAATGACATAGTCTTGACGAAGAGACTAAAACTGCGGAATTTATCACGGACACAGTAAGGGTGGTCCCGACAATACTTATGTCGATGAGTTAACCACATAATTATGATACTGAAACAGGGACGGTAACTGCTGCTCATTATCACTATCGTATGAGGCTTTGAGCCCAACCTGTAGTAGGGTCAGGCTGTAGGTGAAGGGTTTTGGCAGACCCTCAGAGCTCAGATCTGTGGCCGTCCTAAGTCGGACAGACCACAGAGGCATAAAGCACAGTGGAAAAATAAAACATGATAGCAAAACATTTTAGCTAGGCCCTGAGAGAGCCAGAACCTAGCCCTATCTATACCAACTTGGGGTGTATCTGACCACCCCAAGAGGGATCTATCGTACTGCGACGAAATTAAATTACAGTAAAAAGCTTTAAAGAACATACCCGGAATCTCAACCCTGGGGCGGGCAAGATGTACCGCACCGGCTTCTTACGCTCCTCATAGCCAACTCGGCTTGACTCGATCCACCTGAGCCGCCTCGCACCTTTGAACTGATCCACCCGAGCCGACACCCGCCTCCGAGCCGATCACTTGCGGTAGAAGGTTTCACTTGAGCAGACCCGCGTCTTAGACATCTGGATCCGAATCCAAAACCCCCTTTACAGTCTTGCTAGGACTCGTCGGGAGAATAGGAAGAAGAGAGGAAGAATAGTTTAAGTCGTAGATCGAGCTTGCTCAAAATTTGGAGCTACTCGATCGAAGACTTGGTGCATTTTTCGACGAAGAGAGTGCACCCCTATTTATATAGGGAGTTGGCACCTCTCTTTTTGTCACGGGCAATGTGGGACAAAACAAAATAAAAGAGAAATTAATTTAGCTAATTGAAGTTAGTAAGCCTTTCACAAAGGCCAACTTCAACCAATTAATTCTCCCTCATCATCGAGCTTCAGAAATGATACAAGTTATAATTTCGAAGGGCTTCGAATGGTGAACGGGTAGGAACGAACGGTGACGAATTTCGACTTTGTTTGACCCCTCAAACAATTGCCCAAAGATGGGCAAAAATTCAATTTTCGTAGCCGTCAAAAGGTTTTCAAAAACCCTAATGTAACTTAAGTTGCGGGCGCGCCTGCCAAGGCAAATGGGTGCGTCCGGGGCGGGTGGGCAGCCTGCTAAACAGCCGGTGCGCCCGCTGTTTCCAGCGGGCCGCGCCTGTTGGACTCAACAGGCTGTGCCCATTGGTTCAGTGTGTCGCGCCCTTTCTTCTTGTGGGTGGACCCGCTTGCCCAAGTGGGTCTAACCCATTCTTGCCTTTGACTGTTTTTGCGTTCCTGGGCTCGTTTGAGCTCCGTTTTGGACGCGGTTCGAACCTGCGTTTAGACCGAGACGATCCCGTCAACCAGGTAACCCTTTCCAATTCTTTTGTTCCTACAAATATTGTCGTAAACAATTTACGACACGATTAATCTTGTTTGCATCGAATGCAACATTGTCCCTATCTACGACTTAGTCTCACAACTAGCTTGTGAACTTAACTATACCATTTCATCGAATGAATTCCTCTTATCAATCTTCCTATTACTAAGACACGAATGCTACTCGGTGTGAGACCCTACAGCCTGACCATACTACAGGTTGGGGCTTGAAACCCCTAGACGACAATCACCACGAGCAGCAGTTGTCATCCCAGTTTTAGAATCATCATAACATGATCGACCCATTGACAAAAGTATCGTTGGGTTCACTTTGACTGTGTCAGTGATGAATACCATTAGCTATAGTCCCTTCATCAAGAATGTGTCTCTGTTGGCCTAGGGTACGGTTTACTATCAACCCCATTAGACAACAATGGTCAGCATATGGCGGTCTTTGTTGTATTCACGTTGTACATCTTACAACGTACCCGGCCAAGGATTAACACAAAGACCGTACTGAGCCTGTGACACTAACTTCCCTTTAACAGAAGAGACGAATCCCATCTTAGTCATATACTTTCCTCGAGAGCTTCAGGTGTAACCCAACCTAAGATCTTTCAGCAGGCCTAGCCTCGAAGCTAAATCATAGGTCTAAGCGACACTGTTCACTCACAGGTACGTACAAATGACTTCAGGTCTTAAGGACCAGCTTACCTATCATCACCCTAGAGTTATTATAGACAGTTTAGTTAAAGTTAACCATTTAATAACTCCAAGTTGGTCGTTTAGTGAACTCATTCTACAATGAGCACCTGTGTCTCGTCTCCGACTTCACCAAGTCGAATGACTATGAGATCATCATTACCATATGGTAAGACAAAGACACAGTGGTCTGTCCAATGTGCAGATATCCAGTTATCGACACATCTATGACCACAAACCGTTTAAGACTTAAGTTTCTATTCGGTCACTTACTCTTTATAATCGAGATCTAATCTGGATACGTAAGGACCTAACTATAAGTCTATGGACATTATCTAAGTATATTATTCGTTGAATCATATACTTAGGATAATGGATACCATATTATATCTTAACAAGACGTATACTTAGGATAAATCGCCTTATGAGCATATATCCTCCTACATCTCCCACTTGCACTTAGGTTATTTATCACGGTATCTCATATCGTTGTAGCATATCAGTCACATTGGACTGCATATGCCAATCCTAAGAGTGGATTTACTAACGAGTATCTATAATGCATTTTAATAGATTTTATGCATACATCTTTTGATCACACAAGGTTGATCCTTGAAAACTGATTTGGTTCAATTTTTCTTTCTTTGTATAGCTAACTATTAGCTCATGCATTCTTGATGTAGGGTCTAACTTTTATATAAGTCAGCCTTGGCTCATTCCAATTATTTTGTGTCAATATGTCAAGTACATAAGTGACGCCTTAAGTCTCCATATATTAGATTAAATCAAAACTAATTTGATTTAATGTCACATATAGGTGATTCAAATTTTTTGGAAACCTTTTTAGTTAATCCGAGAAACCGGAGCTAAGTATATGTCATGCCCCACTTCCCTAAACTGGAGGCGAGACGTGATAAGGTCCGCACAGACGTGGAGCTATGAAGCCTCACGCCTGATAAGCGTCAATAAATTAAAAGCAGTCCCTGTAACCACAAACGGAACAACAATAATAATACAATAGAGACAGAAATAAAATCTCAAATCTCAGAATTGTCCAACATTAAAATTAAGTTCAACATCCAGAAAATCCACCAGGCTAAAAGAAAGAGTCTAAAGGCCCAGAACAAGGCCAACAAAACAAACATAACAAAGTATAGTTGTTGCGCACCGACAACTACAGCAGTCAAACAAAAGGGAAAGCTCAACGAAAACACTAGGACTGGTCCCCGGTGTCCACGTACTCCTCGATGAACGCGGGTTCTGACTCAGCGTCAGCGAACACCACGTCCTCAGCAGCAACCTCAGGCTCAAGATCTAACATGTGTCACCCAAAAGAGTAAAGGGGCACATGTCAGCAAGTCTAAAAGACTTGGGCAAGGAAACCGAAAGTAAACTAACAACCTAACAGTTCAGGTAGGATGCAATGACATGACATTTAAGTATGATGCAACAGTTAAAAGGGACAAGAAGGGACAAGCACGCACGATGTAGCAAAAGCTACCAAATCACTGATTCACGAGTCACTTATCACGATTCACTATTCACGATTTTCACTTTGTGCTCAGAGTTTCCGTCTTTTGGCTAGAGTGGCTAATCGGGCCAACTCCTAAGCTCAAGCGACCGTTTAACCCTACACCTCCACGTGTATCGAGCGTTGGGGTTAGCAACACACTATGCTCTCTTCTGGATCACGAGCCAGGAAGTGTATTTGGCATAGGGGTGCACCTAGCCTCAAGTCACGATGTAGGAGTCAAAATCCTACTCGCCGCAGATTACATTTTAAAGTAGCGTGTGCTACACAAACACGATGAACAAGCAAGTATGCAATGACATGAACAGATATTCGCATGCCGTTAATTGAAATTAAACATGACATGCAAGCATGATGGAGGTGACGGATCTAGCTTCGTTGTCAAGCTAGGTCAAAGGCGTCTAGGCAGCTATCCTTTCACTGCCTAGTCTCTTTTACGCTAAAACAAGTAGATGGCCTAGAACATGGCCTAAAACCCTAAAAGGCAAGTTTCACTTGCCTAGCACCAAGGATGACGATCAACGAGGCCGCCACAAAATGTTAACTACGGAGATGAGGTCGCTGCCATGGCAAAACAATATTAGAACAACATCCAACCTAGTTTTATTAGGGTTTTACAAAAACACAAATGGGTTATGAGAATATTATAGAATCGAGTTATTACCGAATCGTTAGCGGAAGAACGATGCCGAGCAAGCACGGTGACGGAAGAAACGATCCGGGGAACCTACGGTTCAGATCTGGAAATGGATGGAGAAATTTGGAGAAATGGGGTTTTGGGGAGTTTTGGGGGTTGGAGATGGCCTAGGGCATGGTGGCCGGCCTAAATGGAGAGGGGAAAGGCTCTTGAGGAAGGAGGAATGGCTAGAGGAAGGTTGGGGAAGATCAGAGGTCAAGGGGGAAAGGAAATGGCCAAGAGAAGAGAAAGAAAGAAAAGGAAACGTTTGGGGTATTTATAGAAAAAGCGGGCGGCGGCTGGCAAAACCTAGGGTTTCGACAGCGGTTAGTCGGTCAAAGAAGGTTGGCTGACCGACTAGTTTGAGAACTAGTCGGTCGGTCGGCTAACTGTGACCGACTAACACCAAACAGTAACTCAGGTTGACAAAATGATCAATGAATTAGTCGGTTAAAGAACAATGGCTGACCGACTAGTTTGCAACCTAGTCGGTCGGTGATTGTTCATGGACCGACTAACGACAAACAGTAACTTAGGTAAAATTGATTGAAGGAACTAGTCGGTCTGAGAGCAAGTTCTGACCGACTAGTTTCATATCTAGTCGGTCGGTGGTTGTTCTTAGACCGACTAAAAGTAAACAGTAACTCCTGTACAATTGATTTAATGAACTAGTCGGTTTGAGTAGAGTTGCCGACCGACTAGATCTCAATCTAGTCGGTTGGTTCCCCTTCTTGAACCAACTAAAGTGCACTAAAAGTGCCGAATCGAAGCGCGAAGCTTCGGGAAGATTCCTACGGCTTCTAGGATCACTCTAACTCTAAAATATGAGCGATTTGAAGTTCGTCATGAGTGACTTACTCCAAGATCAACGATTCTAAGGAAGAAGCTAGGAAATCACGACGAAACGATCGAAAATGAAAGCTACGGAGACGAAAACCACACGTAAGGAGAAAATCCACCAAAACATATAATATAATATAGATAATCCAAATACATGAAAACCAGTCGTTACATCCTCCCCAATTTAAGAAAAATTTCGTCCTAGGAATTTCCCAACACTCACGTGTCCGGAAACAAAAGTGGGTAGCGCTCTCGCATCTCATCCTCATTCTCCCAAGTAGACTCTCCAGGCGAGCCGTGTCGCCACATCACCCTCACAAGATTGACAACCTTGTTCCGGAGTGACTTCTGACGCCTGTCCAGAATCTGCACTGGCTGCTGGTCATACGTCATATCAGGGCGAACGGTAATCTCCGAGAAATCCACAGCATAAGATGGATCACTAATGTATCGACGAAGCTGCGACACATGGAAAACATTGTGAACTCCTTCCAAAGATGGCGGCAAGGCTAAGCGGTAGGCTACCTCGCCAACTTTCTCCAGAATGTCAAACGGTCCAATGTATCGCGGGCTTAACTTCCCTCGCTTCCCAAAGCGAATCACACCACGATTCGGGGAAATCTTCAAGAACACATGGTCGCCCGGTTGAAACTCCAAAGGACGGCGTTTAGCATCCGGGCAATGCTTAAAACAGTCCCGAGCAATCCTCAACCTCTCCCGAATGTTCCTGACAACATCCACGGCCTCCACAATCATCTCAGGTCCCAACAGCTCCCGATCACCAACGTCATCCCAACTCAATGGCGATCGACATTTCCTCCCATACAGCGCGGTGAAATGTGCCATGCCAATGCTCGCCTGGAAGCTGTTGTTGTAAGAGAACTCTACCAGATGTAGATGGTCCTCCCACGAACCCTTGAAATCCAACATGCACGCCCTCAGCATGTCTTCCAAGATCTGAATCGTCCTCTCGGACTGGCCATCTGTCTGCGGATGGTACGCCGTGCTGAAACTCAGACGTGTAACCAAACTCTTCTGCAAACTCTGCCAGAACTGAGATGTGAACCTCGTGTCTCTGTCCGACACGATGCTCACGGGGACTCCGTGAAGTCGCACGATCTCCTGCACGATTCACATTACATCACTATCTGAACTAGGAAAAAGGAAATAGAAACGGAGAGTAAAAGAATTTACCTCCATGTATCTCCTCGCTAGCGCCTCAGTGGACTGTCCTACTCGGAATGGAATAAAGTGCGCGGATTTGGTCAATCGATCTACGATCACCCAAATCGCGTCATTCTGCTTCGGACTCCGAGGTAGTCCAGTCACGAAATCCATAGTGATGTGTTACCATTTCCACTCCGGAATCGGAAGCGGTTGTAGCAACCATGTCGTACGCTGATGCTCCGCCCTTACCTGCTGGCAAACCAAGCACTTGGCTACACTCCGAGCCACGCTCCTCTTCATACCATGTCACCAAAAGTTCAGACGAAGATCCTTGTACATCTTGGTCCCACCAGGATGCACAGAATACGGCGAACTGTGTGCCTCCACCATCAACTCCTCTCTAATATCCCCAGCTGGCACACACAACCTAGCTCCAAACCTCAGCGAGTCATCCTCATGAATCAAAAAGTCAGTCCGCAGACCGGCTTCCACCTGCTCCCGAATCTTCACCAGCTTCGGATCCTCAGCCTGGCCAGCCTTGATCCGATCCACAATCGACGACTGAATCTGCATACTCATCAACGAAGAAGCCTCCCTAGGAAGAACAATCTCCACACCAGACTCGCAAAAATCCTGCTGCAATCTCCACTGCGAGGTCAAAATCATCACCGCTGGAAGCCTACTCAGCGCATCAGGAACCACATTCACCTTGCCAGGGTGATACTGCAAATCAATCTCATAATCCGCCATGAGCTCCAACCATCGACGCTGTCGCATGTTGAGCTCCTTCTGAGTAAAAATATACTTCAAGGTTTTGTGATCGGTGAAGATCTTCACTTTCTCCTCAGCAGGAAGTGCCTTCAAATCTTAAGCACAAACACGACAGCAGCCAACTCCAAATCGTGTGTCAGGTAATTCTTCTCATGAGTCTTGAGCTGATGTGAAGCATAAGCCACAACATGCCCGTGCTGATGCAATACACAACCGAGACCCTTGCCAGAAGCATCGCAAAATATCTCAAATCCACCGCTGCGATCAGGCACAACAAGAATAGGGGCAGTCGTCAATCTCTCCCTCAGAACACCGAAAGCATTCTCACAATCACCCGACCAAACAAAAGGTACATCCTTCCGCGTCAATTTGGTCATCGGCTCAGCAATACGAGAAAAGTCCTTAATGAAGCGCCGATAGTAACCAGCAAGTCCAAGAAAACTCCGGATCTCAGACGCTGACTGCGGAACAGGCCACTCTCTGATGGCCCTGATCTTCTCGGGATCCACTGAAATACCATCTCCAGTCATCACATGCCCGAGAAAAGAAACTCTGTCCAGCCAAAACTCGCACTTCGAAAACTTGGCATACAAATGATGCCTCCTCAAAACCTCCAACACCGTCCTCAAGTGCGATGCATGCTCCTCCTCCGACTTTGAATAGATCAGAATGTCGTCAATGAAGATAATGACAAAATTATCTAAAAAGTCATAGAAGATCAGATTCATCAGATTCATGAAAACTGCGGGTGCATTGGTTACACCGAAAGGCATAACCACAAACTCGTAGTGTCCATACTTCGTCCTGAATGCTGTCTTTGGAACATCTTCCTTCTTCACCTTCAGCTGATGATAACCACTCCTCAAATCCAACTTCGAAAACACCCTCGAACATCCAAGCTGATCAAAAATATCATCGATGCGAGGCAACGGGTATTTATTCTTGATGGTCACCGCATTCAACTCCCGATAGTCCACGCACATACGACGCGAACCATCCTTCTTCCTCACCAGCAGCACCGGTGCTCCCCACGGAGACACACTAGGATTGATATAACCCTTCTGTAAAAGCTCATCCAGCTGCTTCCGTAATTCCTCCAGCTCAGCGGGTGCCATACGATATGGCGCCTTCGAAATCGGTTGCGCTCCCGGAATAAGATCAATAGAAAATTCCAGAGCTCGATCAGGTGGCAAACCAGACATCTCCTCGGGGAAGACGTCATCAAAGTCCCCCACAACCGCTGGCCTCTCCAGCTCCATCTGCATAGCCACAATCTCCACCGGTCTGGCCCGAAATCTGACAGGACCAAGCGAACTGCTACCTCGGTTGAACTCAAATACTGGATGTCCGAGAATCTCGAACACCACCTTCTTCCTCCGACAGTCGATCGTAGCATAGAAGCTCACAAGACAATCCATCCCAAGGACCGCATCATAGTTGATGATGTTGTGGACAATGAAATCAGCGTAAAGCTCATGTCCACAGACCACCAACGAGCAAGAATTGCAACCACGATGCACTGAGACCACGCCATTCCCTGTAACGATATTCCAACTCTTGGAAAGAGGGGACGTCGACAAGGAATGCTTCTCCACGAAGCTCCGAGAAATAATGCACATCGATGCACCAGAGTCAAAGAGAACTCGTGCAGGAAATGTGCACACCAAAATCACACCTACAAACAGTCTAACAATCAAGCCCTAGTCTAGCAAACAATCATGTTCAAGCTAACAACATAATCTAACAAACAATCCAAATAAGAAAGGAACAGCTAGATGGAGAGTTTCCTGTGATAACCTCATCCACAGCCTCGCTCTCCACCTCGGTCATCAGAAAGGCCTGCCTCCTCAGGTGCACGGCCCGCTGAAAAGCCTGCCTCTGCAGCACGAGAGCTGCTCCGTGACCAGCAGGTACCGGTGCTCTCTGCTGCAACGGCTGAGCTGCAACAGGTGCCCTCCAAGGCTGCTTGATACTCGGACAGTCCTTCAGAGAATGTGAAGCATCACCACAGCCCAAACACTGACCCAAGAGCCTCCGGCACTGGTCCTTCACATGACCCGGCTTGCCACAATGATTGCAAGTCTTCAGAACAGGCCCGCCTGGCCTCTTGAACTGAGCTGGCTGGTTGGGCCTGAGACCAGGCCTAACCACCGCTCTGGCCTGCTCCATAGGCCTCTTCCCCGCACCAGAAACATGTCCTCTCCTCTGACTTAGGTTCAGCTCCTGCCTCCTCGCAGCGACCAGAACCTTCGGATAAGAGTCCAGATCAGAGGAAGACACAAAACTCTGAAGCTCCAATGTAAATCCATGCAGGAACCTCTGAGCCCTCTCATCAGCATCCTGCACCATCTTCGGTGCGAACCGACTCAGCCTAGTGAACTCTTGGTGGTACTGGTCCACCGACGAGCTCACTTGCTTCAGCTCAATAAAACGCTGCAGCATCTCCTTCCTAGCAGCCTTCGGAAAGAACTCCTCATCAAACCTAGACTTAAAGGTAGCCCAAGCTATCGGCTCCACCAGCATCTTCTCTTCTGCATCCCACCAGTTCCGAGCATTATCCTTGAGTTGCCTCTTCGCCAAATCAACCCATCCAGCCGGGCTGATCTTCGCCATCTTCAAATTATCCTCAATGTTCCGAATCCACTCATCGGCAGCTAGAGAACCCTCAGACCCATCAAAATAAGCGGGACCCAGCTCCTGAAATTGCTTCGCTCCTGGCTCGGAGCGAGGGGCATCCTGGATTGCCCGAGCAGCTCGAGCACCTGGAGCATTCTAGACTTGGAGGAGCATGCCCTGTTGCACCTGCATCATCTGAAGCATCATCCGCATCATCTCCCCATTGGTGGGCTCCTGCTCAGGCTCCTCATCATGAGGGGGCACGCTACCACCACCACGGGTAAATCGCCTTCCTGCCATCTAATGACACAGAAAACGAAGCAGATTAGACTCATAGCTTATGACTCGGATGTCGAACTTCGTTTATTGGACATTCTAATGTTATTATCGTTATTCCGACAATTCGCAGTTGCAGAAGAGGACCTGCATGGGCCACCAACAAAACCTGACACGCCCCGCTTCCCTAAACTGGAGGCGAGACGTGATAAGGTCCGCACAGACGTGGAGCTGTGAAGCCTCACGCCTGATAAGCGTCAATAAATTAAAAGAAGGTCCCTGTAACCACAAACGGAACAACAATAATAATACAATAGAGACAGAAATAAAATCTCAAATCTCAGAATTGTCCAACATTAAAATTAAGTTCAACATCCAGAAAAGCCACCAGGCTAAAAGAAAGAGTCTAAAGGCCCAGAACAAGGCCAACAAAACAAACATAACAAAGTATAGGTGCTGCACACCGACAACTACAGCAGTCAAACAAAAGGGAAAGCTCAACGAAGAAACTAGGACTGGTCCCCGGTGTCCACGTACTCCTCGATGAACGCGGGTTCTGACTCAGCGTCAGCGAACACCACGTCCTCAGCAGCAACCTCAGGCTCAAGATCTAACATGTGTCACCCAAAAGAGTAAAGGGGCACATGTCAGCAAGTCTAAAAGACTTGGGCAAGGAAACCGAAAGTAAACTAACAACCTAACAGTTCAGGTAGGATGCAATGACATGACATTTAAGTATGATGCAACAGTTAAAAGGGACAAGAAGGGACAAGCACGCACGATGTAGCAAAAGTTACCAAATCACTGATTCAGGAGTCACTTATCACGATTCACTATTCACGATTTTCACTTTGTGCTCAGAGTTTCCGTCTTTTGGCTAGAGTGGCTGATCGGGACAACTCCTAAGCTCAAGCGACCGTTTAACACTACCCCTCCACGTGTATCGAGCGTTGGGGTTAGCAACACACTATGCTCTCTTCTGGATCACGAGCCAAGAAGTGTATTTGGCATAGGGGTGCACCTAGCCTCAAGTCACGATGTAGGAGTCAAAATCCTACTCGCCGCAACTTACATTTTAAAGTAGCGTGTGCTACACAAACACGATGAACAAGCAAGTATGCAATGACATGAACAGATATTCGCATACCGTTAATTGAAATTAAACATGACATGCAAGCATGATGGAGGTGACGGATCTAGCTTCGTTGTCAAGCTAGGTCAAAGGCGTCTAGGCAGCTATCCTTTCACTGCCTAGTCTCTTTTACGCTAAAACAAGTAAATGGCCTAGAACATGGCCTAAAACCCTAAAAGGCAAGTTTCACTTGCCTAGCACCAAGGATGACGATCAACGAGGCCGTCACAAAATGTTAACTACGGAGATGAGTTCGCTGCCATGGAAAAACAATATTAGAACAACATCCAACCTAGTTTTATTAGGGTTTTACAAAAACACAAATGGGTTATGAGAATACTATAGAATCGAGTTATTACCGAATCGTTAGCAGAAGAACGATGCCGAGCAAGCACGGCGACGGAAGAAACGATTCGGGGAACCTACGGTTCAGAACTGGAAATGGATGGAGAAATTTGGAGAAATGGGGTTTTGGGGAGTTTTGGGGGTTGGAGATGGCCTAGGGCATGGTGGCCGGCCTAAATGGAGAGGGGAAAGGCTCTTGAGGAAGGAGGAATGGCTAGAGGAATGTTGGGAAAGATCAGAGGTCAAGGGGGAAAGGAAATGGCCAAGAGAAGAGAAAGAAAGAAAAGGAAACGTTTGGGGTATTTATAGAAAAAGCTGGCGGCGGCTGGCAAAACCTAGGGTTTCGACAGCGGTTAGTCGGTCAAAGAAGGTTGGCTAACCGACTAGTTTGAGAACTAGTCGGTCGGTCGGCTAACTGTGACCGACTAACACCAAACAGTAACTCAGGTTGACAAAATGATCAATGAATTAGTCGGTTAAAGAACAATGGCTGACCGACTAGTTTGCAACCTAGTCGGTCGGTGGTTGTTCTTGGACCGACTAACGACAAACAGTAACTTAGGTAAAATTGATTGAAGGAACTAGTCGGTCTGAGAGCAAGTTCTGACCGACTAGTTTCATATCTAGTCGGTCGGTGGTTGTTCTTAGACCGACTAAAAGTAAACAGTAACTCCTGTACAATTGATTTAATGAACTAGTCGGTTTGAGTAGAGTTACCGACCGACTAGATCTCAATCTAGTCGGTTGGATCCCCTTCTTGAACCAACTAAAGTGCACTAAAAGTGCCGAATCGAAGCGCGAAGCTTCGGGAAGATTCCTACGGCTTCTAGGATCACTCTAACTCTAAAATATGAGCGATTTGAAGTTCGTCATGAGTGACTTACTCCAAGATCAACGATTCTAAGGAAGAAGCTAGGAAATCACGACGAAACGATCGAAAATGAAAGCTACGGAGACGAAAACCACACGTAAGGAGAAAATCCACCAAAACATATAATATAATATAGATAATCCAAATACATGAAAACCAGTCGTTACAGTATATGAGCTAGCTCCCACTAACTTTAAGAACTATCTGGTTAAATACTTCTACTATATATCTAAATCATATTTAGAATATACTTTAAGTATAACCATTTAGAAGTGCCTAGATGAAACGTACCAGTGTCAGGTTGGGTTTGACGAATGAGTCATATCAAGATCAGTTTAAGGAATCATGATATTGACTTACTCAGTCAAATGTCCTACTTAGTACTTTTCCTTTAACTACATTTAATAATAACTCTTAAGAATCAAATGTAGTTTGAATTAAGAATAAATCTTAATATGCGTATAATTGTGATCAAATACAATTATACGCTCCTAGAACATATATTTAACTATTAACTGGCTATAAAATTAAGTCAGCTCCAAACAATCAACTTATTCAGAAGCTCTGCATGTCAGCTCGAGAATTAATGCAACTAGCTCAGACAGCCACATTCACAGAAAGTTAAGCCATTCGCAACAAATCACTATTTCCAAAAGGAGCACATTTCCCGAGACATTTAATAAAAGCAATGGATTCATAAAAATGAATTATAATGTGTTTATCATAATAAACCTTGAGCGTTAAACACTCAACCATTGTTTTAACTTAAGGAACTATACATTTTATTCATAAAAGGAAATAAGTATCAGTTCCTTCTTCTTCACGTCTCTTGAAGTCCTCGCACGACCCCAGCAGCAACGATTGCTCAGATGCCGACCGTCCTCGGAACTTCTTACATCCTCTGCTTCATATCAGCCACATGTATACATTACACAGATGTCTTAGTATCGCATACTATGTGATAAAGCATTTATGGAAATAATCATGCTTTATTAAATTGAAATTGTTGTACCTGAGGTAGAGGCATCAGTATGCCCCTTCTTCTTTTCTACAAGGTAAACCTTGCAGTTCCTCTTCTAATGACCCATCTTATGGCAGTGAAAGCACTCGGATTTCGACGGGGCCCCTTTCGTCTTCTTCTTTCCCTTCTTCACCTTAGATGGTTATGGGACCTGCCTCTCTTACCCTTGCCTTTCGGCTGGTCTGAAGAAGCAGAGCCAACAACCAACACAGTCGGTTTCTTCTTGATTTCCTCAACCTGCCTAAGCATGTTGAGGAGACCGGGAAGATTTGTTTCAATACTGTTTATAATGAAACCAGTAATGAATTGCTTGAAGGCTGGGGTTAAAGACTTAAGGATGATGTCCACGGACATCTCATTGTCCAGGACAAAACCCAACTGGGCGGCATCTTCCACATATCTGATCATCTTAATGACATGATCTTGTACGGGCCCTATCTCCATCTTAGTGCCCCAGAGGTTGCTCGTGGCTTCAAATTTGGCAACTCTAGACCGCTTACCATACAACTCCTCTGTATTCAGAAGCAAGCTCTAAACATCCTTATGTTCATGCTTCCGTTGCAGATCGTTGTTCATTGAAGCCTGATGTGTCTATATTTTACATCATTTTCATATCATATTTCCATCGCATTGCATGCCATCCCCGCGTCCAAATCCCACTTTTTACTGTGATTTTGGTATTTCTGACGATATTTCGAGTTTCGTAGTATATTTTGAGTTTTCAGGGATTTTGGAGCGATTTGGACCCCCGCTTGGGCATGGACACATCCGACTTGCTCATGAGCCTGTTGGCAGGGCTCTGGAGGAGTTTGCCGTGTTCTCGGAGCTATAGAAGGAAGAGAAGGAAGAGAAGAAAGAGAGAGCAGAGAGAGAGAGGCCATTGCTGCAGCATCAGTGTTTTCCCAGAAAATGCTCAGCCCGAGCAGCTTGCAGCTCGGGCCGAGCCACGACATGTTGGAGAGGCCACAGATACGGACTGACTCGGGCCAAGCAGCTCATCTGCTTGGCCAAGCAGCCGCAGATAGCACGCCCCGAGTAGGCCCCCGAGCACACCCCGAGCAGCAGACCGAGTCAACCATTCTGAGCTCGAGCAGCATGCGAGCCGGGCCGAACCACTGGCCGAGCAGCTCCGACTCGGGCCGAGTCACCAACTCGGCCGACACTTCCTGGGGCATTTTTGGAAGATTTTTTGAACGCGCGATGCGCGCGATTTTGGGTAGCTGAAGCTCGCGACTGTGGGCTCAGCGTGGGAGTGTTCATTCTGAGTTTTGTTTTAGGATTTTTGGAGAGAGCTCCGGTGATCGGTTTTTGTACGGATTTTTGGGATTAATTTCTGTAGTAGACTTCTGGATCTATTTTGAAGATTTGTGCCTTTTATTCTTCTTTGGATTCGTTCTTTGTTCGTTCTCGTTGTAAGTAATCTTTAGCCCTAATTTCTTTTATTGCAAGAAATGTCTTCCTACGTGAAATTGATATTTTTGTGCGCTCCGATCATCATGAGTGAGTAGATCTATTCTAGGGTTGATGGGTGAACCCTAGGATTTTAGGGGGAAAATGTAGATCTGGATGCCAATGTTGAATTGGGGAATTAGGGTTGTATTTCTGTAGATCCTACCGAACCCCTAGATAACTCGTACTGAGATCGTGCCCACGGTCTGTGGAATCGATGTGCTTAAGGGGTATCTAGGGATTCGAATAGGGAAATCGGTGGATCCAATCAAGGCATGTGACCATGCCCGGCTCGCGCCTTGAGTGGATTCGTCGACGAACTATATCTCTACGTCGATGGCTACCGCCATTGCGTCGACGAGAGCCTCCGAAATACCCCACAATTCTAACCCACGAGAGTGGTACGAATTGGGGGATTAAATCCCTAACCCCAATGCAATGAGGGGATCCTATCTAACATCAACCCCCAACGATCCTAGCGATGATCCCTAAAGCCCTAATTCCTTTTATTATATTACACAACAACAACTATCAACCCAATTCATTTTCACTCCGACCGCTACATTACTTCTAGATTTAGAAATAGACTGAGATTACCACGGACACTATCATCGTCCCTGTGGGATTCGACTATCTTTTATACTATAACTCGACACCTTCCGCTTGCGGATTGAACCCGAAGTCGTAGCCTAGGAGCCATATCACGCCTGGCGATTGTGACACCGCCAGGTGGGTCCTAGGTGTAGATTGCGGGCCTGTCAAGTTTTTGGCGTCATTGCCAGGGACGGCAATAGTGTTTTTATCTCATTTTGTTTTTATATTGAGAAGTTTGCTAGCACTCTTACCATCTCTTACCTACCCATCATTTTTATTCTCTTTAATTATTTCGGTGCTACTGACTGTATTTTTTCTGAGCTTTGTTGGTGCATGAACACCCGTTTCAAGGGGTCTTCCAGAGAATTATTGTTCGATCCTGAGATCGAAAAGACAGCCAGAGCCTTGAAAGCTTCTAGCAGAAGTTCATCTCCATCAGCTCAGATAGGAGAGAATCCTCCTCCTCCTCCATGCACCGGTTCCATCAGGGACCACATGAAACCGACCTTTAGGAATAATTCCTCGGTTCTTAGACCGCAGCTGACGGCGGCAACCTTCGAGCTTAAGACATGGTTAATAAATCTGATGCAGCAGGATCCCTTCCATAGGCATCCCCACGAGAACCCCAACCATCACATTGACTCCTTCTTGGCCAAGTGCAACACATTCAAGGCGAAGGAAGTCAGTGATGATGCAGTGAAGCTGCGGCTGTTCCCGTTCACCTTGAGTGACAAGGCCTCCTACTGGCTCCGAGCTCACCCTCCCAACCACTTCACTACCTAGGAGAAGCTCGCGCTCGTATTCGTGGATAAGTTTTATACACCATCGAAGACGGTCCAGATCCGTGGGGCCATATCCAATTTCAAGCAGCTCCCCTAGGAGTCGCTTTATGAGGCTTGAGAGAGGTTTAAAGACCACCAACATCAGTGCCCCCACCATGGGATCCAGTCTTGGGATTTAGTGTAGAGCTTCTACAACAGGCTCCAACCTAGCACTAAAATGATTATTGATGCTGCGACGCAGGGTGCCTTACTAGATAAGTCTCCTGAGGAGGCATTGATCTTTTGGAGCACATGGCTTCCAACACTCAGCGGTAGGGTGATGAGAGGACCGTGATCACCCGGACCCCTGAGGTCAAGGCTGCTAGTCACCTGGACTCCCACATAGAGAACATATGCAAGCAGGTGGCCCGTATTGAGCAGCGCCTAGACTCCCTCCCAGCGGCACCCAGCACCTCCTACCAACCTGCTGAGGAGTACGTAGATCCGGGGTATATCCCTGCTGAGGGTCTTTATAAGGATGCTGAGACATCCGAGACTGTTCAGTACGTCCAGGGAGAAGGACGGAATCAGTGGCAGCATCCGGATGCTAGGAATCACCCAGGTTTCTCATATGGAAATCCAAGCAGAGGGCTGCAACCTTCGCAATTTCAGAGGCCACCTCCTCCCCAGCAGCAGCAGCAGTAGAGCCAGCAGTAAGGCGGCTTTAGGCCAGCTGGGCCTATAGGCCGCCGGGATATCAGTACAACCGGTCACCTCAGCAAAATTTTGCGCCGACTCCTCCAAAGTCAAATCTTGAATCTACGTTGGAGACATTTATGCGCGGTCAGATTCGGTTCAATCAAGATACGTTGAACCAATTTAAGAGTATCAACTCTTCACTTGACAAGCTGAGAGGGCAGATGTCCCAGTTGCGGAAGAACCAAGGGAGACTACCCTCCCAGCTGGAGACCAACCCTAGAGCTCAAGCAAATGCCGTGGTTTCAGTAACCACGCGAGGAGGACGGGTGACCGACCCAGTTATGTTGAGTATTGACTCCCCGGATTTGGTTTTGGATGATGAACAAACATAAATATCGTGAACTAACTCTTTGTGAGCACAGTTATAGAGATCGTCGCCAAATTTCTATGAACATCAAAAGCGACGTCTCAAGACTTCTCAAAGCACGTGATCGTGTGCTTGAAGCTTCGTTGAAGCTCAAGGACCATTATTGAAGTCAAGAAGATTCGATTGAAGCTTTTGAAGACGGTTCGTCAAGTTTTATTTATAGTCTTCTAGCTTCATTTCATAGAATGTTAAGCCTTGAGTAGGTCTTACGTTTTAATCTTCATATCGCTCATATCTTAGAACTAGGATCTTATTAGAAGCCCATAGAATCTTTTCTGAAGCTTAACGCTTCTTATCGCGGCTTCTTATGCATGTTAGTTGGTTCAAGAAGAAGAACCAACCGACTAGATGGCAATCTAGTCGATTGGCAATGCTTCTTGAACCGACTAGAATGCCTTGTTCAATTTCAGCTCACTTACTGTTTACAGTTAGTCGGTCCAAGAAGGTTCACCGACCGACTAGTTGTGAAACTAGTCGGTTAGGAATCCTTCTTAGACCGACTAGTTGAGCTTCCACTGTTCAGCCTAACTTACTATTTACAGTTAGTCGGTCAAAGCACAACGACCGACCGACTAGTTGAGAAACTAGTCGGTTAGAAGTTATTCTTAAACCGACTAGCTGTGTTTGAATTCAGCCTCTTTGTTTTCATCTGTTAGTCGGTCAACGAACACTCACCGACCGACTAGTTATGAAACTAGTCGGTTGGCAAGTCTTCTTAGACCGACTAGTTATTCACTCCCTGAACTTCTCTTTTGGTTGTTCTTCAGTTAGTCGGTTCATGTTGAATCACCGACCGACTAGTTGATGAACTAGGTGGTCAGTGATCCTTCTTTGACCGACTAGTCTGCTTCAGAATAGAGCCGTTGGAGCATTAAATGCCACGAATTTTGCTCTCTCTTTCCTCTATCCTATATATACTTGAAGGGCTGCTTTCATAGCATTCAAGTCTGATATTTATTGAAGTTTAGAGAATCAAAGAGAAGCATTAATTCTCATTTCCAAGCTCGTTCATTTCTCTAGAATCTCACTCTCACTCTTATTTCCAAAGAGAGATTCACATTGATTGTGAGCCATTCAAGCCAAGAGCTTGATCCAAGGTCACCAACATCTTCCTAGGCCACCATTGCTGGTCAACATCTTGGAGCTAGGGTTTGGTGCCTTCATCTTCCCCAAAATCCTCTTTGCCCTAAATCGTAAGTTTTACTCAAGGCATAGGATTTTGTTGGTAAGCATTTCGTATTTCATTTACTTTGATATTGCAAGTTTTACTCTCGGTTGTGAGAGCTTGTTTGTGATCCCGGGTTGTGGGAGTCACAATTTCATTTGTGTATGATTTGATCTTGTAGAGGTTTTCTACAAGTATTTCATACTGCAAATTTGAGTTAGAGGTTTCTAACTCAAGTATCCGGAGGGGATCCAGGTGTTTGGGACGTAGGATCACCAGGAACAAGTCGGGGAGACTTGGGTGGATTCGAACCTGTTATATCGTCTGTTTGCGATTGCATTTCTTTGTTGTCAATATTTACATTTCCGCATTGTTGGTTGATTTTGCAAGATAATTAGGAATTATCTTCTTAATTATTTTAAAGTACTATTCACCCCCCCCCCCTCTAGTACTTGTGCAGTAGCTACGTAGGGCATTACATTTGGTATCAGAGCCAATTCTATAGCTATGTCTACCAACGACTACAAGAACGTTCGTCCACCTTCAGACTATAACACCTTCAGGAACCGTGAAGGAGCTTCTTCGGTGATGGAAGGACACTCCTCGACTAGGCCTCCTTTCTTCAACGGTACCAACTATGGGTACTGGAAATGCCGGATGGAAACATTCCTCCGGAGCGCTTCACTATGGAGAGCCACGTTGACGGAGTACGTCGAGCCCGAAGAAGAAGATTTCGCTAAGTGGACTATCGCGGAGGTCGCCGCGGAGGTAAGCAATGCCAAGGCAATGAACGCCTTGCAATACGCTTTGGAGCCCGAGGACTTCAACAAGATATGCACATGTAAGAGTGCATATCAAATCTGGAACTCACTCCTCATCTTGCATGAAGGAATGAGTAGGGTAAGAGACTCCAAACTCGTTGTTGTAAATAAAGATTACGAGTTACTTCATATGCAACAGGGTGAGAAGATGAAGGAGTACTATGCTCGCTTCGTTGACATCACCAACGAATTGGAGGCTCTTGGAAAGACCTACACCTAAAAGGAGAAAGTCTCAAAGATCATTGATGGACTTCCTTCTTGTTGGGATAAACGTACCTTCGCCATCGAGAAAGGTAACGATATGAGTAAATATATTGTTATTCAACTAATGGGTACCTTGATGTCTTATGATGTACGCAAGGATAGCAAACTAAAGTTGCAGGACAAGATGAAGTCTTACTTGAAGCAAGACGAGCCAAAGAAAAAGGCGATTGCGTTCAAGGCCGCTCCATCTACATCTACTTCTACCGATGATGAAGACTCGGAAGACGAGTTGGACTTGGAATCCATTGCCCTCATGGCAAAGAAGTTCAACCGATTCTTCCGGAAAGGTAATTTCAAGAACAAATCTAAATTTAGTTCTTCTAACGCCTCCGCACCTTTGTGTTTTAAATGCAATAAGCCAGGACACATGAAAGCGGATTGTCATCAAAATAAGCAAAAGGAGAAATGGAAGGCGTCAAAGTTCGACAAGTCAAAGAAGTACAAGAAAGGGTACAAGAAAGGGCTTGTCGGGACATTCACCGACTCCGAGGATTCCTCAAGTGGAGAGTCAGATGATGAGCAAGTGGAGCAAGCACACATGTGCTTCATGGCTAGAGAGGAACATGACCAAGGATCTTCCTCCGATGATAGCGAGGATGAAGGCGATGAGGTAACTATGGATGAACTTAGATTATCTAACGAGCAAATATGGTCTAAGTATTCTAAATTAGTAAATAGATATACTAAGATAAAAGATGAGCTAGCTAGTATCCAAACCTCGCCTAAACCTATCATCATCATCAACGACACCGTTGTTGAAGGTTTGAGAAATGAGATTGTTAATCTCAAATCTCAACTTGAGCATGTTCATATTGAGGATTCGAAGGAACACAAGATAGCGGATTTTACTTCTCAAAACTCAACTTTGAGTATTGAGAATGAGAATCTCAAATCTCTTGTTTATGTGCTCACTTCGCAAGTGTCCACCTTGGATGCTTCTATGCGTTCTCTCACCGAGAAGTATGAGTGCACTTTAGGCCGAATTAATAAATTCAATAAAGGTAAGGATCATTTGGATAAAATCCTAAATGACTTACTCCCGGCCAATCACCACATTGGCTTGGGGTATAAGATGGAAAATTCATCCAAGTCGTCCACTACCTTTGTTAGGCCAATTTCCGATGCCTCAACGAGTGGGGGCAAACACTCTATTGGTAGTTCATCTACCAATGGTGCTTCCACTTCGTACACACCCTCATTTAGAAAGAAACCTACTTTGGGTGGACCTCCAAAGAAGTGGCATGCTTTTATGTACAACAATACTATGCCACGTAGGAACACACATCCTACTCCACATGTTCACACATACGATGATTTTTATGTACCACATCCACGGGCACGTGCACACCATGTGAGACACCCTCACGCACGTGTTCCTCCATATACATATGTTCATCCACATCATCATATGAACAATTATCATCATGCACCATTTCATCATGTGACATATGCCTATCCACGACATGCATCACGTAGAAATCAACAACGCATGCATGCTCCCAATAGGAATAGGGCTCCCAAAATCTTCACTATTTGGAGCCTGAAGAACACAAGCATGCATGAAAAACAAGCTTATATGAATTCTTATTTTATGAATGTCGTGCATAATGATGATTTCATTGGGAAGTCTAAGTCCAATTGGACTTGGCTTCCAAAGGTCTAATCCTTTAGGACCCAATGACCTTGGGTACCATGGAATGATATTTCTATCTTTAGGTACTCAAGAAAAAGAAACGGAGCAACAAATCCAAATTTAGCTCCAAGAATAATTGGATACTCGATAGCGGGTGTTCAAAACACATGACGGGTGATGCTCAATTGCTCTCCGGTGTGGTGCCCATTGCAAATGGAAACCGAGTCGTCTTTGGAGGCAACGAGAGCGGAACCATAGGTGTTGGAAAAGTTGGTAATCCTTCTAAATCACTAATAAGTAATGTTTACCTTGTTAAAGGATTAAACCACAATCTTATTTCAATAAGCCAACTTTGTGACAAAGGTTACAAAGTTAACTTTGCGAAAGGAATGTGCCATATTTTAAGAAAAGATAATAATGATTTGTTATTTTCTGGCACACACCATAAGGATATATATATCCTAGATCTTCCAAAATCACATGAACAATGTCTTATTGCCAACACAAGTGAACAACACTTATGGCATCGACGTTTTGGTCATGTGAACTTTGGAACACTTTTTAAGCTTTCCAAGTTAAATTCTATTAGAGGCTTTCCTAAGCTTGTCTTTCAAAAGAAAATCTTTTGTGACTCGTGTCAACAAGGCAAGCTTCCAAAATCGTCATTTAAACCTAAGAAAAGCATTTCTTCTAAGCGGCCTCTAGAGCTATTACATCTAGATCTTTTTGGGCCAACTAGAGTTGCTTCATTAGGAAATGCACGATACAAACTTGTCATCATTGATGACTTTTCTAGATTTACTTGGGTATTTTCCTTAAGTAATAAAAATGATGCTTTTGAAAACTTCACAATATTTGTTAAGAAAGTACAAAATCTCATTGGAACCACCATTGTCACTATTCGTAGTGATCATGGAGGGGAATTTGAGAATGAGTCTTTCTCAAATTATTGTAATGAAGTTGGTATTACTCACACCTTTTCTTTCCCTCGTGCACCTCCTCAAAATGGTGTTGTTGAGAGGAAGAATAGGACGCTAGTGGAATGTGCTCGCACTATGCTTGATGATAGCCAACTTGGCCATCAATTTTGGGCAGAAGCGGTACATACCGATTGCTATGTGTTTAATAGGATACTTTTGAGGCCCGGCACCAAACAAACTTGTTATGAATTGTTGTTTGGTAGATTGCCTCAAGTTAAACAATTTCGAGTTTTCGGCGCAAAATGTTTTATTAAAAACACGTATGGTAGTTTGGACAAATTTGATCCAAGATCCGATGAGGGGATATTTGTTGGATATTCCTCCCGTAGCAAAGCCTACCGGATATACAACAAAAGAACCTCAACGATCGAGGAATCACTTCATGTTTCATTCAATGAAGGTTTTGTCCCTGCTAGAATTACTAATGATGATGACTCCATGGATGTCTTATGTGATTCTATTGGTAATTCTAATTCTATTGATTCTATTGATTCTAACCCTACTAATGAATCTTTTGAGAATGTTCCTAGTGATCAGGGAATTCCCAAACGGCTTCATACAGTTCGTGACCATCCCCATGAGCAAGTCATTGGCAACATACTTGATAATGTCAAGACGCGGTCTCAAGTCAACTACTTCGCTTATTGTGCCTTTGCCTCCTCAGTAGAGCCAAAGAATATTAACGAAGCGTGCGAAGATAGTGCTTGGATCCTAGCCATGGAGGAGGAACTCATTCAATTTGAGAGGAATGAGGTTTGGGACTTGTTCCATTGCCTTCGAAGAACCACACCGTTATAGGAACGAAGTGGATTTTCAAGAACAAGACCGACGAGAACCAAATCGTCGTCCGGAATAAAGCTCAGTTAGTAGCTCAAGGCTATCGGCAAGAGGAAGGTATAGATTTCGAAGAATCCTTTGCTCCGGTAGCTAGATTAGAATCTATTAGATTATTGTTATCTTTTGCATGCCATAAAGATTTTAAACTCTTTCAAATGGATGTTAAAAGTGCGTTTTTAAACGGAGATGTTGTTGAGGAAGTTTATGTTTCTCAACCTCCGGGTTTTATAAATGAAAAATTTCCAAATCACGTTTTCAAACTTAAGAAAGCACTTTACGGTTTGAGACAAGTTCCTCGAGCTTGGTATGACCGCCTAAAGAACTTTCTTTTGGATTTGGGTTTTAAAATGGGTGAAGTTGATTCTACATTATTTGTTAAGTATTCGAATAATGATATTATTTTAGTTCAAATTTATTTTGATGATATCATTTTCGGTGCTACTAACTTCACTCTTTGCGAAGAGTTTTCTAATATTATGAAGGATCAATTTGAGATGAGCCACATGGGTGAGCTCAAATATTTCTTAGGTCTCCAAAGTCGCCAAATGAATGATGCAATCTTCATCCACCAAACCAAGTACACTGTGGAGTTGCTAAAGTGATTTGGAATGGAGAATGCCTCCGGGAAGAAGACTCCAATGAGAACTACTACACATCTTGATAAAGATGCGGGCGGTAAAGATGTAGACATTCGTCTATATCGAGGTATGATAGGAAGTTTATTATATCTTACTGCTAGTAGGCCCGATATTATGTTTGTCGTATGTGTATGTGCTCATTATCAGTCTCAACCTAAGGAATCTCACTTAGTAGCGGTAAAACGTATTTTCCGTTATTTAAGTTACACACTTGACTTTGGATTACTTTATCCAAAGTCTAGCATATACGAGTTAATCTCATATATTGACGCAGATTATGTGGAATGCAAATCCGACAGGAAAAGTACTAGTGGCACCTGCCATTTTATAGGAAATTCTCTTGTCTCTTGGTTTTCCAAGAAGCAGAATTCTGTATCACTTTCAACCACCGAGGCGGAATATATTGCCGTCGATGCTGCGTGTGCTCAGGTTCTTTGGATGAGACACACTCTTAAAGACTTTGGTATAAACTGTGATACTTGCCCTATCATGGTGGACAACCAAAGTGCAATATGTCTCTTTAAGAATCCGGTACACCATTCCCGTTCTAAACACATAGATGTCCGTTACCATTTCTTAGATGATCATGTTGCTAAAAAGGACATCATTTTAGTGTACGTTGAAACCCAGAAGCAAATCGCCGATATTTTCACGAAACCACTCAAGGAAGACTCCTTTGTGCGGTTGCGTCGAGAATTGGGGATTATGGGTGAATCCGAGATTTAGGATTCATATGTTCAATAATCTTGCATGATATTAAATTTCATTTATATATGCTCATGCTAGAATTATTGAGATTTTCTGGATTTTTGGTTGAATTTTCGGAATTTATGCTCGAAATATTCATGAACGTCGTATTTAAGATTTTCGATGTTTTATGGGGTAGTATAATGATTAATGAGAGTATTTCGATGTATCGTCCAAGTGCGCGTAGGAGAGAACTCAAAATTTCTGAATTTCAAATTTTTGGACTCTCTTAGTCGGTTCTTATTCATTGACCGACCGACTAGATTCAGACTCAGACCGACTAACTCATGCCCTAATTTTGGCTTCAGTTACTGTTTGCACTTAGTCGGTTCAAGCTCATTGGCCGACCGACTAGATCATCATCTAGTCGGTCAGCGCTTGAACTATGACCGACTAATTGCACAGGGGCTGCTGCGTCTTTTGACATTCCGATCATTTTTAAACCTCTCCGCACCGACTAGTTTTCTTTCTAGTCGGTGTGAAAAAATTTCTCAGACCAAAACCCCTCGACTTCCTCCTCTCCTCTGCCGTCCGACTGCCGTTTTCTGACCATCTCCGGCCGTCGATCCCTCTCCCTCCTCCTGTCGACCTAGGTATCCCTCTCTCTCAGCTCCTAGGGTTTCATTCTAGGTCGAATTCGTTTTCATTTGATCTAGGGTTTCTATCTAGGGTTTGTTTTAGGGTGTTTTCGATTTCCGTCGATTTAGGGTCTATGTTAGGGTTTCTCTTTCTAGTTTGATTGCGTGTGTCTCACCCCGATCATGGCGAAGACACGTATCCCCATCGAACCCTCGCGTCCGTCTCCTATGACCATAGAATCTCCGTCTACGGACCCCCCTCAACCCAAACGCCGAGCCAAATCGACCCATCCATCGTCTTCTTCGCCTCCTCTTAAGAAGAAGAGGACGGTGACCGCTAAGCCTAGAGCCCGATCTACTCAATCCAAGCCCAGCTCATTCCGTGCTCCCACTCCTCCCGCTGATTCTGACTCCGACACTGAGTATATTTCGGAGTCCGAGCATACCACTAGGGCTCCTACTCCTCCTCCTCGATCTAGCACTCGTCCGTCTAAGGAGAAGGCTCCCATGCCATTGGGCGGTGTAGATATATCGTTGTGTCGCGATGACCCATTGTGTCTCGCGGCTTACCGTATTGAGCACTGTCCATTGCTATTGGAGCACTTCATTCAGTTCTCCGATTTTCCACATCTCGCCGATCTTCTTTCCCATAGCGGCCTCATAGATTATCTTCGCCATGACCCTAAGGCGAATCCTCACCCGTACCCCCGTCTTGTCAAGCTTTTCTATGCGAATCGTGTCCGTGGTCAGTATGACGAGACCCATTCCATTGAGACGACTGTCTTGGGGACACCGATTGTCCTCACGGCAGAAATCTTAGGGGATTTGATAGGTGTCTCCTCTTCTGGCCTTCTTCCTGCCGATATCTCTGTTGATGATATTTCTGATCTTGACCAGGCTATGCTCGCCGAAATGTTCCATGTGATCCCTCCTGCCATGATTGGCATCCCTTCAAAATCTTTCAAGCCAAACGTATGGGTCTTAAATCTAATCCTGAAGTCGTGCCTCCTTCCGAAGTACGGCTCATCGAGCTTGCCATCCCAGCCATTCCTTAAGCTGATCTACGCTCTCTTCATAGGGAGCGAGATCAATTGGGCCAGGATTATTCTTGATAAGATGGACTCTTTCAAATGTATCCGAAAGTCCACAAAATCAGCTCACATTCCATACCCTTGCCTTTTGACTCTCGTGTTTCGTCACTTCGGCGTCCCTCTCCCTCCTGATGATAAGCGTCCTCTTGGTCCTCCTCTGAATGCGATGGCCGTCAAGAAGTCTCTTGTGGTGCTTCGTCACGTTCAGAGGACGACCCCTTCAGCTTCTGCTTCAGCTGCTTCTGCTCCTCCTCCTACTCCTACTCTCACTGAGCTTGCCGTCTCTCTGAGATGTGTGGAGTCTCGTTGTGCTTGTTCTGAGGTGATGCTAGCTCGCATTTGCTCTCACTTAGGCATTGAGGTTCCTCCGTCTATTTTTGACGATGAGGAGATGGATGAGGATGAGCTCCAAGAGCTTGTTGGATCTGTTGCACGTGCCCCTGAGGGTACGTCTGCTCGTGCTGCTGCTACTTCTGCTGGTGATCCCGAGAGCACACCTGCTGCCACCATACCTTCGGTGGATACTTCGTCTGGTGCTCCCGAGACCACTCCCATTGCGACTCTCCCGTCTGTTGACCCGGTGACCACCACCTCTTCTGCAGAGCCTGCTGCTGCTGCTGACCCTGCCTCCGCCTCCTGAGCTTGCATTGGAGGACTCTCCCTATGCACATTGGATGATATATTTTGTAGTGAGAGTGTGGGGTAGGATAGTTGGTGGTTATGGATTTTTGATATTTTTGAATGTTCTTATGAGTTTTGATGTATTTTTGATGTTTTGATGCTACACTTCTGTTGTATGATCATTTTGATGTCTGTGAGATATATGTTGTATGATGTGCTTCGATCTGAGGATCATTTATTTGTGTGTTGGCAGATGTATAATTTTGTTGTACCGTGTTTTATATATATATATACATCGTTTTGACATTTACTTCATTGTGCACATTATATTATTGTCTCTGATGTTCACTTTGTCGCTCGACTATTACAATTGAATTAATAGAAATTATTTCTATGAAAACATAGAATTGTTTTCCATGCACTTAATTCATCAAGAATGTTGAAATTGGATAGTATATTCCATAACTCAATACGTGAAAATTAATTTGAGTTTTGATGATTTTATTTCTCGACTATCGACTATGGTCTTGTTGGCACGCTTTGATTTACTTCGTATTTTCCTTTGGTGTCATTTGGACCGTGGTCGTATTCTTCGACTCCCGTGCTTTTATATTTTAGCCATTGTTGTCGTTGATCTCCTCCTGCTCTTTTTGCTAATGCCAAATGGGGAGAGAATTAATAATGACGATGTGCTAATTGATAATTTAAAGCAATTTACCGTGAATCTAGTTTAATATGTTAGATTCAGGGGGAGTTAAGATATAAAAATGGATTTCAAATCCGATATTTCAATAATTGAATTCTCATTTTATACTTTCCTCGTCTGCTTGATGCGTATGATTATTATTTAATTTGGAATTAACGTGTCATCAATGCAGGGGGAGTAAGTAAATTTCTTTTGATTCATTATTATTGATTATTATTTATGTTGGTTTGTCATCACCAAAAAGGGGGATAATGTTGAGTATTGACTCCCCGGATTTGGTTTTGGATGATGAACAAACATAAATATCGTGAGCTAACTCTTTGTGAGCGCAGTTATGGAGATCGTCGCCAAATTTCTATGAACATCAAAAGCGACGTCTCAAGAATTCTCAAAGCGCGTGATCGTGTGCTTGAAGCTTCGTTGAAGCTCAAGGACCATTATTGAAGTCAAGAAGATTCGATTGAAGCTTTTGAAGACGGTTCGTCAAGTTTTATTTATAGTCTTCTAGCTTCATTGCGTAGAATGTTAAGCCTTAAGTAGGTCTTACGTTTTAATCTTCATATCGCTCATATCTTACAGCTAGGATCTTATTAGAAGCCCATAGAATCTTTTCCGAAGCTTAATGCTTCTTATCGCGGCTTCTTGTGCATGTTAGTTGGTTCAAGAAGAAGAACCAACCGACTAGATGGCAATCTAGTCGGTCGACAATGCTTCTTGAACCGACTAGAATGCCTTGTTCAATTTCAGCTCACTTACTGTTTACAGTTAGTCGGTCCAAGAAGGTTCACCGACCGACTAGTTGTGAAACTAGTCGGTTAGGAATCCTTCTTAGACCGACTAGTTGAGCTTCCACTGTTCAGCCTAACTTACTGTTTACAGTTAGTCGGTCAAAGCACAACGATCGACCGACTAGTTGAGAAACTAGTCGGTTAGAAGTTATTCTTAAACCGACTAGTTGTGTTTGAATTCAGCCTCTTTGTTTTCATCTGTTAGTCGGTCTATGAACACTCACCGACCGACTAGTTGTGAAACTAGTCGGTTGGCAAGTCTTCTTAGACCGACTAGTTATTCATTCCCTGAACTTCTCTTTTGGTTGTTCTTAGTTAGTCGGTTCATGTTGAATTACCGACCGACTAGTTGATGAACTAGTCGGTCAGTGATCCTTCTTTGACCGACTAGTCTGCTTCAGAATAGAGCCGTTGGAGCATTAAATGCCACGAATTTTGCTCTCTCTTTCCTCTATCCTATATATACTTGAAGGGCTGCTTTCATAGAATTAAAGGCTGATATTTATTAAAGTTTAGAGAATCAAAGAGAAGCATTAATTCTCATTTCCAAGCTCGTTCATTTCTCTAGAATCTCTCTCTCACTCTTATTTCCAAAGAGAGATTCACATTGATTATGAGCCATTCAAGCCAAGAGCTTGATCCAAGGTCACCAACATCTTCCTAGGCCTCCATTGCTGGTCAACATCTTGGAGCTAGGGTTTGGTGCCTTCATCTTTCCCCAAAATCCTCTTTACCCTAAATCGTAAGTTTTACTCAAGGCATAGGATTTTGTTGGTAAGCATTTCGTATTTCATTTACTTTGATATTGCAAGTTTTATTCTCGGTTGTGAGAGTTTGTTTGTGATCCCGGGTTGTGGGAGTCACAATTTCATTTGTGTATGATTTGATCTTGTAGAGGTTTTCTACAAGTATTTCATAGTGCAAATTTGAGTTAGAGGTTTCTAACTCAAGTATCCTGAGGGGATCCGGGTGTTTGGGACGTAGGATCACCGGGAACAAGTCGGGGAGACTTGGGTGGATCCGAACCCGTTATATTGTCTGTTTGCGATTGCATTTCTTTGTTGTCAGTATTTACATTTTCGCATTGTTGGTTGAGTTTGCAAGATAATTAGGAATTATCTTCTTAATTATTTTAAAGTACTATTCACCCCCCCCCCTTCTAGTACTTGTGCAGTAGATACGTAGGGCATTACAAGTTATGGTCCCGGTACTTAGCAAAGAGAGGACCACCATTGAAGAAGTTGCTGATGACAGTGCCAGAGTTGAGGCCACTGAAGGGCCTATCGTTGCTGAAGAGAAGACGGATACGCCTCCCGTCATGCCTGCTACTACTCCTCCACCCGCTGATGCATCTAAGGGCAAAGCCTCCAGGCCTCCTCCTCCGTATTCTCAGAGGCTTGCCCAAGCCAAATTGGAGAAGAAGTACTCCAAGTTTATAGAGTTACTGAAGGGGATTCAGCTGAATATCCCATTCATTGATGCCATTACCGAGATCCCGGTTTATACTAAATTTCTAAAGGATCTCATCATGGGGAAGCGAAGGCCAGAAGAAATCAAGCTGTTGGAGGATTCCACCTCCATTATCAAGAACCACCTCCCTCAGAAGCTGCCGGATCCAGGGAGCTTCACCGTGCAATGCTCCATTGAAGGAATTCCAATCAGCAGAGTGCTAATTGATCTAGGGGTTAGCATCAGCCTGATGCCCCTTTCTATCTTCAGAAGACTCCATACAAGAAGCGAGCTGGAACCTACTAGCATGTCAATCCAGCTCGTCGATCACTCTATCACCTACCCAGTAGGGATAGCGAGGGACGTCATCCTCCAGATACCTCCAGGACTATACGTCCCAGTTGATTTTGTCATCATGGACATACCGGAGGGAGGAAGCTCTCAACTCATACTCGGCCGCCCCTTCATGGCGACGGCCGGAGTTCTTATAGACGTCCAAGAAGGGACCCTTTCCCTCAATGTGGGAAATATTGAAGCTAAGTTCCGGCTGCAAAAGCCGATGAAGAAGCGTGCCCACGTGGAAGGGGCTAGTTATCTGGAGTTTCTAGAGGAGGAAGTGATTGAAGACTTTTCTGCTGAAGGGGTCATGAAGGACCCGATCAAGGCAAGCATCGACGATGACGGCGACCCAACCTACAACAAAGTGGTCACCACATACATCCAAGTATTGGATGAGGAGTTTCAACGCCATCAAACAAATCATCTAGCATCGGAGGTCACATCTTTCATGGAGGAGAGTGTTGGAGTAAGCGGAAGTCAAACGCCACCGAATTGCACCAACCCAAGAGATGACGCGCGACCACCACGCGCGCCAAGCGAGAATTGATACATCATAGGGAGTCGAGCTCATGACTGAAAACGAGCGCTTATTGGGAGGCAACCCAATTCTGTAGATTTTGAAAAAAAATTTCCCATTTTCTTATCTTTCTATTTCTATTTCGTGTTTTTAGGTAAAATCACAAAAATTATAAAAATTTTGACGAGTTTGTGTTTCGTGTAAGACGGAACATCGGGGGCATGCGTATGGACATTAAAAACGGAAGAAAGCCGGAGGAAGATAACGAAGTTGAAGATTTGAGAAGGAAATGAAAGGGAAAAGAAGGTAAAAGGAGCTACAGGAAACTCGGACCGAGTAGCTCTTCTGCTCGGTCGAGTCGAGCAGACACGGATACGACCGCTCGGCCTGAGCACCTCTATACTCGGTCGGGTTTTATAGGATGAAGAATTTGGTGAAAAACGTCACTCTGCCAACCCGGGCAGAGCATTATTGACTCGGCCCGAGTAGGATATGACTCGCCCCGAGCACAACCCTACTTGGTCGAGTACTACAGGGAGCCCAAGTTGGAGCGAAAACGTTACTCTGTTGACCCGGGCGGAGAATTATTGACTCGGCCCGAGCATCAAACGACTCGGAGGGAGTATTTCGTTTAAAAATTTTCGTTAACCCCTAGCCGAGCAGCCTAGCTGCTCGGCCCGAGTCGGGTCGGATCCAATACAGGTCGCCCGACTTCTTATTAACGTGGTTAAAATATTTTTTACCCTAAAAAATACCCCCCCCCCCGTAATTCCCCCCCCCCCCCCCCCCCCCCCGAGCCCCTCTCTCCTAACCTACTCGTTCAATCACCCCCCTTCCCCCGCCGCCGCCTTTCACCCCGTCTCCGCCGCCGGCTCCACCATCTTCGCCGCCTCTCACCGGTAAACCCCCTCCCCCCTCTCTCTCCTCTCCTTCCCCCTTCTCTATCCCCCCCCTTCTCTACCCCCCCTCCCCTTCTTCCCCCCTCCCATGCCGCCCTACGCTACGACGGCTACCATCGACAGCGCCGCCATGGACGATGGCACCGCCGTCCATAACCCCCCCCATCAAACCCCCCTACCTCGCTCCATCTCCCGCCATCAACCGCCACCCAAAACCCCAGTGTCCCCCATTTCTACCCTACTGGGGCGACGACGCCGTCGAAGGGTCCACCGTTGTCGACGGCTCCGGCCATCACCCCCACCCCACCGACGGTCCCCTTTGCCACCACCTAATCCCCCGCCGCCGAACCAAAACCCCAACGGTGATTCGCCTTCAGCCCGACTCCCTCCCCCCCCCCCCCTCGATCATGCCCTAGGTCACGAACCGAGCACCTAGGTGCTCGGTCTCAACCTAGCCCCGAGTTGTGCCCTAGAGCAAGACTCGTCCCGCTATCTGCCCCAAGTCGATCGACTCGTTCATCATTCCGCCCAGAGTTCCCCCTCTCCTGAGTGCACAACCCGGGCCGAGCCTCAGTCTGCTCGGCCCGAGTCACAGTTTATTCTAATTATTCCCATTTCTATTCGACTTTCTGACGTTTTAATGGTTTCATTTGGTAGGGTCTCTGTTCTTACGGCAGTTGTAGCAGTGTTGACTAGCTTGGGGGATCTTCAGAGCTCCCGCATCACTCACATCTACGGTACACTCGTTCCCTCCTCTATTTTTATACTGTAGAGTCTGCTTACATGCGCCACCATGGTCCGCACACGCGGATCGATCACTCCCCCCGCTCATGGGAAGAGACCGTCTTCTAGCGCGTCCTCTTCCCGTCCGCAGCGGCGTGCTCGCACCTCTTCCACTACCACACCCCCTGTCACATCCACCATCCTTGCCACTGTCACCACCACTACTGCCGCCACCGTCCCCTCCACCAGTGCTCCTATTCCATCAGCTTCCATCCCCTCCACCACATATGTCGCATCGCTACCACCCTCCTCACCCCCTAGCAATGACCCCACCACGTACATCCCTACCCACGGCATCACTTTCTACGATAGGGCACACAGATCGCGCTATGCTAGGCTACACCAGCGTCGTCTTATCCCCCACGGTTTTCGTTCATGTGCCAGCCCTTACGTCCCTGGGCATTCTCCAGGGTGTCCACCACCTTTACCAGGTGATCAGTTTCGACCGATTCCTCAGAGTTCACGCCCCCACATACACCTAACTAGCCCTTGAGGGTCTTAGCTCCCTCACTTTCACCGACGCAGGTGCCGGCATTACTTTTTGGCTCCTGGATCACGATTACACGGTCACTTTTGCTATGATCCGGGACTATTTGCACTTCCCTGTTGTCCCTGACCCTAGGGCAGTTTTTCACCTACCCACGACCTAGACAACTTTCACGCTCTCACCTTTTGGCAGCGTATTTCTAGACTGCCCGAGTACCGCCCTAGTCAGGCGAAGGCATCGTGCATCGTGCACCCATGCCTTCGCTACGCCCAGAGGCACCTAGCGTGCACACTATTTTGTAGACCTGAGGTCTGGACTATGTCCCTCCCTGAGCTTACCCATCTTTGGGGTATGACCCGACCTCGTAGATTCCACCCGGATGGCTCCGTGAGACCATTCATGATGTCTGATGTTGCTTCCTGGCTGTGTCAGAGACTCTACCAGACAGCCACCTCATACCATGCCACGGATATTTGCTGCGGTGGTTTCCTTACCATCCTCGCTAGGATGCTAGGTATCCCCCTCCCCGATGAATTGCACCACCCTCCTGGCCCGACACGCCTTACCACTGACGTGCTCAAGCACATGCAGATTCTCCGGCCTTACGGTGCTCGTCACTGGCGTTACCTTGTCGGCACGGGCCACGACACCCATATGATCATTCCTACCCCTCACCTGACGCATATTCCTGCAGTCCAGCTTGACTGGATTCTTCCTCAGATTTTCCCACTCCCTCCCATTCATGACCTTGAGCCCCCTGGAGCACCGGTCGAGGCTGCCACCGATGACCCCGGCCCCCGCTCTTCTGAGTTCAAGCTCCTCGATATAGCCGCCCTGATTGCCGGTCTCCCTGTTCCTCCCGCTCACATATATTCAGGAGCCGCCTCCACTACCCCTGTTTCCTCGGTTTCTACGGTCGTTGAGTCGTTGGGGACTGTCCTCACTTCCTACCCCGACACTTATATCGCTTCTGCCGCTGTATCTGTGCCTGAGGGCACAGATCTACCTTTCTCTGATGACGTGGTAGATTTAGATGCTCCCTCACTCGATCATGTCCCTACCCTCCCTCTTCTCTCGGAGCTTATAGCTGTTGGGGTTTTGGCGGACCCCCAGAGCTCGGATCTGTATCCGTCCTAAGTCGGACGGACCACGGAGGCACAAAAGCGCAGCGGAAAAACCAGAAATCAAATTTCTACACTATCTAAACTATTTAGCTAGGCTCTGGGGAGCCAGAACCTAGCCCGATCTATGCTGACTTGGAGTGGGTCTGACCACCCCAAGAAGGATCTACACTGAAGCGACTAATTAAAAACTACACTAGAAAACGCTTAACCACATACCCGGAATCTTGGCCCTGGAGCAGGCAAGATGTACCGCACCGTCTTGAGAAGCTCCTCGTAGCCGAGCCACGTTGACCCGATCCCCCTGAGCCGCCTCGCCCCTTCGCACTGATCCGCCCGAGCTGCTTTCGCCTCCGAGCCGATCACACGCGGTAGAAAGTTTCACTTGAGAAGAAACCCGCGTCTTAGCCGTCCGGATCAGATCCAAACCCCCTTCGTAGTCGTGCTAGGACTACTCCGGAGAATAGGAAAATAGAGAGAGAGAGAGAGAGAGAGAGAGAGAGAGAGAGAGATTAGTCGCGGATCGAGCTTGCTATAAAAATCTGGAGCTACCCGATCGTTGACTGGTGTGTGTTTCAACGAGGAGAGTGCACCCCTATTTATATAGGGAGTGAGCACTCAACTTCTCGTTGCGGGCAATGTGGGACAATTCCCATGAAGAGGAAAAATTCAATTAAGTCATTTGGCTTAATTTCAACTTTAAAGTTAGCCTTTCACAAAGTCAAACTTTAACGAATTAATTCTCCTCACATACTAAACTTCAGACACCAAACAAGCTATCAATTAGAAAAGCTTGGAATGGTGATCGCGTAGGAACTGACGGTGACGAATTTCGACTTCGTTTGACCCCTCAAACAATTGCTCAAAGTTTAGCAATTTCTCAAAAATCGTAGCCGTCATTAGGGGTTTCAAAAACCCTAATTTGACTTAAGTTGCAGGCGCGCCCGCTAGGCTTAGCAGGCGCCCCCGCCCAAGGGAGCAAGGGCGGGCCGCCCGCCCGCCGCTGCAGCGGGCGGGCGCCCGCTGCACAAGCGGGCACGGGCCCGCTATGCAGCGGGCCACGCCCACTGCGTGCAGCGGGCCACGCCCGCTGCGTGCAGCGGGCGCTGGCCCGCTGCGTGCAGCGGGCCGTGCCCGCTGCATCAGCGGGCGCTGGCCAGCTGTGCAGCGTGCCACGCCCGCTGATGCAGCGGGCGCCCGCCCGCTGCACACAGCGGGCCGCGCCCGCTATGCAACGGGCGTGCGCCCGTTGCAGCCAGCGGGCGTCGCCCGTTTTGCCTTTGCACATGGGCCTTTTGGCCCAGTGGGTCTAACCCACTTCCCCTTGAACTCTTTCTGCGTTTCTGGGCTCGTTTGAGCTCCGATTTGGACGGGGTTTGAACCTGTGTTTAGACCGGGACATTCCTGTCATCCAGGTAACCCTTTCCAACAAGTTTGTTCCTACTAAATTCATCGTAACTAATTTACAACACGTTTAGTCAAAATTAGCATCTAATGCAACGTTGTGTCCCTATTGCTAATGCGACTAACTTTCACAACTTAACTTGTGAATATCATCAAATGATATTTCTCTCTATTCTATATTCCTATAACTAAGACACGAACACTCCTTGGTGTGAGACCCTACAGCCTGACCTTACTACAGGTTGGGGCTCGAAACCCCTAGACGACGGTCACTACGAGCAGTAGCTGTCGTCCCTGTTTCAGAGTCATCATAACGTGATCGACCCTTGATAAAAGTATCATAGGGTTTGCATTGGCTGTGTCAGTGATGAATTCCGTTAGCTAAAATCCCTTCGTCAAGACTGTGTTATTGTTGGCCTAGGGTATGGTTTACTGTCAACCCTATTAGACAACATTAGTCAGTATACGGCGGTCTTTATTGTATACACGTTGTACTACTTGCAACGTACCCCGGCCGAGGATTAACATAAAGACCGTACTGAGCCTATAACACTAACTTCCCTTTAATGGAAGTGACGAATCCCATCTTAGTCACTTACTCACCTAGAGAGCTTCAGGTGCAACCCAACCTAAGATCTTTCATCAGGACTGGTCCTCGAAGCTAGATCATGGGTCTAAGCTACACCGTCCGCTCGCAGGTTGGTACAGATGACTTCAGGTCTTAAGGATCAACTAACCTATCATCACCCTAGAGTTATTAAAGACAGATCATTAAAGTTAACCATTTAATAACTCTAACTTGGTCGTTCAGTGAACTCATTCTCCAATGAGCACTTGTGTCTCGTCTCCGACTTCACCAAGTCGAATGACTATGAGATCATCATTACCCGAAGGTAAGACGAAGACACAGTGATCTATCCGATGTGTCGATATCCAGTTCTCGACACATCTATGATCACGAACCGTTTAAGACCTACGTTTCTATTCGGTCGCTTACTTACTCATAATCGAGATCTCATCCAGATATGTAAGGACCTAACTATAAGTCTATGGATATTATCTAAGTATATTAATACAAATGATTTTATACTTAGAATAATACGTACCATATACGGTATGAACAAGACGTGTAATCAAGATAAATAGCCTTATGGGCATATATCTTCCTACATCTCCCACTTGCACTTAGGCTATTTATCTCGGTATCTCATACCGTTATAGCATATCAATCACTTTGACATTTGATATGGCAAACTTAAGAATGGTTCTACTAATAAGTATCTACAACGAATTTTAATGGATTGAAATTACATCTCTTGATCACACAGGGTTGATCCTTTGGAAAAATGATCTGGATCAATTTTTCTAACTTCGTATAGCTAACAGTTAGCTTATACGATTTAGATGTGAGGTCTAACATTTCCGTAAGTCAGTTCTAGCTCACTCCACTTTATTGTGTCAATATGTCAAGTACATATTTGACACCCTAAGTCTCTATATATATACGATTAAATCAAAACAATTTTGACTTAATGATTTATATAGAAGATTCATTAAAGTGAAAAATCCTTTTTACTTAGTCCGAAAAACGGAACTAAGTATATGAGCTCGCTCCCACTGACTTTAAGAATTACCTGGTCAAATTTCTTCAACATAATATCTAAATCATATTTAGATTTATGTGCAAAATATAACCTTTTGGTAAGTGCCTCAGATGGAATGTACAAGTGTCAGATTCGGTTTGACGAATGAGTCAAGTCAAGATCGTTTTAAGGAATCTTGACATTGACTCGTTCAATCAAAACGTCCTACACTGTACTTATTCCTTTAACCACATTTAGTATTAACTCTTTTAATAACTAAATGCAGATAATCAAGAATTAATCTTGATATGCGTATTATTGTGATCGCACACAATTTATACGCCCCCCTGGAACCTACACTTAACTATTGATTGACTTCTAACATTTAGTCAGCTCCAAAATCAATATTATCGAAGCTATACACCATTATTCGAAAATATACGCAACCATCACAGAAAAGCCACATCCACAGAATTTAAGCCAATTCAATTTCAATTGCAACAAACGAGACATCCATTCCAAAACAACGGGTTCATTAAAAGAACATTAATTTGTTTATCAAAAATAAACCTTGAGTGCAAAGCACTCATTCATTGTTTTCGATCCTTAAAGATGATACATTTTATTCAAATAAGAAAAATATCATCTTCATCACGATCATCGTCTCCAGAAGTCTTTGAGCGGTCCCAGCAGCAACTGTTGCTTTGATTGCCGACCGATCTCTGTACTTCTCCAATCTCCAGTTCTTATCAGCCACCTGTATACAGTACACAGATGTCTATAAGTGTCTCACACTATATGAATGGAAATAATTGCATTTAATTGAATTTTAATTTGTACCTGAGGTAGAGGCATCAGTATGCCCTTTCTTCTTCTCTGCAAGATAGATCTTGCAGTTCCTCTTCCAGTGGCCAATCTTGTGGCAATGGAAGCACTCAGATTTCGACGGGGCCCCTTTGTTCTTCTTCTTCCCATTCTTAGCCTTCGCAGGTTGTGGGACCTGCCTCTTCTTTCCCTTGCCTTTCGGCTGGTCAGAAGTAGCAGAGCCAACAACCAGTGCAGTCGGCTTCTTCTCAATCTCCTCAAATTGCCGAAGCATATTGAGGAGACCAGGAAGATCCGTCTCAAGGCTGTTCATTATAAAGCCAGTTATAAAGGGCTTGAAATCGGGAGTTAAAGACTTTAGGATAATGTCCGTGGACATCTCATTGTCCAGGACAAATCCTAACTGGGCGGCGTCCTCTACGTACCCGATCATCTTGATAACATGATCTTGTACGGGTCATGTCGTCATCTTCGTGCCCTAGAGGTTGCTAGTAGCTTCGAACTTGGCAGCTCTGGATCGCTTGCCATACAATTCTTGTGCATTAAGGAGTATGCTCTGAACATCCATATGTTCATGCTTCCTTTGCAGTTCGTTGGTCATCGAAGCTAGAGTAAGGCATCTTGCCTTCTCTGCATCCCTCTGGTACAACTTGAAGGCTTCTTTCTCTTCGTGGGTCGAATCCTCATCGGGCTTATCCGGAGCGTCCTCGAATAATATGTATCCAATCCCAGCTAGGGAAAGGACCAACTTAATATTCCTAAGCCAGTCTTTGTAGTTGGTTCCATCTAGCACGTTTTTTTCTACCATGTATTTTAGACCTGAGTCCATTCTGCATTTTATAGATACTTTAGTTAGTATATGTTCGTAGTATAGTTTTAATGGTTTTAATAAAACTATATTCTCCCACTAAATTTATTTAAAGCCATAATAATAAACAATTTATTATAAAATAATATTTGTGGGAGAGGGATCCGACTACCCTGAGTCTGACAACCTTGAGTGTATCTCAACAAGTTGTCCGACTCTGCAGTCGGTAGACGAACCCGTCGTCAATCATATTTACTATGATTCCCTATCGATTTTACCCCTAGTCATTTGTGATCATGAGTGTGCTCAACCGGATCACAATGGCTAGCCTAGTCAGACCCTTGTCTTCGTGTCTAGCCTGACTTGCCCCTTTGCTCGGTGTATGCACGACGCGCCGGTTTGGGTCAGGTCTTAGACTACATTCTTGGTTAGACTTACGCCGAAGCTCGAAGGGTGAGACAACGGTTTCAGTCAAGTTAAGATGTCAATCAAGAAATCGGTTTCTATAAGATTGACATGTCACGGCTTGAGTGTAGCTCAACAACCGGTACATGTTTCTTACAGTTGCCAACTCCTAAAACAAGGAGGGCTACGATTTATCTTGAACAAGATTATTATCGTATTGACTTAGGTATAGTCGATGGACTTACATAGTCATGAATCGACTCCTTGCGGTCCAGGGGACGCGGCCAGGGAATTGACTAAGCCAGGACCACTTGTTACCCAGTCTAGCTAGGTTGGTCCAAAAACTTTAGCCAAGCACATTGACCGACATCATGATCCATTGAAGGAGTTGTCATCAATCTTATGTTTTCCAAACAACTAAATGGCTTTTAATTTAGAGAACTAGTTAATCCTTATCAACTAGTGGATCCTAAAATTCAAAATTTTCAGATTGGTTGAACAGCTTTTATTAAGTCCTTATCAACTATAAGGTTCTTCGTTCAACTTACTACCCCAATCTAATTAGGATTTTAATAAAACAATTCAACTTGGTCTTTTTATGAAAATCATTTAATTGAACGTTTTAATGAAATGATTTACAAAACAAAAGGACTACCCTAATCTGGTATTAGGTTCGATGTTGTTTTGTTGTATCAAACATTTCATGTCACTATCATGTTTTAATGGCTAACCTAACAAGGTTTGTGAATACATTATTCAACATGAAATGAATCAACTAACTTTATCCGCATAAAAGAAAGTTTCATTTTTAGTGACATATAAAATGTATTTGCAAGTTTAAAAATTATCTATATAATATAAACATGCAAATCTAAATTTTAACAGTTAAAATTAAAGATTAAAAATTTTAAAGCCTTCATAAAAATTTTTTATCGCATAAAACTAGGTCGTACAAAATTATCTAATAATTTTAAACCTAGGCCTTTAAAATTTTTAACCTTATTTCTAAAATTAAAATGTCACACAATAATTTTAGAAACATCTATGTAATAAAAGAAATTAATTTATGTTTCATCTCATGAAAATAAAACATTTCTATTATTTACATATTTTAAAAACAATTTTAAAACTCTTTTAAAACTTTTAGAAGTCCTTTTAGAAGCTTTCAAATAAAGTTTTAAAGATCTCTAACTTTTATGTAACTAAAGAAAAATTCTTAAATTTCAAAAATAAAATTTTTCTAAAGTTTACATAAACTTTAAACACACTTTTAAAATTTTTAACGTCTCATAAAAAAGTTTTATAAAGTATTTAAAACAAAGGAGACTACTTTTTAGATTTATCGCATAAAAATAATTTGTCCCAAAATTAAAATAAATTTCCGTGTTGCAAAATTAATTTTTGAAACACAAAAATATTTTCAAAACTAATTTAATATAAAGCTAAAAAGTTTTGCACATGAAAGCTAAGCATTTTTAACGATTAAAAAGTCGTTATAGTAGATCTATAGCATAACCGTGGCTCTGATACCACTGTTGGGGTTTTGGCGGACCCCCAGAGCTCGGATCCGTATCCGTCCTAAGTCGGACGGACCACGGAGGCACAAAAGCGCAGCGGAAAAACCAGAAATCAAATTTCTACACTATCTAAACTATTTAGCTAGGCTCTGGGGAGCCAGAACCTAGCCCGATCTATGCCGACTTGGAGTGGGTCTGACCACCCCAAGAAGGATCTACACTGAAGCGACTAATTAAAAACTACACTAGAAAACGCTTAACCACATACCCAGAATCTTGGCCCTGGAGCAGGCAAGATGTACCGCACCGTCTTGAGAAGCTCATCGTAGCCGAGCCGCGTTGACCCGATCCCCCTAAGCCGCCTCGCCCCTTCGCACTGATCAGCCCGAGCTGCTTTCGCCTCCGAGCCGATCACACGCGGTAGAAAGTTTCACTTGAGAAGAAACCCGCGTCTTAGACGTCCGGATCAGATCCAAACCCCCTTCGTAGTCGTGCTAGGACTACTCCGGAGAATAGGAAAATAGAGATAGATAGAGAGAGAGAGAGAGAGAGAGAGATTAGTCGCGGATCGAGCTTGCTATAAAAATCTGGAGCTACCCGATCGTTGACTGGTGTGTGTTTCAACGAGGAGAGTGCACCCATATTTATATAGGGAGTGAGCACTCAACTTCTCGTTGCGGGCAATGTGGGACAATTCCCATGAAGAGGAAAAATTCAATTAAGCCATTTGGCTTAATTTCAACTTTAAAGTTAGCCTTTCACAAAGTCAAACTTTAACGAATTAGTTCTCCTCACATACTAAACTTCAGACACCAAACAAGCTATCAATCAGAAAAGCTTGGAATGGTGATCGCGTAGGAACTGACGGTGACAAATTTCGACTTCGTTTGACCCCTCAAACAATTGCTCAAAGTTTAGCAATTTCTCAAAAATCGTAGCCGTCATTAGGGGTTTCAAAAACCCTAATTTGACTTAAGTTGCGGGCGCGCCCGCTAGGCTTAGCGGCTTAGCGGGCGCGCCCGCCCGCTGCATCAGCGGGCGCTGGCCCGCTGTGCAGCGGGCCGCGCCCGCTGTGCAACGGGCGTGCGCCCGTTGCAGCCAGCGGGCGTCGCCCGTTTTGCCTTTGCACATGGGCCTTTTGGCCCAGTGGGTCTAACCCACTTCCCCTTGAACTCTTTCTGCGTTTCTGGGCTCGTTTGAGCTCCGATTTGGACGCGGTTTGAACCTGTGTTTAAACTGGGACGATCCCGTCATCCAAGTAACCCTTTCCAACAAGTTTGTTCCTACTAAATTCGTCGTAACTAATTTACAGCATGTTTAGTCAAAATTAGCATCTAATGCAACGTTGTGTCCCTATTGCTAATGCGACTAACTTTCACAACTTAACTTGTGAATATCATCAAATGATATTTCTCTCTATTCTATATTCCTATTACTAAGACACGAACACTCCTCGGTGTGAGACCCTACATCCTGACCTTACTACAGGTTGGGGCTCGAAACCTCTAGACGACGGTCACTACGAGCAGTAGCTGTCGTCCCTGTTTCAGAGTCATCATAACGTGATCGACCCTTGAGAAAAGTATCATATGGTTTGCATTGGCTGTGTCAGTGATGAATTCCGTTAGCTAAAATCCCTTCGTCAAGACTGTGTTATTGTTGGCCTAGGGTATGGTTTACTGTCAACCCTATTAGACAACATTGGTCAGTATACGACGGTCTTTATTGTATACACGTTGTACTACTTGCAACGTACCCCGGCCGAGGATTAACATAAAGACCGTACTGAGCCTATAACACTAACTTCCCTTTAATGGAAGTGACGAATCCCATCTTAGTCACTTACTCACCTAGAGAGCTTCAGGTGCAACCCAACCTAAGATCTTTCATCAGGACTGGTCCTCGAAGCTAGTTCATGTGTCTAAGCTACACCGTCCGCTCACAGGTTGGTACAGATGACTTCAGGTCTTAAGGATCAACTAACCTATCATCACCCTAGAGTTATTAAAGACAGATCATTAAAGTTAACCATTTAATAACTCTAACTTGGTCGTTCAGTGAACTCATTCTCCAATGAGCACTTGTGTCTCGTCTCTGACTTCACCAAGTCGAATGACTATGAGATCATCATTACCCGAAGGTAAGACGAAGACACAGTGATCTATCCGATGTGTCGATATCCAGTTCTCGACACATCTATGATCACGAACCGTTTAAGACCTACGTTTCTATTCGGTCGCTTACTTACTCATAATCGAGATCTCATCCAGATATGTAAGGACCTAACTATAAGTCTATGGATATTATCTAAGTATATTAATACAAATGATTTTATACTTAGAATAATATGTACCATATACGGTATGAACAAGACGTGTAATCAAGATAAATAGCCTTATGGGCTTATATCTTCCTACAATAGCTTCAGCTCCTCTGACTGCCACCTCCTCCTCCTTCCCTTTGGATGTCTTCACTGAGTTTGTCTCGACGTCTGTCCACACTTCTGTGTCGACGACAGCTCCTTCTTCCGACACCACCGATATTCTGACGAGTTCACCCTCGCCCACATTCCACGCTCGGCCCGGTGCCTCGTCTGCATCCGCTTATCACGAGTAGTGACCTACCGACATGCCACCCGTACCCACCCTGAGCCTCGATCCTCAGATTCTCGCTTGACCGCTCTCGAGGAGTTGACCTCCCTCCTACAGCGAGATTTCGACGACTTTCGTCGCGAGTCTAAGACACACAGATCTAGGGTAGAGTTGGACCTCGCCTCCATTATCGACTTGTTGAGACACCATGGCACACCTACAGTGATACTTGCTCACCCTCCCCCGCCTAGGCCGTCTACTGTGGCTGACCCTGCACAGCTCAGTTCCTCACTTTCACATGCTTCTGCAGAGCCGGCTTCTAACACCCTTGAGCTTTCAGCCACAGTCGATCCTCTCACAGCCATGGTCCAGTACACTTCAGATCCTTCCTCCTCCACCATAGACCTCTCCTGCAGCCCTCCCCACGTGTCCCAGCCACCAGACTCACCACCCACAAGCCCGGGTCCCCAGCAGAGGGACCCATCACCACCCCCAGAGGGTGGTGCCTCTATTTGATATATTCCTATCCAGTTTTGCCTCCCCCATATTTTTAGTGCCTATCTGTCTTTGTGGGGTCCTGCTTTACCACAGCTTGGGGGAGGACCCACTCATGCATCATTCCACATTGCATTGCATCATGTCACATTTTTATTTTTATTTCCTTTTTCCTTTATTCACATAGTTTTTATCTTATTTTCCCGCACATCCCACCCCGTTAGCCTCATCTCCCGCTCACGAGCGATTACTTAGCAGTGAGGACACTGCTAGGTTTAGCTTGGGGGATGAGCGCTACCGCTTTATTTTTATTTTTATTTTTTACATTTTCTTCTCTTATTTTCAGTTTTTATTTCACTTTTTCTCCCCTTTACCGTCCCATTTTATTTTTTTCTCATTTTGCATCATATCTTCTGCTATTCCCCATGCATGCATCTTCTTTTTATCTTTTTCCCCTTTTTCTCGGTTTCTTTTTATTTCTGCTAAGGATGGTCTAAATGATGATATCTCTCTAGGCTTTACTAGTTTTTAGCGATGCTTATCTCTTTGGCATGCTATTAGGATTAATTTCAGCTTTATTGTCTATATGCATGTATTTCTTTCGATGATCTGTCTGATTTAATACCTGATATGAATTGAAATCAACTGCATGAATTAGTATCTAGTATGATTTATGTTGGGAAACGCACCCAGGTTCATGCATCACTAACACTTGGAGCACCTGTTTTTATTATCTTATTCACTTCTGTTTGCATGCCTGTTGACATTGTGATTATTACCGCATGCTATTTTCAGTATTCATTTAGAGAAGTGGAATACCCATGCAATATATGAGTTTAGTTAGAGTTTTATTTTATCAAACTGATGTGCACCCTCTTATGAGTGAACCGAGTGTCCCATTATCTTCCTTCTCCACATATCTATTTTTTTCTCTACATATCAGTTGGTTACACCCCTATAGCTACTTTACCGCATCTCACTTCCCATGTATAAAAATAAAAAGTATAGCTTCTTATTCAAAAAAAAGAAAAAAAAGAAGTAAAAAGAAAAGAAAAGAAAAGAATGAATAAATACCATTTTGTGCTATTTCATTAAGAAGCTATATCTCGTTCTGGGAAGAAAAATTAAACTCCATATCATTTTCATTGATGCGACGCCTCAAGCTAAGCTTGGGGGGGTAAACCAATTGATCATATGAGTGAGCTTGACATTAGAGTGGAGGCGGTGCACATCGGGGAGATTTAATAAAACCCAAACTTTACGAATTACTTTAGTTTTGGGGATCTTTCACGTATCGATTTGAATATCTGAATGGCATGATCTTTCTATTCTCTATTGCATGTTGCGTGAATCTTTTGTGCTCCTTGTGTATCTATGATTGAAAGGGCGTTGTCAACTATTTTATACTAGACTCTAGGGATTGCATGAGATTGATAGGATTTGACGGTGTTATTTCAGTAGATCCCTATTCTTTGCCTGCATTACATGACATATGATATATAAAGCATGAAATTACCAATAGCATGCATGTTTAGCACTCGAAGCATCGTGATAGACTTTTTAGGCCTGAGATCTGACCGATCATCCTTAGCACTTTTCTCGTATTTCTCTCTTTTTGTTTTTCACTTCTTTTTGTTTTCATTTTCCTATTTTCATTTTGTTTTCCTCCCGGCGTACCGATTATTCGTCTTCCTCGAGGACGAGTAAGAGGTAAGCTTGGGGGATTTTGATGTGTCCATATTTTACATCATTTTCATATCATATTTCCATCGCATTGCATGCCATCCCCGCGTCCAAATCCCACTTTTTACTGCGATTTTGGTATTTCTGATGATATTTCGAGTTTCGTAGTATATTTTGAGTTTTCAGGGATTTTGGAGCGATTTGGACCCCCGCCTGGGCATGGACACATCCGACTTGCTCATGAGCCTGTTGGCGGGGCTCTGGAGGAGTTCGTTATGTTCTCGGAGCTGTAGAAGGAAGAGAAGGAAGAGAAGAAAGAGAGAGAGCAGAGAGAGAGCAGAGAGAGAGCAGCCTTTACTGCAGCATCAGTGTTTTCCCAGAAAATGCTCGTCCCGAGCAGCTTGTAGCTCGTCCCGAGCCATGACATGTTGGAGAGGCCGCAGATACGGGCTGTGACACGCCCTGCTCCCCTAAAATGGAGGCGAGACGTGAAAAGGTCCGCACGAGAGTGGAGCTGTGAAGCCCCAAACCCGATAAGCGTCAATAAAACATAAGCAGGTCCCTATAACCACAAACGGAACAACAATAATAACACAAGGAGAGACAGAAATAAAATCTCAAATCTCAGAATTTGTCCAATATTAAAGTTAAGTTCAACATCCAGAAAAGCCACCAGGCTAAAAGAAAGAGTCTATGTAACGACTGGTTTTCATGTATCTGGAATTATTATATTATATTATATGTTTTAGTGGATTTTCTCCTCATATGTGGTTTTCGTCCCCGTAGCTTTCATTTTCGATCGTTTCGTCGTATTTTCTTAGCTTCTTCCGTTAATCGTCGATTTCAGAGTAAGTCATTCTTGACGGGCTTCATATCGGTCATATCTTATTATTAGATCAAGCCTAGGAGTCTTAGGAATCGATCCCGGAGCTTCGCGCTCCATTTCGGAACTTTTGGTGCTCATTAGCCGGTGTAAGAAGGGGCACCGACCGACTAGATAACGATCCAGTCGGTCGGAAAACCTTCTTGAACCGACTAGTTGGCTTTGTAAATTTCTCAGGAGTTACTGTTTATCGTTAATCGGTCTAAGAACATTGGTTGACCGACTAGGTTGTAAACTAGTCGGTCAGCAATGCTTCTTTAACCGACTAACTCATTAACTATTTTTGGTGCCAGTTACTGTTCACTTTTAGTCGGTCTAAGAACGTTCATCGACCGACTAGATTCAAAACTAGTCGGTCAGTAGTTGTTCTTGACCGACTAAATCTAAATCCTAATTTTGTACAGGAGTTACTGTTTGGACTTAGTCGGTCTGCGTTGGTCAACCGACCAACTAGTTTCCAAACTAGTCGGTCAGTGGTTGCTCTTTGACCGACTAATCAGTGTCGAAACCCTAATTTCTGGGCAGCCGCCAGCACTTCCTATTTAAACCCCTCTCAAACGTTTTCTTCTTCATCTTCTTCAACTCTAAACCTAATTTCTCCCCCATTGAGCCCCCTACTACCTCAAACCCTTATTCCTTCATCCCAAGCCCAAAATCCATCATCCAAACCCTCACTTAACACATTCTACCTCTCATCTTCCTCAAACCTTCATCAAATCCCCCAAAACCCCATTTCTCCAGATTTTCCCCATCTAATCCAGATCTGAACCCTAGGTTCCCCGGAGCGTTTCTTCCGTTGCCGTGCTTGCTCGGCATCATTCTTCCGCCTCCGATACGGTAATAATCGACCTCTTAATGTTTTCATAGCCCGTTGTGTTTTTGTGAAACCCTAATGAAATGAATGTTGTTTTGATGATTGTTTCTACATAACAGCGACTTCCCTGTAGATTAGCATCCGTGGGACGAACCCTCGTTGATCGTCATCCTCGGTGCTAGGCAAGTGAAACTTGCCACTTAGGGTTTGGGCCATGTTTTAGGCCATTTGCTCGTGTAGGCGTAAAAGAGACTAGGCGACGAAATGATACTCGCCTAGGCGCAATGTCTGGAACTAGCTTGACAACGAAGCTAGGACCGTCATTTATCATGTTGCATAACTATCATGTCATGTTTAATCTTGATTAACGGTACGCAAATAAATGGTCATCCATGCTATCCATGTTGTATGTCGCATTCGTAGCACACGCTACAATAATTGTGTTTCCTGGCACGTGTTCCAGAAGCGGGCTACGTGAGTTGGTTGATAGCCAATGCCCGACCTACTTGTTTACCGGCTAGGCACCTGCGTTGCAGGCATAACCCTACGCCATACACGTTAAATACACTTCCTGGCACGTGTTCCAGAAGCGAGCATTCCGTGTTCGGGGTAATTCCCTGGCTCGATACACGTGGAGGGGTAGAGATAAACGGTCACATGAGCTTAGGAGTTGGCCCGATCAGCCACTCTAGCCAACAGGCGAAATCTCTGTGCACAACTTGTTTACTTGATTGTTCACTTGACGTGAACCACTTGACTTGTACTTGTCCGTGTTTTACTTGTTATCTGTGACATACTTGCTACTTGTACTTCCCTTTACTTGTCACTCACATACTATACTTGCCATGCCATGCATCATACTATAACTGCTAGGTTGCTAGTTTACCTTACTTTCAGTTTCCTTGCCCAAGTCTTTTAGACTTGCTGACATGTGCCCCTTTACTCTTTTGGGTGACACATGTTAGATCTCGAGCCTGAGTCCGTTGTTGAGGACGAGGTGTTTGCGGACGCCGTGCCCGAGTCTGTGTTTGGCGAGGAGTACGTGGACACTGGGGACCAGTCCTAGTGTTTTCGTTGAGCTTTCCCCTTTTTGTTTTAGACTGCTGTTTGTTGTCGGTGCGTAGCACCTATACTCTGTTTACGCTGCTCCTTTTGTTGGCCTTGTTCTGGGCCTTTAGACTCTTTCTTTTAGCCTGGTGGCTTTTCTGGATGTTGAACTTAATTTTCATGTTGGACAAATTATGAGATATGAGATTTTATTTCTGTCTCTCCTTGTGTTATTATTGTTGTTCCGTTTGTGGTTACAGGGACCTGCTTATGTTTTATTGACGCTTATCGGGTTTGAGGCTTCACAGCTCCACTCTCGTGCGGACCTTTTCACGTCTCGCCTCCATTTTAGGGAAGCGGGTCGTGACAGGTTTTGTTGGTGGCCCATGTAGTTCCTTCTGTACCTGCGAATTGTTGGAATTGCGATAATAATATTAGAATGTCCAATAAACTAAGTTCGGCGTCCGAGTCATAAGCTATGAGTCTAATTGTTTCGTTTTCTGTGTCATTAGATGGCAGGAATGCGAATCACCCGTAGTGGAGGTAGTGGTGCGCCCCCTCATGATGTGGAGCCTGAGCGGGAACCCACCAATGGGGAGATGATGCAGATGATGCTTCAGATGATGCAGGTGCAGCAAGACGTGCTCCTGCGAGTCCAGAATGCTCCGGCTGGTCGAGCTCCTCGGGCGACTCCGGAGGCCCCTCGCTCCGAGCCGGGAGCGAAGCAATTTCGGGAGCTGGGTCCCGCATATTTTGATGGGTCTGAGGGTCCTCTGGCTGCCGATGAGTGGATTCAGAACATTGAGGATAACTTGAAGATGGCCAAGATCACCCCAGCTGGATGGGTTGATTTGGCAAAGCGGCAACTCAAGGATAATGCTCGGAACTGGTGGGATGCGGAAGAGAAGATGCTGGTGGAGCCGATAGCTTGGGCTACCTTTAAGTCCAGGTTTGATTTGGAGTTCTTTCCGAAGTCTTCTAAGAAGGAGATGCTGCAGCGTTTCATTGATCTGAAGCAAGGGAGCTTGACGGTGGACCAGTACCACCAAGAGTTCACTAGGCTTAGTCGGTTCGCGCCAAAGATGGTGCAGGATGCTGATGAGAGGGCTCAGATGTTCCTGCATGGACTTGCTTTGGAGCTCCAGAGTTTTGTGTCTTCCTCTGATCTGGACTCTTATCAGAAGGTTCTGGTCGCTGCCAGAAGGCAGGAGCTGAACCTGAGTCAGAGGAGAGGACATGTTTCTGGTGCTGGGAAGAGGCCTATGGAGCAGGCCAGAGCGGTGGTTAGGCCTGGTTTCAAGCCTAATCAGCCAGCTCAGTTCAAGAGGCCAGGAGGGCCTATTCTGAAGACTTGCCATTTCTGCGGTAGGACCGGGCACGTCAAGGATCAGTGTAGGAGATTCCTGGGCCAGTGTGTCGTCTGTAGGGATCCTACTCATGCCATGAAGGATTGTCCGAGGTCGAAGCAGCCTTGGAGGGCACCTGTTACAGCATCGCCGTTGCAGCAGAGAGCCCCGGTGCCCGCTGGGCATGGAGCAGCCCTTGTTCCACAGAGACAGGCCTTTCGGCAAGCTGTTCCACCGAGAAGGCAGGCCTTTCTGAAGACTGAGGAGGAGAGCATGGCCGTGGACGAGGTTATTACAGGTAACGCTCGTTCTAGCTATTTTCTTCCTTAGTTAGTTGAATGTTGATTATGTTGGTTGCTTGCTCATGTTTGTTGCTAGAATAGGATTTGATTGTTAGACTGTTTGCTAGGTGTGGTTTTGGTTTGCACATTTCCTGCACGAGTCCTCTTTGACTCAGGTGCGTCGATGTGCATTTTGGCCCGGAGCTTCGTGGAGAAGCATTCCTTGTCGACGTCCTCTATTCCTAAGAGTTGGAATATCGTCACAAGGAACGGTGTGGTCTCGGTGCATCGTGGGTGCAATTCTTGCCCGTTGATGGTTTGTGGACGTGAGCTTTGTGCTGATTTCATTGTCCACGACATCATCAACTACGATGCGGTCCTTGGGATGGATTGGCTTGCGAGCTTCTATGCTACGATTGACTGTCGGATGAAGAAGGTGGTGTTCGAGATTTCCAGACATCCAGTATTTGAGTTCAGCCGTGGTAGCAGCTCGCTTGGTACTATCAGATTTCGGGCCAGGCCGGTGGAGATTGTGGCTATGCAGATGGAGTTGGAGAGGCCAGCTGTGGTGCGAGATTTTGATGACGTCTTTCCCGAGGAGATGTCTGGTTTGCCACCTGATCAAGCTTTAGAATTTTCTATTGATCTCATTCCGGGAGCGCAGCCGATTTCGAAGGCGCCCTATCGTATGGCGCCTGCAGAATTGGAAGAGTTGCGGAAGCAGTTGGATGAGCTTTTGCAGAAGGGTTATATCAATCCTAGTGTGTCTCCGTGGGGAGCATCGGTGCTGCTAGTGAAGAAGAAGGATGGTTCGCGTCGCATGTTCGTGGACTATCGGGAGTTGAATGCGGTGACCATCAAGAATAAATACCCGTTGCCTCGTATCGATGATATTTTTGATCAGCTTGGAGGTTCGAGGGTGTTTTCTAAATTGGATTTGAGGAGTGGTTACCATCAGTTGAAGGTGAAGAAGGATGATGTTCCGAAGACAGCATTCAGGACGAAGTATGGACACTATGAGTTTGTGGTTATGCCTTTCGGCGTAACTAACGCACCCGCAGTTTTCATGAATCTGATGAACCTGATTTTCTACGACTTTTTGGATAAGTTTGGCGTTATCTTTATTGACGACATTCTGATCTATTCAAAGTCGGAGGAGGAGCATGCATCGCACTTGAGGACGGTATTGGAGATTTTGAGGAAGCATCGTTTGTATGCTAAGTTTTCGAAGTACGAGTTTTGGCTGGATAGAGTTGCTTTTCTGGGGCACATGGTGACTGGTGAGGGTATTTCAGTGGATTCCGAGAAGATCAGGGCCATCAGAGAGTGGCCTGTTCCGTCGTCAGCGTCTGAGTTCCGGAGTTTCCTTGGACTTGCTGGTTACTATCGGCGTTTCATTAAGGACTTTTCCCATATTGCCGAGCCAATGACCAGATTGACGCGGAAGGATGTACCTTTTGTTTGGTCGGGTGATTGTGAGAATGCTTTTGGTGTTCTTAGGGAGAAGTTGACGACTGCCCCTATTCTTGTTGTGCCTGATCGTAGCGGTGGATTTGAGATCTTTTGCGATGCTTCTGGCAAGGGTCTCGATTGTGTGTTGCATCAGCACGGGCATGTTGTGGCGTATGCTTCTCGTCAGCTCAAGGTTCATGAGAAGAATTACCCGACGCATGATTTGGAGTTGGCTGCTGTTGTGTTTGCTCTTAAGATTTGGAGGCACTTCTTGCTGAGTGAGAAAGTGAAGATCTTCACCGATCACAAAAGCTTGAAGTATATTTTTACTCAGAAGGAGCTTAACATGCGACAGCGTCGATGGTTGGAGCTCATGGCGGATTATGAGATTGATTTGCAGTATCGCCCTGGCAAGGTGAATGTGGTTCCTGATGCGCTGAGTAGGCTTCCAGCGGTGATGATTTTGACCTCGCAGTGGAGATTGCAGCAGGATTTTTGCGAGTCTAGTGTGGAGATTGTTCTTCCTGGGGAGGCTTCTTCGTTGATGTGTATGCAGATACAGTCGACGATTGTGGATCGGATCAAGGCTGGCCAGGCTGAGGATCCGAAGCTGGTGAAGATTCGGAAGCAGGTAGAAGCCGGTCTGCGGACTGACTTTTTGATTCATGAGGATGGCTCGCTGAGGTTTGGAGCCAGGTTGTGTGTGCCAGCTGGGGATATTAGAGAGGAGTTGATGGTGGAGGCACACAGTTCGCCGTATTCTGTGCATCCTGGTGGCACCAAGATGTACAAGGATCTTCGTCTGAACTATTGGTGGCATGGCATGAAGAGGGGTGTGGCTCGGAGTGTAGCCAAGTGTTTGGTTTGCCAACAAGTGAAGGCGGAGCATCAGCGTACGGCAGGGTTGCTACAACCACTTCCGATTCCGGAGTGGAAATGGCAACACATCACTATGGATTTCGTGACTGGACTACCTCATAGTCCGAAGCAGAATGACGCGATTTGGGTGATCGTAGATCGATTGACCAAATCTGCGCACTTTATTCCATTCCGAGTGGGACAGTCCACTGAGACGCTAGCGAGGAGATATATGGAGGAGGTCGTGCGACTTCACGGAGTCCCCGTGAGTATCGTGTCGGACAGAGACACGAGGTTCACATTTCAGTTCTGACAGAGTTTGCAGAAGAGTTTGGGTACGCGTCTGAGTTTCAGCACGGCGTACCATCCGCAGACGGATGGCCAGTCCGAGAGGACGATTCAGATCTTGTAGGACATGCTGAGGGCGTGCATGTTGGATTTCAAGGGTTCGTGGGAGGACCATCTACATTTGGTGGAGTTCTCTTACAACAACAGCTTCCAGGCGTCTATTGGCATGGCGCCTTTCGCCGCTTTGTATGGGAGGAAATGTCGATCGCCATTGAGTTGGGATGACGTTGGCGATCGGGAGCTGTTGGGGCCTGAGATGATTGTGAAGGCCGTGGGGGTCGTCAGGAACATTCGGGAGAGGTTGAGGATTGCTCAGGACCGTTTTAAGCATTGGGCGGATGCTAAACGTCATCCTTTGGAGTTTCAGCCTGGAGATCATGTGTTTCTGAGGATTTCCCCGAATCGTGGAGTGATTCGTTTTGGGAAGCGAGAGAAGTTGAGCCCGCGATACATTGGACCGTTTGACATTCTGGAGAAAGTTGGCGAGGTAGCCTACCGCCTAGCCTTGCCGCCATTTTTGGAGGGAGTTCACAATGTTTTCCATGTGTCGCAGCTTCGTCGATACATTAGCGATCCATCTCATGCTGTGGATTTTTCGGAGATTACCGTTCGCCCCGATATGACATATGACCAGCAGCCAGTGCAGATTCTGGACAGGCGTCAGAAGTCACTTCGGAACAAGGTTGTCAATCTTGTGAGGGTGATGTGGCGACACGGCTCGCCTGGAGAGTCTACTCGGGAGAATGAGGATGAGATGCGAGAGCGTTTCCCACTTTTGTTCCCGGACACGTGAGTGTTGGGAAATTCCGAGGACGGAATTTTTCTTAAGTTGGGGAGGATGTAACGACTGGTTTTCATGTATCTGGAATTATTATATTATATTATATGTTTTAGTGGATTTTCTCCTCATATGTGGTTTTCGTCCCCGTAGCTTTCATTTTCGATCGTTTCGTCGTATTTTCTTAGCTTCTTCCGTTAATCGTCGATTTCGGAGTAAGTCATTCTTGACGGGCTTCATATCGGTCATATCGTATTGTTAGATCAAGCCTAGGAGTCTTAGGAATCGATCCCGAAGCTTCGTGCTCCATTTCGGAACTTTTGGTGCTCATTAGCCGGTGTAAGAAGGGGCACCGACCGACTAGATGACGATCCAGTCGGTCGGAAAACCTTCTTGAACCGACTAGTTGGCTTTGTAAATTTCTCAGGAGTTACTGTTTATCGTTAATCGGTCTAAGAACGTTGGTTGACCGACTAGGTTGCAAACTAGTCGGTCAACAATGCTTCTTTAACCGACTAACTCATTAACTATTTTTGGTGCCAGTTACTGTTCACTTTTAGTCAGTCTAAGAACGTTCATCGACCGACTAGATTCAAAACTAGTCGGTCAGTAGTTGTTCTTTGACCGACTAAATCTAAATCCTAATTTTGTACAGGGGTTACTGTTTGGACTTAGTCGGTCTGCGTTGGTCAACCGACCGACTAGTTTCCAAACTAGTCGGTCAGTGGTTGCTCTTTGACCGACTAATCAGTGTCGAAACCCTAATTTCTGGGCAGCCGCCAGCACTTCCTATTTAAACCCCTCCCAAACGTTTTCTTCTTCATCTTCTTCAACTCTAAACCTAATTTCTCCCCCATTGAGCCCCCTACTACCTCAAACCCTTATTCCTTCATCCCAAGCCCAAAATCCATCATCCAAACCCTCACTTAACACATTCTACCTCTCATCTTCCTCAAACCTTCATCAAATCCCCCAAAACCCCATTTCTCCATATTTTCCCCATCTATTCCAGATCTGAACCCTAGGTTCCCCGGAGCTTTTCTTCCGTTGCCGTGCTTGCTCGGCATCATTCTTCCGCCTCCGACACGGTAATAATCGACCTCTTAATGTTTTTATTGCCCGTTGTGTTTTTGTGAAACCCTAATGAAATGAATGTTGTTTTGATGATTGTTTCTACATAACAGCGACTTCCCTGTAGATTAGCATCCGTGGGACGAACCCTCGTTGATCGTCATCCTCGGTGCTAGGCAAGCGAAACTTGCCACTTAGGGTTTGGGCCATGTTTTAGGCCATTTGCTTGTGTAGGCGTAAAAGAGACTAGGCGACGAAATGATACTCGCCTAGGCGCAATTTCCGGAACTAGCTTGACAACGAAGCTAGGACCGTCATTTATCATGTTGCATAACTATCATGTCATGTTTAATCTTGATTAACGGTACACAAATAAATGGTCATCCATGCTATCCATGTTGTATGTCGCATTCGTAGCACACGCTACAATACTTGTGTTTCCTGGCACGTGTTCCAGAAGCGGGCTACGTGAGTTGGTTGATAGCCAATGCCCGACCTACTTGTTTACCGGCTAGGCACCTGCGTTGCAGGCATAACCCTACGCCATACACGTTAAATACACTTCCTGGCACGTGTTCCAGAAGCGAGCATTCCGTGTTCGGGGTAATTCCCTGGCTCGATACACGTGGAGGGGTAGAGATAAACGGTCACATGAGCTTAGGAGTTGGCCCGATCAGCCACTCTAGCCAACAGGCGGAATCTCTGTGCACAACTTGTTTACTTGATTGTTCACTTGACGTGAACCACTTGACTTGTACTTGTCCGTGTTTTACTTGTTATCTGTGACATACTTGCTACTTGTACTTCCCTTTACTTGTCACTCACATACTATACTTGCCATGCCATGCATCATACTATAACTGCTAGGTTGCTAGTTTACCTTACTTTCAGTTTCCTTGCCCAAGTCTTTTAGACTTGCTGACATGTGCCCCTTTACTCTTTTGGGTGACACATGTTAGATCTCGAGCCTGAGTCCGTTGTTGAGGACGAGGTGTTTGCGGACGCCGTGCCCGAGTCTGTGTTTGGCGAGGAGTACGTGGACACTGGGGACCAGTCCTAGTGTTTTCGTTGAGCTTTCCCCTTTTTGTTTTAGACTGCTGTTTGTTGTCGGTGCGTAGCACCTATACTCTGTTTACGCTGCTCCTTTTGTTGGCCTTGTTCTGGGCCTTTAGACTCTTTCTTTTAGCCTGGTGGCTTTTCTGGATGTTGAACTTAATTTTCATGTTGGACAAATTATGAGATATGAGATTTTATTTCTGTCTCTCCTTGTGTTATTATTGTTGTTCCGTTTGTGGTTACAGGGACCTGCTTATGTTTTATTGACGCTTATCGGGTTTGGGGCTTCACAGCTCCACTCTCGTGCGGACCTTTTCACGTCTCGCCTCCATTTTAGGGAAGCGGGTCGTGACAGGTTTTGTTGGTGGCCCATGGCCCATCGAGTTATTACCGTATCGGAAGCGGAAGAACGATGCCGAGCAAGCACGGCAACGGAAGAAATGATCCGGGGAATCTAGGGTTCAGATCTGGAATGGATGGGGAAAATCTGGAGAAATGGGGTTTTGTGGATTTTTGGGGGTTGGAGATGGCCTAGGGCATGGTGGTAGACCAAAATGGAGAGGGAAAATCCAAGGAAGGAAGGAATGGCTTGGGGAAATGTTGGAGGGTGATTTGGGGGAGAAAATGGCTCAGGAGAATGAAAGAGGGATGAAAGAAATCATGGGTGGGGTTTAAATAGGGAGTGCTGGCGGTTGCCTAGAAATTAGGGTTTCGACACTGATTAATCGGTCAAAGAGCAACCACTGACCGACTAGTTTGGGAACTAGTCGGTCGGTTGACCAACGCAGACTGACTAAGTCCAAACAGTAACTCCTGTACAAAAATAGTATTTAGATTTAGTCGGTCAAAGAACAACTACTGTCCCACTAGTTTCTCATCTAGTCGGTCGATGAACGTTCTTAGACCGACTAAGAATGAATAGTACTTGGTATCAAAAATGATCATAGAGCTAGTCGGTTAAAGAACGATTGCTGACCGACTAGTTTGCAACCTAGCCGGTCGACGAACGTTCTTAGACCGACTAACGATAAACAGTAACTCCTGCGTAATTTACAAAGCCCACTAGTCGGTCCATGAAGGTTTGCCGACCGACTAAATCGTCATCTAGTCGGTCGGTTCCCCTTCTTATACCGGCTAACGTGCACAAAAAGTTCCGAAATGGAGCGCGAAGCTCCGGGATCGATTCCTAAGACTCCTAGGCTTGATCTAACAATAAGATATGACCGCTATGAAGCCCGTCATGAATGACTTACTCCAAAATCGACGATTCTAAGGAAGAAGCTAGAAAATCACGACGAAACGATCGAAAGTTAAAGCTACGGAGACGAAAACCACACACACAAGGAGAAAATCCACCAAAACATATATATAATATAAATAATCCAGATACATGAAAACCAGTCGTTACATTCTCTCCAACTTAAGAAAAATTCCGTCCTCGGAATTTCCCAACACTCACGTGTCCGGGAACAAAAGTGGGAAACGCTCTCGCATCTCATCCTCATTCTCCCAAGTAGACTCTCCTGGCGAGCCATGTCGCCACATCACCCTCACAAGATTAACAATCTTGTTTCGAAGTGACTTCTAACGCCTGTCCAGAATCTGCACTGGCTGCTGGTCATACGTCATATCGGCGCGAACGGTAATCTCCGAGAAATCCACAGCATGAGATGGATCGCTAATGTATCGACGAAGCTGCGACACATGGAAAACATTGTGAACTCCTTCCAAATATGGCGGCAAGGCTAAGCGGTAGGCTACCTCACCAACTTTCTCCAGAATGTCAAACGATCCAATGTATCGCGGGCTCAACTTCCCTCGCTTCCCAAAGCGAATCACACCACGATTCGGGGAAATCCTCAGAAACACATGTTCGCCCGGCTGAAACTCCAAAGGACGGCGTTTAGCATCCGCCCAATGCTTAAAACGGTCCTGAGCAATCCTCAACCTCTCCCGAATGTTCTTGACAACATCCACGGCCTCCACAATCATCTCATGCCCCAACAACTCCCGATCACCAACGTCATCCCAACTCAATGGCGATCGACATTTCCTCCCATAAAGAGCGACGAAAGGCGTCATGCCAATACTCGCCTGGAAGCTGTTGTTGTAGGAAAACTCTACCAGATGTAGATGGTCCTCCCACGAACCCTTGAAATCCAACATGCACGCCCTCAGCATGTCCTCCAGGATCTGAATCGTCCTCTCGGACTGGCCATCCGTCTACGGGTGGTACGACGTGCTGAAACTCAGACGCGTACCCAAACTCTTCTGCAAACTCTGCCAGAACTGAGATGTGAACCTCGTGTCTCTGTCCGACACGATACTCATAGGGACTCCGTGAAGTCGTACGACCTCCTGCACGATTCACGTTACATCACTATCCAAACTAGGAAAAGGAAATAAAAACGGAGAGTAAAGGAATTTACCTCCATATATCTCCTTGCTAGCGCCTTAGTGGACTACCCCACTCGGAATGGAATAAAGTGCGCGGATTTGGTCAACCGATCTACGATCACCCAAATCGCGTCATTCTGCTTCGGACTCCGAGGTAGTCCAGTCACGAAATCCATAGTGATGTGTTGCCATTTCCACTCCGGAATCGGAAGTGGTTGCAGCAACCCTGTCGTACGCTGATGCTCCGCCTTCACTTGCTGGCAAACCAAACACTTGGCTACACTCCGAGCCACACTCCTCTTCATACCATGCCACCAAAAGTTCAGACGAAGATCCTTGTACATCTTGGTCCCACCAGGATGCACAGAATACGGCGAACTGTGTGCCTCCACCATCAACTCCTCTCTAATATCCCCAGCTGGCACACACAACCTGGCTCCAAACCTCAGCGAGCCATCCAGTCAGTCCGCAGACCGGCTTCCACCTGCTCCCGAATCTTCACCAGCTTTGGATCCTCAGCCTGGCCAGCCTTGATCCGATCCACGATCGTCGACTGTATCTGCATACACATCAACGAAGAAGCCTCCCCAGGAAGAACGACCTCAACACCAGACTCGCAAAAATCCTGCTGCAATCTCCACTGCGACGTCAATAACATCACTGTCGAAAGCTTACTCAGCGCATCAGGAACCACATTCACCTTGCCAGGGTGATACCGCAAATCAATCTCATAATCCGCCATGAGCTCCAACCATCGACGATGTCGCATGTTGAGCTCCTTCTGAGTAAAAATATACTTCAAGCTTTTGTGATCGGTGAAGATCTTCACTTTCTCACTCAGCAAGAAGTGCCTCTAAATCTTGAGCGCAAACACAACAACATCCAACTCCAAGTCATGCGTCGGGTAATTCTTCTCATGAGCCTTGAGCTGACGAGATGCATACGCCACAACATGCCCGTGCTGATGCAACACACAACCTAGACCCTTACCAGAAGCATCGCAAAAGATCTCAAATCCACCGCTACGATCAGGCACAACAAGAATAGGGGCAGTCGTCAATCTCTCCCTCAGAACACCAAAAGCATTCTCACAATCACCCGACCAAACAAAAGGTACATCCTTCCGCGTCAATCTGGTCATCGGCTCAGCAATACGGGAAAAGTCCTTAATGAAACGCCGGTAGTAACCAGCCAGTCCAAGGAAACTCCTGATCTCAGACGCTGACTGCGGAACAAACCACTCTCTGATGGCCCTGATCTTCTCGGGATCCACTGAAATACCATCTCCAGTCACCACATGCCCGAGAAAAGCAACTCTGTCCAGCCAAAACTCGTACTTCGAAAACTTAGCATGCAACCGATGCTTCCTCAAAATCTCCAACACTGTCCTCAAGTGCGAGGCATGCTCTTCCTCCGACTTAGAATAGATCAGAATGTCGTCAATAAAGATAACGACAAACTTATCTAAAAAGTCATAGAAGATCAGATTCATCAGATTTATGAAAACTACGGGTGCATTGGTTACACCGAAAGGCATAACCACAAACTCGTAGTGTCCATACTGTTGGTAGCAACGATATATGAACTTTGTATTTGATGATAACAAACGATTGTGAACGTTTTAACGTGTGTGTTAAGTGTTTCATGAATGGTGAACGTGCGACTAATTCACGGAGAGACTTGGACAATGTGCAATGGAGTAATAGCCAAAAGGGAGATGCAGTCAATCGTGAGTTATTTGGAGTTAAGGTCAGATCCTAGCCACAATATTTCTTTTGCGTGGGTGTTACCAAACACAAACAGGTGAAAAACTTTTTAATAGGAGCAGCAGCCGTATCTTTTAAAAAAAGGGGAACTAAAGCCCAGGTCAAATGCACTCACGAAGCCCATCAAAAAACCCTAACCTATTGCTTCTTTTAAAGGAGGGGAGAGACAGTTTTTTTTTCAACAAGATCCAAAAAAACAAAAAAAAATGAGAGGCAGCCGCCATTAAAAACTCCCCAAGAGCACAGAACTCCACAGAAGTTTTGGTGGGTGATTCTTTTCGTTTGCTGGCTGCCGAAAGTTTAATAGAGATAAAAAGGAGGGCTCAACAAATTTTTAACAGAGAGGAGAGAGAGCCCTGCCATTTTTTTTTTGGGGTCTTCATCTTGCCGCCCAGTTTTTTTTGCAGACTCCTCTTGGCCGAATTGTTTGACCAAGTGCCCAAGCATTGGTTTCTTTCCTAGGAGAATATTTGCAAACTGTTAGAGAGAGATGCACAACTTTATTTGAGAGATCAATTCTCGGAGGAGCCGTCGCATTCTTTGAACAGAGTCAAGGGCAATTGAAATTCTGTGCATCAAAACTCCCAAGAGGGTGGCCGCATATTCGTGTTTGATATTCCAAAAGGCCAGCCAGAAGAGACAGCCGAAAGTGTTCTCTTTCTTCAAGTCTGCACAAAAACAAGTAACCAAAACAATTGCAGGGTTATATTTTTTTTGTTCAAATTGAAGGTCCACGTTTTGTTTTTGGTTGCAGGTGAAAGAAATCTCTTGGAGCACTATTATTTGGTTAATGCAAGCAAAGGCAACATCCTAATTAATTCATGAAAAGATAATTCATGACGAGAGTGGATTCCTGATTTTTAAAGTGGCCTTGCAAATTAAAGTGCAGCTGAAATAATTGATGAAGAGAGCAATCACGCATGGTCGCACACTTTGAATTCCAAGTGCCGAAAATTTCCACCATTGAGCGAAGCCGCAACTAGAGTTGCAGGGGACATCTACTACTTGTCAGAAGAGATCTGACCTGCGCCTATTGACAGAGACGACTACGATACACAAACTGAGCATTTCTAAACTCTAGTATTATTTTATTTGTGTAGTAGTAGCGATCTTTGTAGGGGAAACCTTTGTACCTGGTTTGTGTTACTTTTGGGGACCTGACGACTTGGGAGTCGTCACGGAGGGAGAGCATCTGACTAGATTGATAGTGTAGAGCACGTGGTGTGCGTACGAGCTAGGTGAGAGTAGATTTGGAATCTTGACTCATTGTAGCTGTACTTGATTACATATCTATCTAGTAGTTGCTTTCGGGGGCTGGAGTAGGTCGTGGGGACGACCGAACCAGGGTATATCTGTGCGTATTCTGTGATTGATTTTTTATTGCCCTGTCTGTGCCTATAACTACGCGGGATTGTTTGTGGGTTGCACGAATATTTTTTTTTAGCCTATTCACCCCCCTCTAGGCTACGATCCAGATCCAACACATACTTCGTCCTGAATGCTGTCTTCGGAACATCTCCCTTCTTCACCTTCAACTGATGATAACCACTCCTCAGATCCAACTTCGAAAACACCCTCGAACCTCCAAGCTGGTCAAAAATATCATCGATGCGAGGCAACGGGTATTTATTCTTGATGGTCACCGCATTCAACTCCTGATAGCCCACGCACATGCGACGCGAACCATCCTTCTTCTTCACCAGCAAGACCGGTGCTCCCCACGGAGACACACTAGGATTGATATAACCCTTCTGCAAAAGATCATCCACCTGCTTCCGCAATTCCTCCAACTCAGCGGGTGCCATACGATACGGCGCCTTCGAAATCGACAGCGCTCCCGGAATAAGATCAATAGAAAATTCCAGAGCTCGATCAAGTGGCAATCCAGACATCTCCTCGGGGAAGACGTCATCAAAATCCTGCACAACCGCTGGCCTCTCCAGCTCCATCTGCATAGCCACAATCTCCACCGGCCTGGCCCGAAACCTGACCGGACCGAGCGAGCTGCCACCTCGACTGAACTCAAATACTGGATGTCCGGGAATCTCGAACACCACCTTCTTCCTCCGACAGTCGATCGTAGCATAGAAGCTCGCAAGCCAGTTCATCCCAAGAACTGCATCATAGTTGATGATGTCGTGGACAATGAAGTCAGCGTAAAGCTCATGTCCACAAACCACCAACGAGCAAGAATTGCAACCAAGATGCACCGAGACCACGCCATTCCCTGTAACGATATTCCAACTCTTGGAAAGATGGGACGTCGACAAGGAATGCTTCTCCACGAAGCTCCGAGAAATAATGCACATCGATGCACCTGAGTCAAAGGGGACTCGTGCAGGGAATGTGCACATCAAAATCACACCTACAAACAGTCTAACAATCAAGCCCAAGTCTAGCAACCAATCATGTTCAAGCAAAAAACATAATCTAACAATCAAAACTAGCTAGGGAAGTAACAGCTAGATTGAGGATTACCTGCGATAACCTCATCCACAGCCTCGCTCTCCACAGCGGTCATCAGAAAAGCATGCCTCCTCGGCGGAAAAGCCTGCTGAAAAGCATGCCTCTGTGGACAAGAGCTGCTCCACGTCCAGCAGGAACAGACGCTCTCTGCTGCAACGGTTGTGATGCAACAGGTGCCCTCCGCAGCTGATTCGCATGCCGACAATCCTTCGCGACATGAGAAGCATCACCACAAACCAAACACTGGCCCAGAAACTTCCTACACTGATCCTTGATGTGGCCAGGCTTGCCGCAGAAATGGCAAGTCTTCTGATTAGGCCCTCCTGGCCTCTTGAACTGAGCTAACTGATTAGTCTTGAAACCAGGCCTAACCACCGCCCTGGCCTGCTCCATAGGCCTCTTCCCAGCACCAGAAACATGTCCTCTCCTCTGACTCAGGTTCAGCTCCTACCTCCTCGCAGCGACCAGATCAGAGGAAGACACAAAACTCTGAAGCTCCAAAGCAAGTCCCTGCAGGAACCTCTGAGCCCTCTCATCAGCATCCTGCACCATCTTCGGTGCGAACCGACTCAGCCTAGTGAATTCTTGGTGGTACAGATCCACCGTCAAGCTCCCTTACTTCAGATCAATAAAGCGCTGCAGCATCTCCTTCCTAGCAGCCTTCGGAAAGAATTCCTCATCAAACCTGGACTTAAAGGTAGCCCAAGCTATCGGCTCCACCAGCATCTTCTCTTCCACATCCCACCAGTTCCGAGCATTATCCTTGAGTTGCCTCTTCGCCAAATCAACCCATCCAGCCGGGGTGATCTTGGCCATCTTCAAGTTATCCTCAATGTTTCGAATCCACTCATCGGCAGCCAGAGGACCCTCAGACCCATCAAAATATACGGGACCCAGCTCCCGAAATTACTTCGCTCCCGGCTCAGAGCGAGGGGCATCCTGGATTGCCCGACCAGCTCGAACAACTGGAGCATTCTGGACTTGCAGGAGCACGCCCTGCTGCACCTGCATCATCTGAAGCATCATCCGCATCATCTCTCCATTGGTGGGTTCCCGCTCAGGCTCCTCGTCATGAGGGGACGCACCACTACCTCCACCACGGGTGAATCGCCTTCCTGCCATCTAATGACACAGAAAACGAAGCAGATTAGACTCATAGCTTATGACTCGGACGGCGAACTTAGTTTATTGGACATTCTAATATTATTACCGTCATTCCGATAATCGGAGTTACAGAAGGACCTGCATGGGCCACCAACAAAACCTGTCACGCCCCGCTTCCCTAAAATGGAGGCGAGACGTGAAAAGGTCCGCACGAGAGTGGAGCTGTGAAGCCCCAAACCCGATAAGCGTCAATAAAACATAAGCAGGTCCCTGTAACCACAAACGGAACAACAATAATAACACAAGGAGAGACAGAAATAAAATCTCAAATCTCAGAATTTGTCTAACATTAAAGTTAAGTTCAACATCCAGAAAAGCCACCAGGCTAAAAGAAAGAGTCTAAAGGCCCAGAACAAGGCCAACAAAAGGGACAGCAAAACAAAGTATAGGTGCCACGCACCGACAACTAAACAGCAGTCTAAAAACAAAAGGGGAAAGCTCAACGAAGACACTAGGACTGGTCCCCAGTGTCCACGTACTCCTCGCCAAACACAAGCTCGGGCTCGGCGTCAGCAAACACCTCATCCTCAACAATGAACTCAGGCTCAGGATCTAACATGTGTCACCCAAAAGAGTAAAGGGGCACATGTCAGCAAGTCTAAAAGACTTGGGCAAGGAAACTGAAAGGAAGGCGAACTAACAACCTAGCAGTTATAGTATGCATGACATGGCAGTTATGGTATGAGTGCACAAGTAAGACATGGTGAAACAATAAGTACAAGAGAACAATTTATCAGGGCATGTCAAGAGTAGCCAAGATACTAACAATCTCAATCTTTTCACTAGTCACGTTTCACGTTGTTTGTAGATGTTTACGCCTTACAGCTGAACTGTTGGACGTTCACACTGATTGGCCGCTTAACACTACCCCAGAACCCAGAGTTTACGCCTTACAACTGAAGTTGCTGATCGGGCAGACTCCCAGTTGATTGGCCGCTTAACCCTTACCCCTCCCACACTTAAACAAGCCAGGGTCCCTGCACACGATGCCCAGTAAATGAGCCAGGGTTGCCCCGCACAAGAGCTTGTTTTTAGGTCCACAATTTGGCGTAGGGTTGTGCCCGCTAAAAGCAGGTGCCTAGCCTCAATCAATTCACTAGGTGTAGCGGTGCTACGCAATCACGGGAACATTTAAAGAATGCAATGACATGACAATTAATTCGCGTACCGTTAATTGAAATTAAACATGACATGATAATTTTATGCAACATGATAAATGACGGATCTAGCTTCGTTGTCAAGCTAGATCCTGAAATTGCGCCTAGGCGAGTATCATTTCGTCGCCTAGTCTCTTTTACGCCTACAACAAGCAAATGGCCTAAGACATGGCCTAAAACCCTAAGTGGCAAGTTTCACTTGCCTAGCACCGAGGATGACGATCAACGAGGCCGTCACACAAATGCTAACTACGGCGATGAGATCGCTGCCATGGCAAAACAATATTAGAGCAACATCCAACCTAGTTTTATTAGGGTTTCACAAAAACACAATGGGTTATGATAACATTAAGAGATCGAGTTATTACCGTATCGGAAGCGGAAGAACGATGCCGAGCAAGCACGGCAACGGAAGAAACGATCCGGGGAACCTAGGGTTCAGATCTGGAATGGATGGGGAAAATCTGGAGAAATGGGGTTTTGGGGATTTTTGGGGGTTGGAGATGGACTAGGGCATGGTGGTAGACCAAAATGGAGAGGGAAACTCCAAGGGAGGAAGGAATGGCTTGGGGAAATATTGGAGGGTGATTTGGGGGAGAAAATGGCCCAGGAGAATGAAAGAGGGATGAAAGAAATCGTGGGTGGGGTTTAAATAGGGAGTGCTGGCGGCTGCCCAGAAATTAGGGTTTCGACACTGATTAGTCGGTCAAAGAGCAACCACTGACCGACTAGTTTGGGAACTAGTCGGTCGGTTGACCAACGCAGACCGACTAAGTCCAAACAGTAACTCCTGTACAAAAATAGGATTTAGATTTAGTCGGTCAAAGAACAACTACTGACCGACTAGTTTCTCATCTAGTCGGTCGATGAACGTTCTTAGACCGACTAAGAATGAATAGTACTTGGTATCAAAAATGATCATAGAGCTAGTCGGTTAAAGAACGATTGCTGACCGACTAGTTTGCAACCTAGCCGGTCGACGAACGTTCTTAGACCGACTAACGATAAACAGTAACTCCTGAGTAATTTACAAAGCCCACTAGTCGGTCCATGAAGGTTTGCCGACCGACTAAATCGTCATCTAGTCGGTCGGTTCCCCTTCTTATACCGGCTAACGTGCACAAAAAGTTCCGAAATGGAGCGCGAAGCTCCAGGATCGATTCCTAAGACTCCTAGGCTTGATCTAACAATAAGATATGACCGATATGAAGCCCGTCACGAATGACTTACTCCAAAATCGACGATTCTAAGGAAGAAGCTAGAAAATCACGACGAAACGATCGAAAGTTAAAGCTACGGAGACGAAAACCACACACACACAAGGAGAAAATCCACCAAAACATATATATAATATAAATAATCCAGATACATGAAAACCAGTCGTTACAGGCTGACTTGGGCCGAGTAGCTAATCTGCTCGGCCAAGCAGCCGCAGATAGCACGCCCCGAGTTGGCCCCCGAGCACACCCCGAGCAGCAGACTGAGTCATCCATTCTGAGCTCGAGCAGCATGCGACCTGGGCCAAACCATGGCCGAGCAGCTCCAACTCGGGCCGAGTCACTAACTCGGCCGACACTTCCTGGGGCATTTTTGGAAGATTTTTTTGAACGCGCGATGCGTGCGATTTTGGGCAGCTGAAGCTCGCGACTGTGGGCTCAGCGTGGGAGAGTTCATTCTGAGTTTTGTTTTAGGATTTTTGGAGAGAGCTCCGGTGATCAGTTTTTGTACAGATTTTTGGGATTAATTTCTGTGGTAGACTTCTGGATCTATTTTGAAGAATTGTGCCTTTTATTTTTCTTTGGATTCGTTCTTTGTTCGTTCTCGTTGTAAGCTCAACAAGTTGTCCGACTCTGCAATCGATAGACGAACTCTTCGTCAATCATAAAAATGATTCCCTATACGTTTTACCCCTAGTCATTTGTGACCATGAGTGTGCTCATCCAAATCACAATGACTAGCCTAGTCAGACCCTTGTTTTCGCGTCTAGCCTGAATTGCCCCGGCGCTCGGTGTATGCACGACACGTTGGTTTGGGTCAGGTCTTAGACTATATCTTTGGTTAGACTTACGTCGACACTCGGTGTATGCATGACACGACGGTTTGGGTCAAGTCGAGATGTAATCAAGAAATCGATTTCTATAAGATTGCAATGTCACAGCTTGAGTGTAGCTCAACAACCGTAACACGGGTCTTACAGTTACCAACTCCTAAAACAAGGAGGGCTACGGTTTATCTTGAACAAGATTATTATCATATTTGACTTAGGTATAGTCGATGGACTTACACAGTCATGATTCGACTCCTTGCAGTCCAGCAGACGTGGCCAGGGAATTGACTAAACCAGGACCACTTAACCCCTAGTCTAGCTAGGGTGGTCCAGTAAACTTAGCCAAGCACATTGACCGTCATCATGATCTATTGAAGGAGACTTATCAATCTTATGTCCATCTATCAACTAAAAGGCTTTTAATTAATACTAGTTAATCCTTATCAACTAGTGGATCCTTAAAATTAAAAATTTTTATGGATTTGTTTGATGACTTTTATTAGATCCTTATCAACTATAAGGTTCGTTTTGTTCATCGTGCTACCCCAATTTTTATTAGGATTTTAATAAAACAATTACAACATTTTACAAAATTAGTCATTTAATGATAATCATTATTTAAACAATTTATGATAATGATTGTCAATTAAAGGGACTACCCTAATCGAGAATTAGGTTTTGATGTTGTATTTGTTCATTTAAAACGTAGCATGTCACTTATCATTAAAAATTTATCTTATAAACTTTTAATCAATTAATGGCTAACCTAAAGGGTTCATGAATAATTTATTCATCATGTCCATTAAATATTAACCAACTAATTTAATCACATAAATTAAAGGTTCAATAATGTGACATATAAAGAGAACATGTAAGTTAAAATTATCTACAACATAAATAATTAACTTGCTAGTCTAAAAATTTAACATTTAAATTTAAAGATCTAGAATTTTAAAACTAGAAACATTTTATCTCATAAAATTAGGTTTCATAAATTTATCGAATAATTTTAAATCCAAACCTAAGCTTTTTAAAATTCAATCAAACATTTAAGATAATTTTATCTCATAAAATAATTTATAACTAAAAGAAAATAATTTTAATCCCATCTCATGAAATAAAAATCTTTTCCTCAATATTACATATTCTTGAAATAATTTTAAAACAATTTTAAAATTGTTGAAATAAATTTTAAAGCTTTTAGATAAAGTTAAAATATTTCAACCTTTATGTAACTTAAAGAAAATTAATTTTTTAATATCATCTTATGAAAGAAAAAAATTTCTCTTAATGTTACATAATCTCCTTTTTTAAAACAAAAACCTTTTAAAAGCTTACTAAAATTATTTTATCTCATAAAATTTTTAAAAGCATTTAACCATAGTAGACTTATTAAACTTTATCATATAAAATTTAAAACGTTCCAAAAAAATTCATGTTATAAAAACAATTTTCAAAAACACAAAAATTTGTTAAACTAATTTTAACATAAAGTTAAAATATATGTATGTTCAAAAAACAAGCAATTTAATAATTTAAAATCGTCGCAAGTCAAGATCTGCAAGCATAACGAGTCTATAATACCATTGAAGGGTTTGGCGGACCCTCAGAGCTCAGATATATGGTCGTCCTAAGTCGGACGGACCACAGAGACATAAAGCACAGCGGAAAAATAAAACATGCTAGCTAAACATTTTAGCTAGGCCTTGAGAGAGCTAGAACCTAGCCCGATCTATGCCAACTTGGGGTGGATCTGACCACCCCAAGGTGATCTATCCTACTGCGACGAAATTAAATTACACTAAAAAGCTTTAAAGAACGTACCCGAAATCTCAACCCTGGGGCAGGCAAGATGTACCGCACCGGCTTCTTACGCTCCTCGTAGCCGAACCGCCTTGACTCGATCCACCCGAGTGGCCTCGCACCTTTGAAATGATCCACCCGAGCCGACACCCGCCTTCGAGCCGATCACTTGCGGTAAAAGGTTTCACTTGAGCAGACCTGCGTCTTAGACGTCTGGATCCGAATCCAAAACCCCCTTCGTAGTCTTGCTAGGACTCGTCGGGAGAATAGGAAGAAGAGAGGAAGAATAGTTTAAGTCGTAGATCGAGCTTGCTCAAAATTCGGAGCCACTTGATTGAAGACTTGGTGTATTTTTCGACGAAAAGAGTGCACCCCTATTTATATAGGGAGTTGGCACCTCTCTTTTTGTCACGGGGAATGTGGGATAAAACAAAATAAAAGAGAAATTAATTTAGCTAATTGAAGTTAGTAAGCCTTTTACAAAGGCCAACTTCAACCAATTAATTCGCCCTCATCATCGAGCTTCAGAAATGATACAAGTTATCATTTCGAAGGGCTTCGAATGGAGAACGCGTAGGAACGAACGGCGACGAATTCTGACTTTGTTTGACCCCTCAAACAATTGCCCAAAGATGGGCAAAAAGTCAATTTTCGTAGCCGTCAAAAGGGTTTCAAAAACCGTAATGTAACTTAAGTTGCGGGCGCGCCCGCCAAGGCAAATAGGCGCGCCTGCTGTCCCACCGGGCCGCGCCCGCTGAACAAGTGGGCACGCGGCCAGCTGGTTCAGCGGGCCGTGCCCGCTGGACTCAGCGGGCGTGCCTGCTGGTTCAGCGGGTCGCGCCCGCTGGACTCAGCTGGCGGCGCCCGTTAGTTCAGCGTGTCGTGCCCTTTCTTCTTGCGGGTGGACCTGCTTGCCCAAGTGGGTTTAACCCACTCTTGCCTTTGACTGTTTTTGCGTTCCTGGGCTCGTTTAAGCTCTGTTTTGGACGATGTTTGAACCTGCGTTTAGATCGGGAAGATTCTGTCCACCAGGTAACCCGTTCCAATGCTTTTGTTCCTACAAATATTGTCGTAACCAATTTACGACACGATTAATCTTGTATGCATCGATGCAACATTGTCCCCATTTACGACTTAGTCTCACAACTAGCTTGTGAACTTAACTATACCATTTCATTGAATGAATTCCTCTTAACAATCTTTCTATTACTAAGACACGAATGCTACTCGGTGTGAGACCCTACAGCCTGACCTTACTACAGGTTGGGGCTTGAAACCCCTAGACGACGGTCACCACGAGCAGTAGTTGTCGTCCCTGTTTCAGAATCATCATAACGTGATCGACCCATTGAGAAAAGTATCGTTGGGTTCACTTTGACTGTGTCAGTGATGAATACCATTAGCTATAGTCCCTTCATCAAGAATGTGTCTCTATTGTCCTAGGGTACAGTTTACTGTCAAGCCCATTAGATAACAATGGTCAGTATACGGCGGTCTTTGTTGTATTCACGTTGTACATCTTACAACGTACCTCGGTCGAGGATTAACACAAAGACCGTACTGAGCATGTAACACTAACTTCCCTTTAACGGAAGAGACGAATCATATCTTAGTCATCTACTTGCCTCGAGAGCTTCAGGTGTAACCGAACCTAAGATCTTTCAGCAGGCCTAGCCTCGAAGCTAGATCATAGGTCTAAGCGACACTGTTCACTTACAGGTTCGTACAAATGACTTCAGGTCTTAAGGACCAGCTTACCCATCATCACCCTAGAGTTATTATAGACAGTTTAGTTAAAATTAACCATTTAATAACTCTAAGTTGGTCATTCAGTGAACTCATTCTCCAATGAGCACCTGCGTCTCGTCTCCGACTTTATCAAGTCGAATGACAATGAGATCATCATTACCCTAAGGTAAGACAAAGACACAGTGGTCTGTGCGATGTGCCATTATCCAGTTCTCGACACATCTATGACCACACCGTTGAAGACTTAAGTTTCTATTCGGTCACTTACTACTCATAATCAAGATCTTATCTGGATACGTAAGGACCTAACTATAAGTCTATGGACATTATCTAAGTATATTATTCGTTGAATCATATACTTAGGATAATGGATACCATATTATATCTTAACAAGACGTATACTTAGGATAAATCGCCTTATGGGCATATATCCTCCTACAGTAGTGTCTCACACAGAGTGCGACCTTCGTTTAGTAATAGGTAGAAACATTAGGGAGAATATGCATTTGATGCAAGGGATAAAAAATTGCATTTAATGCAAATGATTTTTTAAGCTTAGATACGGACTATTTTGCATGTGATGCAAAAGGAGTTAAATATGTCCTAAATTATTTAAGAAAATATTTATTGAGATAAACGCGAGAAAAATTTTACCTGTAAGACGAGAATCTTCCAGTGTAAACACAGGTTCGGACGACGTCCAAATCGGACGCCAAATGCACTAGTTATGCCCAAATATGTCAAGATAGCACAAATTGGTCAGCGCAAAGCTGCCTGGGCACCAGGCCCGCCTGGCCAAGGCCGCCTGGGTGCCCGGTCTAGGGCCTGGGCACCCTGGGTGCCAGGTCCAGGCCCAGGCCTGGGCAGTGCCCAGGCTGACTAAGTGCATTGGGGCCCACACGGTGGGCCCCAGTTTTGGGTGCAGAACCTTAGGGCAGAGTGCAGATTTTGACGGCTGGTTTTTGGACGAAAAATTAGTTTGGGCTGATCTTTGGACGATCAATTGGAGGATCAAACGAACTCCGATTGACTCGCTGTTTTCTCCTACGCGTTCACCGTTCAGCGCCCTTCGATTTGATAGGTTGTATCAAATGTGAAGCTCAATGGTGAGGGAGTTAAAATTCATGAAAGTTTGTCCATTATGAAAGACACACTAACTTGAATTATTAAACTCCAAATATTTAGTCCCACATCGGAAGTGGAGTAAAGGGGAGGGGTCAGTCGCCTATATAAATAGGGGTCTGCTCCCCTCCTCTAAACTTGTCCCAAGCTCTAGATCTGAGCGGCTCTCAAAAATGTTGAAGTACGCTCAGATCTAGGCTTAAATTAAATATTCTATTCTCCCTATAATTTCTGCCGCACTCCTTAAGGGCTCTAGCAAAGCCATGAAGGGGTTCGGATCGGATCCAAAATCTTAGCAAAGGTTCACACTTGGGTGAAACTTTCTTCGGTGCATGGTTGGCTCGGCGACAAGAGGATTGCTCGCCTTGGGACGCGGATCGGTTCAAGAAGCGGTTCGGCATGAGACGGGGAGCGCGGCTCGGAAGACGGTGTGGTACACCCTGCCTGTACTAAGGCATGGTTCTGGGTATATAAATTTAATTAGCGTTCTTTTAATTTAATCATAGTTGCTTAGCTCCCTCTTGGGATTGTCAGACCCATCCCAAGTTGGCAGAGATCCTGGCTAAGGGTCTTGAACCTTATGGTCTCGTTAAATAGTTTAACGTATCTATTTTTTCCGATGCATTCTTTTGCGTCTGTGGTTCATCCGACTTAGGACGGGCACAGAATGTGCCCCGAGGGTCCATCAAAACCCTACAGAGATTGGGTTCAACTCAAACTCCTAATCTTATCCAATTACGGGATGACCCTAGCACTATAAAAGGGTGTCTTTCCCAGCCCTTTGAGACACACGAAAATTTGCATCAAGCAACCATAATCTCTAATGAGTACAGAGATATTCAACCCTCTTTAAAGGCAGAACCTCTCACATGAAATCAAAGTTTTTCCTTCTCCTTCTTCATCGCTCTAGCAAGATGTGGAGAATGGTTCAACTTCTTCATGGGCTCATGGATCATGGAGACATTCTTCAACCTGTGAAACTTCTAAGGGACGGGTTGGATCTTTATCACCGAACGAGATCTAGGATCTACGAGTATTACTTCACTATACTCACTGAAAGGTATGATCTTTATGGTTTTATTTCAGTTGTTCATCACTAGAATTGCAGTAGATCTTGGACATATCGATTATTAGTTAGACAATTTTAATTTTCTATCTTTTGCTGCTTGATCTAAAGTATTTAGATTACTAGCATTATCCCCTTATAAACTGATCTTATGATATATTTTTTGCTAGGAATATGAAATGTTTACTTTTCCATGCTACCACCTTTACAAATTGGATTGAAAACCTAGCAATATTTCCTTACAATGACACCCACCAAAACCAAAGGGAGAAAGACCAAAGGAAGAAAACGTGATCCATGTCATAACCAAAGGACAAGATATACCTGGTAGGAGATCATATACTGGCAATGTCAATCTCCAAACTATATCTATTGAGCAAAACCAGCTTACCTCTTCCTCCCATAAAGACTTGGAGAGTTTTGAGCATAAAGGGTGATCACTCGATACTTGTCATAGCAATCATATAGAAAACTACTATATATGGCACATCCTAATCAATACTAGAAGTTTAGCTAATATCCTTTTCATGGAGTGCTTCGATAAACTAGGTATCCTAATCAATACTTGCCCCATTCATCTGATAAGATTCACTGGTCATTGAGTAAAGGTTTCTAAATAGATCACCCTATTAGTCACAGTCAGTGACAATATGGATCGCTGAGAGAATATAGACCTGGGTGTTATCATTATGGATGCAAACTCTGCATGCAATGCAATTTTTTGTTTTGGCCTGCTCTAGTGGCTTTAGCGGCAGTAGTAGCACCTTATTATTAGGTGATTATGTTCCCAACCTTGGGTAGCCCTAGAAAAGCTCAGAGTTAGCAAGACCTTAAATGCTATATGACCTTAAAATCAACAATGTATGGAAGCACAGATGCTCATAATAATGGATTTGAGGTCGAGGATCAACGTATGGGAAAGCACAAACACTAGGCTAAGAATTTGATGAGCATGTTTGAGGAGGAGGAAGTCTGGCAAATTCCTTGATGATACAACTCTAAAATTGTTGCCGTTCCAACTTAGCCACTAAACAAATAATGAATGCAGGATCCAAAAGTAAGGGATGAATATGTATACAATAATCCCATACTAAATACAAATGATGTACAAGCCATGAGTAACAAGATTATGCCAATGGTGAAGATAAAGCTTGATTTGACACCAGCAGAAATCTGAGAAGTCATATACACCATGTTAAGGATAAAAATATCACATTACAAAGCATTGATGACTAGAACGAAGGCATTATCATAGATATTTAGTGATTGGGAGGAGTCATTATAGAGGCTCCTACAGTATCTAAAGGCAATTACTAAAAGCAATCCTGGAACAGTTTATAAGATTACAACTGACACGATCGGGCCAGGAGTGAAACAGTTTACAGGTGTGTTTTGGGCATTCGGACCATCAATTGAAGGTTTCAATCATTATTAGATGGTCCTAAGTATAGATGGCATACATTTGTATGGTAAATATGCTGGCTGTTTGCTTATGGCTACAGAAGTTGATGCAAATGGTGCGGTTTTTATTATCATGTACTATTGTATTGGCTGAAACCCACAATAAATGAAAGTGGTTTTATAGTTGCATATATTTATTGATACCAAGTGCTCATAACCAATAAACAATTACCTTCATTTCTGATAAAATGAAAAGCATTCCAAGAGCACTATGTGATAAATGGTTAGCTTCTAAACACAATAGGTATTGTATTCGATATATCATTGTCAATTTTTAAGTCAAACAGATACAAAACAATTCGTTGAAAAAGAACTTTTGGTGGCCGGAGAAGCATTGCTTACATACAATGTGTTTCATGCAAAGATAAGAGAAGAGTTCATTGCAGCAGATGAGTGGATTAAAGAAGACTTGCATATGGAGACACGGAGGTGGGTGTGCATGCAGATAATGGGAAATGTTATTGTATCATGACAATAAATTGATCTGAGAGTTTCAAGGAGTTGCTCAAAGGTGCTTGAGTTCTACTGATACAAGGCTCATAGCCAGAACCTTTTACATGTTAAATAAATATTTCTAGCATCGTCGACTTGATGGATAGCGATGGACTATCAATTTCACACCAAAAACAGAGGAAATTTGGAGGTCATGTGTGCAAGAAGTTTGGTGATTCTACATCACAGATTTTACAGATTATGAATGGTATGTGGTGGATAATAACACCCTCACATATACCATAACAATACAAGGCAAACATTATAGCTGCATATAAAATATTCCTATGCTTCAGCACATGCCATGTTCACATGTGATCACCGCAACATCAAGACATGAATATGATGCAAACATATCATACTGGTTGTTTTGTTCGCCATGGCATAGCGTGGGAAATATCGAAGTTCATTTAGGTCCATATTTCACCCCATAAAGCATTCCTATTTTTGGAAGGATTGGGATGGTCCTAGTCTAACTCCCCTATCAAAAAAAGATCTCCAGGTCGGCTGCCATTGACTCGTATTCATGGAACCATGGATATATCTCGGGAGGGTAGTAGGAAAAATAGATGTAGCATCTGTAATCAGTTTGGCCATTATAAATCATGTTGTTGAAATCCTCCTCACAAACTAGCATACGTTCAACACATCTAATTTGTTTATTATATGTCTGCATTTGTTTTCTCAATTTACACTGCTTATATTTTCTATTGTAGGAATTCATCTCATGCAGGAGATTTAAGTACTTGATGCAGTTCTCGTCGTAAAGAAGTCCGAATAATATAGATTCACTTAACGTCGCCATGCAATGTTAGATTTTCACCTCATGGGAAGGAAGAACACTTCTAATTTTTATGTATTTGGAAGTATTTTACGTTAGAATTTGAAATGTTTGTAAAATTTGAATCATATTATGATGTGCTGTACCGAGAGTTTGTAAAATGTGAGATTTTATATAAATTTAAGAATTTATAGAGATTTTATATATTGTGATGTGATGTACCGAGAGTTTGTAAAATTTAAGATTTTATTAAGATTTTATACATTGTGATGTGATGTACCAAAAGTTTGTAAAATTTGAGATTTTATATAAATTTGAGATTCATTTAGATTTTATATACTATGACACGGATGGAGTTAATGATGGTTTAAGAGTTGTATGACATGATGTGTGGTGTGTGAATATGATATACGTGATATATGGTGATTGATATATTTCGATATGTGTGATATGTGTGATATATGTGATATATGTGATATGTGTGATATATGGTGACCGAGTGGGATGTGTATGTGAAGTATGTGAGGTTGTGATGGTGTGATGGGATGAAATGGGAGAGGTAAATTCACAGTTGTAGCATATGGCAGCGGCAGTAGATGATGCTCCCTAAATTAGCACCCAGCAGATGGAAGCAGCAGTAATACCCATAATTAGAGCTATAGGAAAATAAGTTCAAATTGGCTGTGGTTGGCAAATTTTTGGGAAAATAACAAATTGGCAATGGTTGTCAAATGCGACACAACCATGGCTAATTTGAACTTATTTTCCCAAACTCAATTGCAGCTGAGAGCAACTCTCTGATATTGCCAATTTTGAGTGTTGTTGCTACTGCTTTGCCTCTCCCATTTCATCCCCTCAGACCATCACACGCTCACATATTTCGGATAGACATCCCCCTTACCCATCATATATCACATATATCACATATATCACACATAGCATATATATCACCATATTTTAACATGTATCACACATATCACTTACACACACCATACATACGCGCACGTGCCACACCATCTCATACACCTCTTATACCATCACAAACTCCATCCACCATAATATCTCACCTTAAATATCTACATATGTCACATTCAAACATAATAACATTCGAAGAATCATTTTCACCACAATCACATTCATAATCACATATATACCAAGCCTTCACACCCCACATATATCACGTATTTCATCTATATCACCTATATTACATTCCTTCGAATCCATTCATCACAATCACATTCAGCACACATGATTCATTATATAACATTCAAAAATATAAAATTCGAAAATATTTAAAATCCATTTATCATAACCACTTGAAAATATAAAAAGCATTCCATTTACAATACAAAATTCGAAGTTAATGTAAATACAAGTTTATCTTAATACTACTTTCATTTAATACACAAATCCTTATATATAATACTCAAAAAAATATTCGTCAGTGATTACATCAACTACCGATGAGAAGTAATTATGGGCCCTTTTAAGTGTCGTGTCGTCGTTGGATGGTTGATCGTGATGACGCATGTATGTTCACAACCGTGCTTGTTGTGCTGAGGTGGCACCTTCTATTTGTGATTGTATTTGTTGATGTTAAGACGTGCCGGTGTCATCCACGTCAGTAAGATGCTTCTGAGACGGGATGATGTCATCCACGTTGGTCTGATGCCGTTGAGATGAGTCGAAGTCATCCATGGTATTTTGATGTTGCTGAGACGAGTCGGTGTCATCTATAGTAGTCTGTTACAGTAGAGATGGGCTGACTTCATCCACGACAGTCGATGGCTGGCGTGAGTCCCTCCTATGAAATCGATGAATATAACTTTCCTCGACACCTTCTGGAAGGTGCCGTGTACGCTTGTAGCACCTTTTTGATCCTACTTTTAATTGAACTGTAAAAAGTTGGGACCAGTTTTTGTAAACCATGTGATGCAATATCGTCAATGGCATATAATGTGTCATCTGGAAAACCAAGGGATAAAGAACCATACAAGATACAACAAGCATAAAATAAACACAAAAAACTGATCCTGAAGATACTATTTATCAGTTGGTGCTCGATGTGACCACAGGGCATGTACGAGAACAACCCGCATGGTGATCCTCAACTACTATTCCATATATTCATTTAAAGCTACGACATCCCTCTGCTCAACAACACATTGCTCTCTGTTGTTCATTCACTCCATGATAGGCTCAATGGTGGCTTGCTTCCATTATAAAGGGTTCATACATGTCTTCACAGGCATGACTGGGACATCAATTGGGATGTGCTGAGAGGTACCAAATTGTCGCAAAATGCAGTCTGATACATGCATCTCTATAGCCTCCCAGTTGAATAAGGGTACTAACGCACATTAGATCATGAGATTTGCGAAACATAAAGTAGAAAGATTCTCAAATTGCCCAATATATGACTCCCAAATAAACTAATAGACATGAATGAAAAAAATGAATTATTAGACTACATCATATATACATCATTATTTCAACCAACGATTTAAAATTTATAAATTCATACCATTGTGCTTTCTAATGTGTCAAGCTCATATATATATATATATATATATATATATATATATATATATATATATATATATATATATATATATATATATATATATATGAGCTTGACACATTAGAAAGCACAATGGTATGAGGAGGGATCAAATGACCCCCAAAAATAACCCCCAAAAATGACCCCCTATCAAAAATCCTATGCCCCCCATTTTTTCGGAAGATCCAAACCGTTCATCTTGATCTCCATCCTCTAAATACATGACCCACCAATTTTCAACCCGATCCTCTGTGTGTTGCCCGTTCATCAACCATTCGCAAAAGTTCTGTTCATGTGAAACCGTTAAATTTGGGTCGGATGGATGAACAGGCAAAACACATGGGATCAGGTTGAAAATTGGTTGGTCAGGTATTTAGAGGGTGGAGATCAAGATGAACGGTTTGGATCTTCCGAAAAAATGGGGGGCATAGGATTTTTGATAGGGGGTCATTTTTGGGGGTTATTTTTGGGGGTCATTTGATCCCTCCTCTATATATATTTTTGGGGGTTATTTTTGGGGGTCATTGGATGCCTTTAATTCCTGTATTGGTATCTGCCAGCTCACTGATTTGAAAAGCATTGGCCGTAGATTTACCTGGAGTAATAGGCGTATTGGGCCTGGGCGTATCTCGGCAAGGTTAGACCGTGTTATGTGTAATGGGCCTTGGCTTCATCTCCTCCCCCAATCTTTCTTGGAGTATACCGCCGCGGGAACTAGTGATCACTCTGCCATGATCGTCTATCTTCTTGATAAGGTAGCTTCCTACCCCAAGCCATTTAAATTCTTTAACTCCTGGATCTCTATGCCTGGGTTTCACGATTTGGTTCGCTCTTCTTGGGGAAGCCTTGCTGGTAGCCCTGATATGCGGTCTCTTTCTTTTAAGCTCAAAGCTTTGAAGGTTAATTTGATAACCTGGGCTTCCAAACATAAAGCAGCTAATAATGTCAACTCATGCCGCCAAAATCTGGAATCCCTACAAAGTGATCCGAACCTTCCCTATGATTTGCGGTTGCAAGAGCTTGAGAAAGCATCCGCCCTTAAACTTGCCCATGCCCTTGATGTTGAGGAGGAGGATTTGAGACAAAGAAGTCGACAAAACTGGCTAACTTTGGGTGACAGGAACTCAAAATTTTTTTACATGGCCATGAAATCCTGTCAATCCCGAAACAATCTTGGCCACTTACTTAACTCTAATGGTGATAGAATCTCGAGTCTGGATGCTATTTGTGAAGATGCCCCCCTCTTTTATAGGAATCTTTACTCACAGTCTGATCATTGGATTGTTTTCCCAAATCTGGTGCCCAAAAGGAAGCTTACTTGTGAGGCCTCAGCTTAGATGGATAGACCTGTATCTGCAACGGAAATCAAAAATGCAGTTTTTGAAATAGGGAAGGATAAAGCACCGTGGCCAGATGGGTTTAATGCTTATTTTTTCCAGCATGAATGGGATGTTGTTGGTAAAGATGTTATCTCTGGTATTTCTTCTTTTTTCAGAAATGGTATTATGATCCCCCATATTAATCATACCTTCCTTACTCTGGTCCCCAAAAATTCTAATGCTTCGGGACTTAGTGATTACAGGCCTATTGCTTGTTGCAATGTCCTGTATAAAATCATCAGTAAGGTCATATGCAACAGGCTGAAGCACGTCATTTGTGAATTAATCTCCCCTAATCAAGTGGCTTTTCTGCGAGGCAGGCAGTTAGCTGATTGCACCCTTATTGCTCACGAGCAGATTCGTGACTTCAGCATTCCTATGGGTTCGAGAACCTGCATTAAATTGGATCTGCGCAAAGCTTTTGATAGCGTCAACAGGAGCTTCATCTTCTTCCTCTTACACCAGATGGGTTTTGGCAAAACATTTATTAATTGGATAGCTGAGTGCGTCAATTCTCCATTGTTCTCTGTCCTAATTGAGGGTTCCCCAGTTGATTACTTCCCATCGACCAGAGGCATCCGCCAGGGTGATCCCCTATCGCCTTATCTTTTTGTCCTCGTAATGGAGGCTTTCTCCTTACTAATGGCTAGGGCAGAAAGTACCCGCTCTATCCAACCTATGAGGAGAGTTGGTACAATCTCGCATCTCCTATTTGCCGATGATTTATTGGTTTTCTGCCGAGCTCATCCTCGTTCCATTATTGGATTAAGGAACTTACTATCTGATTTTAAACTTCGCTCTGGGCTTGATATTAATTGGGGGAAAAGTTCTGCCATTTTCAGTAAAGGAGTTCGAAGCCCTCGAGATCTTGCAAATATTTTGGGCATTAATGTTGTCTCCTCCTTCACCACTTATTTGGGATTGCCGCTCTCTTCTAAGTATCCTAAGGCTTCCATGTTCTCTCGTCTGGTGGATAAATGCAAAAATAGGCTTCTTGGCTGGTCCTCCTCCCTTCTCTCTACTGCTGGTAAGATTGAGCTGGTTCGCTCGGTAATATTTGGAATGGTCTCCTTCTGGATGCAAGCGGATCGTCTTCCTCCATCTGTTATTCGTTCTATTAATTCTACTTGCAGGAAGTTCATCTGGGGTCCGTTTAACTGTTGGGCGTGGAAGGATTCTTGCGCCCTAAAGAAGGAGGGTGGCATGGGGTTGAGACTCCTGGATGACCTGAGTGTAGCATATGGGGTTCGCCTCACTTGGCGCGTGCTTGCAACTGACGGAATCTGGGCTAATTTCTTGCGTAAAAACTATGAACCCATTAGAAATAATTTCTATACAACAAAGGGGTTGCCCTCTCAGTCTGGAACCTGGAAGTTTCGCCTCCGACATCGTAACATCTCTCAAAAATTAATTAAGCGCACTGTTGGTGACGGCACTTCAACCTCCTTTTGGTTTGATAATTGGCATCCCATGGGCCCTCTCTATCACCATCTCACTCCTCCACCTGGTACGGAAAAAAAGCTTGTCGCTGATTTTTGGTCAAATGGTCGATGGTTGGATGACCCCAGCATCCGGCCTCTCTATTCTCATCTCCAAGCAGTCAGCTTGGACCGCAAGCCTGACAGGTGGGAATGGATCCCTTCCCCTCTCTGCTCTTTGAAGTCGGCATGGGAGGGATCCCGGACAATTGGTAACCCATTTCCTTTCTATAATATTGTATGGTTCTCACATCAGGTACCGAAAATGGGGTTATGTCTTCTCAGGGCTCTTCAAAACAAACTTCCCACTAAGGAACTCTTGGCCAATAGGGGTATTGCTGTGGATATTAATTACAGCTTGTGTGATGCTGCGCCTGAGAGCTCGGCCCATGTGTTTTTTGAATGTAATTATTCCAAATATTTGCTAGCAAGAAGCCTACTCAAGCTTGGTTACACCGGTCTTGTTCCTTCCTCCCTCTCAAGTGTGTGTGAGCTGATACTTAATCGATATAGCAAAACTGATCCAGTTGGTAAACTGGCTAAATCAGTGTTATCTTCTATGGTTTGGCACATTTGGAGGCAGCGTAACAAGAGGCTATTTGAGAGTGTTCAATTGGGCAAGACAGAGCTATTTTAGAATATTGCGAAGGATGTCTCCTTCTCCCTTCACAAGATGGATATCGAAAATGTTACTGATTCCGGCCCGTTTTCAAATTGGGGAATCCTTTGATTAATTCTTGTGATTATTTCTTATGTGTAAATTTCTGGCTAGTAGGTATCAGTAGTCTGTAGACTGTAGGGGGTGACGGCGCTTGTGCCCTATCCCCCCTCTTTTCTGCAACCTTCTGGGACCCACTAGTTCTGTATATATATTTGATAATTAATAAAGATTCACTTACTTGGCAATATATTTTTTTTTGGAAAGAAAGAAAAACTTTATTGAGTGTAAAAATCTATACAACACTATAGGTGTCTCCTCGGAAGTATCTCAGCGCAACACGGAGTTTTACTCCTGCAAATCAGCAAGGACAATTTTAGTAGTAATCTCCAACTGCTACAAGTAAAGAATAGTATCTTTAGTGAGGAGCACCCTTGAACACTCTGACATGTCCAGGAAACCACATCCGAATTGCTGTTTGACAGCCGCTGGAAGCAGAGGCAACACCTACCGGCAGATTGCCGTAGTGATCTCTGTCTGGGCCGAAAGTCTTAACAGCAGCAAGATGCAAGCTCCGGGATATAGGCACCCTGTACCCAGCTTAAGGGAGGCATTCACATGTCTAGACTTCAACATGTGACTCGCCCATATTAACCCCTGAGACCACGCAATATATATATATATATATATATATATATATATATATATATATATATATATATATATATATATATATGTGTTGACTAGGATCCATTCGGATGGATCAAACATGTGGATCCATCCAAGTGGAATTTAAAGTTAGACAATGTAAATAGAAAATCCGACCGTTGGATGTCATTTAACATGTCTAAACTAGCTCCAAACAAAATTTCAACTAATTTGGACATGTTTTGCTCATGCATCAAGTGGTTGCAAAATTAGCCGATTTTATAACTATTCAAAAACATCGATTTTGTAACCACTTGATGCATGGGCAAAACATGTCCAAATTAGTTGATATTTTGTTTGGATCTAGTTTAGACATGTTAGATGACATCCAACGGTCGGATTTTCTATTTACATTGTCTAACTTTAAATTCCACTTGGATGGATCCGCATGTTTGATCCATCCGAATGGATCCTAGTCAACTATATATATATATATATATATATATATATATATATATATATATCTATATATATATATATATATATATATATATGTATGGTTCTAGGTTCATTTGAGGAGTGTCTTGAAATGTTCGTGACAATGGTGCCGTCTTTCCTACAACCATACATATAAATATGAATTTGTCACCAACCGTGTATGTCTGTATGTATACATACATACATACATATATACTGTTATGTTTTAAACTATCGCAAGCATACGGTGTCGTATGCAGCGGGTGTCAAACACATGGAGTCAGTGGTTTGAGTATCGATTAGTTATATACTTAATTGGATATGTGAATGATGATAGGGATGAGTGTAATTACACTAAAAAGAAAAAGAAAGAAAGGTGCCAAGGGTTAGGCATTACCACTAGTGCAAATTAATCATGTGGTTGATCTAGTTTCTCGTTATAAGAGAGTAAGGCCGTCTATGAAATTCAATCTCAATGCACATTCTCTCCCCGTCTAACCGTGATAGAGAGAATGAGGGGCAAAGCTTGGATCTTAACGGTGCCCTGATGATTTGTCGGTGGTTACGATATAGGTGGTTCTAATGAGTGTGCTTGATGGTTCGTCGGTGTCTGGCATTAGATAATAAACCCTCCATTGGAGGCGACAAACTGTGGCTCAGTAGTTAGGTTATCTAGCATCCTAATGGTGAGATTGAAATAAGCACACATCCAAGCTATGCCCTAGCAATAATCTAGTAGAAAGATATTTGGGGCGATCAACCCACATGAATAATCCACACTAGGGTTCAACTTAGCTTTAGGCACAAAATCTAATCAATAAGCATGGAGAAAAATAGCAAACAATCAAAGAGAAAGCACATCACAAACTAATCAAAGAAACTAATCAAATAGGAGACTAAGAATAATGCAAATAATAAGGGACAAAGATTTATTACAAAGATGAAATAAAAGTCTTTCAAAGTCTTCAAGTAGTATCCCCCAATTGGGGGAAGAAAACCTAGGAAGAGAACCACCCAAATCACCCACAACAAACCCTTTTATCTCCCCCAAAAACCCTTCAGCGAATCAAGTCTGAAAACTAGAATTTGAAGTGACACAGCCATGCTCGAAAGTGGCATGGTTGTGTTGCAATTTCAGCTTCTGAAAACTAGAATTTGCAGTGACACTGCCGGATTACAAATCGGCACGGCCGTGTCAAAATTCCAACTTTACAGCCCCGACTTCCAGAAAATGTAATAAATCGCACCGAAATTAGAAAATTATAAATAAATATGTGTTGGAATCGTCACAATGTGCTATACAACTGAAAAATAGTTTGTGGAGAAATATCTACGGGATTAAGATCAGAAATCCATTCTTTGGCGACTTATGGCTCTTTTGCTCTTGAGAATCGACACGGCTGTGCTGCCTTTAGCTTCCAGTGGCCCAACCGGCTCCAGATGCGTGGTCGTACTACATGAACGTGTCTGCAATCATCGCTCTTCTTTAATTCCGGCACGACCGCGTGGCACGACCGTGCCTCTGAACTGTAGCTTTCCTCCTTGGGCTGATACGATGACACGGCCGTGGCGCGCGGCACGGGGGGTAGACCATTAGTGCGGAGATCTGGGTCGAAAGCAAGTCGAACTTGCTTGAAAGTTTGTCGACGTCCTCGACTCTGTGTATACCCCCAGACCTGGGTGTGGCTCTCTCGTCACACCACCGCTCATTGTTGGATGCCATATTTTCCAGAATATGTCCGGCATCTTCCTCGCTCCTTGACATGAAGGAACCCCCAGCCGCGGCGTCCATAGAAGATTTTAGGTCATCCCTCAGCCCATTGTAGAACAGATTAATAATCTGCCACTTCGGAAGCTCATGGTGAGGGCATCTTCTCTGCATCTCATTGTACCTCGTCCAAGCTTCATGCAAGGACTCGTGGCTGGCCTGGGAGAAGGAGGAGATCTCACTCCTCAACTTCATGGTCTTCCCTGGAGGAAAGAACTTCGTCAGAAAAGCGTTGGAGAGCTTCTCCCAGGTATTGAAAGTGTTGGGGTCCTTCCCCCTAAGCCATTGCTTGGCTTTGTCTCGCAACGAGAAGGGGAACAGCTTCAGACGGATCGCCTCAGTCGTGACACCATTAATCCGGAAGGTGTCATATTTCTCCAAGAAGGAGTCTAGATGCTCGATCGGGCTCTCCATGGGTGCACCCGAAAACTGGTCCTGCTGGATCCATGTCACCAAAGACGGCTGTAGCTCAAAGCTTTGGGCCGCAATAGCTGGAGAACGGATGGCGGAAGTGGACTCGATAGATGGCATCGAGTACTCCAACAGGGACTTGTGAGGCGGGGTGTTCTCCTCCATGGATTCGGGATCCTCTCTTCTTCGCTTCTCAGCGGCCAAGCGCCTAAGGGTGGCGTTAATCTCTGGATCAATGGGGATCAAGTCGTCGAGACTTCTTGAACTCCTGCGCATGAAAAACAACAAACACCCGTGAAGCGACAAGTGGGAAAGAAATAGATAAGATAAGAAATAAAAAGAAGAAAATAAAAAAGGAAAAAGGAGAATGCGAAAATTATCGCGAGGTAGGGATAAGAGCTAGACACTAGGGTTCAAGAGATCCTAAAATAACAAGCACGTTGCCTCCCCGGCAACGGCGCCATAAACTTGACGTGTGCCACGCTGGCGCGCGGCACGGGGGGTTTAGATATTTGTAACTGCAAGCGCACGGTGTTGTAGTGTGGCTTGGGGGTCGAACACAGGGAGGCTAGGATGTGCTTGTGTCAAGGAGGACCAAAATCACCCCGTGGGCGAGCTAGCCCGAATCAGTTAATGGGTTGTCACGGAAAAGAATGCAAGGTATGAACAATAAGAAAATAAACCCGGGACTTTGGTTTCCACTCCAACGAGCGACTCTCGCCGATACGGCCTACGGGTAGGATAGCGATCGGAATTAGGGTCTAATGGTGAGACGTTGCCTCTGAAAGTGGTACCGGCATCCCATGTGCCCGATATTCCGGTCGGTGCCCAGGATGATACACCGGACTTCCCGGATTCGATCAGTGGGCACTCCCGTGTCCATTAACACTGATCGATTCCGGGAGCACTAAGCTCGCAACGATAACTCCCAATGTCTCATCCTGCCGCTCCCGCGCGCTAGGATTCGGCGTCTACGCTAAGGGCGTGAGCTATGGCTAGGGAGTCAACCGCCAAGTTTATTCCCCCTTGGCCCAAGGTCAAAGGCGGTCTTTTTCCCGCCGATGACAATGAAACACCCCGCGTAACCGTTAGAATCCTAATCCCTATCGATTTCCTAACCCTATGGATGCATCGAGAAGAGCCCCCGAGGGGGTTTCCGCCAAAATCCCAGATTTGGGAACTACTCACAAATATTCATTAAAAGCGATCTAAATGAAAATGAACCGTTGGAATCATAATCAGACGATTGGAATGCGGAAGTAATAGAGCGAATAAGACAATACTAAAATTTAAGAAAGATCCGAAAACTTACAAAAGAACAGTAATTACAGCCGTCACAATAGGAGAAAACAGTAAAAACTAGCAGCTCCCGTTTCTGGAACCCTAGGGGTTCTATTTATAGACTCTCGTATCACCCGATCGGTTGACAAGTCAACCGATCGGTGATCCGTTACAGATAATAACAGAAAACGGCGAACTTTCACCCGGTCATATGAACCGGTCGGTTGAGTTCTTGGAGTGACCGGTTGGATCTTGGCGCCATCGGGTGAAGTGATCGGTTGGGTGCCCGTGTCTTCGGCTCTTCAGCATCAGCTACAGATGAACCGATCGGGTGAGAGTCACCCGATCGGTTGGAATTTGGCTCGAGAAGACAGAGAGTTGGCCCCAGTTGAACTGGCCTGTGAACTGGTCGGGTGACTTCCACTTGAGCTCCGGCTGAGACCGGATGGTGCACGCGTGCATCACCCGATCGGTTGGAGATGACCAACCGATCGGGTGAGGGGCTGAAAGATGTATTCTTCGTCGTTTGACCCCCTGGATCACGCGTGACTCCTCCCGTTGCTCCGGGGACTTGAGATATCGTCGTTAAACATCCCCTACGCGGGCAATCTCCTGCAAACATGGAAAAACAAAGAAAAGTGAAAGAAAACGAGAAAATACGAGAAAACAAATAAAAGACGGCGGAAAATACGGAGAAACACAAAAGAAAACATGCGTGAATATATGAAATATAAACGCACGTCAGTTTGCATGCACGACCATGTTGCCTCTAGTTTTGGCCCTTCCTTACTCCATATTGCCTCCGATCTTCGGTGTTTTATCTCCTTTTCTTCTCCATTCACCCTTTCTCATCGTTTACGCACTTTTCTCCTGAAATACACAAAACATCCCCAAATGGTGAAAACGAACAAAAACAATGGAAAGTGAATGGAATATGTGAATATAGACATAAAAATGATGGGGAAAAGGGTGGAAAAATTTGTAAAATATTAGCTCAACAAATTCCCACAAGCTAAACTCTTGCTCTTCTCCGAGCAAGACAAGACATAAAGAACATGGATAAATTTGTTGAGGAGAATTGAAGATCACCATCTTAAGCTAATCATGCATCTCATATATACAACAAAATTAGAACTCACCCCAAGCATGCATCACTCATAGATAAATTGCGGCGTAACGCTAAAAAATAACAGTTTCCAACATTGCTTCAATTTTAACGCACTCACCCAAGAAAAATGCAAGGTCCGCGAAATATCTCTCCCAATAGGTTTAGATTGAAAGAATTCAACCTATGTCCTACACTTGCAAAGGCGAGAACCCAAAAGCGCATCGTAGTCTCTCAATTCTCTAGGGTTGGCCATGCCAAGCTAGTGCATCCCAAGACATGGTGATTGGCATGCTCGACATAATATAAACACACCCATTTTTTGGGGATTTAGGTGATCCATGTAATGAGATTTCAGCCAATGGCTCCCGACTAAGACGAATCTAGGGTATTAGGCCAAGATGGACCCCTCCGGCCTACTCCCTCGAATCATCTAAGGCCAATTATTTCAATCTAATGCACTCCTCTAAATTTCACCTTTCGGTGCGAATCTCCAATGCTTCCTGAGGCACGGATACCCAACTACTTGGTCGGACTGGAAGAACGATGCACTTATTCTACATTCTCTTTTTTGTATTCATTTTTTTATTTTTTCCTTTTTTTCCTTATTTTCTTTCTTTTCCTTTTTTCTTTTTTCTTTTTTTCAAAGCACGCCAACCATACATGGCTCAAGGGTAGCTAGACTATATTCATAACCAATTCCCATTGAACTAAGAACCACTCAACACTATTGGCAAGACCTAGGCTCATGCATTGCAAGGGTTGAATAAAACGATCAATCTAACCTATCGAAGACATAAACGGAGTTAGTGTTCGTTCATGGAAAAGTGTTAAAAATGAATTCATAAGGAGAAAATAAAGAGGTCACGCTGTGAAGATATATAGAGTGTGCATGGGAGAAGTGAGTCTAACCAAGCATATAAATGAAATTTCGTACAAGAGAAAGCATGTCATCGAGGGCTCATTTCTTCATTCATTTTTTTCCGAAATTGTTTTTAAATATATATATACAAATGTATGCATGATACATGGATGCAAAAATAACCAAAAAAAGTAAAATGTAACATGCGGATATGTAAGGACCCTGTCTATGGGGAAAACACTAGAAGGGGGGTGAATAGTGTTTATGCAAATTTAAAAGGAATTTACGCCAAATAAAATGCAATCCAACAAATAGTGCGGAATAGAAAAACAACCCAAAGAGAAACACACGCAAACGCAGTTATGTTTCAAGGGTTCGGATTACCCAAGTCAACTCCCGACTTGTTCCCGGTAATCCTACATCCCTACCACTCGGATACCGCCGGATACTCAAGTTAGAACCCTAACTTGAGGTTTCCTTAAAACCCACTTGTAGTAACCTTACAAGTGCAATCGAATACAATCGATGTCCTTAACTCCCACAACCAGGGAGCAAGCAAAAACCACTCTCACAACCGAGAGCACAATTCAAATAAAGAAGTTATGAAATCTGAAAGCAACACTTACAATCACATATGCCTTGAAGTAGAACTTGAAGGAGAAGTGTGATGTGTGTTGAAGAACTCTCTTGGAAGAGAGGAGAAAAGCCCTTTCTCTTGACTGCACCAAATGCCTAGAAGATCAATCTTTGGTTCGAGGTTACAGAGCAAGAGAACAAGATTTGGAAATACTTAGGGCTTTGGATTTGAAAGCTTTGATCTTTGGAAATGAAAGCTTGAAGGATTTTGCAATGAATGAGTAACCTTCCAATGAAACAGTAGAAGCTCTATTTATAGCTTTCTCAAATCCACAAAACAGTTTAGGCAAAACCCCAATCGAAATCCGTGAGAAAAATCTCAACGGATATAATCTGAACTTGCGACAGTCGACTGTTGCACAGTCAGCAATGGTAGGTGAGAATTCATAACGGTAACATACCACGTGGACAGTCGACTGATGAAGCAAAGACAGTCGTCTGTTAAACCAACAGTCGACTGTACATTCTTCGACAGGCGACTGGCCGAGAGATGAGTAAGTTAGACAAATACTGGAAATCTCACAAGATACAGGACAGACGACTGATGCAAGGAACACAGTCGACTGTTAATCAGAACAGGCGACTGTATAACCTTAAACAGACGACTGTCACAATCATGAAAAATTTCCAGAGAGCTGAATCAAAGAATTGATTTACAGACAGGCGACTGTTGCAGCATAGACAGTCGACTGATCTAATAGACAGTCAACTGTATATACAGCATAAGTCGACTAGCCGTAGAAATCGGATCAAACAGAGTTTTGGCAAGGAGAGACAGGCGTCTGATGAACCATTCACAATCGACTGTCGCTAAGACATACACCTGATAAACGTTCAACAGTAGCCTGTGCGAGATAATCAGAGAGGACCCAAAAACTGCATTGTAATAGTCTGTGCATAACAGGCGACTGTAGAACAAAACACAGTCGACTGTTTTTGAGACAGGCGACTGTAAACTGTTAAGCAGTCGGCTGTTATGAACAATCCTAGCACAAACAAAAGAGAATTGAATTGAGATCAAATGATAAAGGTCTAGAGATGTCCTATGACCGAAAGTAGATGTGTGTGAGTGCTCCATCATAGTTCTACTTCTAAGCTACATACTAGAAGAGATAAAAGAAAAATTACATTGACGAATAATCTCTTCTTTCCATCGTATGAGCTTGAAGTCTTTATGGAGCTTCAATCATCAATCTACGATCATCCAATTCATATCATTTGCCGTCAATCACGTTTGTGAGTCATCCATTGCTAGTTGATCTTCATAGTAAGCTTAGGCAATGGGTTAACTGCAAAATAGGGGATTAGTCACAAGTATTTATGTTTGCTCATCATTAACACCAAGTATAGAGAAGTCCAATACTCAACATTCTCCCCCTTTTTGATGATGACAAACAAACATAAACAAAAAGATAAATAGTTGTGCGCAATGAAACTTACTCCCCCTACATAGATGCCAATCAAGTTAGCCAACAAATATTACAGCATCTACATAGCAATTGAAGCAAATGAGTGAGATATGAATGAATTTAATTAAAGAAATCTAGGAAATAAAATCACTATTCATTGTAATCTTACTCCCCCTGAATCTAAGGCAACGAAAATCTTAGATTCAAGCGTTAGAACATACTTAGCACATCCATTATGAATCTTGTATGTTTATTTCTCTCCCCCTATGGCATTATCCAAAAATGTGGGAGCAAATAACAACAACAATAATAGTGCTAAAATACGAACTAACAACAATCAAGGAGTATAAAGATATATCGAATCAAAAACTCATAAAATCTCATCATATACACATGTGAATAATGGAATTGAAATCCAATATCAACATTTTAGATATTCGAAATGAAAATAATTTTCACAAATTCATCACATCAACGAAAGAGCATGAATTAACCAATATCAAATTCGTGTATTGTCTCAAAAGCACATCAAGAAGAGTGAAGCATACATAGAGACAATATATCATACATCGCACAGAAGTTAATCAATATAGCATAGTGTGACACAAGAGAGGGATGCAACATCATATATATAGATATAAAGCAGCTGAGTACATCATCGGATGGTCATCAACATGGCCATCCCAAAAAGATACATCATGATCAACAAAAAGATAAATACATCATGACGACATCAAAGAGTATATCATCATACATATATAAAAATGTCGCATACAGCATCATCCATCATACAAAGACAAAACATATATCATCACTCAAAAAAATAACATCACTCAAAATCATCGATCTAAGGGTGAGCGTCTCCAGGGGCTGCTGACGAGGAAGCAGGCTCTGAAGCAGCAGGAGTGTCCTCTGGAGAAGTGTCAGAAGGAGCAACAGAAGCAGCAGCAGCAGCATCCTGTGTAGAGGCAACACCAAGAGGCTCAACGACACCAGAAGGCTGAGGAGGCACATGTGGCTGAGGAAGATACTGTCTCAAATCCTCAGGGAAGGGAATTCCCTGATGGAGGAGAGAGAGAGAGACAGCAGCCGGTAAATACCAGAGATCATCGACAAAAGAGTATCCTGAGACGGTGGAGCAGATGATGATGAAGGCAAATCAGCTGGAGGCACAGTGGATGAGGATGGAGCTGAAGTAGTCTTCCTCTTCTTCGAGGCAGTCTGCAGAGCCGAAGAGGACTTCGACTTTGCAGAAGCGTCGAGGAGAGGGCCAAAAGGCATGGGCTCGTAACGAGTCAAGTCAATATCAAAGTGACGGAGGACACGAGTCAAAAGACCACCAAAGGGAATGTGAGATGAGGAGGACGTGAACTCAACCTTGTCCATCCTGTCAAGGAGGACACCGGCCCAGTTCACGGGCATGCCAGAGAAAATAGCATACATACACTTTAGTATATCCTGAGACGGCTAGTCGGACGATCCATATTTCGGCAGAATGTTGGACTTCACCACTAGGTGAACAGCCCAACCCCGTGCAGAGAACATGGATGATCTGACACCCGAATCAAGAGCTAAAGGAACCTCTCGAAACATATCCCGGAGAACAGACTGGTCAAGATCGTCAATCTCGGAAAAGCTGATATCAGTGGGGAGGGAACCGACAGAAGGAATCCTAAGAATAGTCCCTAAGAGAGAGGGAGTGATCTGAATGTGGGTTCCCTGGACGACAGTATCAAGGATGCCGGTAGTCGAATACTCACAGTGAACACGGTTCGCATAGAAGAGCTTCACCAGAAATGGGTAGGCTCTGGGGGACTCGCTCTGAGAGAAGCGAAACAGATCGTCCAGGTGAGTAGCGGACATAATGTCAGAGAGTCTCTCAGCAGTGAATGCGGGGAAAGCAATGTACCACTCCCTAAGTAGGTTGATCCCTAGGAGAGAGTGAAACTTTGCCAGACAAAGATCGTCTCGGCAAACGGGAACCAGGGGATCAGAGGGGGGTACAGCAGGAGGCTCTTCAGATGAACTGGATGCAGAAGGGGACACATGAGGGATCTCAGTAGCAGGCTCACTGATGTGAACACCAGTAGGCTTGTGCTGACGATGAATCAAGGGCTGAGCATCGCTCGACGAATAAGAAGGAGAATAACCCGGCGAAGATGAATGCACGGGTGACAGGGCATCCTTGGTTCGAGCTTTATAGGGTTTCTTTCTCTTGGCGATGAGTTTCTTAGGAGCCCTAGGTTGTTTAGAAGCAACGATCTTCTCTTTTCCCTTAGGTTTAGGAGCCATGGAAACAAGAGAAGAAGAACTAAGGCAACAAAGTGAAACAACGAAGATCGAGAGAGAGGAAGCAAACCACTGAGGGAAGACAGACGATCACGGAGTGGAAGATCAAAGACGAGGTAGAACATGATCGACAGCGACGATTAGGAGGAGATCGACGGTTGAAGAAACGAAATAGATCGTTTTTGTAGAGAAAATCGAGCGGGAAGTTGAACGGTCGAAGCGGAGGAGAGAGAAAATCGACGTGGGGAGTGATCGCTTCGATTGAATATAAAATAGGGAAAATCAATCTGAGCCGTTGGATCAAGGAATCGACGGCTCAGATCAAATCACATGAACCGACTCAGCAGAAGACAGTCGACTGGTGAACAAAAGTCAGTCGAATGTATGAAGTGATAAAATTAAAGTTCAGAGAGATGGGCAGTCGACTGACAAGTATAATGCAGTCGCATGTCCGCTGGACAGTCGACTGACATATACACAACAGTCGGCTGGTCGAGAATTAATACAGATCACAAGAATAACAGAGAACACTGTAAAAATTCGACAGAGAGTACAGTCGCCTGATCACTAAATTGCAGTCGCTTGTTCAACTAACAGTCGACTGTAAAACAGTCATCAGTCGGCTGTGCGAAAGATATCAATTTTCATATGGAGGATATAGAGTAGAGCAGTCGACTGTCAGAAGAAAAACAGTCGGCTGTCCTGGTCCAAAAATGCACAGTGAGATAGAATTCCAGAGAATAAGAACACTCGCCCTAGGACCTATACTCTAATCACAAATACATCTTAAAATCATTATGAAAACAATAAATCTATTGAAACACAAATTATTCCAATCAACTTCGAAAACTCATGAAATCAAATAAGTCACAATTGCCTTTCTTAATTTCATAAAACTATAACGCATATGAAGAAAGACAATCAAAAAGATATGAGCTCAATAAGGAGTTATAGCATGAAAATTGAGCTTCTAGATTTCAGATTCACCCATAATTCCCAATTCTCCACGCAACCTCACAAATGAATCTTCTTTAAGAGGTTTAGTGAAGATATCGGCAATTTGTTTTTGGGTTTCAATGTACTCTAAGATGATGTCCTTCTTAGCTACATGATCATTTATAAAATGGTTTCTCACGCCTATGTGTTTGGTACGGGAGTGGTGTACCGGATTCTTGGAAAGACAAATAGCACTTTGATTATCAACCATGATAGGGCAAGTATCACAATTGACACCATAGTCACTATGAGTGTGTCTCATCCAAAGAACTTGTGCACATGCAAGACCCGCGGCAATATATTCCGCTTCAGTCGTGGACAATGACACCGAATTCTGTTTCTTAGAGAACCAAGAAACTAAGGAATTTCCTAAGAAATGGCATGTGCCACTAGTACTTTTCCTATCGGACTTGCATCCGGCAAAGTCGGCATCACTATATGAGATTAACTCATACGTGCTAGACTTAGGGTAAAGTAACCCATAATCTAGGAATTGATTGAGATAACAAAATATTCGTTTAACCGTAATCAAGTGTGACTCCTTAGGTCTTGCTTGATATCTAGCACATATACATACGGAAAACATGATATCGGGCCTATTAGCGGTTAAGTAAAGTAAGCTACCGATCATACCTCGATATAGACGAACGTCTACATCTTTTCCGCTTTCATCCTTGTGTAGATGAGTAGTAGTACTCATGGGAGTCCTTTTGCTTGAAGACGATTCCATCCCGAATCGCTTAATAAGCTCCCCTGTGTACTTTGTCTGATGTATGAAAGTGACATTCTCCATTTGTCGAATTTGCAATCCGAGGAAGTAGGTGAGCTCTCCTATGTGGCTCATCTCAAACTCATCCTTCATAGACTTGGAAAATTCTTGACAAAGATTAAAGTTAGTAGAACCGAAAATAATATCATCTACATAAACTTGAATCAAAAGAATGTCATTTTCATAATCTTTAATGAAGAGTGTAGAATCAACTTCTCCCATTTTAAAACCTAAATTCAAAAGAAAGGTCTTAAGGCGATCATACCAAGCTCTAGGAGCTTGTCTCAATCCATACAACGCTTTCTTAAGTTTGAAAACATGGTTTGGAAATTTCTCATGAATAAAACTGGGAGGTTGAGAAACATAGACTTCTTCATTTACAAATCCATTTAAAAATGAACTTTTAACATCCATTTGAAATAATTTAAAATTCTTATGAGATGCAAAAGATAAAAGCAACCTAATAGCTTCTAATCTAGCTACGGGGGCAAAGGATTCTTCGAAATCAATACCTTCCTCTTGCCGGTAGCCTTGAGCTACTAACCTTGCTTTGTTCCGTGTGATTACCTCGTTTTCATCTGTCTTGTTCTTGAAGATCCATTTGGTCCCAATAGCTTGGTGACCACTTGGAAGAGGTACAAGTTCCCAAACTTCATTTCTCTCAAATTGCGCTAGTTCTTCTTTAATTGCCACTATCCAAGAGCTATCCTCACAAGCTTCTTGAATGTTCTTTGGCTCAATGGTAGAGACGAATGCGCAATGGGAGAATTCTTCAATTCTTGATCTCGTTCGAACACCCACACCAATATCTCCAATAATTTGGTTATGGGGATGGTTGCGAACGATTGGATAAGCTTTCTGTAAACCTGGATCACTAGGAACAACTTCAACAACTTCATTAGAAGTGTTAGTCTCAACAATATTATCATTAATCTTAACATTATTAAGAGAATCACAAAGAATATCTACATTATCATCATCAACATGAGGAAAGTCAAAATCTTCATAAAAAGATACGTGAAGTGATTCCTCAATCGTTGAAGAAGTTTTGTTGTATATCCGGTAGGCTTTGCTTCGTGTGGAATATCCAACAAAAATTCCTTCATCGGATCTTGGCTCAAATTTGTCTAAATTACCAAAGGTGTTCTTTATAAAACATTTTGAACCAAAGACACGAAAATATTTCACTTGAGTCTTTTTATCGTAAAACAACTCAAAACAAGTTTTGTTTGTTCGGGGTCTCACTAGGATTCTATTGAGCACATAACATGCCGTGTGCACCGCTTCTGCCCAAAATTGTAGTCCTAAATGACTATCATGGAGCATAGTGCGAGCACACTAAATAAGAGTCCTATTCTTTCTTTCTACAACACCATTTTGTGGTGGTGCACGAGGAAAGGAAAAGTTACGAGTTATCCCGGAGTCATCACAAAACTTAGTAAAAGACTCATTCTCAAATTCTCTTCCATGATCACTATGAATAGTGATAATGGTGGATCCTAAAAGATTCTGAATCTTCTTTGCAAATTTGGTAAACTCTTCATGAGCTTCATTCTTATTAGTTAAGAATGAAACCCAAGTAAATCTAGAAAAGTCGTCAACGACAACTAGTCCATAATGAGCATTACCTAAAGAAGCGGTTCTAGTTGGCCCAAATAAATCTAGATGTAGAAGTTCTAGGGGCCTCTTAGAAGTAATCCCTTCTTTAAGCTTAAATGAAGATTTACTTAGTTTACCTCTTTGACATGAATCACAAAAGTTTTTCTTATTAAAAACAATCTTGGGAAAACCTTTGACTAGATCATGCTTAGCTAACTTATATAAGTGCTTGAAGTGAACATGACCAAAACGGCGATGCCATAATAGTTGTTTACTTGTGTTAGCAACTAAGCAATGTTCTACGGTTTTAGGCAAGCTTAAATAATAAATATTTTTACGCCTAATACCGGAAAATAAAATATTTGAATCACAATCAACAATAGTACACAATCCTTCTCCGAAGTTAACCTTGTAACCTTTGTCACAAAGTTGACTTATGGAAATGAGGTTGTGACATAAACCACTAACAAGATAAACATTAGTAATTAGAGGTTTGGAAGGATTACCAACGATACCTACTCCAATGATGGTTCCCTTTTGATTACCTCCAAAAGTGACCGTTGCACCATCTTTGATGCTAATCACTTCGGAGAGCAATGAGGGATCTCCCGGCATGTGTTTGGAGCAACCGCTATCAAGAATCCATCCTTTCCCTTTAGAGCTAATAAGGCATTTATTGCTCTTCTTCTTTCTCTTGGGTATCTATATAATATACCATAAGCTTATGGTACCCAATGTTTGTTGGGTCCAAGGGGATTAGCCCTTTGGAAGCCAAGTCCAAGTGGACTTCTGCTTCCCAACATAGTTACTATTTCTAATTACATCATGAAAGTAGGAATCAACATAAGCATTCCTAACATTTAGACTAGTGTTCTTAGGACCCCAAATAGTATACATCTTGGGAGTCCTATTCCTAGTTGCATGCATATGAGTTGGATTTCTATGTGGTGCATGCTTCTTAGGAACATGATTTCTAGCATAAAGATGTGGTGGAGGATATGCATTGTACATTCTAGAATGATATGTATTCTTGGGAACATGCATATTATATGAAGCATATTGATCATGCATGACATGTGGAGAATTAGCATACATGAAAGAATGATGCGTATGAGCATATGGGTGTGTGGGAGCACGTACATGAGTATTTCTCATGTGTGGTTGTGTACGTGTTCGTGGGTGCGGAGCATAAAATGTGTCATGATTATCCATTTGTGAAGTAGGATGTTTCCTACGTGGATGAGTATTAGTGTACATATAAGCATGACCTTGCTTTTGGTTTCCACCCTTAGTGGGTTTCTTGCCAAAAGGAAGAAAAGGTGATGTGGTGACATTCTTGGTAGGATTGCTACCTATAGTGTCTTTGACACCACTTGTGGATGCACCGGAGGAAGGCCTCACAAAATCTATAGTGACACCACTATAGGAGGTGCGATCATTAGATGCATTAGCTTTTACAAATCCAAGGCCAACACGATGTGTGGCCGGAAATTGATTTGCAAGCAAATCATCCAATTGTCCTTGTCCCTTATTGAATCTCACAATACGGGAGGACATGAGCTCATATTTCTCCTTTAAAGAAGAAATGTTGGTATCCAAGGTGGACACCCGTGCTTTGAGCTCGTGCACTTGGGTTTTAAGAGAATCATTCTCTAATCCCAATTGTGTGTGGCATGTAACTAGATCACTATTATCCATGGGATGTGTTTGATCTAGTTGAGATTTGAGGGAATTCACCTCATCTCTCAATGTGACATTTTGAGAAGCTAAGTTTGCTTTCTCAAGGGTTTAAGTATCAACAATGGTGTCATTGTTGATAATGCATGGAATGGATGACTTGCTAATTTTTGATTTCTTTAAGCTAGAGTATCTAAGCATTAAAGATTGGTATTTAGCAAATAGTTCTTCATTAGCTATGCGAAGTTCATCCATTGTTACCTCGGTGTTATCCGTATCTGAATCACTCTCATCCGAGAGTGGGTCTTCAAGTGCCATGAAACACATGTGGGCGCGCTCACCCTTCTCATCATCGGAATCGCTTAATGAGTCATCACTTGAGTCATCAAAGGTACCGACGAGTCCTTTCTTCTTGTCTTTCTTGTTCTTGTTGGACTTGTGGTACTTTGGTGCCTTCCACTTTTCTTTGTTGTTTAGCATTGGGCAATCCCTCTTCATGTGCCCTGGCTTATTACACTTATAACAAATAGAGGAAGTAGCATTAGTAGACTCATAACATTTGTTGGAGGGAAATTTACCTTTGCGGAAGAAGCGTTGGAACTTCTTCGTCATTTGGGCCATTTCACCCAAATCCATCTCGTTCTCGGATTCATCACTTTCGGAGGATGACGAATTGGTGTTGAACGCCAACGCTTTCTTCTTGGCCTCTGAGGGATTCATCATGGCTCGAATCTTCAATCGGTTATCCCGTCTTACTTCGTAAGACATAAGAGTCCCGATGAGATTCACCACGGTGTAGTTCTTCAAGTCATTGACCTCCTCAATGGCGATTGCTCGTCTTTCCCATTTGGAGGTCATCCCCATGATAATCTTCCTTACCTTTTCAGGTTCGGTGTAGATTTGGCCAAGGGCTTTCAATTCGTTTGTGATGTCGGTAAAGTGTCCGTACATCGACGCAATGCTCTCATTTTCCTGCATGTGAAACAAGTCGAAGTTTTGCACTGCAACATATAACTTTGAAAGCTTTACCTTATTCGTTCCGTCGTGGGTAACGATGAGATGGTTCCAAATTTGATATGCACTCTTACATGTGCATATCTTGTTGAACTCATTCGGGTCCAACGCACAATGAAGAGCATTCATTGCTTTAGCGTTGTTGACTTCAGCGGACTTCTCGGAAGTCGTCCATTTCTCGAAATCATCTTCTGAGGGCTCGACGTACTCCTTGTGGAGAGTTCTCCAAAGAGAAGCACTCCTAAGGAACGTCTCCATCCTACACTTCCAATAACCAAAGTTAGTACCATTGAAACGTGGAGGACGTACCGTAGATTGACCTTCGAAAAGTGTGGACGCTCCATCACGGTCGTGATTGTTGTACATAGGCGGCGGAGGAACATTGTTGTTGTTGGATGCCATAGATAAAACTTTGCGCTCTGATACCAATTGTAAGGACCATGTCTATGGGGAAAACACTAGAAGGGGGGTTGAATAGTGTTTATGCAAATTTAAAAGGAATTTACGCCAAATAAAATGCAATCCAACAAATAGTGCGGAATAGAAAAACAACCCAAAGAGAAACACACGCAAACACAGTTATGTTTCATGGGTTCGGATTACCCAAGTCAACTCCCGACTTGTTCCTGGTAATCCTACGTCCCTACCACCCGGATACCACCGGATACTCAAGTTAGAATCCTAACTTGAGGTTTCCTGAATACCCACTTGTAGCAACCCTACAAGTGCAATCGAATACAATCGATGTCCTTGACTCCCATAACCAGGGAGCAAGCAAAAACCACTCTCACAACCGAGAGCACAATTCAAATAAAGAAGTTATGAAATCTGAAAGCAACACTTACAATCACATATGCCTTGAAGTAGAACTTGAAGGAGAAGTGTGATGTGTGTTGAAGAACTCTCTTGGAAGAGAGGAGAAAAGCCCTTTCTCTTGACTGCACCAAATGCCTAGAAGATCAATCTTTGGTTCTAGGTTGGAGAGCAAGAGAACAAGATTTGGAAATACTTAGGGCTTTGGATTTGAAAGCTTTGATCTTTGGAAATGAAAGCTTGAAGGATTTTGCAATGAATGAGTAACCTTCCAATGAAACAGTAGAAGCTCTATTTATAGCTTTCTCAAATCCACAAAACAGTTTAGGCAAAAACTGTAGGATCCTGACAAAACAAGGACGTTAGGATCGAATAATAAAGTTAAGACTTACGCTTGCGTACGCGGCACCGTAATCTCGGAACTTCGCCCTCGGATTCGCCACAACGGTCGATACTTCGTCACGGAGGATCGAAGCAGAGTTTCACTGCCTAAATCTCTAACTAGAAGAGGATTTTAATGGAAGGGAGAAGAAGAACATAAGATGCCTTATGCAAACTTATGGCATGGAAAAGTGTGGAATGAATGCCATACCCTTGGGTCCTATTTATAGGCTTTAGGGGTGGTTATTGTAGGAAATAACCAATTATAAGCTTATTAGCCTATATTAGCACATTCATTTATCCTCTTCTTCATTCACTTATAAAGTGCCTTTATGCACTTATAAAGTGGCTTTTTCCACTTATCGAGTGGCTTTTTCCACTTATCGAGTGGCTTTTTCCACTTATCGAGTGGTCCTTTTCACACGAGAAAAGGTTTCCTTCGTGCACGCCTTCGTGCACGCGACATCTGAGGTCCGTATACCCTCATACATCCCCTCATGGGTGTATTCATGTCGTCCATATCCAACATCTCCCACTCACACTTGAGGGGATTGTAAGGAAACATCTTTTCCTTTAACTCTTCTGTTTGTCATACCGAGAAATAGGCCGTGTGACCGTCATGCACATAAAGTCCGCTGTTGTGCACTTGTTAGAGATACACAACACTCCTCGAGGTGCAAAGTTGAGTAGATCAACGCATGCTTTACCCTAGATTATTTCTTCACATTTCTTATACTTTATATTCAACAATTGAATCCCATCTGGATTACAATAGGCTGGCCAGCTTTGAATCTCTAAAGTCCAAATGTGAATATGAAATTTAATCTTCCTCTTCTTGCGATCCTTTTGATCTTGACTTGACTCGCTTTTCTAACATGCCCCGTCGGACCGAATTAACCATAGTCCATAAGCAACATGCTAAGATAGCAATCACCCAGTCAAATCTTAAGGAACCAATTAGAGTCCATAAGGGTAATGAGTTAAGACCCATGTGGTCTTTGGGTCTCACATAATAGTAAAATTATTTACTATTATAACCCAATGGTCAAAAATGCATACGTAGTATGAATACGTATTACAACATCGCTCCTTTCCCAGGGAGTGTATGTCTCAATGATGTTGTAAGGATGATAAGCAGACACCACAATGTCTGACTTTGAGTCCCTTTTTCTACTCAAATAATCCTTTGGACACACATCCCGCATTTAGACAGATTCCACTTAGATCTTCTGTAAGCATCCATATGATGCAGATCTTTCATACGACCTGTAATGCCCTACCAGCTACTGCACAAGTACTAGAGGGGGGGTGAATAGTACTTTAAAATAATAAGGCGTATTATTCCAAATTAAATTGCACACAACTACCAAGTCAATTTGCGGAAGCTTAAATTGAATGACAACAATGAAATTAACAATGCTAACAAATGAAGTTAATGGGTTCGGATCCACCCAAGTCTCCCCGACTTGTTCCCGGTGATCCTACGTCCCAACCACCCGGATCCCTTCCGGATACTTGAGTTAGAAACCCTAACTCAAGATTTCCACTATGAATATCTTGTGAAAAACCTTCACAAGATCAAATCATACATGCAATGGCAAAGTGAATCCCATAACCCGGGATCACAAACTTCTCTCACAACCGAGAGAGCCAATAAGCAATATAAAAGAGTTTAATATGAAATAAATACTCTTACCACAAAATCCTATACCTTGAGTTTTTCTTACCCAAAAGGTGGAATGAAGGATTTGAGGAAGATGAAGTTACCAAACCCTAGCACCAAGGAAATGAGCAGCAATGGGTGCCTAGGGAAGATTTGGAAACTTGAATCAAGCAATAGCTTGAAGAGCTCACCAAGAACAAGCTTCTCTCTAGATCTAGAAATGAGAGAGAATGGGTTTCTTGTGAGGAAGAGAGCTTTAGATTTGAGGGAGAATAGCTATCTCTTTTGAACTCAATGAATCTCTTAATGGCAGCTCTTTTTAAGATAGAAATGACCTAGGTTCGTATTTATAGGGTCCCATAAAAACAAGTTAGGTCAATCTCCAACGGAAAGAAATCTGTGAGATCTAGTCAGTCAAAGAACACTCACTGACCGACTAGTTCATCAACTAGTCGGTCAGTCACAAAGCATGGACCGACTAAGAGCAGATCTGAGAAGAGATAGAATTTCAGACCTAGAAAACTAGTCGGTCCAAGAACACTGTCTGACCGACTAGTTTCACAACTAGTCGGTCATCCAATGAACGTAGACCGACTAAGAGGCAAAACAACATAGTCTGAAGGCAAGTTGACTTAGTCGGTCCAAGAACAAAAGTTGACCGACTAGATTGTCAACTAGTCGGTCATCAAACGTTCTTAGACCGACTAACGGTAAACAGTAGCTTAGGAGAATTTTAGAGTGAACAGTCAGTCTCAACTAGTCGGTCAAAGAAGCATCACTGACCGATTAGTTCACAAACTAGTCGGTCGGTGAGTCAACATAGACCGACTAACTGTAAACAGTAAAGAGCTAAGAATTAACTGACTGAAACTAGTCGGTCCAAGAACAGTGGCCGACCGACTAGATCACCATCTAGTCGGTCAGTACTTGTTCTTGTACCAACTAACATGCACAACAAAGTCCGAATCGAAGCGCGACGCTTCGAGGAAGTTAGAGTGAACTTGTGCAAGAATCCTAGAGCTACGAAATGAGCGTAATGAAGATAGAAACGTAAGATATACTCAAGGCTTAACATTCTATCAATCGAAACTAAAAGACTATAAATAAAACCTTAATAAACGGTCTTTGAGAGCTTCGATTGAATCTTCATTACTTTCAAAGCGTCGCAAGAGCTTCAACGAAGCTTTAGGCTTGAATACGAGCTTTTGGAAGTGTTGAGATGTCGCTTTGAATATTCTCGTGAAATTGGCGACGATCTCCAATACTGCGCTCACAAATTGTTAGTTCATGAAGTATTTATGTTTGCTCATCATCCAAAACCAAATCCGGGGAGTCCAATATTCAACACGACCATTTTGTTTAAGTCATGACTCTAAATCGTCCGTCTAACGATTTTGACTTTAAACAGGTCTCATCTTTATTTTACCCGTCTGATAAAATAAAGGCGGTTGCTCATGTGAGAGAGCCAACCTTAATCTGTCCGACATACTAAAATTCAGCTGAGATTTCAAAAAAAATGTACACAAACATTTCTTAAGAAATTCATATGCAATGTTGAAAAGAACTTATTCTTTTATTAATTTTGATCATTTACAGACATGGGAATTTACATTGGTACAACTCAGCTCTTACGCAATCCTTGAGATGATAAGTGTTTGTAAAACACATCTCTGGGGATCGCCTTCGTAAGCGGATCCGCTATCATCTCATGCGTAGATATGTACCTTATGTCCACCTTCTTGGTCTTATCATAGTCTTTTGCAAGTCTGCAGTTCCTTTAAGATACTGCATTATTCTCTTAACCGCTTTCCAGTGTTCTTGCCATGGGTTGGATTGGTAACGACTTACCATTCCAACGGCAAAACAGATGTCCGGTCTTGTACGCATCATAGCGTATATAAGACTACCAACTGCACTGGAATATGGAACTTTTTCCATAATTTCCTTTTCCTTTTGGTTCTTTGGACATGATTTCAGACATAAATTGTCGCACTTGCTTATAGGAGTATCAATGGACTTGCAGTCCTGCATATTAAAACATTCTAAAACCTTCTTTATATAAGTCTCCTGTGAAAGAGAAAGAAGTTTCTTCGAACGATTCCTTGAAATCTTAACTCCAATGATATATGCGGCTTCTCCCATGTCTTTCATCTCAAAAACTGATGAAAGCCAAGCCTTGATATCCATCACAAAGCCCTTGTCATTTTCGGCTATTAAAATGTCATCTATATATAGAGACATAATAACGTACCTGCTCTAAATCCTCTTGATATATACGCAGTTATCTTCATCAAGCATGGAAAAACCATTTGATAAGACAACTTCTTCAAATCGTATATACCATTGCCTCGAGGATTGTTTAAGACCATATATGGACTTACAAAGTTTACAAACCTTATGTTCGTTTTCTTCTTTTATAAACCCTGTTGGTTGTTCCATATAGATCTCCTCGTCTAATTCTCCATTGAGAAAGGCAGTCTTTACATCCATCTGATGTAATTCGAGGTCTAAGCAAGCTACCATTGCCAGAATCAGGCGAATCAAGGTAAAACGCACAACAGGTGAGAAGGTCTCTTCGTAGTCTATCCCTTCCTGTTGCGTAAAACCTTTCGTGACAAGGCGAGCTTTATATCTGTCTATAGAGCCATCAGCCTTATGCTTGATCTTGAGAACCCATTTGTTCCCAATTGCTCTACGTCCTCTGGGTAAGTCAACTAAGTCCCAGACTTGGTTAACTTTCATGGATTCCAATTCCTCCTTCATCGCTTCCATCCATTTGTCTTTTGCAGGGCATGATACGGCCTGTTTAAAAGTAGCAGGCTTGTCATCATCTTGTAGTAAAGTCATAAAGGTTTGCGGAAATTCATCCTCAAATCTTAGAGGAGCCAACCTTGTACGACTACTACGTCGTATTTGAGATTCTTCAAGTCCTTATTGACTTGAATTTAGATCAATTCTAATATCACTCCCACTTGGAATGTTGTTAGAAATGCTCCCACTTGGATCATTATTCCCATATGGAATAGGATTAGCATCATCCGTATCATCCATTGGTGAAGTTTGAAACGTATTTTCGTCTTCACCAAGAATTCTCCCACTCGAATGAGATAATCCATCTTGATCATAAATCTCAAATAGAGATAAGTCCTGACTTATCTCGCCCTGTCTTGGAAACTCGTTTTCCAAGAAAGTGACATCCCTCGACTCAAATTCAATTAGACCACCATTGTCTTCCTGACTAACGAAAACATAACATTTGGAGTTTTCTGCGTATCGTATAAAGATACATTTCCTTCCCTTTGGCCCAAGTTTGTCATACTTATGGGAGGAAATATGTGCGTAGGATGCACATCCCCAAGGTTTTAAAATGTTTAAGTCAGGAGACCTTTGGTTCCACAACTCATAAGGAGTGGAGCTAACTGATTTTGAGGGTACGCGGTTCAAAAATGAAAGTGGCCGTTTAATAATACATCACCCTAAAAGGTAATTGGCAAGTTATCTTGCGCCATCATTGAATGGACCATTTCCATTAAAGTCCTATTCCTCCTTTCTGCAACACCATTTTGTTGAGGAGTATAAGGCATAGTTACCTGATGTACTATGCCCTTTTCATCACAAAGTTCCTTAAAACTTGTTAATTGATATTCACCACCCCTATCGGTTCGCAAGACCTTAATATTTCGATCTAATTGATTCTCCACTAAACTCATATAGTTTTTAAAGCAGGTTAATGCTTCACTTTTGTGGGATATCAAATAGATATGTCCGAATCGGGTGAAATCATCAATAAAAGTGATGAAATAGGACTTCCCGTGTTTTTTCTTGACATTCATCGGACCACATATGTCCGAATGGATGAGCTGTAATGGAACCTCGGCCCTTGTGCCGGTTCCAAACGGCTTGCGACAAGATTTCCCCCACAAGGCAATGTTCGCAGGTCGACATTTCAACCTTTGAAACATTAGATAGAAGGCCACGTTTGGCAAGTCTATCTATTCGTGTTGGTCTAATATGACCAAGCCTTGCATGCCAACAAATTATATCAGACTCATAAGTCGAAGAATTTGCAACAAGGAAATTTTCATTACAATCAAAGGAATCATACATTGTATTTAATACAATAAATCCTTTAAATACATACCCAGTACCAATTAAGGAATTCTTACAACACAAGTCCACTTTACAATCATGAAAAAACCAGCTATAACCAAGACCCATTAACATGACCACAGATATTATATTCCTTCGAATATCTGGAGCGAAGAGAACATCATGAAGTAGGAGAGTGCGGCCGTTGTCCAAGACTAGCTTGCAAGTCCCAACGCCTTTCACTTCAACACGTGTGTTGTTTCCCACATAGATCCACTTCGTTCCTTGGGGTATCCGGTGATACTCCACGAAGGACCGTCTGTCCCTTGCTATGTGGTCGGTGGCACCTGAATCAATTATTCAAAATGGATTAGATTCCACAAGAAATATTGAACTAGAAACACATATGTAACTAGTATTACAAGTTACCTTGTCACCTCCACTCGTACACGAACAAGCATAGTGACCGAGCTTGTTGCGCTTGAAGCACTTGATCTTCTTCAAGTCTTTCTTCTTGTGCCATTTCTTGTGCCCACCCTTATGTTTGGGTTTCTTGGTAGACTCAGGTTGCTTATTACGTTCATTAGAAGACTTCGAACGATCTTTAAGTTTCTTTCCCCCGTGTGAGGAACTAGCAACCATGTGCACTTCTGCACTTGGCTTGGCAGCCGCAAGCCGCTCTTCCTCTAATTCGAGGTGCTTAGAAACATCGCTGAAAGTCTTGATGCTCTTATTATGAGTGAGATGCATCTTCATTTGGTCACACCCATTTGGTAGGGAACGTATGACTGCTTGGATTTGTTGCTCATCAGTGAGCACATGACCTGCATCCTTTAACTCTGAGATTAGATTCGCCGTATGTCGCAGATGTTTCCCCATGGAATGATCTGGACGTTTCTTGTATGAATCAAATCTTATAGTTAAAGAACAAAGTTTGGACACCGATGTGCCACCAAACTTCTCCTCAAGCTTGGACCATATGTCCATGGCTATGTCATGCTCTCGGAAGATGCGCATTATGTCATCAGCCATACTGCTTGATAACGTAATGCGTGCTATCTTGTTCTTCCGAGACCAAGCATCAAAAGCTTCCTTGTCTCGTCTGTGTTGGGCCGTAGTGCCCAACTCGGGTTCAATCATTACGTTCTTTAGAGTTTTGAGCACTTCTTGCTCCTCTAAAATGTATTGTATCTTGATGGACCAAAGTTTGTAATTATCGCCGTTGAGTTTTTCACCTCTGTTTAACTCAGCGACGATATTCTTTGAAGCAGAAGACATTTTACTTTTAAAATGCTGCAAAAGACACAAAACCAAAGGTTTGATCAAAAATATTGCATTAAAAAATTCTTTAAAATATAATTCCCACTTGAAATGATAATAGAATATCCCATTTGGATAGTTCTAATTTCAACTCCCACTTGGAATGATATTTATAATTTGATAAGTTACTTTCAAAAAATATTGAAGTTGTTACTCTAGAATCGGAAAGGTCACTACGTTTCCAATCACCATCTAGAGTAACTTTCAACATTTCCCCATCACTTTATCAAATAATAGTACTCTTATAGTACTTTGCAGCGGAAAAGCGTTTTTGAAAACGTATTTTTCAAAAATATTTTGCAAACGTATTTCGCAGTAATTTGAAAATGTATTTTTCAAATGCATTTTGCAAACGTATTTTGCAAGGCCTACACCCCATTATATGGTGTCATAGCCAAAATATTTCGACAATTCACCGGCCATTGCCGGGGTCGTGCCGTGCCAAGGCCGAATTCATCTTCCTTCCGAAGTGAGAGTTGCCATCGTAACTTGGCCAAAGCCGGATCCCCCCTTGGGAAAAATGCGATATTCCAACTTAGTACCCTCATGATACTAGTAAAATGTACGGTAATTCCTTGCCATTTGCCGAGATAAGTCGTACTTGTACCAAGGCCGGATCCCCCCTTTGGGGATTTTTCTGCAAGCCATCGTCGCCGGCTCCCGTATGGATCCAGGCGCTTCCCCCCCCCCCCCCCGTATAGGAGAATTTTACCGCAGACGACTGTCGTAGGCCCCGTATGGGCTAGTCTTGCAGGTGGCCAGGGCCGAAATCATTGGCAAGGCCTCTGGCTGAATTGGTCGACCAAAAATCCCGAATTGGTCGACCAATGCCGACCAAGGATCCGGCACCCCCCCGGCGGCCAGGGCCTCTGCCCTGGCCGAGGCCTGGCCATAGGCCGGCCAGGGCCTGGCCCTGGCCCTGCCAGGGCCGGCCCTGGCCCTGGCAGAGCCCAGGGCCGGCCAGGCTCTGCCCTGGCCTCTGCCTGGCAGAGGCCAGGGCGCCGGGGCCTTTGCCAGGGTCGGCAGGGCCCTGGCCCCTGGCCAGGGCCGGCCAGGCCCTGGCCTAAGACCAGGGTGCCAGCCCTGGCCGCTTCTGCCAGGGCCGGGCCGGCAGGGCCCTGGCTTTCTGGCCAGGGCCGGCCAGGCCCTGGCCTGGCCAGGGTGCCGGCCGGCCAGGGGGCTCTCTGGCCTGGCCAGGGCCCCCTGGCCCTGGCCTGGCAGCGGCCAGAGCCCCCCTGGCCTTGGCCGTGGCTGGCCAGTGCCGGCCTGGCCGTGGCTGCCCAGTGCCTGTCCACGGCCGGCCTTGGCCCTTTGGTCTTGGCCGGCCATGGCCCATATGGCCATGGCCGGCCACCCCTTAGCATGGGGTTGCCGTACACCCCGCCGGAGGGGTGGCCGTGGTGGTTATTGGCCGTAGCCAACCCCCTCCGCATGGGAGGGGGGTGCATTGCCTTCATAGCCCATTTGGCCATGGTGATCAAGCACCAAAAGTCATCTTTCCTGATGGAAATAACTACCATCTTCTTCCTCGATGAAGCACCTGTTCGTCGATGAAGCACCCATTCGTCGAGAAAGTAGTTATTCTCTAATGGCCGTGTGCCAAAAAATGAAAAATAACATACTTTTAAAGTTCGTAAACTACACGCTCCAAATGAAGAGAGTTCACATTCCCTATGAATGGAGACTCAGCATACATGAAGAGGGCGAGCTTGATGATATGAACGGTCAGTTCTTCCCGTCACGGAGAGTTCCTGCCATATCCGTAATGACAGAAGACCCTAACGTGAAAAGAACAACCGCTGCGTTCTCTCCGTCACGAAGCGTTCCTACCATATCCATAATGGTAGGATACCCATTCGTGAAAAAGACAATGCCTCGTTCATCGGTTCGACGGGGCGGTGGTTTGACCGGGGCGAACCCGTATGGCTCTGATACCAATGTAGGATCCTGACAAAACAAGGACGTTAGGATCGAATAATAAAGTCGAGACTTACGCTTGCGTACGCGGCACCGTAATCTCGGAACTTTGCCCTCGGATTCGCCACAACGGTCGATACTTCGTCACGGAGGATCGAAGCAGAGTTTCACCGCCTAAATCTCTAACTAGAAGAGGATTTTAATGGAAGGGAGAAGAAGAACATAAGATGCCTTTGTTGGATATTGGACTCCCCAGATTTGGTTTTGGATGATGAACAAACATAAATATAACGTGAACTAACACTTTGTGAGCGCAGTTATGGAGATCGTCGCCAAATTCATATGAATATCAATTACGACGTCTCAAGACTTCTCAAAGCACGTGATCGTATGCCTAAAGCTTCGTTGAAGCTTATGGACCAATTTAGAAGTCATGAAGATTCGATTGAAGCTATTAAAAACGGTATCGTCGTGTTTTATTTATAGTCTTTAAGCTTCTTTCGTAGAATGTTAAGCCTTGAGTAGGTCTTACGGTTTAAATCTTCATAACGCTCATATCTTAGCTCTAGGATCTTAGTAGAAGTCCATACAATCTTTCCCGAAGCTTCGTGCTTCGATTCACGACTTCTTGTGCATGTTAGTTGGTTCAAGAAGAAGAACTGGCCGACTAGATGGTGATCTAGTCGGTCGGCAAAGCTTCTTGGACCGACTAGTTTTTGTCAGTCATTTCCAAGCTCTTTACTGTTTACAGTTAGTCGGTCTAAGTTGACTCACCGACCGACTAGTTTGTGTACTAGTCGGTCAGTGATGCTTCTGTGACCGACTAGTTGAGCTTTCCCTGTACATGCACATTTGAGCCTGAGCTACTGTTTATCATTAGTCGGTCTATGCTCATTTGGCGACCGACTAGTTGATGAACTAGTCGGTCAACTTTCCTTCTTGGACCGACTAGTTTAGCTTTACTGTACATGCCAATTTTCACCTAACTTACTGTTTATCTGTTAGTCGGTCTATGCTCATTTGGCGACTGACTAGTTGGTGAATTAGTCGGTCAACATTTGTTCTTGGACCGACTAAGTCAATTTGTGCTCAGACTTCAGTTTTATCTGTTAGTCGGTCTCAGTTGAGTAACCGACCGACTAGTTGTAAAACTAGTCGGTCAGATACTCTTCTTGGACCGACTAGTTCCTTTTGTCTGTGCTTTGATCTTTTCTCTGTTCACTCATTAGTCGGTATACGTTGATTGACCGACCGACTAGTTGATGATCTAGTCGGTCGGTGGTTGTTCTTTGACCGACTAGTTGGGTTCAGAAAAGAGCCGTTGGAGCATTAATCGAAACGTTTTTCTTTCTCTCTCTCATCTATCCTATAAATATTTGATGGGCTGCATTCATTGCAGTCAAGGCTGATATTATTGCAAGTTTAGATATCAAGAGAAATCATTTCAAGCTCATTCAAAGCTCTTTCATTCCATTCAATAATCTCTCCTCACTCTTACTTCCAAAGAGAGATTCATTGAGTGTGAAGCCTTCCAAGCCAAGTGCTTGATTCTAAGTCACCAACATCCCCATAGCTCTCCATTGCTGATCTACATCTTGGAGCTAGGGTTTGGTGCCACCTCTTCTTCCTCAAAATCATCTTTGCCCTAATTCGTAAGCATTACTCAAGGCATAGGTATTTTGTCGGTAAGAAATTTCTTATTTCATTTCAATTTCATATTGTAAGTTTTACTCTCGGTTGTGAGAGTGTGGTTGTGATCCCGGGTTGTGGGAGTCACAAATTACTTTGTGTATGATTTGACTTGTGAAGGTTTTTCACAAGTATTTCATAGTGGAAATCTTGAGTTAGGGTTTCTAACTCAAGTATCCGGAGGGGATCCGGGTGGTTGGGACGTAGGATCACCGGGAACAAGTCGGGGAGACATGGGTGGATCCGAACCCAGTTATATCGTTGTTTGCGATTGTTTCTTTATTGTCTAACATTTACATTTCCGCATTTTCTGCATTGTTTGGTAGAGTTTGCAAGTAATTAGGAATTATACTCCTTGTTATTTTTAAAGTATTATTCACCCCCCCTCTAGTACTTGTGCAGTAGCTTAGCAGGGCATTACATTTGGTATCAGAGCCAAGTCTATAGCTATGTCTGCCAACGACAACAAGACCGTTCGTCCACCTTCCGACTATAGCACCTTCAAGAACCGTGAAGGAGCGTCTTCGGTGATGAAAGGACATTCCTCGACGAGGCCTCCATTCTTCAACGGTACCAACTACGGGTACTGGAAATTCCGGATGGAAACTTTCCTCCGGAGTGCATCTCTATGGAGGACCACGATGAAGGAATACGTCGTGCCCGCCGAAGAAGACTTTGAGAAATGGACAACCGCGGAGGTCGCTGCAGAGGTAAGCAATGCCAAGGCAATGAATGCCTTGCAATGCGCATTGGAGCCTGAGGACTTCAACAAGATATGCACATGTAAGAGTGCATATCAAATATGGAACTCCCTCCTCATACTACATGAAGGGACGCGTAGGGTAAGAGACTCTAAACTCGTTGTTGTTAACAAAGATTACGAAATGTTTCGTATGCAACAGGGTGAGAAGATGAAGGAGTATTATGCTCGCTTCGTCGACATCATAAACGAGTTAGAGGCTCTCGGCAAATCCTACACCCAAAAGGAGAAATGTTCGAAGCTTATCGAAGGACTTCCTTCTTCTTGGGAAAAGCGTACCTTCGCCATCGAGGAAGGTAATGATATGAATAAGTACACCGTAGTTCAACTAATGGGTACTTTAATGTCATACGAGGTACGTAAGGATAGCAAGTTAAAATTGCAGGAAAAGATGAAGTCCTACCTAAAGCAAGACGAGCCAAAGAAGAAGGCCATTGCTTTCAAGGCCGCTCCATCCACATCCACATCAACCTATGATGAAGACTCGGAAAACGAGTTGGACTTGGAGTCCATGGCACTCATGGCCAAGAAGTTCAACCGTTTCTTTCGAAAAGGTAACTATAAGAACAAAGCTAAATTTGGTTCTTCTAACGCCTCCTCCTCTCCTTTGTGTTTCAAGTGCAATAAGCCAGGACACATGAAAGCGGAGTGTCCTCTAAACAAGCAAAAGGAGAAGTGGAAGGCGCCAAAGTACGACAAGTCCAAGAAGTACAAGAAAGGGAACAAAAAGGGGCTTGTCGGGGCAACATTCACCAACTCCGAGGATTCCTCAAGCGGAGAGTCAGACGATGAGCAAGTGGAGCAAGCACACATGTGCTTCATGGCAAGAGAGGAGAATGATCAGGGATCTTCCTCTTCTGATGATAGCGACAACGAAGGCGATGAGGTAACTATGGATGACCTTAGGAATGCTAATTCTCAATTATGGTCTAAGTATACTAAATTAGTAAATAGATATACTAAGGTAAAAGATGACCTAGCTAGCATTCAAACCTCGCCTAAGACTATCATCACCAACAACGACACCGTTGTTGAAGAGTTAAGAAATGAGATTGTTAATCTCAAATCTAAACTTGAACATGTTAGCATTGAAGATCCGGAGGAACACAAGATAGCGGATTTGACTTCTCAAAACTCAACTTTGAGTGTTGAAAATGAGAATCTTAAATCTGTTTATGTGCTCACATCGCAAGTATCCAATTTGGATACTTCTATGCGTTCTCTCACCGAGAAATATGAGAACACATTAGGCCGAATTAATAAATTCAATAAGGGTAAGGACCATTTGGATAAAATCCTAAGTGACTTACTTCCGGCCAATCACCACATTGGCTTGGGGTATACGATGGGAAGTTCATCCAAATCGGCCACTACTTTTGTTAGGCCAACTTCCGGTGACTCTACGAGTGGTAGCAAACACTCTATTGGTAGTTCTTCTACCAATGGTGCTTCCACCTCGTCCACACCTTCTTTCAGAAAGAAACCCACTTTGGGTGGACCTCCAAAGAAGGGGCATGCTTATATGTACACCAATACTATGCCACGTAGGAACACACGTCCTACTCCACCGGCTCACACATATGATGATTTTTATGCAACACATTCACGGGCACGTGCACACCATGTGAGACACCCTCACGCACATGTTCCCTCACATGCATATGTTCACCCACAACATCATATGAATAATTATCCACATGCATCATTCCATCATGTTCCTTATGCATATCCACAACATGCATCACGTAGAAATCAACGTCGCATGCATGCACCCAATAGGATGAGGGCTCCCAAGATTTTCACTATTTGGAGCCCAAAGGACACAAGCATGGATGAAAAACAAGTTTACATGAATGCTTATTTTTCGGATGTTGTGCATAGTAGAAATTATGTGGGGAAGTCTAAGTCCAATTGGACTTGGCTTCCAAAGGTCTAATCTTTTGGACCCAATGACCTTGGGTACCATGATATGAAATTTTCTATCTTTAGGTACTCAAGGAAAAGAAAAAGGAAAGGAGCAACAAATTTAAATTTAGCTCCAAGGGGAATTGGATACTCGATAGCGGGTGTTCAAAACACATGACGGGTGACGCTCAATTGCTCTCCGGAGTGGTTCCCATTGCAAATGGAAACCGCGTCGTATTTGGAGGCAACGAGAGCGGAACCATCATAGGTGTTGGTAAAGTGGGTAATCCTTCTAAACCCATTATATGTGATGTTTACCTTGTTAAAGGTTTAAACCACAATCTCATTTCAATAAGTCAACTTTGTGACAAATGTTACAAAGTTAACTTTGCGAAAGGAATGTGCCATATTTTAAGAAAAGATAATAATGAATTATTGTTTTCCGGAACACGCCATAAGGATATATATATCCTAGATCTTCCAAGATCACATGAACAATGTCTTATTGCCAACACAAGTGAACAACACTTATGGCATCGACGTTTTGGTCATGTGAACTTTGGAACACTTTTTAAGCTTTCCAAGTTAAATTCTATTAGAGGCTTCCCTAAGCTTGTCTTTCAAAAGAAAAGCTTTTGTGACTCGTGTCAACGAGGCAAGCTTCCAAAATCTTCATTTAAACCTAAGAAATCATTTCTTCTAAGTGGCCTCTAGAGCTATTACATCTAGATTTATTTGGGCCAACTAGAGTTGCTTCATTAGGTAATGCTAGATATGGACTTGTCATCGTTGATGACTTTTCTAGGTTTACTTGGGTATTTTCATTGTGTAATAAAAATGAAGCTTTTGAAAACTTCACAATTTTTGTTAAGAAAGTACAAAATCTCTTAGGAACCACCATTGACACTATTCGTATTGATCATGGAGGTGAATTTGAGAATGAGTCTTTTGAGACATTTTGTGATGAAGTTGGTATTACACACACCTTTTCATTCCCTCGCGCACCACCACAAAATGGTGTTGTTGAGAGAAAGAATAGGACGCTAGTGGAATGTGCTCGCACTATGCTTGATGATAGCCAACTTGGCCATCAATTTTGGGCGGAAGCGGTACACACCGCTTGCTATATGTTTAATAGAATACTTTTGAGGCCCGGCACTAAACAAACTTGTTATGAATTGTTGTTTGGTAGGTTGCCTCAAGTTAAACATTTTCGTGTTTTTGGTTCGAAATGTTTTATTAAGAACCCGTATGGTAGTTTGGACAAATTCGATCCAAGATCCGATGAGGGGATTTTTGTTGGATATTCTTCGCGTAGCAAAGCCTACCGGATATTCAACAAACGAACCTCAACGATCGAGGAATCGCTTCATGTGTCATTTAATGAAGGATTTGTTCCAACTAGAATTACTAATGATGATGACTCTATGGATGTTTTATGTGATTCAATTGGTAATTCTAACTCTAATGATTCTATTGATTCTATTGAGACTAACCCGTCTAATGAAGTTGTTGAGAATGTTCCTAGTGATCAAGGTATTCCCAAACGGCTTCATACCGTTCGTGACCATCCTCATGAGCAAGTCATTGGCAATATCCATGATATTGTCAAGACGAGATCGCAAGTGAACTACTTCGCTCATTGTGCCTTTGCCTCCTCGATAGAGCCAAAGAATGTTAATGAAGCATGCGAAGATAACGCTTGGATCTTAGCCATGGAGGAGGAACTCATTCAATTCGAGAGGAATGAAGTTTAGGAGCTTGTTCCATTGCCATCGAAGAACCACACCGTCATAGGGACAAAGTGGATCTTCAAGAACAAAACCGACGAAAACCAAGTCGTCGTCCGGAACAAAGCTCGGTTAGTTGCTCAAGGCTACCGTCAAGAAGAAGGTATTGATTTCGAAGAATCCTTCGCTCCGATAGCTAGATTAGAATCAATTAGATTATTATTGTCTTTTGCATGCCATAAGGATTTTAAATTATTTCAAATGGATGTTAAAAGTGCATTTTTAAATGGAGATGTTGTTGAGGAAGTTTACGTTTCTCAACCTCCGGGTTTTATTAATGAAAAATTTCCAAATCATGTTTTAAACTAAAGAAAGCGCTTTGCGGCTTGAGACAAGCTCCTCGAGCCTGGTATGATCGCCTAAAGAATTTTCTTTTGGATTTGAATTTTAAAATGGGAGAAGCCGATTCTACACTTTTTGTTAAGCATTCGAATAATGATATAATTTTAGTTCAAATATATGTTGATGATATCATTTTCGGTGCTACTAACTTTGCTCTTTGCGAAGAGTTTTCTAATGTGATGAAGGATCAATTTGAGATGAGTCACATGGGTGAGCTCAAATTAGGTCTCCAAATTCGCCAAATGGGCGATGCAATCTTCATCCACCAAACGAAGTATACGGTGGAGTTGCTAAAGCGATTTGGAATGGAGAGTGCCTCCGGGAAAAAGACTCCAATGAGCACGACTACGCATCTTGATAAGGATACGGTCGGTAAGGATGTAGACATTCGTCTATATCGAGGTATGATAGGTAGTTTACTTTATCTTACCGCAAGTAGGCCCGATATTATGTTTGCCGTATACGTATGTGCTCGTTATCAGTCTCAACCTAAGGAGTCTCACTTAGTAGCGGTAAAACGTATTTTCCGTTATCTAAGTTATACACTTGATTTTGGATTACTTTATCCAAAATCTAGCACGTATGAGTTAATCTCATATAGTGATGCCGATTATGCGGGATGCAAATCCGACAGGAAAACTACTAGTGGCACTTGCCATTTTATAGGAAATTCCCTTGTCTCTTGGTTTTCCAAGAAGCAAAATTCCGTATCACTTTCAACCACCGAGGCGGAATACATTGTCGCCGGTGCCGCGTGTGCTCAAGTTCTTTGGATGAGACACACACTTAAAGACTTTGGTATAAACTGTGATACTTGCCCTATCATGGTTGACAACCAAAGTGCAATATGTCTTTCCAAGAACCCGGTACACCATTCCCGTTCGAAACACATAGATGTCCGACACCACTTTTTAGATGATCATGTTGCTAAAAAGGACATCATTTTAGTGTACGTTGAAACCCAAAAGCAAATCGCCGATATTTTCACAAAACCCCTAAAGGAGGATTCCTTTGTGCGATTGCGTCGAGAATTGGGGATTATGGGTGAATCCGAGATATAGGATTCATTTTTTATTCAATATTCTTGCATGCTACTCTATTCGTTATATTTGCTCATGCTTGAAGTATTGAAATTTTCTGGATTTTTGTTGAATTTTCGGAATTTCGCTCGTTTTGTGCGTAATCGTCAAATTTCCGATTTTCGATGTTTAATGGGGTAGTATAATGATTAATAGGAGTATTTTGATGTTTCATCCAAGTGTGATTAGGAGAGAAATCAAAGTTCATAGATTTTCAATTTTTGGACCTCTTTAGTCGGTTCATGTTCAGTGACCGACCGACTAGATTGAGATCTAGTCGGTCAGTAAATGAACACAGACCGACTAATTCTTGTCAGTTAACTTGGGTTCAGTTACTGTTTACAACTAGTCGGTTCAAGCGCAGTGACCGACCGACTAGATCGTGATCTAGTCGGTCAGTGCTTGAATTGTGACCGACTAGTTGTGCCAGGGACTGTTTGGTCTTTTGAGCTCCCGACCGACTTAAACCCCATCTATCCGACTTCTTCCGCATTTAGTCGGTCTCTCTCTCTCTCACTCCAAATCGAAAATATCCCCGACCCTTCGACTTCCCTCCTCCCTCTCCGTCGTGTCCGGCCTGATTCCGGCCATCCCCGCCGTCGCCCTCTCTCCCTGGGTGATCTCTCCTCCCTCTCCTAGTTCTAGGGTTCATTTCTTGCGCTTAGGGTTAGGTTTTTCTCTAGATTTCATCTTCTAGGGTTTCGAATAGGGCTTCTTGATTTCGGCTAGGGTTTCTTCGATTTGATCTCTCTTGCGTCGTGTCGTGCCTCGATTATGGCAAGAACACGAATCCCGATCACTCCATCTAGCCCCTCGCCGATGACCGTAGAACCTACCCCTACGGATCCCGATCAACCTTCGCGAACCCCTCCGAAACGCCGATCTAAGACAACTCAACCTTCGTCGTCTTCGCCTCCTCTCAAGAAGAAGAGGACAACGACCGCCAAGCCTAGAGCCCAACCCAAGCCTAAGCCCAAGCCCAAGCAACTTGCATCTCCCTCCTCTTTCCATACTCCTACCGATTCAGATTCCGAGTATAGACCCGAGCCTGAGACTCATAGGGAACCCACTCCTCCTACCCATCCTGAGTTTAGCTCCCGACCTCATACATCTACCCGTAAGCCTAAGGGAAAGGCTCCGATGCCGGTAGGCGGTGTCGATATCTCGTTGTGTCGCGATGACCCTTTGTGTCTCGCGGCTTACAACCGTATCGAACATTGCCCACTGCTTCTGGAGCATTTCGTCCAGTTTAGCGACTTCCTAGGCCTCGCCGATCTTCTTTCGTCCTCCGGTCTACTCGATTACCTTCGATACGACCCGAAGGCGAACCCTCACCCCTACCCTCGTTTAGTAAAACTATTCTATGTCAATAGGATCCGGGGTCAGTACGATGCGACCCACTCTGTTGAGACGACTGTTTTGGGGACTCCTATAGTCCTCACAGCAGAAATCTTAGGAGAGATTTTGGGTATCTCCTCGTCTGGCCTCCTCCCCTCCGACATTTCTGTTGATGATATTTCTTCCCTCGATCAGGTCGTCCTATCTCAGATTTTCCATCAGATTCCTCCCGCCATGATTGGCGTACCCTCCAAATCCTTCAAGCCAAATGCATGGGTCCTCAATTTGATTCTGAAGTCGTGCTTGCTTCCCAAGTACGGCTCCTCATCTCTACCGTCCCAGCCTTTTCTGAAGTTGATCTACGCTATTTTCATGGGGAGCTCGATTAACTGGGCTCGCATTATACTCGATAAGATGGACTCTTTCGAGTGTATTCGCAAGTCCACGAAATCGGCTCACATCCCCTTTCCGTGCTTGTTGACCCTTGTTTTTCGCCACTTCCGTGTCACACTTCCTCGTGACAATGAGCGTCCAATTGGTCCTCCCCTGAACGCGACGGCCGTCAAGAAGTCTCTTGCGGCGCTCCGTCACGTTCAGAGGACGACACCTTCAGCGTCAGCCTCTGCTTCTGCCTCTGCTGCTTCCTCTACCACTCTAGCTGATGTCGTTCGTTTGATTCGTCGTTTGGAGTCTCGTCAGGCTCACTCTGAGGAGATTCTCAGCTGTATCGCTCGACACCATGGTATTGAGATCCCTCCGTCTTTTTCCGACAAGGATGTGTTGGACGAGGAGGACATTGAGGAGCTTTGTCGTGCTTCTACTCGTGTCCCCGAGGGCACTTCTGGTGATGCTGCTGCTGCTTCGACTGCTGGTGCCCCCGAGAGCACACCTATTGCCACCGCTCCTGCGGTGGATGCTCCGACTGGTGCTCCCGAGTCCACTACTATTGCTGCTCCAGAGATTGCCACTTCTACCGTCGCTCCAGTTGACCTTCCAGCTGATCCAGCTGCCACCTCCGCTCCTGCTGAGCCTGCAGTTGCTTCTGATCCTTCCGCTGCCTCTTGAGCTTCTTTGAGGCCTCTCCTGATACTCATTGGATGACATATCTAGTTGTGAGAGATGTTGGGTAGGATAGTGTGGGTGGCTATGGTTTTTGGATCATTTTGATGTATTTTGATACTTTTGATGATGTCTGTTGATGATGTTGTATGTTATGTGACACTATGATATCTGTTTGATACGATGATGTATTCTGTGCCCCGATCGGTGGATCGATATTTTGTATGTCAGTGATGTTTATTTTTGATGTACTCTGGTTCATATCTTTTAATATATATACATCGACGTTGACATTTCATTCTATTGTGCACAATTTATATTTTTTAATGTCTCTGATGTTTGATTTCTTCGCTCGACGATATTAACTTGGTTTAATAGAAATTTCTTCTACGGAAACACAGAATTGTTTTCCATGCACTAAATTAACCAAGAATGTTGACATTGGAGAGTATATTCCATAACTCAATCCGTAAAATTGATTTGAGTTTTGATGATTTCGTTTTACGATTTTCGACTACGGTTTCATTGACACGCCTTGTTTTTATTCGTATTCTCTTTGGTGTCACTTGAACCGTCGTCGCATTCTACGACTCCCGTGTTTTTTTACTTGAGGCCATTGTTGTTGTCGTTGTTATCCTCCCGCTCTTTTTGCTTATGCCAAAGGGGGAGAGATATAATAATAACGATGTGCTAAATGATAATTTAAAGCACTATTCCAAGAATCTAATTTGATATGTTAGATTCAGGGGGAGTTAAGATATATAAATGGATTTTCAAATCCGATATTTCAATAACCTACATTTGGTATTCGATATCTCAATAATCGATTCTCATTTTATATACTTTACTCGTCTGCTTGATGCGTATTATTATTGTTTAAATTGGAATTAACGTGTCATCAATGCAGGGGGAGTAAGTAAATTTCATTTGAATTATTATTTTTGATTATTATTTATGTTGGTTTGTCATCACCAAAAAGGGGGAGAATGTTGGATATTGGACTCCCCAGATTTGGTTTTGGATGATGAACAAACATAAATATAACGTGAACTAACACTTTATGAGCGCAGTTATGGAGATCGTCGCCAAATTCATATGAATATAAATTACGACGTCTCAAGACTTCTCAAAGCACGTGATCGTATGCCTAAAGCTTCGTTGAAGCTTATAGACCAATTTAGAAGTCATGAAGATTCGATTGAAGCTATTAAAGACGGTATCGTCGTGTTTTATTTATAATCTTTAAGCTTCTTTCGTAGAATGTTAAGCCTTGAGTAGGTCTTACGGTTTAAATCTTCATAATGCTCATATCTTAGCTCTAGGATCTTAGTAGAAGTCCATACAATCTTTCCCGAAGCTTCGCGCTTCGATTCGCGACTTCTTGTGCATGTTAGTTGGTTCAAGAAGAAGAACTGACCGACTAGATGGTGATCTAGTCAGTCGGCAAAGCTTCTTGGACCGACTAGTTTTTGTCAGTCATTTCCAAGCTCTTTACTGTTTACAGTTAGTCGGTCTAAGTTGACTCACCGACCGATTAGTTTGTGAACTAGTCGGTCAGTGATGCTTCTGTGACCGACTAGTTGAGCTTTCCCTGTACATGCACATTTGAGCCTGAGCTACTGTTTATCATTAGTCGGTCTATGCTCATTTGGCGACCGACTAGTTGATGAACTAGTCGGTCAACTTTCCTTCTTGGACCGACTAGTTTAGCTTTACTGTACATGCCAATTTTCACCTAACTTACTGTTTATCTGTTAGTCGGTCTATGCTCATTTGGCGACCGACTAGTTGGTGAATTAGTCGGTCAACATTTGTTCTTGGACCGACTAAGTCAATTTGTGCTCAGACTTCAGTTTTATCTGTTAGTCGGTCTCAGTTGAGTAACCGACCGACTAGTTGTAAAACTAGTCGGTCAGATACTCTTCTTGGACCGACTAGTTCCTTTTGTCTGTGCTTTGATCTTTTCTCTGTTCACTCATTAGTCGGTATACGTTGATTGACCGGCCGACTAGTTGATGATCTAGTCGGTCGGTGGTTGTTCTTTGACCGACTAGTTGGGTTCAGAAAAGAGCCATTGGAGCATTAATTGAAACGTTTTTCTTTCTCTCTCTCCTCTATCCTATAAATACTTGATGGGCTGCATTCATTGCAGTCAAGGCTGATATTATTGCAAGTTTAGAGATCAAGAGAAATCATTCCAAGCTCATTCAAAGCTCTTTCATTCCATTCAATAATCTCTCCTCACTCTTACTTCCAAAGAGAGATTCATTGAGTGTGAAGCCTTCCAAGCCAAGTGCTTGATTCTAGGTCACCAACATCCCCATAGCTCTCCATTGCTGATCTACATCTTGGAGCTAGGGTTTGGTGCCACCTCTTCTTCCTCAAAATCATCTTTGCCCTAATTCGTAAGCATTACTCAAGGCATAGGTATTTTGTCGGTAAGAAATTTCTTATTTCATTTCAATTTCATATTGTAAGTTTTACTCTCGGTTGTGAGAGTGTGGTTGTGATCCCGGGTTGTGGGAGTCACAAATTACTTTGTGTATGATTTGACTTGTGAAGGTTTTTCACAAGTATTTCATAGTGGAAATCTTGAGTTAGGGTTTCTAACTCAAGTATCCGGAGGGGATCCGGATGGTTGGGATGTAGGATCACCGGGAACAAGTTGGGGAGACATGGGTGGATCCGAACCCAGTTATATCATTGTTTGCGATTGTTTCTTTGTTGTCTAACATTTACATTTCCGCATTTTCCTCATTGTTTGGTAGAGTTTGCAAGTAATTAGGAATTATACTCCTTGTTATTTTTAAAGGACTATTCACCCCCCCCCCCCCCCTCTAGTACTTGTGCAGTAGCTTAGCAGGGCATTACAGCCTTATGCAAACTTATGGCATGGAAAAGTGTGGAATGAATGCCTTACCCTTGGGTCCTATTTATAGGCTTTAGGGGTGGTTATTGTAGGAAATAACCAATTATAAGCTTATTAGCCTATATTAGCACATTCATTTATCCTCTTCTTCATTCACTTATCAAGTGCCTTTATGCACTTATAAAGTGACTTTTTCCACTTATCGAGTGGCTTTTTCCACTTATCGAGTGGTCCTTTTCACATGAGAAAAGGTTCCCTTCGTGCACGCCTTCGTGCACGCGACATCTGAGGTCCGTATACTCTCATACATCCCCTCATGGGTGTATTCATGTCGTCCATATCCAACAAAAACCCAATCAAAATCCGTGAGAAAAATCTCAACGGATATAATCTGAACTTGCGACAGTCGACTGTTGAACAATCCACAGTCGACTGTTGCACAGTCAGTAAGGGTAGGTGAGAATTCATAACGGTAACTTACCACGTGGACAGTCGACTGATGAAGCAAAGACAGTCGTCTGTTAAACCAACAGGCGACTATACATTCTTCGATAGGCGACTGGCCGAGAGATGAGTAAGTTAGACAAATACTGGAAATCTCACAAGATACAGGACAGACGACTGATGCAAGGAACACAGTCTACTGTTAATCAGAACAGGCGACTGTATAACCTTAAACAGACGACTGTCACAATTATGAAAAATTTCCAGAGAGCTGAATCAAAGAAATTATTTACAGACAGGCGAATGTTGCAGCATAGACAATTGACTGATCTAATAAACAGTCAACTGTATATACAGCATAAGTCGACTGGCCGTAGAAATCGGATCAAACAGAGTTTGGACAAGGAGAGACAGGCGACTAATGAACCATTCACAGTCGACTGTCGCTAAGACAGGCACCTGATAAACGTTCAACAGTAGCCTGTGCGAGATAATCAGAGAGGACCCAAAAACTACATTGTAATAGTCTGTGCATAACAGGCGACTGTAGAACAAAACATAGTCGACTGTTTTTTAGACAGGCGACTGTAAACTGTTAAGCAGTCGGCTGTTATGAACAATCCTAGCACAAACAAAAGAGAATTGAATTGAGATCAAAGGACAAAGGTCTAGAGATGTCCTATGACCGAAAGTAGATGTGTGTGAGTGATCTATCATAGTTCTACTTCTAAGCTACATACTAGAAGAGATAAAAGAAAAATTACATTGACGAATAATCTCTTCTTTCCATCGTATGAGCTTGAAGTCTTTACGGAACTTCAATCATCAATCTACGATCATCCAATTCATATCATTTGCCTTCAATCACGTTTGTGAGTCATACATTGCTAGTTGATCTTCATAGTAAGCTTAGACAATGGGTTAACTGCAAAATAGGGGATTAGTCACAAGTATTTATGTTTGCTCATCATTAACACCAAGTATGGAGAAGTCCAATACTCAACAGGATGGTGTGGTGGGGCACCTCTCCCAAGCTAGGAGTGAAACGTCTCCCCCAAGCTAAAATTAAGTATTGTCCTCAATGCATGAGGAATAGAGGATAAAGGGGTAGAAATGTCGGGGGGCGGGGTGTGGTGAAGTGGTGATGCTCTGTGATATCATTAAGCTCATGGGAAAATGATGCGTACATGGTAGAGTCTCCCCAAGCTAGCATGAAGTGTCACCCTAAACAAAATAGAGAAGTGCAATAAGGGCGTATATGTGGTGGGGAAGAAAATACCAAGATCGGGGCTAGCATAGGGTTCTTAGGGTCAACATAATATCATGTGAAGCGATAGAAGGGATTTATTTCTAATTCTAAATCCTAATGCGCTCTCCCTTGCTAGCGGGAGGAGACGATATTATTAAGAGACTGAACTGGAAAGCATATAAAATTCTACACTACTAGATTGGATACAGCTGATCAAAAGTGTGTAAGGACCTGGTGCTATGAGAAGAAACACTAGAGGGGGTGAATAGTATTTTATATAATTATAAGGAATTTACACCAAATAAACCCCTAATTAACCAACAAATGCGGAATTAAAGAAATGATCGACAACACAATGAATAATGCAATGGAAATATGCAATGTATCCTGGTTCGGTGCCACCTAAGTCAAACCCGACTTGTTACCGGTGCCCTAATCCAGCAACACCCGAGATCATACTCGTATACTCTAGTAAATACCACTAGAGCTTCCCTTTAGCCCACTTGCGGAAAACCCAACAAGTGCAATCGACCTACAATCGTTGTCTGTGTATCCCACATCCCGACAACACGCAAAAACCTTAATCCCACAACTTAGAACTAAGCACACTCTCACAAACCGAGAGCAACCTCTTTCCTTGAATCCCACAACTTGGGATCAAGCCAACCCTCTTACCAACCGAGAGCACTCAACAAAATAGAAGTATTGAGAATGAAATATACAACTTGAAATACACTCGCCTATGCCTTGAATAAGAACTTACTTGTGAAGGCTATAGTGTGTGTGTGTGTGTGTGTGTGTGTGTGTGTGTGTGTGTGTGTGTGTGTGTGTGGAGTGTTCAATAAGGGAGGAGATATCCCTTGAGATGCTTGCCCAAAGATGAAAGCAAATCTAGCTTAGATGTGTGCTTTAGAGCATAGAGGGCAAGACGAAATTAGAGAGCACTTGAGAGGAGAAAGAGGCTTGAAAATGAGACTTGAAATGTTTTCTTAAGAGACCAAGAGTACTCACATATTTAGCATATCTCCTATATATAGTAGCTCAAGGGAAGCCTAAAACCCCAAGCAAAAAGACCCAAAAACCAATCTCCAAACGACTAGAATTGGCTGAAAACGACTCAGACAGGCGCCTGTAGAAGGGGGGACAAGTGCCTGGTCCACTGTAGCCAACGACTATAAAACAAAAAACACTTGCAGGATACAGGCTGACCAGTCGCCTGTACACCTGGGCAGGCGCCTATCCAGCCTACAACAGGCGGCTGTTCGAGGGGCAGATTCTGTAATTTTTCTGTACAACTGATCACTAAAACTTCTATATGTGCTACTAAAAATATCCAATTGGAGTGATTCAAATTGGGTTGGAAATCTAACAAAATTTTCTTTCATATGAGCTTGGAATGGACACAAAATTCCAACTATAGAAAAATTGGCAGCACTTTGAATCTGATGGATATGTGCAGGAAATCTGATATCGGCTCACGAAAACAGTCATAACTTGAAATACAGATATCTGATTGGAGTGATTCAAGTTGGGTTGGAAATATTAGTGAGTTAGCTAACAACTGCAAGTGGTTTGGATGAAAAATTCCAATTACAGAAAAACTGGCATCAGTTTGAAGGCATATTGGTCAGAAAAACAGAATACAGCTTCAACCAGATTTGGTCTCTGTTTTGCAGCAGGCGCCTGCTGAAGGGCAATCAGGCTTCTGGTGAGCACACTAGGCACCTGATGATCCTTCATCAGGCCCCTGTTTTGAGTCAAAAGTTCAGATTTAAGTTTTGAATGCCTAGAAGCATATGGGGTCAACTAGAGGCTATACTAATGATGTGTATAGGTAGTGTAGGTGCCTCTAAGTAGTTCTAATTCAAGGCTTAACATTCTAAGACTCACAAAGAAGTAAATACTAAATATTACAACGAATATCCTTACTTTTTCATCGTCTTGAGTCTTTTAGTTGTATGTCTTGTATGTCTCCATCACCATCTAGTCTTTGATCCTCAAGATGTTCTTTAAAGCTTTTGAATCATCCATTCATTTCTTCTCTTTAGATTGAATCTCCATTCATTTTGTAATACCCTAGATGTGAAATACTATGATTGTGTGACTTGGTCTATGTATGATGAGAGATGTATATTGTAGTGTGTGTATTGGTGTAGATGAGTACCTATATTTGGTTGAATATATGTATTTGTGTAGAAGCTATTGTGTACGGTTATTAGTACTAGTATTGTTGGGTTGATTATGTTTAATGGCCTTGTGTACTAGAGGTGACATGTTATTGATGATAATAGTAGTGTGCTATTATTATTATGTTGTTGATAGTATTGTTGTTGTAAGTATTATTGTTATTTTTATTGTTGTTGTTGTTGTAAGTATTATTGTTATTTTTATTGTTGTTGTTGTTTCATTATTATTATTAGTGAGTGGCATTAATGTAAATAGTGGGGGAGTGTGTTTGCATAGTAGAATGAGGTGTAAAGGCATGGCCCACTTGTAATTAAGAATGTGTTGTGTGTATAGAAAGATGAAGAGTGTAGAGAATGACAAACTTGTAAATAGAGGGAATCCCATTTAATTAATTCTCTTCCTCTTTCTTCTACAAACTTCTCCATTCATCTCCTAATTCTTTCATTTTTCTTCCCCCATTTTCTTTCCCCTTGCTCGCCGAAAGTAATTAGGTCAAAAGAGAGAGAGGGGGAGGGAAGGAAATTCAAAGGAAATGAAGAGGAGAAAGAGGAAGAAGATTGAGAGAAAGAGAAGGGGGAGGAGAAGAGAAGTTCTCATCGGCTTGGATTGAGGTAGGAATCCCTATTCGAATGGTTTATTATGCAAATCCTTGTTAAATTAACTCAATTTCATGTAAACACCAAGTTGAATTCGTAGGCAGATTCTATTGCTTGTTTACCTGCGTATATCTCTTAATTTAGGCATTAATAACTTCTGCAAAAAACTTGTTCTTGTAGATCTTGAAATCCTACCCTAAATTCATATAAATTTTGATATATGTTCAGCTCAATAAGTAGGAGTAAAAATTCAATCTTTACAACATGTCTGAATTTCTTTCAGTCTGGACACAGTTTGAGAAAATTGATCTCAGTCCCTGCACACCACATAGAAAATAGTGTTCTTGGTCTCATTGTAAAGTTAACAACATGTTCTACAACTTTCCCCTAGTGCATGAATTCGAGATTCTAACTGCAACATGACTTAATATAGCAATTGTTACAGTCCTCAGAATCTGTCTGTAAAACAGATTCGACAGGTCTCACCAAACAATTCACCATAAATCACGCATGTCATATTATTTTCTAAAATTTGGTGGGTGTATGTAAAACTTCCATATCTACAACTTTGTAGTTGTGAGTATTTTGAGATTCAAACTACAATTGCGTGAAAACAGCCTTGGTTGCTGGCTGGATGCACTTTTCTGGAATCTGATATGTTAATTTTGTAGTTAAGCTATGTTTATTGTTATTGACATCAATGGTGTTACTTGTTGCTATTGCCAATGGTTGATGCCTCATCGATGTTCTTTTCAGATGATTGTCTATGCATGTACATGATGCCCACCAAGTGTTTGTTGAAATGCCCCAATGGAATGAAAGTTGAGAAACATGAGAAATGAGTTGATTTGGTTATAATGGAAGGGATGACCCACTTGTTATGAAAGAGAGGGGGAAGAATGAAATCATTGTGGCTTATGTTTCCTTATGTTCTTTCTTACATTTTGTAAATTCATGAAAATGACTAAGTCCTCTTAAAGGGGGGTGACATGGGGACTGTGAGACACTAAGTTGTGGGAAAAACATGAGGGGCTGGACAGTTTGTGGTGGTTAGTGGCCCTTTTGTTCTTGCCCGGGTGGCGGGAAGTGGGGGAAATGAGGTGAATTGACGAAGCATGGAAGGGGAAATAAGGGGAAACGGGGCTCCTTTGTTAACAGCATTGCACACTGGGCTGAGTGCCACAGCTAGCTGTGGGAGTTTGCATGTGCCACCCCAACTAGGGGTGGGGTCTAGTCCCAAGATGGTCTACCCACTACTTAGCGTCCAAATCACTACTTGATAACTCTTATTACTTTTTTAGTACTTGGTTAATTCCATTTATGTAGCTTGGTGCTTGTGTCATTTTAATTATGAGGTGACTCTCTGGTGGCTTGTAGTGTTATTTTGTTTAGTTATGGTAGCTCTCTTACTTGATGTTTATGTTGCGCACTTTTATTTATGTTGTGCCAAGTTCTTTTAATATATTTCATTATAGCACTTCACTTCATTATGACGTACATCGATATGTAAAGTAGTTGCATTTAGGGAATGCCATACTAGTTGGAGTTTGGATATCCTACTGGGTCATGCCTTGACGTGCCACACCGTTGTCATTTCAGATTATGGAGTTGGTTGCAGGAGATAGAGTATGGAGTTATGGTTGAGGTGTTCGAGTGTAGGATTGGGTGGTGAGAGGAGAGGTGAGGGATATTGTACTCTTGGGTTTTTTGGGGATGAGCTGTTTCATTGTACAGATGTATAAGTTGATGTATAAGATATTGATATGTGATAACAGTGTTTCTTGGGTTTATTAGTGTTGTTTTTGTGTTCTTTGTTTCCTTTGTGTTGGATGTTGGTTGTTTCTTGAGAATGCTACAGGTACTATCCCAGCAGTGCGCAGTGGATCTGCTTCGAGTTATTTCGTATTTTCCTTCGTAAAACTCATTGCTCTGGGATCACCAGGGATGGATTCGTACTTCCCAGGTATACTGGGGAGCGGGGCATTACAATTTGTCGAAGCCATTGGCTTGAGGTTTGATGTAATCTTTGAGTTCTTCAAGCCAATGCTTCACCTTTGCTGATCTACCAAGTTCTCCACTTGAATCAACACCTAGTCGCTTTTGATCTTCTTGAATCTAATTGGTGACTCTTTAGTTAACTGCAATCACATGGGTTAATCACTATCAAAACCAAGGTGGAGAGTCCTATACTTAACAAAGGGAGATTACGAATCTGAAGTGGAGCAGGTAGCTACTCTATCTGTTCCTTTCGTGGCTCGACAGGCCGCCTCCCAGGAACTCCATCAGCCACCAGCAACACTTCTCCAAGCATCTCTCGAGGACATCCACCTAAGTCCTGCAAGAGATGACGAGTATAAGCCCAAATGGAAAAATTTCTCCCTGCCATGAAAGTATCCCAGAAAGGATCGTCAAAATGAAATGGGAAAATTGAATTTGATAGATAGGTACTCCCTGTGAATGATGTGATACTCTCTGAGGATGAGGCGATTATCTCTATGATCCTTTCTTCGTTATCCTTGTCAGGTGCTGACACGACCCATCGTACCTCTATAGAATGTGCACCTGTGCCCTGTGGGAAGTATGTCGTGTCAAAAGTACATGAATTTATGTAGTTTTGAGGTGAGTTTTGGAGTTTTAAGATATCTCCCCTAATGATGTCTACAAAATCAGATAGACGCTCAGCCTCATAAGTGACAGATAGTGGCTGCATCAGCAAGTATGGAGGTGGATGCGGGTCTGGCTCTCTGGGATCGATTGTCGTGTTTATACATACACGCACATCCTTCTCAACCATTGGCTTATGCTCAGCAGTCACCTCATCGGTTTGGTATGCCTCAGGCGGGGGTGATGGCTCTGGAGGGAAGCAAGACTTGGTTCGTGTACTATCGACAATGTCATCCTCATCTTTGCATAGCTTGTCCTCGTCACCATCAAAATGTATGCATAGTGTGCCTCCATCCCAGCTAGCATATAATTTGTCATCGACGATACCTGCATAGGAGTAGCAATCTATAATGAAATCTAAAATACTCGGTTCAGCTGGATTACCCTCTGCTGGCATAGTTATATACTCCTCCAACTGCTCTTTGCACTTTGGTTCATTCTTCGTGACCAGAGCCCTAAAATTTTGCTCTGACTGTAATTGTGAATGGCGTTGAGATGCGGCAATCTGGCTCATTTGGTGCCTAAGCTGATTGGTCTGCTGAGCAAGCTGTGCATATTAGATTTCGATCAAGTTGATTGCATCGACCAGCTGTTGGAGGGAGTTCTACTCTGACTGCAATTGTGAATGGCATTGAGATGTGGCAATCAATCTCATTTGGTGCCTAAGCTGACTAGCATGTTGAGTAAACTGTGTTTGTTGTCTTTTGATCAAATTGATTGCACCGGTCGGCTATTGGAGGGGGGTTCTGGAAGTTATCGTCCGTATGCTCTTGGGCTTCAATGCACTGCTCCATCAAAGTTTCCAATTGGAACTTATGAGGCGATGACAAAAATGCTGGAGGGGCTGGGGTGTATGCATCAGCCATTAACCCATTGATCTGATATGCCAACACGTCTATCTGGCTAACAAAGAATGAAAGAGAATCATTTAGGCATCATCGTCTATACTCCACGTGCACTTGGTCACACAAAAATAAGGAAAAGAAAACTCGGAGAAGATCATCAGTAAGATAAAAAAGGAATAGCAGAAAGTGGTGCGGTGGGGGAAATTTCTATTTATGTATTTATTTATATTTTTTATATGTGTAGTCTAACAAATACACAATCAAATCAATGTCAAGCAGATTGCCTCCCCGGCAACGACACTAAAAAATTGTTATCCATGTTTGTTCGTTCATAAGTAGTTATATGTACGTGAGTGCTATGATTGTATTTGCTAGTGTGAAATTATTTTCAGGTTAGTATAGGAGACTTGGTTATGTGATAGTGTGTGATAGCTATATAGGAGATGCATGTGAGTACATGAATGATTGAACTATGTGTATGAATTTAACTGTCTATGATAGGTATAAGTACAGAGAGCGCATGTGTATACGTGTATGTTGTGTTAATATTTGACTATCTAGTGCAATATTAGCACTTGGAGTGACTATACCTGGTTGAATTACAGTGTGATTGGGGTAGTTACTAGAAGACTAGTAGATATGTACTGTAGTCAGAAAGTCCGAGGACGTACTTTATTCATAAGGTGGGTAGGATGTCACGGTCGGTTTTTGATCGTACTTTCTTCGTACGTGTACTCTTGTTCGTGCACGTATTTATTTAGACCTTTCTTGTATCTGAACCCTATGATGTGGTATACCGTTGTGACCCTCTCGAAGAGTATTAATTTATGGAATTATTTTGGAACGACATTTCACGGGTCGTTCTTCCACAATTTGACTTTGTTTGATGAGGCATCGTGATTTTCATTTTTGTCGTGAGACCTTTTTTATTTTTAGTTTCGTTTCTCGTCGCCATACTCGTGATCAGTCTTCTTAGTTTCGTTTTTCTCGTCAGCACGGTCGTCCCATTATTTATCTCACAATTTTAGAGCCCCGTTTGACCAACTTTCACTATTCTTCCCAATCTTTTATAGTTAACCCTAAGTATTATTTATTTCCAAATCACTTGTAAATCCTAGCCCCTGCTTACCCTTGGCCGAACCCTAGTCACGCACCCAGCCGAAATCAGCACCCAGTTCCACGCACACACGCATCCGGTTAGAGAGAGGGAGGGTTTTTAATTGTTTTAGTTATAACAACTTAGCATAAGCCCCTACCCACGTGCTGCCCTTGCAAAACCCACATACCCTATCTCTATTTAAATAAAACATAGGCTAACCTATAGCAACCCTACCTCATTTTTTAATTACCCTAGACTTCCTCACATGAGCCAGCCCAACTCTCCTCTATTAAATAGGCACCTAGGGTTATTTTCTCCCAGCAATCAACGAGCCGCCGCCCCCTCTATTTTTATTCACGCAACTTCCTCCACAGTGCCGTCACCCACGCGAAAACCCCAGCGCCGAAAGTTCTTCTCCCTCTTCAACCTCGCACGGAGGCCCTACCCATCGCCGGACCTCTCCTCCACCGTCCGGCACCTCCCCGCTCATACCCCTCCGCAGCGCAGCAGCCCTCGCAGCGCAGCGCCCCGCCTAGCACGTGCTCCCCTCCGTAGCGCAGCAGCCCTCGTAGCAGCGGCATCCGTTCAGCCAACCTCCGTATGTGCCCGCCGTTAGACCCTGTTCATCCGCCCAGGCACGCGCAGCAGCATCTCCTCAGGCGTTGTCACGGCGGCAGCATCAGCCCAACGCACTCCAGGTGCCCTACGGCCCCTCTAGGCGAACAACAGCGCTGTCGAGCGCTTACAGCAGCGGCTGCGACTCCCCTTCATGCGGTAGCAATGTACGGAAGTCCCCGGACTGTCGACGTCTTCCTCTCAAGTCGCTGCGACGTCCTGCAACCCCCCTACTCGCTGTCCGTCATGCGGTAACCCGGTAGCATTGAGCATCTCCCCGTAACAGTTAGTGAACATTCGTTATGATACGTTAATTTCAGTTTGCAAATGGATTTTGGACCGTGATATTGAACATCGTTTTTGATCAATCTTGGACCTAATATTATTGATGTTGGTATGTTAGCGTGGGGTTGATAACTTGTACGTGTAATCTCCTAGCAACCGCTAGTATTGGTTGCTAGGATAAAACGTTACAAATACTTTTATAAAACTTGTTAGTTAACCCTAGTTAACAAATTAGTAACTTAATGAAATGATGCTTGCATGCTAGTAGCATTTTGTGACGTTGTTAATGATGATTATATGGTTAATAGCTTGTTTAGACGACTTTTAGTTATCTTGTAACCTAGGTTGCTTAATAATATTGTTGTATATTTTCGTACTAGCTACGTGACGTAATTATCATGTTAATATTTTAATGATCATTAATATTGATGTGTAACCCAGTCCCAGGTTAGAAAACATATTAAAACCGGATCCTTAGACGTCGTAAGAACTATTTAACAATTTAGTTCCGTCGTAACGAACTCATTTGTGCACGTGATTTATCACAGAGTATCCGTCTTTCCATACCGTACGTGCTACAGGATTCCAACCCCTGACGTCGCTACCCGACGTCAGAGTAGCTCTCGCGTCGTATTGAGGTAAGATCTACCCCGTAGGAATCACCACTTGCCTGTTAATCAACTAAAATTGGTAATTTCAATTTGTTGTTTGGATTAACTCACTAATCAAGATAATAAATACGGAACTGTAGGTTTGGGATGTTTGATTTTAGCACATAGGGATATCTGGACCAGTGTTGAACTGAGACTACGGGCGTAGTTCAGGCAAGTGATACTTGCCAGTAAATGTTTTAGGCCACGTTTTTAGGCCAATTTGTTTGTTAGCGTAAAAGAGACTAGACAGTGAAATGATAGCTGCCTAGACGCCCTTTTGATCTAGTTTGACAACGAAACCATATCCGATACCACTCTTGATCTAGCTTGACAAAGCTAGAGCCGACACTTTTACTTGTTTTCAGTCATGCTGCCATGTCATGTTTAATTTTCAATTAACAGTACGCCCTTTAACTGTTCATCTCATGTCATGTCTTGCAACATATGCTTCTTCGTGATTGAGTAGCATACGCTACGAATGTTATTGCTATTGAGGCTAGGCACCTGCTTTTACGGGCACAACCCTATGCCAAAAACACTTTCTGGCTTGTGATCCAGAAGATGGGGCGCCAGTCCATATTAAGAAACACTTCCTGGACTCGTGATCCAGAAGCGAGCTCACGTACTTGGGAAACCAAGGCTCGACACACGTGGGAGGGGTAGGGTTAAGCGACCACTCAGTGTAGAAGTATGCCAGATCAACAACTTCAGCTGTAAGGCGTAAACCCTGTGCACATCATGAATGCAAGTTAATCATGAAAATCGTGAATATTGTTTAGTAGCTTTTGCTACAACGTGTCGTGCCAATGTTACTTTTCATGTTCATCTTTAAATTGTTGCATTCATGCTCATGTTTAAACTGTTGCATTCATGGCATGTCATCTTCTTTACTTTAGAACTACTATTTGTTTTTTTCTATATTTGTATCCTTGCACAAAAGTTCTCCGCCTTCTTTGGGAGACTTTTGCTGACATGTGCCCATTTCTCTTTGGATGTCACGTGTCAGGTTTTGAGCCTGACTTAGCTGCAGAGGACGACAGGTTACTGACGTCCAGTTCGAGGATCCCGATCCTACCCTTAGTCTCAGCCGGTGACTCTCTTTTAGTTGTTGTCACCTTCTTAGTAGCTGTTGTTAGGTTGTTAGGTGCGCAACACCATTACTTGTTGTAGTTTCAGCCATTCTTTAGGCCTATTTTTCAGACTTGTACTTTTTGTGACTGCTCTGTGATGTTAGAATAATATTCTTGATGTTGGTGGATGTTTTTTTATATCTGCTTTACTATTATCATTATTGTTGTTTCGTCGTAATGCAAAGGACCTGCTACTATTTGAAGTTTTTACAAACGCTTATCAGACTGCAGCTTCACAGCTCCACGTCTGAGCTGACCTCCTCACGTCTCGCCTTCCATATTAGGGGAGCGGGGCGCGACAGATAAAGATTCATTACAAAGATGAAATAGAAGTCTTACAAAGACTTGAAGTAGCAGCCCCCAATTGGGTGAAGAAAACCTAGGAAGAGAACCACCAAAATCGCCCACTACAAACCCTTTTATCTCCCCTCAAAATTCCTTCAACAAATCGGGTCTGAAAACTGGAATTTGAAGTGACACGGCCGTGCTCGAAATTGGCACGACCGTGCTGCAATTTTAGCTTCTGGAAACTGAAATTTGCATTAACACGGCCGTGCTAAAAATCGGCAGGGCCGTGTCAAAATTCCAGCTTTATAGCATTGACTTCCAGAAAATTTAATAAATCACACCAAACTTAGAAAATTACAAATAAATATGCATTGGAATCGTTGCAACGTTCTCTACAACTGAAAAATATTTCGGGGAGAAATATCTATGGGGTTAAGAGAAGAAATCCATTCTTTGTCGACATATGGCTCTTTTGCTCTTGAGAATGACATGGTTGTGTCGCAAATCGACACGGCCGTGCCACCTTTAGCTCCCAGCAGTCCAATCGGCTCCAGACGCACGGCCGTGTCTGCAATCATCACTCTATTTTAATTCTGACACGGACGTGTGGCACGACCGTGTCGCTGAACTGTAGCTTTCTTGCTTTGGCTGATACAATGACACGGTCATGTGTTTGCACGACCGGCCGTGTTGCCTCTACTTTGGTCCTTCCTTGCTCCATATTGCCGACGATCTTCAACATTTTCTCTCCTTTGCTTCTTCCTTCACTCTTTTTCATCGTTTTATGCACTTTTCTCTTGAAATACACAAAACATTACCAAATAGTGAAAACGAACAAAAATGAATGGAAAGTAAATGGAATATATGAATATAGACATAAACATGCATGGGAAAAAGGGTGGAAAATGTGTAAAATATCTACTCAACAAATACACCCACCCACCCACCCACCCCCTACACACACCCCCTATTTAGACACACACACACACACATACATACACATGTATATTTAGCAATAAACCCTGTAAATTGATGCTTCCCCCTATCCTTGTTTTGAGAATCTTTACATTTAATTCCTTTAGGATAGTAAAATTTAAAAATTCAACTCCAGATAAAATGATTTTTGTATTAAGAACAGTTGGAATTTCCGAGCAGCACTTCTAGGTTCCACGACTGGATCTTCTGCTTTTTCCTTATGGCCTTCCGCCTTGGTGGTACTTCACAGCTCTCAAGGGACCACACTCACAGAGTTTTTGCTCAGAGTTTCTTTTCTGATCTTAAACATAAAATCAAGGTATCGAGAGTTCACGCTTTTTAATTTTTACTACTTTATATAGGAAATTAAATGTAAAGATTCTCAAAACAAGGATAGTGGGGAAGCATCATGAAGAAGTACGAAATGTCGTTTTCTCATTTATATTTTAAACATCATCTTCTTTGTGAACTACGGGGTGGGTGTCTCTGTTCCGGTGGTTATTATTCGCTTGTTATTAATTATTAAATAAAAAAATCTTCTTGCTCCTCTCCTTGAGTTTATCATGCATTTTGCTTACATTTAATTTCCTATATAAAGTAGTAAAAATTAAAAAGAGGGAACTCTCGATACATTGATTTTATGTTTAAAATCAGAAAAGAAACTCTGAGCAAAAACTCTGTAAGTGTGGCCCTTTAAGAGCTGCGATGTACTGCCAAGGCGGAAGGCTATAAGGGAAAAGCAGAAGATCCAGCCAGGGAACCTAGAAGTTCTGCTCCTGTTTTTAATACAAAAATTAGTTTATCTGGAGTTGAATTCCTCACTATCCATATATTCATCTTTTAGTGTAATGTCCTTATAATCTATGAATCTTAGATTGTATGTCCCATCCAGAAGAGTGTCATCCCGGAGAAGTAATGCTCCTCACTAAAACGAAAAACCAAAGCCTTGTAGACCAGTACCAAGCCAAGTTTGAAAATCTCCTCTGGAGAAATTCAGGGGAAGAGGATCTAGATGAAGTACTATTAGGCGAAGATGAGACTGACAGCATGCACATGTATGTGTGTGTGTGTGTGTGTGTGTGTGTATACATGTGTGTGTGTCTATATGTGTGTGTTTACCTAAGAAAAAAATTGTATACTTGCAACAAGGTGGCACCTACATATAAAGCGGCCGTTTCTTTACACTCCACCTTAGTTAACTCATAGTACATATGTGCAAGCATTGAACTTCCCCTAGAATACGCTCCAATGATATCAAAATTCTCCAACATCGTCAACCAACAGATGTGCACTGATCAGTTGGTTGGATATGGAACCAACAAGGTTCCGATCATATGTAACATGTAGGCACGATCATATTGCTCAATCTACTTAATCTGCTCCTCAGTGGCTCATACATGCAAATCTATAAAAGTTTATCGAAGTCAGCTAAGCTTCACATTGTCTCATTAGTTTTCTGGGGATGCCTATCCCAGACCCGCTACATCAAATCTCCCCAATTGATACACCATTTCACTTTTCTATATGGGGATTCTGTCAATTGGTATGGCCATGATGACTGCCACGTCATGTAGCGTGACCATCATCTCACTATGTCAAAGTTGGAATGTATTGGTCTCGGGTAGGGGTGGACATTAGGTAAATACGATTTTTTAGACAAATCTAAATCTGAATCCGGTTTAATTCAGATGGGAAAAAAATACGAACCCCGTGTAACGGCTTGTATTTTTAGACGTGTTTTAGATCTGCGTACCGGTATTTTATTTCAGTCGTCCGGATAATCTTTCGTCCGTACTTTCTTTGTTACGCGTCGACGCGAGCGCGTCTTTGTTTTTTGTTTTTACCGTATCATCATTAATTGACTATCAAGTTTAACCAATTACTTGATTTAAATTATCTTATTAATTACAACTTGCTAATCACTTTAATTATTTTACTAATTACTTTATTTCACCGCTTAAATTATTTTAATTCATTTATTTTACTAATTACATTTAAATTTACTTAAATTAGCATTAATAAATTTACCTTAACACAACTTGTCATTCACATGTTAATTTTTATAATAGGGTTAGAGGAGAGAAACATGTTTCGTATATCAGGTTCCTCTCCCCTAATAGATTAGTCAAGTTAGCATTAATTCTCATTTTAAATCAAAACACACGTTTCTTCCCATTAGTCAAAAGATTACATTAATTTCTGTCTAAATCAACCACCTAATCTAATTAATGGTTTTGACAAAATGAAAACTTTGTCCCCATGCTAATCTCCTTAAGAACAGCCATTGTCTTCTCCCCTGCAAAATCACTCTGCAAACCCATTGACACAAATCAAACCCTTCTGCAAACAAATCTTCCCAAGATCAACCAGCAAAACAAATTTCTCCCCAAACCAGGAACAAATCAAACACATCCCTTCTCCTTGATCAAACAATTTAGCCCTTCAAACAAATTCCCCAAATTCGAAATCAACCCAAACCAAATTCTTCAATCTGGAAATTGAAGCTTGAGGGATAAAACTCTGATCTGAAAATACAACTTTAGATCCAAACAACCCCATTTTCAGATCCTTCCCTCCACCTCTACCCATGCTCCCCTCGCCTGAGGACACCCGCCGTGCCGCCGGACCGCCGTGCAGTGCCGTCAGACCGCCGTGCAGCGCCGCCCTTGTGTGAGCTGCTGCGCTGCTGCTGTCGCACGTTGCTGCTTCGCTGCTGCGCTGTGCCATCGAGAAAACGTCGAGCGCCGTCGTGCAGACCGCCCCCCACTGCCGCCGAGAACTGCAGCTGACAGCCCCTTCTCCATTGCGTGTGTGCGTGAGTATCTCTTCCCCTTTGCTTGCGTGAACTCCTTCCCATGGCTGCAACTAAAATGAAAAAAAAGAGAAAGAATAAAGAATGAAGAGGCAGCCAAGAATAGAATAGAGAGTTGAAGAGAAAAGGAGACAGCAGGTAGAAAGATGTTTAAAGGGAGACAAAGAGAGTTAAGAGGGAGCATGTAAAGAGAATTAGATATGAGGAGTTATTATGTGAAGAGGTATGTTTCTTAATGGGTTGTGGATTTAAGTTGCTATTGGTTATTTGGGTATTGCCTTATTGGGTTTTTAAAGCTAGTAAGTTAACAAGATATAGTGTAATATTTTCAGGTAAATTAACTGTTAAAAAATTATTTATAGTTAATGTTAACATTCAGCGAATTATTTGAGTACGGTGATAAATAACTCTGTGTTTAACCGAAACAGAGAACCGAACGTACCATTACGTAGTACCTATCAAGACGAACCCAACGACACCAAAATCGCTGAAATCAGGCAAGTGTACAAATTATACTAAATTTTTGAAGGTAGATGCTCATTTAGTCTTTTGCATGTAAAGTTGTATAACTCAAAATCTACACGTGAAATGACGTGTGAAATTACTACCATGACATTCTTGACTGAAAATGTGATCCAACGGCATATAACTTGATATACCTTAGTTTAGAACAATAGCAAAGAAAATTACTTTCCGTGACATGTTCGTTAAATTCTTGGTTCAACACTTTTGTGAAATTATCATAAATGTTGCTCGATACTCTTGTAATCATGGAAAATGTTTTTTAAAAATAAATGGTGATATTATTTAATTGCTACATGTCTTGGAATTATTAACAAATGTGTGACATCGTGAAATCGTGCGCCTCGAAGGCGAAATCGTGAATTTCGTGATGTCATGTGAGTTGACAAATAAATTCATGAATTCGTGCTTGTAATATGGCTACTCTGTCGGTCTTGTGTGACTAGTCTGGCTCGTGTTCCAGTAGGGTCACATATGACTAGTCTGGCTCGTGTTCCAGTATATGTCGGTTTAGCGCCTGGCTCGTGTCCAGCACAACATTTTTGGGGTGGGGTTAGGGTTGAACGGCCACTAGGCGTATGAAAGGAAACTCTCTTTAAGGGCACCACCCGTATGCTGTCACGCCCCCGCTTCCCAAAAAAAATATGGAGGCGAAGCGTGAGAAGGTCCGCTCAGACTTGAAGCTACAAAGCTGCAAGTCCGATAAGCGTCAATCAAATTTAAAACTGCATGTCCTTGCAACGCGAGCGAAACAAGATAATAATAATGAAATGAGACACAAGAATAATCTCGGAATATCCATAAATATAAATTCCAACATCGCAGAAAAGCCACCAGGCTGAAATAAAAGAGAGTCTAAAGGCCCAAACATGGCCAACAAAAGTACAGCGTACAAAACAAAGGTGCTACGCACCAACAACTAACAAAAGGCCTAAAACAAAATAAAGCTCAACAAAGACTCAAAGAATGGTCACCGGTGTCCACCAAAATCCTCCTGGGCAATCATGGACTCAGACTCAGCGTCAGCAAAACACCACGTACTCAGCAACGGTCTCTGGCTCAGGGTCTAACATGTGACACCCAAAAGAGCAAGGGGCACATGTCAGCAAGTCTACAAGAGACTTGTGCAAGGAAACTGAAAGTAGGTAAAAGTAAAGCAACCTAGTAGTTCTAGCATGATGCAATGACATGGCAGTTAAAGTAATGAGTGCAACAGGTAAGGTAAAGTAAAGTAAAGTACGAGCATGGCATTTAAACATGGTATGTATGACAAGTATTGCATGAATCATTCACAAGATAAGTACAAGACAAGAAAAGTAAGCACCTCGTGCACAGAGATTCCGTCTTTTGGCTAGAGGGCTGATCAGGCCACTCCTAAGCTCAAGTAACTGTTTATCTCTACCCCTCCACGTGTGTCGAGCCAGGGCCTTACCCCCGAACGGGAATGCTCGCTTCTGGATCACGAGCCAGGAAGTGTTTTTAACAAGTATGGCATAGGGGTGCACCTAGCCGGTCCAGGGAACCCGGGCATTGGCTTTTGACCAACACATGAGGCCCGTTTCCCCCGGAAGTAGTATTCAAGGAGTACAAGTATTGTAGCGTGTGCTACGAATGCAACAATCAACTTGGATGACATGTAGAATGCAATGCATGGCAGTTAAAAGTGGGTATAGATAAGAAAAGTAAACGTGACAGATTAATATGCATGAACAACAAGTTTAAAGGGTTGGATCTAGCTTCGTTGTCAAGCTAGATCAATTAGGTGACGGATCTAGTTTCGTTGTCAAACTAGAACAAGTAGGCGTCTAGCCAGCTATCATTTCACTGACTAGTCTCTTTTACGCTAGGAATAAGGAAGTGGCCTAAAAACATGGCCCTACACAAGAATTGGCAAGTTTCACTTGCCTGCAAGTTCGACGTCTGAGCACACCGTCCAATGAGTCCAAAAATCACAATTATCCTACGTGCACAAGTCCACCGGCCTAAAGTCCATATTATTAATCTTGATTAGTGAATTTAAAACCTTTAAAATACTTTGAAAATACTGATTTTAGTCTTGATTAGCATGCATTGGGTTGGGGGTCCTAGGGGTGCAAAGCGTTACCTCAACACGACGCGAAAGCTACACCGACGTCGGGTAGCGACGCCGGGGGTTGGAATAAGAGAACGCGCTCCAAGTCCTGATTCCAATATAGTTTCCTCACTGGAAAGTTCAGAGCATCAACCGGAGCAACGGTTCCAGATTCCAAAGCTAGCACGTGCGACGACGGGCTACGACGTGTCGCAACGTCGTGCACGGCAAATCGTCAGAGAGAAAGCACCTAGGTGGGGCCCACAGTAGTCCTAGGGACCTTTGGGGGACCCACAATACCTCTGGAGAACTTGGGGGGCCCACGGTGGCAAGTGGTGCGACGGGTGCGGGGTTGCGACGTTTGGCTCTCGGTCGTACAGCCTCGGTGCGGGGAGCTCCGTCGGTCAGACACATGGGATGTGAGGGTTGCAGCGTTTGGGGTCGGTCGCTGCAGCGGGCGGGGGCTTGGTGCGGGGCTGTGCTTCGGTCGTAGCGGGGGACAGCACCGGTCGTGCGCTGCGGATGCGGGGGAGCGGGCGCTGCAACGTTGCAAGCGTTGCAACGTTGCGGGGGTGGGCGATCCGCTCGGTCAGGCGCTAGCGGATGCGGGGCGACAAGGCGGGCGCTGTGCGGAGCGGGGATGCGGGGGACAGCGGGGATTTCCCTCGGTCTGACCGAGAGACTCTCTGGTCGAACACGGGGTGCAAGCGGAGGCGATGCGGAGCGGCTGTGCGGAGCTTGGTGCGGAGCGGGGCTTCGGTCGGAGCGGTAGAACGGGGGAGTTTTCTTCGGTCGTGCGGCGGCCGTTCGTCGCAACGTTGCGACGAATCGTCGCAACGTCAAATTTGGGTTTTGGAAGTGGCTAGGGTTATTTTCTTGCGAAAATAGGTCTTCCTAGAGGTTGTTTATATAGTGTAGAGGGGTTGACTAGGTCTAGGGCTAATCCTAATGAGATTAGGAGTTTAAAATAATTTAAAATTTAAATCTCAACTTCTCCAACTCACCCAAGGATTTGACTTGGTCCAAATGAGCTGGAAATTGGCTCAAAAATTCTTTAAAACGTTTAAAACTCAAATAAATTTTCTTTGACCGAATTTAATATAAAAATTAATTATTAAAAATATTATAAAACTTGTTAAAAATATAAAAGTGATCAAATAAACTCCAAAAATTATAAAATAAATATCGGGATGATCGTGATAACGAAAGTGAGCTAACTAAGAAGACGGATCTCTTTAAGGGCACCACCCATATGCGGTGGGTTAGCACCAATCATGGAAGGCCTCCGTGAGAAGGACGACTCACTCATCACGACCTAAAGGCGTGAACCATATGCATGATAGAAAGCATTGCATTGTAATTGTAATAATCGTTGACACTTGTTCGCACATTAGGATTACTATGTTTATTGTGTTTACTTTTAATTCATTATAACTGCCATGTCATAACTGTTCACTTTACTTCTGCTTATAACCGCATGATAGGAGTATTTTACTTTATTTCATTTCATAATCAGCATGTTTAAACCTTTTGTTGTTATCTCGTTTAATTTATAAATGCCTCTTAAATTCAGTATAAATTTGTATACCTTGCCTTAGGTTCTAACATCTTCTTGCAGACCCTTGCTGACATACATTCATGTTTTTGGATGTATGTCAGATCTCAAGCTATAGCACCAGGAGGACTAGTTGAGATAGCTGAACCAGTGAGCCAAGAGTTGTTGATTAGTGAACCTTCATTGTGTTTCTTCCATTTGTTGTACGGGTCATAAGACCCACTCTTTTATTCCTGCATTGTTGGAATTCTGTTTAAGACGAATGAGATTGTAATAATATTTTATATGTGTTGTTTTTTAGTAATGCAAGCAAGAACCTGCGGGATTTCACACAGACGCTTATTGTGTTAAGTAAGGGAGGAAAGAAAAGCAAAAGTACATCCTCCTTACTTGCACATGCGGGCCTGTCGCGTCCTCGCCCCCAAGCTTAATAGGAAGCGGAGCGTGACAGGTTTTAGTGGTGGCCCATGCAGGTCTATGCTCATGCAAAATACTTTAAAACAGCATAGATAATATTACAATCTTGATTCTCAAACAACACCTTCCCTAGAATCTTCTACCCTGATCAAATTCATTAGAAAATCCTAGTCCTAAGGTTCATGATCCTTAGTCAACCAAATCAGTATATCCTTGATTTTTTTAAATCTCCCTCCTTTTTACATTCCACATTATGACCTTAGGAATCTATCGTAGCCTTTTCACAAGTCATTTCCTACCAATACTCACATTTGATCATCATATTCTAAACCTTGCTCTCGACCCACGTGATCTTCCTGACAGCCATCATTATCCTTTTGAATCATCCACATTACTATACTGATTCTACTGTCGGTATCCCTTTTATGGAATTCCTCGCCCAGTTTAACTTCTTTAAATAATAAAAAAATCTTTAATATATATATATATGCCTCATATTTTTTCAACTGACTTAAATTTATTCTTTGATTTTGAGTTTTCCTTCGCCGTAATTTTTAGTGTCACTACTTATGATGATTTCCTAGCCTATATCATCCATAGTCCTATACTCACCTTGCTTTCTATAGAAATCTCCATCTTTAAAACCTACTTCACAGACTCAATATAACTTTTCTTTCCTACTACAACGTATTCAAAACAACCGACCATATACTAATTTTAAATACTTTTTATGCTAAATAAAACGTCAACTACTTCAGTGTATTAGTTGTTAATAAAAAAACCTTTTTTTGATGGCACGCATATAAATGATAAGCTTCCTTTAATGGACCATGATCCGGTCAATGTGCTTGGCTAAGTTTGTTAGATCACCCTAGCTAGACTGGGGTAATTGATCCTGGCTTGGTCACTTCCCTGACCGTGTCCGCTGGACCGCAAGGACGTGAATCATGATTATGTATAGCATTTTCTTTCTTACTATACTACACCGGATTTCGAAATAACCAATCATATACAAATTTAAACTACTACCTCGGTTTATCAATTCTGCATTCATCGTGTTCATACTATAAAATTTTTGTAAAAAAATCTATCTCCATTTACGACACAAACACTACATCTCTACACCCATGACTCTTTCGTCTATTGCTTATCTACTGTTTTAACTTATACCACCTACTCACTATCCTTATATACGTTATTGGGATATTGCCACATTTCTACACTTACCTACCATACTCCCATTTAATCATTCATAACCATCTCTATCCCACCTGATCAAGCTAACTCCATATCATCGTCTCACCTGAACCCATTCGTCGCAAACTTGATTCGTTACATCATACAACTCTGTATCTTACACTATCTCTTAGTTACCACATTAGTGCATCTATTTACTTATTACCACTTTAGCAAGATTAGTTTTAAATTTGCGTTATAACCCCTTTTTAAAAAATGTTTTCTTCTACCTTTATTTCTATCATCAGTAGTGTTGAATTTTGTTATGCATTATGTTGATAGAATGTTAGATATGATTATTATTATTAGGGGATTATAATTACGGATAGGAGTAGTTTGAGATGATGTAAGATGTAGTTGTATTAATTGTTTACAATATGATAGATAGAATGATGTGTTCAAGAGTTATATTTCACATTTGGATATACCCATACATAATGGCTTTAATAGGATTCCATACTATGAATGGTGCACATGAAAACGAGTACATTACGGATTTGGAATTCATATTAGTAGTAGCTGAGATTGATTTTGTAGATGTTACATGATTTATGATGACAATGATGATTAGTAGAGTATGTAAAGTAACAAGACTTCATCGTACGGATAGGGTGATGGAGACGTCGGAAATGATATAATATGTTGATATGAATGGATAGTTGCATAAATTGATCTAAGTTGCTTAGGATAAGATACAATAAGAAATGATGAGATGTGATTTAATAGTTTGTTAATTAAGGTGTTTAAACTTATGAGTTGTCACGATGAAGAATGAGTTAGGAGCATGATAAATGTTGATGGTAGATGGTGATGTATACTAGGCGCATTGGTACTTATTGTCATATATCAGTAAATGGTAAAGCGTCGTTATACCAATTGCTTGAGATAAGAATAAGGTTAGAGTTAGATGATGTCACAATTATAATACTACAAGCTAGGTTATACAATGAGCCAGGGATGATACATTACGGATGAGACAACCTATGAGAATGTACAGTTTTTAGAGAACTTGGGTATAGAGGATATCGTACATTAAAGACCTGCAAGAAGATGTTACTATAGCAATGATGAGCAAAGAAGTGAGGAAATTTGTAAGAAGTATTGGTTGAGGATAGTTGGTATTTTCCCTTTCGAGGTTGCCTTGTTTAAAGTATTAATTGTTTAAGGCAAGAATTATGAGATAGAAATAAAAAAGAAAGGGGAAGTATAGAACCTATATTTAAGTTCAGGATATGCTTATAGTTGTAACATTATTCAGTGACGAGACGAGAAGTGATGATTTATTTTAGGAACACTTTTTTGAGGTTATGGATTTAACAACCAGTGTGTTAGAATATTAGGGTTGCAGTTGTGAGTGAGTGAGTGAGTGTGTGTGTGTGTGTGTGTGTGTGTGTGTGTGTGTGTATATGAGGAGGGATCAAATGACCCCAAAAATAACCCCTATCAAAAATCCCATGCCCTCCATTTTTTCGGAAGATCCGAACCATTCATCTCGATCTCCACCCTCTAAATACCTGACCCACCAATTTTCAAACCGATCCCATGTGTTTTGCCCGTTCATCCATCCGACCCAAATTTAACGGTTTCGCATGAACAGAACTTTTGCGAATGGTTGATGAACGGGCAAAACACATGTGATCGGGTTGAAAATTGGTAAGTCAGGTATTTAGAGGGTGGAGATCAAGATGAACGGTTTGGATCTTCCGAAAAAATGGGGGGCATAGGATTTTTGATATGGGGTCATTTTTGGGTGTTATTTTTGGGGGTCATTTGATCTCTCAGGTTTCACTCTCACATGGGGCCGATAGTTGGGCTTGGGCGCCTGCTATGGTGGCAACAGAACTCTGTTAAGGGGTGATTGTAAGGGAGATTTTCATTTTAAAGAGGCCTGGGAGGGGGTGCAGCAACATGGAGATCCTTTCCCATTTCAGAAGTTAATTTGGTTTCCGGGCCATGTTCCAAAATTGTCTCTCACTCTCCGTAGAGCTTTCAAGGGCAAGCTTCTAACCAGAGATAATATCAGCAGATGGGGGTTAAACACTCCGGTAAATTGCGTTCTATGTGGGGGCGACAGTATAGAAGATATAAGCCATCTCTTCTTTAATTGCAGCTATTCAAGCTATATTCTAAACAGGGCTTTGCTAAAATTAAATTTCAAACTTCAGATTGTTCCTTCCCTTACTGAGATTGGGGAACACTATCTTTTGCATTTTGGAGGAAAGAATACTTTGAGTAGGTTGGCAAAAACCGCTCTGCCAGCCATGGTATGGCATATTTGGCGGGAGTGGAATCGTAGAATCTTTGAAAATACAAGCAAATGGAAAACAATCCTATTTGAGGAGATCGCGGCGGATGTCAGATTGGCTATGAGAGATCAAGATCCCGTTACTTCAGAGGAGGCCGATGCTTTTGCGAATTGGGAGTTCAGAGATTTGGGCTGACATCAATTTTTTAATTTTTGTTGCTCATTATTTGTATAGATTGCAATAGGGTGGGGGATCAATATTAAGGAGTGACGGCGCTTGTGCCCTATCCTTTTTATATTGAAACCTCATGTCTATACACTATATTGCTGTATCATTTTGCACATCCTGAATAAAGAATCTACTAACTCTTCAATATACATATATACATATATATATATATGTATATGTACATGTATATGTATATCTACATGTATATGTATATATACATGTACATGTAGATATACATTTTTTTTGACAAGTGAAGGTAGTCTTTATTGAGATAAAAGTAGTATTTACAAATACACAATGCAAGTAGGTATACCGATAATAAAAAGAGAGGGAAGAGGGCACAAGCGCCGTCACCCTCTACTAGTTACAATCAGATATAAAACTTACATTAGGGAATGTAGTCTATAATGAACACAATAAGGACACTAATACACTAGGGAAGAAGGCCCCAATTTGCAAAAATCACAGACTCCGAACTTTCCTCAACATCCATGTTACACAGCAACATTTTGATGTCAGAAGCAATGCCATCAAAAAGCGAAGTTTTAGGGGCAGAAATCTTTTCAAAAATACGTCTATTGCGTTCTTTCCAAATGTGCCACACCATGCAAGATAGAGTAATTTTGGCTAGCGTCCCCAACGGGCTCTTCTTTTTATATCTGGAGAGGATTAGATCACATACACATGTAATAGAATTCGGAATAATACATGTGTGTCCCAACTTGAGCAAGCTCCTGGAAAGGATGTACCGAGTATAGTCACATTCAAAGAATAAATGTCCAATACTTTCTTCCAAATTTTCCGCACACAAAACACAAGTATTGCCACTAGTTATCCCCAGATTATGCAGATGATCCTTAGTAGGTAATTTACCCCGAATAGCTCGTAACAAGGCGATTCCCATTTTCGAAACCTGATGTGTGCACCATACAATCTCGGCATAGGGAAAAGCACATCCAGGTACTCGGGCGCCCTCCCATGCACTACGGAAGCTGAATTGTGGCCCAGCACTCCAAGACCATCCGTCATTGCCTTCAACAAGAGATAACCCAGCAAGCATCGGCCTGATAGGGAGGATGGCCGGGGAATTAACCCAGGCCGAACCATCCCAAAAATCACCCAGCTTGGCATGCTCAGATCCTGGCGTAGGTTCACGTAGGAGATACAGTGGCCCCTGAGAATGCCAGTTGTCGAACCAAAGGGAGGTGGACATTCCATATTTAATAGTCCGTCTAATAAGGTGTTGAGATATATCTCTACAACGGAGAATAAATTTCCAGGATCCAGACTGCGTAGGCCTTGGCTTTACAAAATAAAACCCATAATTAACAGATCCATATCGTGATCTCATATAGTGTGCCCACATACCCTTATTAGAAAGTAATCTCCAAGTCAGACGGACTCCAGAAGCCACATTCAAATCCGAAAGTCGCCTTAATCCAACCCCTCCCTCAAGCTTCGGCATGCACACATCCTTCCAAGCCCAATTACTAAGCTTGCCCCAAATGAACTTTCGACAAGCTGAATTTAAGGTTCGGATAACCGAAGGGGGAAAGCAATAAGCTTGCATCCAGAAAGCAATCATGTCATATATCACAGAGCGTACAAGCTCAATTTTCCCAGCAATAGATAGAAGCATGGAGGACCAACCAAGCATCCGACTTTTACACTTATCCACCAGTCTAGTAAATAAAGATGCTTTTGGATAATTTGAGGAAAGGGGGAGACCCAAGTAAGTGGAGAAAGAAGTTACCCACTTGATGCCCAGAATATCCGATAATCCTGCCGCATTACGAACACCCTTGCTAAAGATTGCCGAACTTTTACTCCAGTTTATCTGAAGCCCAGAGAGATAATAAAAACTCTCTAAAAGAGACTTGAGCCCTTTAATAGAATGAGAGTTAGCCCGGCAAAAGACCAAGAGATCGTCAGTAAAAAGTAGATGGGAAATAGAGCCAGATCTTCGAAGAGGGAGGATAGAGCCAGTGGTCTCAGCAATCGCCATAAGGAGAGAAAAAGCTTCCATGACTAGCACAAATAAGAATGGCGAAAGCGGGTCTCCTTGCCTCAATCCTCTATTGGAGCTAAAATACCCTTCAGGGGACCCCTCAACCAACACAGAGAATGTAGGAGAAGAGATACATTCTGCAATCCAAGAAATGAATTTATGCCTGAAACCCATCTGATGCAGAAGGAAAAAAATAAATTCCCTGTTCACACTGTCGAAGGCCTTACGTAGGTCCAGTTTAAGGCAAGCTCTCACACCCATAGGGTTACTAAAATCACGAATTTGCTCATGAGCGAGGAGTGTGGAGTCTGCTAAAAGTCTATCCTTCAGGAATGCTGCCTGATTAGGTGAGATCAGCTCAGAAATAACATGCTTGAGTCTATTGCAGAGGATCTTACTAATAATTTTGTAAATCACATTGCAACAAGCGATCGGCCTGTAATCCCCTAGGCCCGATGCTGTTGCATTTTTAGGCACGAGCGTAAGAAAAGCATGATTTACACTAGCAGGTAACTTACCCGAGCTGAAAAAAGATGAGACACCAGAGGTAACATCAGGACCGATAACATCCCAGTTGTGACGAAAAAATTGTGCATTCCAACCATCTGGCCCTGGCGCTTTGTCAGACCCAATTTGAAACAAAGCCTGCTTGATTTCATCATGTGCAACCATCCTATCCATCCAGAACGAAGCCTCAGTAGATAATTTCCGTTTAGTAATGAGTTCAGGGAAAACATTCCAGTAGTCTTCTTGATTATATAAGCTTTGGTAAAATATAGGAGCTTCCGCACGAATAGCTTCATAGTTAATAAGTCGGTCCCCGTCGGACTTAATAAGATGGTTTAAGCTATTATAACATTGCCTCGACTTCAGGGAGGCATAGAAAAATCTCGAATTCCTATCTCCCAGGGACAGCCAACTCAGCCTACTTTTTTGCCGCAGGTCTTCCTCCTCAACATTCAAAGCATTAATAAGGTTTTGGGATGCCAAAAGCTCCAGTTTCTGAAGAGCAATATCAGTATTCAATCTCACATCAGATTGGATAGATTCAAGATCCTTACGGCACAAGGCAACATTTCGGTGATTTGCAGAACTTGCGGCCCAAGTCTTTAGACCATATTTTAGCAATTTGAGTTTGGTGTGTAAGTGCTGTAGAGTCATTCCACCACAAGGCCGGCCCCAATAAGCAGAAATAAAGTCCTTATACCTGACGTGCGTCTATATTTCATATATTCACGCACGTTTTCTTTTGTGTTTCTCCGTGTTTTTCCGCCGTCTCTTATTCGTTTTCGTATGTTTTCCCGTTTTCTTTCACTTTTCTTTGTTTGTCCATGATTGCAGGGGATTGACCATGTAGGGGACGTTTAATGATGATATCCCAAGTCCCCGGAGCAACGGGAGAAGTCACGCGTGATCCAGGGGGTCAAACGGCGAAGTATTCATCTTTCAGCCCCTCACCCGGTCGGTTGGTCATCTCCAACCGATCGGGTGATGCACGCGTGCACCAACCGGTCGCTACCGCAGCTCACAAAGAAGTCACCCGACCGGTTCACAGACCGGTTCTGCGAGCGGCTGTGTTCTCTGTTTTCTCGAGCAGAATTCCAACCGATCGGGTGACTCTCACCCGATCGGTTCATCTGTAGCTGAAGAAGATGAGCTGAATACACGGACGATTCAACCAGCCGATTCACCCGACCGCTCCAAGATCCAACCGGTCACTCAAGAACTCACCCGATCGGTTCATGTGATCGGGTGAAAACTCGCCGTTTTCTGATATTATTTGTAACGGATCAACCGATCGGTTGACTTGTCAACCGATCGGTTGATGCGACGGCCTATATATAGAGCCCCTAGGGTTCCAGAAACGGGGGGTTGCTGTTTTTCTACTGTTTTATTTCCTTGTGACGGCTGTAATTGTTACTCTTTTGTAAGTATTCAGATCTTTCTAAAATTTTAGTATTGTCTTTATTACTCCTTTACTTCCGCATTGCAATTGTCCGATTATGATTTCAACGGTTAAATTTCATTTAGATTGCTTTTTCATGAATTTTTGTGAGTAGTTCCCAAATCTGGGATTTTGGTGGAAACCCCTTCGGGGGCTCTTCCCGATGCGTCCGTAGGGTTAGGAAATCGATAGGGAGTAGGAATCTAACGGTTACGCGGGGTGTTTCATTGTCATCGGCGGGAAAAAGACCGCCTTTGACCGTTGGGCCAAGGGGGAATAAACTTGGCGGTTGACTCCCTAGCTATAGCTCACGCCTTTAGCGTAGACGCCGAATCCTAGCACGCGGGAGCGGCAGGATGAGACGTCGGGAGATATCGTTGCGGGCTTAGTGCTCCCGGGATCGATCAGTGTTAATGGACACAGGAGTGCCCACTGATCGAATCCGGGAAGTCCGGTGTATCATCCTGGGCACCGACCGGAATATCGGGCCCATGGGACGCCGGTACCACTTTCAGAGGCAACGTCTCACCATTAGACCCTAATCCCGATCGCTATCCATACCCGTAGGCCGTATCGGCGAGAGTCTCTCGTCGGGTTGGAAACCAAAGTCCCGGGTTTACTTTCTTTTTGTTCATACCCTTTTATTTCCTTTCGTGACAACCATCTACCGATTCGGGCTAGCTCGCCCCTCGGGGTGATTTTGGTCCTACCTGACCCAAGCACAACCTCGCCTCCCTGAGTTCGATATTCCCGCACCCTACACTAACCGTGAAACTTGCGGTAAACGACACCGCGCCGCCGCGCCGCAAGCGGGGCGCCGGTCAAGTTTATGGCGCCGTTGCCAGGGAGGCAACGTGCTTGATATTTTAGGATCTCTTGAACCCTCGTGTCTAGCTCACATCCCTACCTCGCGATAATTTTCGCATTCTCTTTTTTCTTTTTCTTATTTGTTTTTCTTATTTTTATTTCTTATTTTATCTGTTTCTTTCCCACTTGTCGCTTCACGGGTGTTTGTTGTTTTTCATGTGCAGGAGTTCAAGGAGTCTTGACGACTTGATTCCCCTCGATCCAGAGATTAACGCCACCCTTAGGCGTTTGGCCGCCGAGAAGCGAAGAAGGGAAGATCCCGAATCCATGGAGGAGAACACCCCACCTCACAAGTCTCTGCTGGAGTACTCGATGCCCTCCATCGAGTCAACTTCCGCCATCCGATCTCCAGCTATTGCGGCCCAAAGCTTTGAGCTGAAGCCGTCTCTAGTGACATGGATCCAGCAGGACCAGTTTACGGGTGCGCCCATGAAGAGCCCGATAGAGCACCTGGACTCCTTCTTGGAGAAGTGTGACACCTTCCGAATTAATGGTGTCACTACAGAGGCTATCTGTCTGAAGCTGTTCCCCTTCTCTTTGCGGGACAAAGCCAAGCAATGGTTAAGGGGGAAGGACCCCAACACTTTCAACACCTGGGAGAAGCTCTCCAACGCTTTTCTGACGAAGTTCTTTCCTCCGGGGAAGACCATGAAGTTGAGGAGTGAGATCTCCTCCTTCTCCCAGGCCAGCCACGAGTCCTTGCATGAGGCTTGGACGAGATATAAAGAGATGCAAAGAAGATGCCCTCACCATGAGCTTCCGAAGTGGCAGATTATCAATCTGTTCTACAATGGGTTGAGGGATGACCTTAAATCTTCTATGGACGCCGCGGCTGGGGGTTCCTTCATGTCTCGAAGCGAGGAAGATGCCGGGAATATTCTGGAAAACATGGCATCCAACAATGAGCGGTGGTGCGACGAGAGAGCCACACCAAGAACTGGGGGTATACACAGGGTCGAGGACGTCGACAAACTTTCAAGCAAGTTCGACTTGCTTTCGACCCAGATCTCCGCACTGATGGTAGGAGCCGGTGGGGCCGGTACACAGCAAGTTTCTGCGGTAGAGTCCGAATTCCTTGGAGAATTCGACGGTGGTGACATCTCACCACCGTTGGATCAGGCGAGCGCACTATTTTACAACCCCACGGGGAATGCGCCATATCCGCCAAGGACAAATTCCAACCCGGCCTACTCTCCCAACAACCGGAACCACCCGAATTTCAGTTACCGCCCACCATTTCAGCCCTCGCCGCCTCAGCAGCCGCAGCAACAAATCTATCAGCCGGCTAGACCACCGCAGAATCAGGGTCAGCTGCAACCGTTACAGCAGCAACCTCAGCAACAAACGTACGCTCCCAGGAATCAGCAGCCGTTCCAGCAGCAGCAGTATGGCCAACAGAGGGCCGTCTCTCTGGTTGAGTCTCTCTTGACTCAATATATTACCAACCAGGAGAGGATCAACCAAAAGCTGGAAATGGGCCAGCGGACCCTCACGGACCAAGTAACCCAGCTGGGGTTACAGGTGGCGAACCTTGCTAGGTCACAAAACCAATTGCCGCCACAACCGGAGGTGAACCCGAGAGGAGCAACACAAACATCGGCACTCGTGCACGAGCACGCGAATGTGTCCGCTATCGTTCTGAGAAGCGGGACACAAATCCCTACTAGAGTGCCCCCTAGCAACCCGGAAGCACCATTGGTCGTCGAGAGACCGACTGAAAAATTAAACGACACCGGTGCTTCGTCATCAAATCCCATGACTCCAGAGGGAGTGTCTGAAGAAGAGAAGAAGAAGGAGGAAGAGAGCCCAAGAGTGTATAAACCCGTTGTGCCATTTCCACAACGGTTGGCTCAGGCGAAAATTGATGAGAAATATGGGAAGTTCTTCGCTATGGTCAAGGACCTAAGCTTGCAAATCCCCTTCTTGGAGGCAATCGAGACAATCCCCTCCTATGCAAAATTCTTGAAAGATTTGGTGACCAAAGGGTCAAGAAAAGAGAAAGTGGTGCTGACGGCAGAATGTAGCGCTCTTATCCAGAGGGATAACCCGCCAAAGCTCAAGGACCCGGGGAGCTTCTCTATCCCTTGCACGATCGGGGCTGTGAAGATTAATCGTGCACTCGTCGATCTAGGAGCGAGTGTTAGCTTGATGCCCTTGTCGATGTACAGAAGGATAGGAATGGGTGATTTGGAGCCCACCGGGATGACCCTACAACTAGCTGACCGGTCGGTCAAATATCCAGTGGGAATTGTTGATGATCTCCCCGTGAATGTGAGAGGGGTGCATGTGCCTGTGGACTTTGTAGTCATGGACATGCCCGAAGACGCACACACCCCCATTATCCTGGGACGGCCTTTCATGGCCACTGCTGGCGTTCTTATAGATGTGAAGAACGGAAAACTCTCCTTGAACGTCAGCGGAGAGAAAGTTGAGTTTGACCTGGGACTATCCATGAAGCACCCCGACCCTCCTGATGACCTCCGGTGTAATTTGCCGGAGATAGAAGAAGAAAAGGCTGTAGAGGAGAGCTCCTGGGAGATTCTCCTGAGAAACCCCCCCGATGACTTGGGGAATTCTGAAGATGAAGAAGGCCCCGAAGACAAAGAAGCTGCTGGAAGACCGAGTGCAGCGAAAACGACCCCTCCCGGGTTCCCCAAGTTTCCTCCTGTAAGGAGAACGGGGAAAGAGCTTACAGACCTCACTAAAGACGAGGTCCGAATCCTGAAGAAGATGGCGGGAAGCGCCAACACCAAGGAAAAGCCCCCGGATCTCAAGAACAAAGGGAGGGTGGTCGAGCAAGTACTTTTCCAGCCGCTGACTACCCCGAGTGCCTTCAGCTCCAACAAGGAAGAGATGCCTAAGTTTGTGCATCACCCGTATAAGCCACCATGAGCATCTCTTGCGGGCGTCGAGCCAACGACTTTAAACAAGTGCGCTTCATGGGAGGCAACCCATGTTCTAAACTTTTTCCCACTTTTTAGCGTTATTTTTCACTTTATTTTATCTATTTTTATAAATAAAATCAGCCACAAGAACATCCGTTCGGGGACTTAAGCAAATTTCTTCGTTTTTGCAGGAAACAAGCCCCAACCGATCGGGTGACAACTCACCCGTTCGGTTGGGATGTATCAGATACATGCCGAGATCTGTCCCCGAATGAACCGATCGGTTGAGTAATGAAGAGACCGGGTGGCAGACCGGGTGAGCTGGGGAGAACTCTCGGGAAATTTTGGGGAATATCAACCGATCGGTTGAGTTCGAGCGCGATCGGTTGACCTGACCGGGTGAGCAGCCCTAAGTTCTCGGGAAAATTGTGTGGAGCGGCCAACCGGTCGGTTGAAAATTCAACCGATCGGTTCGCCTGTAGCATCTCTTCGGTGAGATTTTCAACCCAACCGTCAACCGATCGGGTGACAAGTCACCCGGTCGGTTCGACTTAAAATCCTATATAACCACCCCCGACACCCGTTCGTTTTCTCCCTCGCCCGATCGCCCGACCCTCTGCCGTTTCGTCTCCCGTCGTGCGCCTTCCTGCTCTCTTCCCCAAAATCAGCCTCGATCTTCTTCTCCAACCATTTCCCTACCCATCCACCATCATTTCTCTCCATTCCCCCGTCATCTCCCTACACACAAACCCTAGATTTCCCCCAATTCCCCCCCCCCCCCCCCCCCCCCCCCGCTTCGGAACTTGTTGAAGAGATCGCTGCGGCTTCACATCGTGCTCCAATCGAGCAGCATCGGGGCATCCACGAGCAACTATCTTCATCTCATTTTGGGTAACCTCGCTCCTTTGCTTAATTTTAATCTTTTCCCAAATATTCTGTTTGCTTGTTGGTCGTATTTTGTGTTTGTGTTGAATTCGTTGTACTTTCACACACCTACGCGCACAAACACACCTACACAATGCCTCCCCGCCGTATTAAACCCACCGACGCTAGCTCTTCAAACCCTAGGCCCACCCGTCGTACCCGTCGCACACAGCCCACCACCTCTAACCCATCCACCACACCACGCACCACTTCCCCACCTCCCGGTTACGATCCCGAATATGGGATGCAATTCCAATCCGATGACCATGCCGACCGATTCACGGCCATGGTCCTCCTTGCTGGTCAGGGTGGTCGGATAACCCAGGAATCCGTCGACCGTGACCTCCCCTTCCTTCAAAACTTCGTTCGCCACATCCGCGAAGACCCACCCGACGTCTCCGAGCTCCACATTCCACCCCCCACGACTCCTGGTCCCCAGCGCAGGCCCCCGTCACCACCCCCAGAGGGTGGTGCCCCTGCTTGATTTTTCTCTCCCGCTTTTGACCCCCCCCCCCCCATTTTTGTGCCCATCTGTCTTTTCGGGGCCCTGCTTTGTCTCTGTCGGAGGGAGGGGACTATTTGCGTGTTATTTTCTAGATTCACCCCCTTTTGTTTTTGACTCCCCCTTGCACATATCTGGATTTCATTGATCATATCGTTTCGCTAGCTCTTTCTGGTCTAGCTTGGGGGAAGTCTACTTTGGTGTGCTGTCGTGTTTTGTTTGTTTTTCTCATTTGTGTGTGTTTGTTTGTTTTTCACTTTTTTTTGAGTGTCGTGTCGTGTTATTTTATTTTATTTTTATTTTCGTATTGTTTGATTTTGATCTTGTTTTTTCTTTCTTTTTCAGTTTTATCTATGTGTTTTCCTCGTTTTCATTTCTTTTCGTGTCTGTGCGTATTTCCCCCCATTTTCCTTGCCCTCCTGTACTCACTCATATTGCATTGAGGGCAATGCAAACTTCAGCTTGGGGGAGTCGCACTTCGTGCGTCATTTGTGTTGTTTTTCTACGTTATTTGAGTCGTTTTCCATCGTGTTTTTCTTTTTTCTTTTTCCTTCTTTCTTTAGCTCTTTCTCCTAGAAATGAATCCTATGATGAATCGCCACAAAGTCACACACACCTAGCATTGCATCGATAATCACACTCACTAACTAACCCTAGGATTTCGAGTCCTCTTGCATTTCACGCATCGTGGGTCCACTTAGCTTTTTGTGAGTCGTGTGTCGTGGCTAGCATTTGGTGTGCTTCTGCTTTGTAATTTTACTTTATATACCTGTCCAGGAATGACCCCTAGATTGTCATGCTTCGATATTGAATATGTGGTATTTGCTTCTAATGTTTGCTTCTATATGCATGCTAAATATATATCGTATACTTCATTTCGCATGCGTCGGGATTCCACAACTAAGGACTAGGATACCCCATTTAGCCTAAGCTCTATTTAGCAACAATAGTCTCCTTTGCCCGAGTGTTTAGATTTCGACTTCTTTTTTGTTTTACTTGGTGCAAATCCCCTCGTCGTGTACCGTTCTCCCACTTGGGAGAGTACACATGTGTATAGCCAATATCCCAAAAATTCAAAAAAAAAGGAGAAAAGAAAAGAAAAACCCAAAAAGGAAAGAAAAGAAAAGGATTGTATAGCCAAAAAGCCAAAAAAATATGCAAATACCCAAAACCCAAAAAAAATTCCCGTGTGAATATTTTCATACTTGCCAAGAATAAAGGGAAGGCGAGAATTTGCACCGAGTGTTCTTCTCCACATCATCTCAACCCCCGTCGTTATCGAAAGCGCTTGGCTTAGGAGCTATTTAGCTTGTATCTTGGCTATAGTGGCGTGATTTCCTAGACCCTAGTTGTGGAGTCCCCGATGCATGATACGCTTCTTTTCCCACTCTTCTCATGCATGATTGAACTTATATTCGCCGCTCAATTCAATTCGGATCGATATTTTGGGTCATTTCTTGGATTTGTGTATATCGAGCCTCATTGCACATCGTAGAAAGCTTCACCATTTGCTAGCACACGGCCACGCTCACTCGCGCTTCACTGCATGGACCCACGACACTTATTTGGACTCGCTTTCCTAGGTTTAGTGGTGTGATTTGGCGTTTGCTTGCTAGGTGTGTCGTTTTTGATTTTGATGGCTCTGATGGACGATCTAGGGCTTAGAGTTTTCTTTTTCTTTCTTCCTCTCTATTTTTCCCTTCCGAGCTCCTACTCTCACTCGTCTTCCTCGAGGACGAGGAAGAGTTCAGCTTGGGGGATTTTGACGTGCGTCTATATTTCATATATTCACGCACGTTTTCTTTTGTGTTTCTCCGTGTTTTTCCACCGTCTCTTATTCGTTTTCGTATGTTTTCCCGTTTTCTTTCACTTTTCTTTGTTTGTCCATGATTGCAGGGGATTGACCATGTAGGGGACGTTTAATGATGATATCCCAAGTCCCCGGAGCAACGGGAGAAGTCACGCGTGATCCAGGGGGTCAAACGGCGAAGTATTCATCTTTCAGCCCCTCACCCGGTCGGTTGGTCATCTCCAACCGATCGGGTGATGCACGCGTGCACCAACCGGTCGCTACCGCAGCTCACAAAGAAGTCACCCGACCGGTTCACAGACCGGTTCTGCGGGCGGTTGTTCTCTGTTTTCTCGAGCAGAATTCCAACCGATCGGGTGACTCTCACCCGATCGGTTCATCTGTAGCTGAAGAAGATGAGCTGAATACACGGACGATTCAACCGGCCGATTCACCCGACCGCTCCAAGATCCAACCGGTCACTCAAGAACTCACCCGATCGGTTCATGTGATCGGGTGAAAACTCGCCGTTTTCTGATATTATTTGTAACGGATCAACCGATCGGTTGACTTGTCAACCGATCGGTTGATGCGACGGCCTATATATAGAGCCCCTAGGGTTCCAGAAATGGGGGGTTGCTGTTTTTCTACTGTTTTATTTCCTTGTGACGGCTGTAATTGTTACTCTTTTGTAAGTATTCAGATCTTTCTAAAATTTTAGTATTGTCTTTATTACTCCTTTACTTCCGCATTGCAATTGTCCGATTATGATTTCAACGGTTAAATTTCATTTAGATTGCTTTTTCATGAATTTTTGTGAGTAGTTCCCAAATCTGGGATTTTGGTGGAAACCCCTTCGGGGGCTCTTCCCGATGCGTCCGTAGGGTTAGGAAATCGATAGGGAGTAGGAATCTAACGGTTACGCGGGGTGTTTCATTGTCATCGGCGGGAAAAAGACCGCCTTTGACCGTTGGGCCAAGGGGGAATAAACTTGGCGGTTGACTCCCTAGCCATAGCTCACGCCTTTAGCGTAGACGCCGAATCCTAGCACGCGGGAGTGGCAGGATGAGACGTCGGGAGATATCGTTGCGGGCTTAGTGCTCCCGGGATCGATCAGTGTTAATGGACACGGGAGTGCCCACTGATCGAATCCGGGAAGTCCGGTGTATCATCCTGGGCACCGACCGGAATATCGGGCCCATGGGACGCCGGTACCACTTTCAGAGGCAACGTCTCACCATTAGACCCTAATCCCGATCGCTATCCATACCCGTAGGCCGTATCGGCGAGAGTCTCTCGTCGGGTTGGAAACCAAAGTCCCGGGTTTACTTTCTTTTTGTTCATACCCTTTTATTTCCTTTCGTGACAACCATCTACCGATTCGGGCTAGCTCGCCCCTCGGGGTGATTTTGGTCCTACCTGACCCAAGCACAACCTCGCCTCCCTGAGTTCGATATTCCCGCACCCTACACTAACCGTGAAACTTGCGGTAAGCGACACCGCGCCGCCGCGACGTAAGCGGGGCGCCGGTCAATACCCAGGGAGGGAGGCCCAGGAATTAAAATATTTAAATGGTTTCGGCGGAGTACTGACCTTTGCGAGGAGATAAACTAGCATGGGCCGATGGTCACTGGTGTCAGTAGTAAGGTAATCATAGTAGGAAGAAGTAAGCTGGCTAAACCAAAATGGATTGCATAAGATCCGATCAAGCCGAGCAATAATACGGGATCCACCAGTTCGCTTATTGTTCCAACTGAAACAGCCACCCGAGCTTTTGAGATCAGTGAGCTGACAATTCCCAATACAAGTATTGAACTCATCCATTGCTTTCGCATCAACAGGACGGCCGCCTAATTTTTCAGACGCAGTACGAACACAATTGAAGTCACCACCCACCATCCAAGGCAACATATTAACCAGTGAAGAGTCAGCCAGGAGGTTATTATATAGGGAAGTGCGTGAGGACGCCAAGTTGAGGCCATATACAGCAGTCAAACCCATGATCAAACCGGCCTTGTTAGAAAATAAGATTGTAATGTGCTGATCTGATGAAGCTATGGGGTTAATATTCCAAACATTGGAGTCAAAGAGGATAACAATCCGCCCTCCTTTATGATGCACCCTGTTATCAACACTGCCCCAAAATGGGGGGAAGCACCTGGCTATACGACGGGAGTTGCAAGAATCTACCTTAGTTTCAAGAAGACACACAATTGAAGGAGAGTACTTACGAAGGCACAATTTCAGATTTGAACGCCGGGCCGAATTATTAAGCCCACGGGTATTCCAGAAGAAGACCGACATTACAACATAGGGGTTGATGGCGCCACTGATGGCGCAATTCGTGCACTTCGGCGTACAGAGGTTGGTGATACCGCAGCATTTTTGGTCCTAGCAGCCTTGGGTGGATCTCTAGCTTTTCTCAATTCTTGATGTAATAGAAGCCAGGCAGGGTTCTCAATTGTAGATTGTTCAGGGGGTTCACAAGGTTCTGGGGAGCCACCAACCAATCCAACATTGGATCTTCCAACTACAGCATCAGATACCGAAATGATAGGGGGTGACTGCTTGTCGTGACCATCAGCACAAGAGGAATATTGCTTGCTTTGAATAACTCTCAGTACATGAGCCACATGAACAACACGCCTAAAAAAATATCGAAGGTCCCTGATAATCACCTCTCTCTCAGGAGCTATGGTTGCAGAATTCTTGTCCTTCTCTACAGTCGGACCGGCATGGGCACTGCGTTCACCCAATTCAAAGCAAGGGGAAGAGTCTTGCTAGGAACAATATTTGAAAGGGACTGCGGGTCCTTAGATAGGGGAGACCCAGAATGCGGCAGAATAGGATCAGAGGGAAAAGTGGATGTTAGGCTGCCCTGAGCCCCTGAATTGGCAAAAATATTCGTATTAGCAACCCCCAAAGGGCATTGCTTATCCAAGTGACCGAAGCACGCACAAGCGTCACATCTAGGAGGTTCCCCTTCATATTTCACATCAATAAGAATAGTGGAGTGGTCATCTAGTTCAACAGGAACCTGTCTCATTAGCTTAGTCTTAGAATTAACCTCCACTAAGCATCGGGCATATGAGATTCTGTCGAGATTAGCAGTAGCTTTGTCTAGACAAATTGGTTTCCCAATAACGCTAGCAATGCAATTCAAAATACCCAAGGTCCACATGGGGAGAGGGAGATTATGTAGTTGTATCCAGACTGGGACCGCAATCAGGATATCACTGTTGTGCTGAATAGTAGGAGTCCAATTCTGAAGCACCAATAGCCGCCCATCAAAAAGCCATGGCCCCCCATGCAGAATAGAATCACGGTCACTTGCAATTTCAAATTTAAAGTAAAAGTAACCATTTTCCCGAGAGAAGATACGGAGGCCCCCTTTGATTCTCCAAAGACGCTCCGTCCAAGATTTGATCTGACCAAAATAAGGAACGTCACCCAGGACGTAACCAACAAGGGTATTTTCCCAACGAGAGGCTCCCTCAGAAAGCATAGAGTCAGAGACTTTAGCCTTTACCACTCCCTCCCCACAAACGGTGGGAGGAACAAAGCTCATCACAAGCGGATCAGCATACTTCCTACGAGTAGCACAGATGTCAGACCAAGATTGCTTGCACCCAGAGGGGATGATACGAGAAACCGGCCTGACTGGAGCTTTCTCCAAGGGAACAAGAGGAATACGTGCTACAACCCTAGATCCACTATGGACAGATCTATGAAATAGATGTTTTGATGATCCCCTCAGAAATCTATAGTCATCTCGTTGCCCTCGATTGCCATCACGTTGCCCTCGATTGCAACGTAATTGAACAGATCCACGATGAACAGATCCGGAGCTCACCTTGGGATTGATCTTGGATTTCACCTGCTGCCAGCCGTCGCCCAAAATCGAATCAGGGGATATTCCTTTGCCGCCGTTACCCCCCACAAACTTATCATCGTTGCCTTCCACAGGTTTGCGGAAGGAGCCGCCAGTGTCAGACTTCAGCCCAGAACCGCCATTATGGTTAGCAGCCAGGACAACTCCATCACCGGAATCGCCGACTCCGGAATCGCCGCTCATCTCACTTTTTTCTGTATATATATATATATTACATGTAGATATACATATACATGTACATATACATATATATGTATATGTATATATATGTATGTATGTATGTATGTATGTATGTATGTATGTATGTATGCATTATATATATTTTCTCACCCTTGTCCATGCACATCGCTGGTAGCCGTCGCTAGCTATTTTGCTTGCCTATTAACGACTAAAGCCATTGTTGTGCATAGCCACCCAGCCACCCAAAGTCCTCCTTTATCAATGTCTTCTTTTCAAAAAAACGTCCCTTAATAAAATTAGCCTTAATTTGTAATGCCCTACAAGCTACTGCACAAGTACTAGAGGGGGGGGTGAATAGTACTTTAAAAATAACAAGGAGTATAATTCCTAATTATAGTGCAAACAACTACCAAATCAATTTGCGGAAGCTTAAATTGAAGACAACAACAAAATTAACAATGCTAACAAAAGATATTACTGGGTTCGGATCCACCCAAGTCTCCCCGACTTGTTCCTGGTGATCCTACGTCCCAACCACCCGGATCCCCTCCGGATACTTAGGTTAGAAACCCTAACCCAAGATTTCCACTATGATATCTTGTGAAAAACCTTCACAAGATCAAATCATACATGCAATGGCAATAGTGAATCCCACAACCCGGGATCACAACCTTCTCTCACAACCGAGAGAATCAATAAGCAATATAAATGAGTTTATAATGAAATAAACAATCTTACCACAAAATCCTATACCTTGAGTTTTCTTACCAAATAGGTGCAAGGAGTGATTTGTGAAAGAGGAAGTCACCAAGACCTAGCACCACTGAAATGAGCAGCAATGGGTACCTAGGAGTGATTTGGAGACTTGAATCAAGCTAGAGCTTGAAGGGCTCACCAAGAACAAACTTCTCTCAAGATGGATTCTAGATCTAGAAAGTGAGAGAATGGATTTCTTGTGAGGATGAGAGCTTTGGAAATGAGTGAGAATCTCTATCTCTTTCAATCTCAATGAATCTCTTAATAGCAGCTCTAACCTAGAGAGAAATGACCAAGGTTCGTATTTATAGGGTCCCATAAAAACGAGTTAGGTCAAATCCCAACGGTTAGAAATCTGAAGCAACTAGTCGGTCAAAGAACAACCACTGACCGACTAGTTCATCAACTAGTCGGTCAGTCAAAAAACATGGACCGACTAAGTGAAGAACAGTGAAGAGATTGAATTTCAGACCTAGAAATCTAGTCGGTCCAAGAAGACTTTCTGACCGACTAGTTTCACAACTAGTCGGTCGGTGAGTGAACTTCGACCGACTAAGAGTCAAAAACAAATAGTCTGAATACAAATTGAATTAGTCGGTCCAAGAACAAATGTTGACCGACTAGATTATCAACTAGTCGGTCACCAAACGTTCTTAGACCGACTAACGATAAACTGTAGCTTAGGAGAAAATTGGCATGTACAGTAAAGCACAACTAGTCGGCCAAAAAAGCATCACTGACCGACTAGTTCACAAACTAGTCGGTCGGTGAGTCAACGTAGACCGACTAACTGTAAACAGTACTGAGCAAGAAAAGATTAACTCAAACTAGTCGGTCCAAGAAGCTTTGCCGACCGACTAGATCACCATCTAGTTGGTCAGTTCTTCTTCTTGAACCAACTAACATGCACGAACAAGTCCGAATCGAAGCACGATGCTTCGAGGAAGTTAGAATGGACTTCTACTAAGATCCTAGAGCTACGATATGAGCGTTATGAAGATAGAATTGTAAGATATACTCAAGGCTTAACATTCTATAGATCGAAGCTAAAAGACTATGAATAAAACCTTAAGGAACGGTCTTCGAGAGCTTCGATCAATTCTTCATGACTTCCAAAACGGTCCAAAAGCTTCAACGAAGCTTTAGGCAATGAATACGAGCTTTGAGAAGTCTTGAGATGTCGCTTTGATTGTTCTCATGAATTTGGCGACGATCTCCAATACTGCGCTCACAAATTGTTAGTTCATGAATTATTTATGTTTGCTCATCATCCAAAACCAAATCCGGGGAGTCCAATATTCAACATTCTCCCCCTTTTTGGTGATGACAAACCAACATAAATAATAATAAAAAATAATGATTCAAATGTAAAATACTTACTCCCCCTGCATTGATGACACGTTAATTCCAAAATGAATATATATAAATTGCATCAATCAGACGAGTAAGATATATAACGAGAATCAATTTTTGAAATATCGGATTTTGAAAATCCTTATATATATCTTAACTCCCCCTGAATCTAACACATCAAATTAGATTCTTGGAAATTGAGTTAAATTTTCATTTGCCCTATTTATTATCATTATCTCTCCCCTTTGGCATTATCCCAAAAATGGGGGGGGCATACAACGATAACAACTAGAATAAAGAAAATCCAACGTCGGGAGTTTTAGAGTATGACGATGGACCAAATTGACACCAAGGAAAAAGAGATGAAATCAAATCAAAGTGTGCCAAATTGACCATTATCGAAAAGCGAAAATTAAAAGCATCAAAATACCAAACATAAATTCATTTATTGAATAAAGTAACATACCCTCCAATATTCAATATACTTGGTTAAATTTGTGCATGGAAAACAATTCTATACAATCATAGAAATATAATCTATTTAACCCAGTTTTTAAGTGTCGAGCGACGATTTCACATATCATAGAAATTGAATGAATATTAAATGTGCACGACGAGGTAAAAGAGAACATCGATGTATATATATATATGAATACAATGAGTACATCCAAAAACACATCGACTACATCATAAGAAGTGCAACATACCATCTATATCAACATCAAAAAGGTACAACAAAATCATCAGAACACCATCATCAACATCCAAAATACATCAAATACACCGATATCCACAAAATCAAAAGTACATGAAAACAACGCCAACACTCCATCCTAACCCAAAACACTCTCAGTAAGATGCATCATCCAAAGATCATAGGAGAGGCCTCGAAACAGACGATCACGAGGAAGTGGCAGGATCAGCAGTCTCCGTGGGTCCAGTCGAGGGAGTGGACTCAGGCTCTGCTGCGAGGACAGGCGTGTCAACAGACGGGATCGTCGGGGCAGGAGTAGAGACATCGACGACTGGCTCAACGGCTGGGGTATCAACAGGAACATCAGCAGGCAAAACAGGAGCAGGGTCGTCAGAGGGAGCAGCAGCAGCATCAGAAGTCTGATCCACTGGTGCAGAAGTCTCTGGAGCACCGGAAGAGGTGCCAACTCCAGGAGCAGATGTGGAAGCAGCAGCAGCAGCAGTGGCCTCAGCGCCACAAGCTAAGGAGGTGACAAGCTCATCAATATCCTCATCATCCATCTCCTCATCCTCAGAAACAGGAGGAGGAAGCTGAATGCCCATCAAACTAGCCATACGGCAAACTACCTCCTCGGTACGAGCCAAACGAGACTCGTGACGACGAAGTAACCGAACGACATCATCAAGTGTGGTGGTAGGAGGAGGGGCTGCAGCAGCTGAAGGTGTGGCCTGGGATGCAGAAGGAGTCGACCGCTGCACGTGACGGAGTGCCGCAAGAGATTTCTTGACGGCCGTCGCGTTCAGGGGAGGACCCAGGGGACGCTCATCATCTGGAGGCAAAGGAACACCAAAACGACGGAAAACCAAGGTCAGAAGACAAGGATATGGGATGTGCGCAGATTTAGTGGTCTTGCGAATACACTCGAAAGAGTCCATCTTGTCGAGTATAATGCGAGCCCAATTAATCTCGCTACCCATAAAAAGAGCGTATATCAACTTCAGAAAAGGCTGAGACGGAAGTGAGGAAGGATCCATACTTGGGCAAAAGACAGAATTTCAAGATCAGGTTAATCACCCAAGCATTCGGCTTGAATGATTTAGAAGGGACGCCTATGAATGCAGGGGGGATAACCTGGAAGATTTTAGCGAGGGTCCGCTGATCGAGGGAGGAGATATCGTCTACAGAGATGTCAGACGGGAGGAGGCCACACGATGAGCAACCTATCAACTCCCCCAAGATCTCTGCCGTGAGGACTATCAGAGTCCCCAAAACAGAAGTCTTGATGGAGTGAGTCTCATCGTACTGACCCCGGGAACGATTGGCATAGAAAAGCTTGACCAGGCGAGGATATGGTCGTGGGTTCGCCTTAGGGTCAAATCTAAGGTAGTCCAAAGGTCCACTATAGGATAAAAGATCCGCAAGGCCAAGAAAATCAAAAAACTGAACGTAATGCTCCAACAGCAGTGGACAGTGCTCTATACGGTTGTAAGCCGCTAGACACTGAGGGTCGTCGCGACACAACGATATATCTACACCGCCTACTGGCATCGGGCCTTTACCCTTAGCCTTACGGGTCTTAGGAGGAGGTGGAGGAGGGGGTGGAGTAGGTGCCTTCTCGGGATGCTCAGGAGTGTATTCTTCCTCGGAATCATCCTCGGAGTCACTATCTGAACACTCACCGGGAGGGGTAGGTGCACGGAACATTTTGGGTTTAGCTTTGGGCTTGGAAGATTGGCCTGTAGGTTTGGGCTTGGAGGTCCTCTTTCTCTTCAACGGTGTTGAAGACGAAGAGGGGGGACGAGTGGTCTTGGCCCTACGCTTAGGTGGGGTCGAAGCGGTCGCGGCCTCTATGGTCATGGGGGATGCCCCAGAGGAGGTAATCGGGATCCTCGTTCTTGCCATGATCGCGGCACAATGAGATCAATCAAGCGATAGGAGAAGATCAAACAACTTAAGCTCAAACCCTAGAACCGAAAACAAAGAAGCCCTAAGATTAAATTCGAAACCCTAGAGTAGAAATCAAGTCCTAGGACAAACCCTAGAGATGAAAACGAGACCTAGGAAGAAGGGAGTTACCTAGGTGGAGTGATCGACGGCGAAAGGCGGCGGAGTTGGCCAGAAAAATGGCCGGAGATCGACGGGAAGACGAGGAGACACGAGCGGGGTTTGGGGGATTTCGAGCTGGAGAAACGAATTAGACCGACTAAACTTAGAAACAATCGGATAAAATGAGAATAAGTCGGTCGAAATCGCGAAAAGACGTGACTGCCCTTGAGCACTTAGTCGGTCACAGTTCAAGCACTGACCGACTAGATTACGATCTAGTCGGTCGGTAAATGAGCTTAAACCGACTAAGTCGAAACAGAGGCAAAACGAAAATTCTAAGGCTAGAGTTAGTCGGTCACAGTAAAATCACTGACCGACTAGTTTTCAATCTAGTCGGTCGGTAAGTGAACTGTGACCGACTAAAAGAAGTCAATGACAAGGGAAAGTTCAAAGCATGAACTAGTCGGTCTGAGTTCACTAGCTGACCGACTAGATGTGCATCTAGTCGGTTGGCTGATGAACTGAAACCGACTAGAAGAGTCCAAAAGATGATAAATAAGATCTCTCCACAAAACACTTGGACGAAACATCTTAACCCTCTCATAAGTCATCTAAACTACCCCATAAAACATCGAAATCTCAAATACGACATTCAAATAAGAATTCGAGCAAAAATTCAAACATATCACATAGAATCCCGAAAAATTCAATAAGTCTAGCATGCCGAAATATTGCGAAATATAATAGCATGCAAGATAATTGAATGAAACATGAATCATATATCTCGGATTCACTCATAATCCCCAATTCTCGACGCAACCGCACAAAGGAGTCCTCCTTTAGGGGTTTCGTGAAAATATCGGCGATTTGCTTTTGGGTTTCAACGTACACTAATATGATGTCCTTTTTAGCAACATGATCATCTAAAAAATGGTGTCGGACATCTATGTGTTTAGATCGGGAATGGTGCACCAGATTCTTTGAAAGACAAATAGCACTTTGGTTATCCACCATGATAGGGCTAGTATCACAATGAATACCAAAATCCTTCAATGTGTGTCTCATCCAAAGAACCTGGGCACAAGCGGCACCGGCGGCAATGTATTCCGCCTCGGTGGTTGAAAGTGATACCGAATTTTGCTTCTTGGAAAACCAAGAGACAAGGGAATTTCCTAGAAAATGGCAAAGTGCCACTAGTACTCTTCCTGTCGGATTTGCATCCCGCATAATCAGCGTCACTATATGAGACTAACTCATATGTGCTAGATTTCGGATATAGTAATCCAAAATCTAAAGTGTAACTTAGATAGCGAAAAATACGTTTAACCGCTACTAAGTGAGAATCCTTAGGTTGAGACTGATAACGAGCACAAATACAAATGAAAAACATAATATCGGGCCTACTTGCGGTAAGATAAAGTAAACTACCTATCATACCTCGATATAGACGAATGTCTACATCTTTTCCGCCCGTATCTTTATCAAGATGCGTTGTAGTGCTCATAGGAGTCTTTTTCCCGGAGGCATTCTCCATTCCAAATCACTTTAGCAACTCCACCGTGTATTTCGTTTGGTGGATGAAGATTGCATCGTTCAATTGGCGAATTTGGAGACCTAAGAAATATTTGAGTTCGCCCATGTGGCTCATCTCAAATTGTTCCTTCAAAACATTAGAAAACTCTTCGCAAAGAGTGAAGTTAGTAGCACCGAAAATGATATCGTCAACATAAATTTGAACTAATAAAATATCATTATTCACATGCTTAACAAAAAGTGTAGAATCGGCTTCGCCCATTTTAAAATTCAAATCCAAAAGAAAATTCTTTAGGCGATCATACCAAGCTCGAGGAGCTTGTCTCAAACCATAAAGAGCTTTCTTTAGTTTAAAAACATGATTTGGAAATTTTTCATTTATGAAGCCCGGAGGTTGAGAAACGTAAACTTCCTCAACGACGTCTCCGTTTAAAAATGCACTTTTAACATCCATTTGAAATAATTTAAAATTTTTATGGCATGCAAAAGACAATAATAATCTAATTGATTCTAATCTAGCTACCGGAGCGACGGATTCTTCAAAATCGATACCTTCCTCTTGTCGATAGCCTAGAGCTACTAACCGAGCTTTGTTCCGGACGACGACTTGGTTTTCGTCGGTTTTGTTCTTGAAGATCCACTTTGTCCCTATGACGGTGTGGTTCTTTGATGGCAAAGGAACAAGCTCCCATACCTCATTCCTCTCGAATTGAATGAGTTCCTCCTCCATGGCAAGGATCCAAGCACTATCTTCGCACGCTTCAACTATATTCTTTGGCTCTATCGATGAGGCAAAGGCACAATTGGCGAAGTGGTGGACTTGCGATCTCGTCTTGACTCTATCATGAATATTGCCAATGACTTGCTCATGGGGATGGTCGCGAACGGTATGAAGCCGCTTGGGAATACCTTGATCACTAGGCACATTCTCAACAACTTCATTAGTCGGGTTAGTATCAATAGAATCAATAGACTTAGAATTATCAAACGAATCACATAAAACATCCATAGAATCATCATCATTTGAAATTCTAGAAGTAGTAAAATTCTCATTAAAAGAGACATGTAGTGATTCCTCGATCGTAAAGGATCTTTTGTTGTATATCCGGTAGGCTTTGCTGCGTGAGGAATACCCAACAAATATCCCCTCTTCCGATCTCGGATCAAACTTGTCCAAATTATCATATGTGTTTTTAATAAAACATTTTGCGCCGAAAACACGAAAATGTTTAACTTGAGGCAATCTACCAAACAACAATTCATAGCAAGTTTGTTTGGTGCCGGGCCTCAAAAGTATTCTATTAAACACATAACAAGCGGTGTGTACCGCTTCCGCCTAAAATTGATAACCAAGTTGACTATCTTCGAGCATAGTGCGAGCACACTCCACAAGCATTCTATTCTTCCTCTCAACAACACCATTTTGAGGAGGTGCGCGAGGGAAAGAAAACGTGTGAGTAATTCCAAGATCATCACAAAAATTTGAGAAAGACTCATTCTCGAATTCATCCCCATGATCACTACAGATAGTGACAATGGTGGTTCCGATGAGATTTTGTACTTTCTTCACAAATATTGTGATGTTTTCAAAAGCTTCATTTTTATTACATAAGAAAAATACCCATGTAAATCTAGAATAATCATCGACAATGACAAGTCCATATCTTGCATTTCCTAAGGAAGCAACTCTAGTTGGCCCAAATAAATCTAGATGTAATAGCTCTAGTGGCCGTTTAGTAGAAATGCTTTTCTTAGGTTTAAATGAAGATTTAGGAAGCTTGCCACGTTGACAAGAATCACAAAAACTTTTCTTTTCAAAAACGAGCTTTGGAAAACCTTTAATGGAATTTAATTTTGAAAGCTTATAAAGTGTTCCAAAGTTCATCTGTCCAAAGCGTCGATGCCATAAGTGTTGTTCACTTGTGTTGGCAACGAGACATTGTTCATATGACTTAGGGAGATCCAAAATATAGATATCTTTATGGCGTGTGCCGGAAAATAATAAATCATTATTATCATTCAAAATATGACACAATCCTTTCGCAAAGCTAACTTTGTAACCGTTGTCACAAAGTTAGCTTATTGAAATAAGATTATGATTTAAACCATTAACTAGATAAACATCACTAATTAAGGGTTTAGATGGGTTACCCACTTTACCAACACCGACGATGGTTCCGCTCTCGTTGCCTCCAAAGACTACCCGGTTCCCATTAGCAATGGGCACCACTCCGGAAAGCAATTGAGCATCGCCCGTCATGTGTTTTGAACACCCGCTATCGAGTATCCAATTCCCTTTGGAGCTAAATTTAAATTTGTTGCTCCTTTTCTTTTTCTTTTCCTTGAGTACCTAAAGATAGAAAATTTCATATCATGGTACCCAAGGTCATTGGGTCCTCAAAGGTTAGACCTTTGGAAGCCAAGTCCAATTGGACTTAGATTTCCCCACATAATTTCTACTATGCACAACATCCGAAAAATAAGCATTCATATACACTTGTTTTTCATCCATGCTTGTGTCCTTTGGGCTCCAAATAGTGAAAATCTTGGGAGCCCTCATCCTATTGGGTGCATGCATGCGACGTTGATTTCTACGTGATGCATGTTGTAGATAGGCATAAGGAACATGATGGAATGGTGCACGACGAGAATTATTCATATGATGAGGTGGGTGAACATATGCATGTGTGGGAACACGTGCGTGAGGGTGTCTCACATGGTGTGCACGTGCCCGAGAATGTGTTGCATAAAAATCATCATATGTGTGAGACGGTGGAGTAGGACGTGTGTTCCTACGTGGCATGGTATTGGTGTACATATAAGCATGCCCCTTCTTTGGAGGTCCACCCAAAGTGTGTTTCTTTCCGAAAGAGGGTGTGAACGAGGTGGAAGCACCATTAGTAGAAGAACTACCAATAGAGTGTTTGCTACCACTCGTAGAGTCACCGGAAGTTGGCCTAACAAAAGTAGTGGCCGATTTGGATGAACATCCCATCGTATACCCCAAGCCAATGTGGTGATTGGCCGGAAGTAAGTCACTTAGGATTTTATCCAAATGGTCCTTACCCTTATTGAATTTATTAATTCGGCCTAATGTGTTCTCATATTTCTCTTTGAGAGAACGCATAGAAGTATCCAAATTGGATACTTGCGATGTAAGCACATAAACACGAGATTTAAGATTCTCATTCTCAATACTCAAAGTCGAGTTTTGAGAAGTTAAATCCGCTATCTTATGTTCTTCCGGATCTTCAATGCAAACATGTTCAAGTTTAGATTTGAGATTAACAATCTCATTTCTTAACTCTTCAACAACGGTGTCGTTGTTGGTGATGATAGTCTTAGGCGAGGTTTGAATGCTAGCTAGATCATCTTTTACTTTAGTATATCTATTTACTAATTTAGTGTATTTAGACCATAATTGAGAGTTAGCATTCCTAAGATCATCCATAGTTACCTCATCGCCTTCGTCATCACTATCACCGGAAGAGGAAGATCCTTGATCATGCTCCTCTCTTGCCATGAAGCACATGTGCGCTTGCTCCACTTTCTCATCGTCCGACTCTCCGCTTGAGGAATCATCGGAGTCGGTGAATGTTGCTCCGACAAGTCCCTTTTTGTACCCCTTTTTGTACTTCTTGGACTTGTCGAACTTCGGCGCCTTCCACTTCTCCTTTTGCTTGTTTTGAGGACAATCCGCTTTGATGTGTCCTAGCTTATTGCATTTAAAACACAAAGGTGGAGAGGCGTTAGTAGAAGTAAATTTAGATTTTTGTTTGAAGTTACCCTTTCGGAAGAAGCGATTGAACTTCTTTGCCATGAGTGCAATGGATTCCATGTCCATTTCTTCTTCCGAGTCCTCATCATCGGTAGAGGTGGATGAAGCCGCCTTGAATGCAATCGCCTTTTTCTTAGGCACGTCTTGGTTCAAATATGACTTCATCTTTTCTTGTAACTTCACCTTGCTATCTTTGCGTACCTCGTATGACATCAAAGTACCCATCAATTGAACTACGGTATACTTATTCATGTCATTACCTTCCTCGATGGCGAAGGTACGTTTCTCCCAAGAAGAAGGAAGTCCTTCGATAAGCTTCGAACACTTCTCCTTTTGGGTATAGGATTTGCCGAGAGCCTCCAACTCGTTTATGATGTCGACGAAGCGAGCGTAATACTCATTCATCTTCTCGCCCTGTTGCATATGAAACATTTCGTAATCTTTGTTAACAACTACGAGTTTAGAGTCTCTTACCCTACTCGTCCCTTCATGTAGAATGAGGAGGGAGTTCCAAATTTGATATGCACTCTTACATGTGCATATCTTATTGAAGTCCTCGGGCTCCAATGCACATTGCAAGGCGTTCATTGCCTTGGCATTGCTTACCTCCGCGGCGACCTCCGCAGTTGTCCATTTCTCAAAGTCTTCTTCGGCGGGCTCGACGTATTCCTTCATTGTGGTCCTCCATAGAGATGCACTCCGGAGGAAGGTTTCCATCCGGCATTTCCAGTACCCGTAGTTGGTACCGTTGAAGAATGGAGGCCTCGTAGAGGAATGTCCTTCCATCACCGAAGACGCTCCTTCACGGTTCCTGAAGGTGCCATAGTCGGAAGGTGGACGCACGGTCTTGTTGTCGTTTGCAGACATAGCTAAGTATCTGGCTCTGATACCAAATGTAATGCCCTACAAGCTACTGCACAAGTACCAGAGGGGGGGTGAATAGTACTTTAAAAATAACAAGGAGTATAATTCCTAATTATAGTGCAAACAACTACCAAATCAATTTGCGGAAGCTTAAATTGAAGACAACAACAAAATTAACAATGCTAACAAAAGATGTTACTGGGTTCGAATCCACCCAAGTCTCCCCGACTTGTTCCCGGTGATCCTACGTCCCAACCACCCGGATCCCCTCCGGATACTTAGGTTAGAAACCCTAACCCAAGATTTCCACTATGATATCTTGTGAAAAACCTTCACAAGATCAAATCATACATGCAATGGCAATAGTGAATCCCACAATCCGGGATCACAACCTTCTCTCACAACCGAGAGAATCAATAAGCAATATAAATGAGTTTATAATGAAATAAACAATCTTACCACAAAATCCTATACCTTGAGTTTTCTTACCAAATAGGTGCAAGGAGTGATTTGTGAAAGAGGAAGTCACCAAGACCTAGCACCACTGAAATGAGCAGCAATGGGTACCTAGGAGTGATTTGGAGACTTGAATCAAGCTAGAGCTTGAAGGGCTCACCAAGAACAAACTTCTCTCAAGATGGATTCTAGATCTAGAAAGTGAGAGAATGGATTTCTTGTGAGGATAAGAGCTTTGGAAATGAGTGAGAATCTCTATCTCTTTCAATCTCAATGAATCTCTTAATGGCAGCTCTAACCTAGAGAGAAATGACCAAGGTTCGTATTTATAGGGTCCCATAAAAACGAGTTAGGTCAAATCCCAACGGTTAGAAATCTGAAGCAACTAGTCGGTCAAAGAACAACCACTGACCGACTAGTTCATCAACTAGTCGGTCAGTCAAACAACATGGACCGACTAAGTGAAGAACAGTGAAGAGATTGAATTTCAGACCTAGAAATCTAGTCGGTCCAAGAAGACTTTCTGACCGACTAGTTTCACAACTAGTCGGTCGGTCAGTGAACTTCGACCGACTAAGAGTCAAAAACAAATAGTCTGAATACAAATTGAATTAGTCGGTCCAAGAACAAATGTTGACCGACTAGATTATCAACTAGTCGGTCACCAAACGTTCTTAGACCGACTAACGATAAACTGTAGCTTAGGAGAAAATTGGCATGTACAGTAAAGCACAACTAGTCGGTCAAAGAAGCATCACTGACCGACTAGTTCACAAACTAGTCGGTCGGTGAGTCAACGTAGACCGACTAACTGTAAACAGTACTAAGCAAGAAAAGATTAACTCAAACTAGTCGGTCCAAGAAGCTTTGCCGACCGACTAGATCACCATCTAGTCGTCCAGTTCTTCTTCTTGAACCAACTAACATGCACGAACAAGTCCGAATCGAAGCGCGATGCTTCGAGGAAGTTAGAATGGACTTCTACTAAGATCCTAGAGCTACGATATGAGCGTTATGAAGATAGAATTGTAAGATATACTCAAGGCTTAACATTCTATAGATCGAAGCTAAAAGACTATGAATAAAACCTTAAGGAACGGTCTTCGAGAGCTTCGATCAATTCTTCATGACTTCCAAAACGGTCCAAAAGCTTCAACGAAGCTTTAGGCAATGAATACGAGCTTTGAGAAGTCTTGAGATGTCGCTTTGATTGTTCTCGTGAATTTGGCGACGATCTCCAATACTGCGCTCACAAATTGTTAGTTCATGAATTATTTATGTTTGCTCATCATCCAAAACCAAATCCGGGGAGTCCAATATTCAACATAATTTCCCCTAATCAAATTCATTAAGAACAAATGTTTCCTTTTTAACAAACCATAAACCAAACAAAACTAGCAGCTAGTGCAGATTCTTGACAGGCGTCAGGAGACCCTCCGGAACAAGACTGTCGATCTTGTTAGAGTGGCGACACGACTCGCCAGGAGAGTCCACCTGGGAGAGAGAAGATGGGATACGAGAGCGTTATCCATACGTGTTTCCTGCTCATTAGTTGATAAGAATTCCGAGAACGGAATTTTTCTTAAGGTGGATAGAATGTAACGGCCTGTATTTTTAGACGTGTGTTAGATCGTGCGTACCGGTATTTTATTTCAGTCGTCCGGATAATCTTTCATCCGTACTTTCTTTGTTACGCGTCGACGCGAGCGCGTCTCTGTTTTTCGTTTTTACCGTATCATCATTAATTGACTATCAAGTTTAACTAATTACTAGATTTAAATTATCTTACTAATTCAACTTGCTAATCACTTTAATTTTTTTACTAATTACTTTATTTCACCACTTAAATTATTTTAATTCATTTATTTTACTAATTACATTTAAATTTACTTAAATTAGCATTAATGAATTTACCTTAACACAACTTGTCATTCACATGTTAATTTTTATAATAGGGTTAGAGGAGAGAAACACGTTTCGTATTTCAGGTTCATCCCCCTAATAGATTAGTCATGTTAGCATTAATTCTCATTTTAAATCAAAACACATGTTTCTTCACATTAGTCAAAAGATTACATTAATTTTTGTCTAAATCAACAACCTAATCTAATTAATGGTTTTGACAAAATGAAAACTTTGTCCCATACTAATCTCCTTAAGAGCAGCCATTGTCTTCTCCCCTACAAAATCACTCTGCAAACCCATCGACACAAATCAAACCCTTTTGTAAACAAATCTTCCCAAGATCAACAAGCAAAACAAATTTCTCCCCAAACCAGGAACAAATCAAACACATCCCTTCTCATTGATCCAACAATTTAGCCCTTCAAATAAATTCCCCAAATTCGATATCAACCCAAACCAAATTCTTCAATCTGAAAATTGAAGTTTGAGGGATAAAACTCAGATCTGAAAACACAACTTCAGATCCAAACAAACCCATTTTCAGATCCTTCCCTCCACCTCTTCCCGTGCTCCCCTAGCCTGAGGACAGCCGCCGCGCCGCCAGAACACCTGCAGCGCCGCCCTTGCATGAGCTGCTGCGCTGCTACTGCCACACGCTGCTGCTGTTGCTGTGCTATGCCACCGAGAAACCGTCGCGCGTCGCCGTGCAGACCGCCCCCACTGCCGCCGAGAACGGCCACCGGCAGCCCCTCCTCCCTTGCGTGCGTGCGTGAGTATCTCTTCCCCTTTGCTTGCGTGAACTCCTTCCCATGGCTGCAACTAAAATGAAAAAAAAGAGAGAAAGAATAAAGAATGAAGAGGCAGCCAAGAATAGAATAGAGAGTTGAAGAGAAAAGGAGACGGCAAGTAGAAAGATGTTTAAAGGAAGACAGAGAGAGTTAAGAGGGATCAGGTAGAGAGAATTAGATATGAGGAGTTATTATGTGAAGAGGTATGTTTCTTAATGGGTTGTAGGTTTAAGTTGCTATTGGTTATTTGGGTATTACCTTATTGGGGTTTTAAAGCTAGTAAGTTAACAAGATATAGTGTAATATTTTCAGGTAAATTAACTGTTAAAACATTATTTATAGTTAATGTTAACATTCAACGAATTATTTGAGTACGGTGATAAATAACTCTGTGTTTAACTGAAACAGAGAACCGGACGTACCATTACGTAGTACCCATCAAGACAAACCCAACGACACCAAAATCGCTGAAATCAGGCAAGTGTACAAATTATACTGAATTTTTGAAGGTATATGCTCATTTAGTATGTTGCATTTAAAGTTATATAACTCAAAATCTACACGTGAAATGACGCGTGAAATTACTACCATGACATTCTTGACTGAAAATGTGATCCAACGGCATATAACTTGATATACCTTAGTTTAGAACAATAGCAAAGAAAATTACTTTCGGTGACATGTTCGTTAAATTCTTATGATTCAACACTTTTGTGAAATTATCATAAATGTTGCTCGGCACACTTGTAATCATGGAAAATGTTGTTTAAAAATAAATGGTGATATTATTTAATTGCTGCATATCTTGGAATAATTAACAAATGTGTGACATCGTGAAATCGTGCGACTCGAAGGCGAAATTGTGACTTTCGTGATGTCATGTGAGTTGACAAATAAATTCGTAAATTCGTGCTTGTAATATGGCTACTCCATTGGTCATGTGTGACTAGTCTGGCTCGTGTTTCAGTAGGGTCACATATGACTAGTCTGGCTCGTGTTCGAGTATATGTCGGTTTAGTGCCTGGCTCGTGCCCAGCACAACATTTTTGGGGTGGGGTTAGGGTTGAGTGACCACTAGGCGTATGAAAGGGTACCTCTTTAAGGGCACCACCCGCATGCGGTGGGGTTAGCGCCAATCTCGGAAGGCCTCCGTGAGAAGGATGACTCACTCATCACGACCTAAAGGCGTGAACCCTATTCATGATAGAAAGCATTGCATTGTAATCATAATAATCGTTGACACTAGCTCGCACATTAGGATTGCCATGTTTATAGTGTTTACTTTTAATTCGTTATAACTGCCATGTCATAACTGCTCACTTTACTTCTGCTTAGAACTGCATGATATGAGTATTTTACTTTATTTCATTTCATAATCAGCATGTTTAAACCTTTTGTTGTTATCTCGTTTAATTTATAAATGCCTTTTAAATTCAGTATAAATTTGTATACCTTGCCTTGGGTTCTAACATCTTCTTGCAGACCCTTGCTGACATACATTCATGGTTTTGGATGTATGTCAGATCCCGAGCTATAGGACTAGGATGACTAGTTGAGATAGCTGAACCAGTGAGCCAAGAGTTGTTGACTAGTGAACCTTCATTGTGTTTCTTCCATTTGTTTTACGGGTCATACGACCCACTCTTCTATTCCTGCATTGTTGGAATTTTGTTTGAGACGAATGAGATTGTAATAATATTTTATCTGTGTTGTTTTTGAGTAATGCAAGCAAGAACCTGCGGGATTTCACACAGACGCTTATTGTGTTAAGTAAGGGAGGAAAGAAAAGCAAAAGTACCTCCTCTTTACTTGCACATGCCAGCCTGCCGCGTCCTCACCCCCAAGTTTAATGGGAAGCGGGGCATGACACCCCGAGTCCAATGAATCGGATCCGTTCCGAACAGTTCCAATTATATAATTGGACCAGCATCTTTGACCTGAAATCTGATTTCAATTTGGCCTAGCACACACGGCGGCACTCGTGCACCCAAAATCTGATTCCGATTGTGCCCTTGGGCATGTAACGCTCACTCACTCAAGAGCCTCTATGCCCAAGCCCAATTACATTGCACGCTCACCCCCGCCCTCTAACCTATAGTACATTTGTCTCCTTAATTTGCCCAATGTAGGACTAATTAGTCCTTATCGATGAAGCGCTCGCTCTCTCTTACGAGCGCTGCCCATGTTCTCGATTGTTTAGTCCCACATCTGTGGGAGTAAAGAGAATCACAATGTTTAAATATCTTATTTGGGGTAAAGAGCATGAACTTAATAATACAAATCCCATGCGGCGCTCGCACACTCACGAGCCTCCGCGCACAAGCCCAATTACAACGCATGCTCACCCACCCTCTAACTTATAGTATGCGTGTCTCCCTAATTTGCCCGATGTGGGGCTAATTAGTCCGCGCCCATGATGCGCTCACACTCTCCTGCAAGCCCTGGGCCCTGTTTTCCTTTGTGTTTAGTCCCACATCGGTGGGATTAAATAGAATCACATTGTTTAAATATGTTATTTGGGCCAAGAAGCACGAGCCTAATAATTGGAATCGGAATCGGAATCGGATCGGACATGGATTTTGAGGGTGAGATTTGGTTGGCAAATTTTACTCGAATCCAGTTCCGATTTCGAATTGACCAAATATTCGGAATCAGAGTTGGGTACGGAGCCTGGTTCGGAAGCGGAATCGGGGTTTTTGCCCACCCTTAGTCTCGGGCCCCCTTCACTCAACTGATGTTGTAAGTAGTGCCAAGTCTAACATTATCCACTTCAATCTATCACATACGTGGAACTTGGCCATTCCAATATACTGCATCGCATGTTTATCTATTTCCCAGTTATAATGTCTGTGCATGTGATCCACAACTCCAATACTAGCATCTTGCAAATAATTAATGCGAAAATTAATTTTCTTCATGTCAGCATAATGAAAATTTCTACCATTACTATCACCATGAATATTTATACATGTCCATGTTGGAGATGCGCAAAACGATGACGAGCATGGTCATGCAAGACCACATCAAATAAGGTCCCGCATCCTCCATTAAATGAAATCCTATAATTTGCAATCAAACTTGAACCATCCATAAACATATGATTTGAACTCAAATTTACAATTAAACTCCTACATTTCAACATTGCAAATCATGCATCAAAGATAAGTATAGCTGCTGAAACATGTTCGACCCTTCTACCTCTTTCTTCCCTCCATCATATACCAAATTTTTTTGTGTCACATTAAGCATACAATATGCATCCTCTTTAACTAAGCATAAGAAAATGATATATAAAATCCATTTTAAAACCCTAACCCGTGGTGGTAGAAAAAACAAGCAATATTTTATGTGAAGAAATACCCGCGACAGTTCTGAGGGGACAAGGGCGAGGTCGTGTGCGGGGCCGAGGAGGGGGCCGAGGACATGGCTACGGTGCCACGGGCGGGGTCGCGAGCGGGGCTACTCGGATGCAATCAACTATGGGTGATGCATTCCTTTGCAGGGTGTGTGCGGGGACGCTTCGCTACCTGCTTTGCTGCAAAGCAGGGCAGATGCTCGGCTTTTAGGGCAAAAGGTTTAAGGATTTGGCCGCGGTTGACAACAACGGCCAAATTTGAGGACCATCCATTGAAACAATTTGGCAGCGGTTGGCAATAACGACCAAGTCGAAGCGAGCCACATCAGCGCTAAGTCATTCCAAGCACTGAGGTGGCCAGAGTTGGTCGATTTGGCTAATTATTTTTTGGGTCGATTTTCCAAATTACTTTTAACCTTTTTTGAACTTTTTCCAAACATTGTTCTTTATACTATTCTATACTGATTATCTAATAAAAGATTTTGCATTCATTTATTAAACATTAATGCGGTTAAATGCGGAATAGGCCCGTCATTGTTGGCGCAGGTGGAACTACAGTACCTCGAGGTAGCAAGCCAGTATGCATCATAATATCACTCAAAGCAGCGCTGATAATCCCCCCGCGTTAAAGCAAGTACGGGTGCAATTAAATCCTCAACAAATGTCTGTGCAAATAATTACCACGATAAAGTTGCAAATATGTAAATGTCTTATGCCAAGGGGTGTAACTGCAAATTCTATACTATCCAATCAGTCCAAAAAGGCAGTCCAAATTAGTTTAATCGTTTTCGCTTTTCATTCATCTCGAGAGAGGAAGGTGGGAAGAAAGCAGTCGAAGGCGCGGTTGCGGAGAGTCAAAGCGACGCTTGAGCTTGGATTTGGGGATTTCTACAAAAATTCGGGATTAATTCGGGGGCCTTTTGGATAACTTCGATCTCAGGTACCGTTTCTTGATGCCACCCGGCGGTCGTTTCTTGAATTTTTCCGCGGTTTAATTCGGTGCGGAGGTGGAAATTTTCGTTAGGTTTTGGATTTCTGCGGCGTCTTCGATTTATGTGGGGGTTTTTTTTTTCCCCCAGAGGGGATATAGTGGGAAATTATACCGTGTTTGTTAGGGTTTAACAGTTCATTATGGGGATCGGATTTATTAATTTGTCATCTTGTAATTTTTTGTGGTCTGTCCGCACCTCTATCCATGATTTTAGCGAGTTTTTTTTCGCTGTATGACGATTTTTTTAGAGTTGCAATGTTGAAATCGACACAAGATTTTTTTCTTTCCATTAATAGCAAGAAATGATTTTTTCCCCCCTTTTCCATAGTTTGTTGAACTTTGGTTAGGGTGGTTAGGTCCGCTCTAAACTGTATGCCGATGCTTTTTCATTGGAAAATTTGGTATATTTCTATCTTTTCATTCCATAAACTTACGGTTGGCTACATAATATGTTGTAGAAAAATATGTGAAGGGAAAAATTCGGGCTTCTGGATCGCAAAAGTTTTTTCTAGAAGGGTCTATTTTACTTGAGTGAGCGCTTCCTTTTAATGTAATTTGCGTGTTTGTTCAATTATGCTAACTTAATTTTGTCCTCTTGTTTTATATTTGGGTAACGTAAAATTAGATGCAGATTAAGGTTTCTGTGTTACATAATCTGATGTCACAAATGCGCTATATTAGCACGAAGAAGTAGCCTTTACTCAAATTTCTTTCACTGACATTTCCATAATTTCATTTTCTTTACTTTGATGCATAGTCATGACCATAATTGATCCAGATTTAATGTGTTCATTTGCAGCAAACTTAGTTTTTGATACCAAAGAAGGCGTGTTGGGCAATGTTATTGGCCTGTTGATATGGATTCTGCAAGAAGCTGGTTCCAGAAATTCCAACCTAGAGAGAAGGTGAAGCCGGGAGTGTCTGGGGCAACAAAGAATAAGGACACAGAGGGTTTCCAGAAGCCCCCAGTCGATGAGGCACCTTCAAACATCACAAAGCAGAGGGTTGCTGCTGCAAAGCAATACATCGAGAATCATTACAAGGCGCAGATGAAGTCCTTGCAAGATCGAAAAGAAAGGTGAACATGCACACACTTTACTGTATAAAATAAAATTATGAGTGGGTTCACACGACAAGAAGAACCAGGTAAACAACTAACGAAAAGTGATTTTAATTAGGAATCCATTTTATTTATTTTGATATGAATGTCTCTTGTCTCTTTTATGGGCTTGTTTTCTTATAATTTAGATTCATGTTTTACAATTATAATTAAGGGTTTGAAGTTGCTTTATATTTTGATTTTTTAATTATGGTTGTGAGTGCAAGTGAAGAATTTCCATTGAGTAATTTACTCGTAATATATATCAGTTCCAATTTCAGGGTGTTATCAAAGGGTTGACACATAATTAATGCTTAGATCATATGTGTTAATGCCACATAATTAATGCTTAGATCGTAGGTGTTAAGTTTCCAAAGAATAGTAATTGGTTTACAATGAATGGAATCACGCTTATCAATTACAGCTTAGGACAAGTTTCTCAATTACAGGTCCGCCGCGGCTGTAAAGTTGTGGATTTGCCGGATGCAATGCATGATATTTGTAACTTGTAATTAAGATGCATATGCAGGCTATTTAACGAATCATAATTGAAATGCCGATACATGTCATTGCATTGCATCTGGCAAATCCACAACTATACCGCTGAAGTGGATCTAAGTACCCCATTTTAGTTCTTTGGTTTTTTTTATTGTTTGGGGGGGGGGGGGGGGGTGATAAATTTATATATAGTTGTTACATTAGAGGTCTCACGTCAGTGCACTTTGTTAGGAAACTAGATAAATTAGGAAGGAAATGTGAAAATGTTATGAAACTAATGCAATTATCTTAAGAAAGAAACATTAAAAATTCGACTTGAATTTTTTTGAATTTTAATAGGGTGTCTTGAGATTTGAGAAATGATACTATATTAAACCTTTCTTTCTTTTCATATGAAACAAACAGCATGCATTGCATCCCGCAAATCCACAACTTACATGATCTTTTTTGGGTTTTTTGGATGGGGGACATGTATAAATTTATATCCAAAGTTGTAATATTAGGGTTCTCAAAGACAAGTGCCCTTTGCTAGGAAACGGGATAATTTAGGAAGGAATTGTGATTGATTTGAAACTAATGCATTAATATTAAGTATCAAAAGAAAGCAATTGACTATAACGGCACAATTAGAAAATTTTGAATTTTAATTGGGTGTATTAAGATTTAAGAAAACATTTAATGCATAAATGAAAAATGATACTACACTATTAAACCTTTCTTTCCTTTTGTGCCCCTCTCCTCTCGCCCAGGTAACCTTTCTTTCTTTTTGTGTCCCTCCCTCTGTCCCTTGTGAATCCATCCCTATGCTGTAGTCGCAGGTCCATGAACTCCAAAAACTCCCGAGTCTGCTAATACATGTATCTTAATGGGTGCTAGCATGGTGTTGAATGGGATTGCGTGCTTTAAATCTGTGCTCTTAAGCAGTGGCGGAGTCAGAAATTTTTGTAAGGGTTGGTAACATACTATGCATTATGCACACTTACAACTTATTGAAAAAAAATCACATAAAGGACTTTCTTTTTCATAATTTCAAAGGTTTTCTTAAAATCTGTCTTTTTGTATTTTCTAGTAAACATTTTGGATGAGAACTCGTTATAAAAAATAGAGATAGTAGGAGACGCTAATTTTATAAATCGAATTTGACTAGATTGCTTTATAAATTTCATTCATTTAAATTTTAAAAAAAAATATGTCCATGTTTTGATATTATAGGCATAAACTAAAACTGAATTCAAAAGAAATCACTAAAACTGAATTCAAAAGAAATCTTTCTGCTTGTCTTGGGTTGATTTTGCCTTTTGTTCCTCTACTTCTTTTGTGGGAAGAAATAAAAATAAGTTTTTTCGATTGAAGGATATATTGTTACCCCTTTCTAGATTTTTGTTTTATTTTTAGCAAAAGAAAAACTGTCTTGGTTTTATTTTGGGGATGAAACAGAGAGGAATGGCACGGGGAGATGAGAGAAATTGGTGGATAACTATTGTTTTTTCTTATGTTAAGTTATGTGACACAGTTTAAATTATATCAATCGTTTAGGACCTTTAGATTTCCATGCTATGGATACAAGATTGAGTTGATTTGGTAGGGGGCAAATTTTTAAGGGGCATCAATTATTTTTAGAAAGAGAAAAGAATTCAAACAAACCTAAGGAGAAAAAATGTTATTATAATAGTGGTTTTATTCAAGTTGTGGGACCCAATTCACCTGGTGAATTATTTTGAACCTTTAGATTACAATCTTATGGTTTGAAAGTTTACTTGAGTGGGGGCAAACTCCTAGGAGAGTTATGGGGTTTTACTAAATTTGTGGATACAAATAACATACCTAATATATCAAGTGTGGGAACCTCGATTTGCCCACATTCCTTATTTGCTAGGGCATAAGTTACACTAGTGTAGGTTGGAATGAAGAAAAAACATATATGCAAAAGATAAATAGGGGGAAACTTGAGACCTTGAACCCCAAGCCAACGATCTTCCCTTTCATATTTATTAATAACTTGCTACACTATTAATATCAACCCATAAATAGGCTTTTACGTCTGAGAATCAATGTTGTGAAGACCGGATTGTACTGAGCAGTCAGACCAGGTTCAACCAAAACCAGCAACTCTAGCAGTCTGGTTCATCATGGAATTGGAAATAATACATAAATTGCGTGAACCGGCTGGTGCACAATTAATCCAAAGCGAACAGTTTTTAGAGAACCGAGTGGTTCATTAATTAAGACTTGACCCAAATCAAGTGAGATTTAACCTATTACCTGTTCAGTTTTTAATAAAGTAATTAATGCAAGGTTTAGCTTTTTCCGTAGCAACTAATTGTCTTTAAAGGAAATTTGTGTTTTGAAAAAGTTGGAAGGTGACGAGACCGAAAAATTATGAATAATAAAGATTTTCTAATTTCTACTGGTGGTCACTTCTCTATTATTATTTTTTTTCCTTTTCTAGAATCTTCTGTTGAATTACAACTTTAAGTTTACGATGCGATCAGTCAGAAATGAATTTAACCAAAAGATTTTTCAATCTATTTTTTCTTACAATACTTTTTTCATTATAATTTGTGATAAACCGCACCTCCTAAATCCTACTAGACTTGAAAGGATGAGTTTGTTTACAGAAAGTTGTTTGCAAAGGAAAAGAATAGGGGAGAGATGCTACTTCGTAATCTTATTCTCTTGCATGGCTCTTCTTTTCCTTCCATTTTAGTTGATGTTTTCTTTATTTTTCTTTTTTCAGTTTATTTCTGTCCAATTTTATGATGTCTATATTTAAGTAGTATTTAAAAATTTAAAAATCTTAAAGCCGAGGTCAAACCCAATGAACCAACAGTTGTACCCGAGTAAACCAGACTACCCAATTTGTTGGGTCGGTGTCTGGTTTGGCTTTTACAACATTGCTTAGAAGATAGACCAAATAAAAATGAATACATCAAACTATCTAAAATTATATATCCAATAACTAAATAATTATTATAATAAGATCTTCATGTTTAGGCAGTTACTTTCATGTTAATAGTAGTGCAGCATTAACAACCTTATCTTCATCTTTACGCTTCCTTATTTGAGTTCAATCAGAAATCCCAACAATCAGATCTTGTCTTTCTCCAAAGCTAAATATACTTCCTTATTAAATAAGATCGGAAGTTCTAAACTTTCAAAACAAACATATGATTCCAAACAAACTCCTACAAGATTGTATATGATCCTTCTCATCTAAAATTTAAAATTTTAAACTAAAATCCTAAAAATAAAAAAAAATAGACTGAATACTGACCACATTTGCTGATAGCACCGATTCACTTCACGTTGCGCAAACTCATGCTTGAGACACACTGTTGTCACATCCTCCATCCATACTATATTTCAGGACCTTAAATACCTGATGTTAAAGGACACGAAATATTCCTCTAATAATTGGAAGTAGCATGGGGAAGGGTGGCAACATATTGGATAAGAAGAAGATATGCTGGGAACAATGACAAACGTAGAATAGTATATTTGTAATGATGAAGTCAATTGGATTCAAATCCAAATCATTTAGCGAAGAAATGGAAGCAACTAGGGCACTCTTGGCTTCTACTTGACATCATTTGATGATTGTTTATTCGGGCTGGGTTTTAAATTGGCTTGATTTTGTACTGGATCAATTGGTCTGATGTCTGCTCTCACCAGGTTGATTTGCTCGGTAAGGAGAAGAGGGAAAGAAGAACGAGAAGAGTCATGTAAACTTAATGGCAACTTATAAGAAAGCTTTCATCCATCATTCATATATTTTGACTGGTTATAACTCTTTTTCTTAGCTTGTATATGGGCTTTATATTGATATTAGTAAAATAGCAGGAACGACTATTCTAAGAACCCTAATAAGCAATTCTCAAGTACTTACCACTTACCGAACATGTTGATAAGAACAAGTGATCAAAGGAACCAACATTATCTTTTCATTTACCAAATAACACTGAATCACTTCCTTATAAACTACATCATAACTAAATTAAATTGACTCCTGTTCATTTTCTAACCCCCAACATTATCGTTTCATTTCCCAAATAACTCTATATCAGGTCCTTATTAATGAAATAAATTGCCCCATAACGGAATTAAGTTGACTCCTATCCATTATTCAACCTCATTTCAATAATTATCAATCAAGACAAGCATTGATCCACCAAAATCCACATGATCAATGAATTGTGTTTTTATATGACTTGGGTGGTCTTTAAGGATGTGATTGGTTTGAGAGAAGAAAAGGAAAGGAAAGAAATTAAGTGGGGAAATTGATTTCTATTGTTTGGCTGAGAACAAAAGTCAATGAAGGAAAGTAGAAGAAAATAAAGATTAAAATTATTATTTTAGTTTTTCTTTTTGTTGACCCTATGAAAATGAGAGAAAAGAAAAGTGGACCGAAACCTATTTCTCTCACATACTTAACCAATAAAAAAATTATGCACTTTTAAATATTTCACGAATTATTCATGTATTTTTCAAGTAATTGATGTAATGTTTGTGTTTTTAGCAAACCAAACCATTTCAACATTTTTGAATAATCCGTGGATTATTTACGAAATTTTCAAATAATTCGTGAGTTATTAAAGAATTTTTCAATTAATTCGTGAATTATTAATGACTTTTTCAAATAATTCGTGAATTATTAATGAATTTTTCAAATAATTCATGAATAATTCATATATAGTTTGGTAACGAATTATTTGTAAATCATGATAAAAGTTTCTATTTGTGGAGTGTAGTGAATTATCATTACAACTCGCACATTATTTGTTAATTTTGTGAATTATTCAAACCAGCTAATAAGTTTTTGATAAGTTCTTTTGCCTTATTATGTAGGTCAGTAGGATTTGATCAACACCCCTTGTTTGAAAGTCAGACAAACTAATTAATAGACTATTAGCCTTTATTGCTATATTCTAGAAATTATTTTTAACTTTAAGAAACTAAATCAAAGTAATGTTATCACTTTATGTTAAGACAAACTACTACCGAATTTTTCAGGGCTACCCCCAAACATCAAACTAAACACCAAACTTCTGACTATGCATATTATTTGTAAATTAAAATCTAGAAATAATTTAGCAAAATATCCCTTAAAATATTAATTTTCATTCTCAATGAGTAACCAAATAAGAGAAATTAATTTTTTTTCACTTTTTTCTTTAGTTCTTTCTTCATAATTTTCTGGTAACGAAACATACTTTCTTTATTATTTTATTTTCATTTCATTTTTCTATCTTACCTTTTCTCTTTTGTAACCATTTTCTTGTAGTAGTTGGCTTTCGAATATGTCAGTGACCAAAACAAAAAATAAATGGGTTGTGTCAAGTTGAGATAGGTGATGATTGATCAAAGCATCAAACTTATCTGATCTCATATTGACAAGATAATTCTTGTAATTTGGTTATCCTCCGTTTCTGGGATACCATGCTTCTAGCAGAGCTGTCTAGGGTAGGTTCAGGCATTGGCCAAAGTAATTTTATTTAAGTCTCTACTGGCTGATTTGATCTATACTGTCATCTTTGTAACTGTGGGCATGGTTCGGATAACAAAGCTGAGGGGTGAACTGGTTTGAACAGTAGTGAAGGACACTTTTTAATCAACCTGAGCTATATGGTTCGTTGATGTCTATTTATGATAAACAACTGCAAGAGTTCGGCGGGGCTCAGCACTCTAATGCATTTTTGTTGATCCAACCTTCACCACTCTCCCGGTCATTTTTTAGCTGTGCGTAGACTTACACACATACCACCTCACTGTTCATAGGATTATAAGTAGGGTTTCAGTTCCTTTAGTTGCTGACTTAAAAATATGGTGCATGCAAACTCAATTTTCCTAGCTCTCACATCATCTAATGTAGGTTGAATATTAAAATGCCAATGCCAAGAATATTTTCTTTTTGAATCGATATTAAAATTTCAATTGATTCAGTTAATAGTGAAGATATTTTTCTTATTAGTGGTGATTCATTATTCATTGTGTGTGGACAATGTGTTTACAACCAATGGATGATTGAGCTATTTTTAATGCACCAAATATGCATCACATGCTGCTCCCTCCCAACCCAGCCGCAAGTAACAGAACAAATCAAATTCAGAATGTATTTGCTGATGGGTGGCTGTTTGTAAGTTTGTTAATAAGTAGTCAAGGAGGGACATTGAATATATGCTGCAAATTATCATCCAGTCAATGGGTACTTGATGCCCCCCCCCCCCCCCCCCCCCCCCCCCCAATTTTAGCATGCTGGATGAGCACTACTTCAAACATAACCATCACTTTTTTCATTGCATCTGCTACAGCATGATTCCATAATTCCCTTTTTTGTTTAACAATAAAAAATCACAATTTTACACTGCGTAAATATAATTAAATTATCTTTTGATTGCCATTTTCTTGGAGTGAATTTTGGGGAAGCATTTCGTGATATCATAAAATGTTTTGTTTTTAACCAAGCCTTTAATATCTTTTTTGAGTACTTTTAGCAATGCCATATTTTTATATTTCTGATGTTCTTCACATAATTTTCTCTTTACGAATTTCATGTTCTCATATGAAATAAATATTTTTAAACTACTGTTATGTATTGAAATTGGGTAGAATAATCTTCCTTATTGCTCCTGTTTGGTCGAAACATGATAATTGTTTAGGCGGTGGATTTTGGAGAGGAAACTTGCTGATGCTGAAGTTTCTGAGGAGGAGCAGAACAATCTTCTGAAGTACTTGGAGCAGAAGGAGACCGAGTACATGCGTCTTCAGAGGCACAAAATGGGAGTTGATGATTTTGAACTACTGACCATAATTGGGAGGGGGGCATTTGGAGAGGTTGCTATTTACTCCTTTTTATGCTATCATGATTCCAAATGAACATGCTTTGAGAAATGTCCGTTCTATTATCATGTAATAAGAATTACATCCTCCGTGTTATGGTTAGCTTTTCTGTGTTAATGCTACGTTCGATTGCATATTTTCTTTTTGGTAATTTTTGAAATACCGGTGCTTAATCTTTCACTCTCAATTTAGGCAAGTCTATTTCCTTTGTTATCTGCCACCCTTCATCTGATTGGTTCTTTCTGATTGTCCTCTCATGTTTAAACTGCCAGCCAAAGTAGTTGGTCCCTATTATGATCTATGCTTTACTTTTTACCATAGTTCTATCCCCTCTAGTACCGTAATGGATTGATTTTTTTTCTTTCATACCATTCTTTCAGTTTTATAATATCCTCTGATGCCTGGATTTCGTTTTATGTGGCTGAAGAAGTTTCTGAAAACCAAGTCTAGGACTCTAGATTTCAAAACATGTGTAGATCCACCCAGAATACTTTGCGATATATGTAGCAGATAATCTTCGAGGGAACAGCTGCCGGAAACTTAAAACATAGTAGCAGTAGTTAAGATCTATTTTTCTAAAACTTTATAGATATATAAGTTTTTCCTTTTCATAGATTCTCCTCCATGATTTAGTGAACTTTGTTCTGTCTTGGTAAACTTTAACACATTGTTCTGACAGTGAATTTTTTAGTGGGATACTTTAGTCCATAAATTTATCAGTAACCCTGTTGTATGTTGATAAATCAGCATTATGAGATTATACTTGTGATAGTGAATACAATCTTAGCAGTATCTGAATGATAGTATAGCTGAAACTGTGATCTTCAGTTTAAAGAATGAAATCAGATACTTTTACTCAATATTTAATAATTCAATAATTCAAGACAATCAAACTAAAAGTTACATCTGTTAAGAAGACTTGCGTTTCTTTTTTGGTTTCTTTGTTACTTCTCATTGTGTTCATGTTGATGTCAGAATAAGCATACTTACCCAAAGTTTACTAAAAGGTTCGGGTATTTGAGAGTGCATACTTACAAGATCAGGTACTGTAAATAGTTTTAAAAACATCAATAAATATGAAAAATATGATAGGAAGGAAACTAATAATTTATCCTTTATAGGAAGGAAACTTATAATTAGCTACAGTGACTTGAAATAATAAAAGGCTAAACATGTTTTCTAAAACAAAACTAAATCTTATAATTGACATAAACAGCTTAAAGCATAAATTTATTTTTTTTGTTAAGGATCTTAGTTTGACAGAAGAGGAAGCTTTATTTCATAATGTGTGGATTACAAGTATCCGACATCCCGATCTCCGATTTTTATTGAGCCCATCAAGCCGACCCCAAATTTTTTTGGGGATAAAGGCTAAGAAGAAGAAGAAGGATCATCTTTACTAACAGGATAACCTTCTGATATTTTTTTTGAAAATCAATGGAAGGAGAACTGTATCACAGTATAAATTATAGTAGTAATCCATTTTGAGGGTTTGAACAATTAAATCCTATTTCACTTGATCATATTAGAATTGGATTGCTTTTGTGTTTATTTGGGTTTCACACATATTTTAACCTTTTACGAAGCTACTTGGTTGGCTTTATGTGGAATGCTAATTTTCTGGGTAATAATTCAGTCACGGTGTTGTAGAATTGAATTTTACATGATGCATGGTCAGCCCTAAGAAAAAATTAGGTTTGGAGTAATTCCATGCAAACCCTGGACACAGTTTGTGGTTTTGAAGCGGATCTGGTAGAACTAATGATGCCTATTCTATTGCAGGTGCTCCTTTTAGATAATCGCTAAATGATTTCAATGAGCGGAAAGCAGCACAATATTATTCTGTATTTAAGTGGGGAAATAGGCTAATTTCATGATATATTAGTAATGGTAGAAGTTTTTGGGCAATTGAGAACTATGATAGTTTAGTGGAATGCAAACATGGTACTTATAAGAGAATATGATGAAATTACAGAGTCTGAATGCCGTGGTTAGAACGGTGCGTGTTCTGCAGGGAGGGTGTTTATTGTATATCAAAGAGTGGTTTTGGGGAGGTTCTCTCTATCTGCAAGTTTTGGGTGAAGTGTTTGTTGAACATAAACAATGGGATTCAAGAAGTCCTAGATATAAACCCGGTCAAATATGATACTTTACATTCCTCTTGCCCAGTTGGCCAGTTGTTGACCTTTGATAATGCCTGTTATTCTTCTACCTCTGGGCATTTTATGTGTTCTGCACAAATTATAATGTGTTCTGATTGAGTTAGTTGTACTATTATGATTGGTTGATACATATTGTTGGTCCACAATCAATCAGTGTGCTATTAACAAATATTTACTAAACTTATTATGAACTATTTTCACGGAAAAAATTAAATAAAACTGTCTTATAATGTTGTGCCACAATAATAATCTTTTATAAGATCTTTTGATATGGATTATATTGTTGTAGCATCACCCCTGTAGATGGCAAATCCCATTGGTCCTAGGGATGCAAATATAGTGGGTGCTCTGTGTTGAGAATGGGGTGCGGTCACCTAATGGCAATTTTGTGATTTTTGACCCGAGTGCAACCTTGTAATTTTGGGAGTTGAGGGCATTTTTGTAATATTGGGCAAATCAGCCCTATAAATAGGAGTGAATGTGTTAGAGTTGGGGGAGAGAAGATTGATGAAGAAAAGAGAGAGAGCAGTGTAGTGTTTTGGAGTAGAGTTAGATCTAGTTCTTGTAGAGTTAGCCCATAATCTCGAATAAAGGGGTATAGAGTGGTCCTCCTCTAATTGAGGTCATTATCTTTGCATTTTCCGTTTATTATCTATAAAAATCGACCTTTTCCCAAATCCCCAAATTTTTTCCACCGAAACTTTAGAATTTCCTATCAAATTTGTATAAGAGCTTTACGATCCATGCCATTGATGTTTGATGTGGAGGAGATCAGAGCCGTAATGAAGGAAGCAAAGGAGGGGATGAGAGCCGCTATGAGGAGATCTTTGCGGAGGCTTGTTGCGAGATCACATAGGAAAGAGCCGCGATGAATCAAAGCTTTGAGAAGTTTCGGTGGAACATTAAGGATGCTTTCCTCTCTCTGAAGGAGCCAACAAGTCCAGATACGAAGATTTCAAGCTCAGATCTACTAGATCTGGAGAAGAAGGCGGACGTCAGCGCAAATCTGAAGACGTCGACGTCGAGCGGTTCAGATCCGACACTGGCGAAGCTCGGTGACCATCCAACCACCCCCAGAGGGCCGTTCTGAGCCGGACGAACCCCTTGAGGGCTATCCCGACTCAGGCAAACCCCCATCGGGCTGTCGTTAGACCCGACGATGCTCACCGGTGGTTTCTCCGGTGACCTCTAGGACCACAGCACCCACCAGCATCTTCCTCTACTCTGTATGAGCTCATCGGACCAATTTTTGTGGCTAACCGACGCTGGAGTAGTCGAAAAAGGGAATCGATGCCAGCGAGGCGCTATCGCTATAGTAGCGGCTCAATCCAGCCGATCCCGTGGGGCCGCTGAGCCGGAGCTGCTAGCGAGCCGACCAGAACCGGCTCAGACGAGCTGCCGAGCCGAGCTTGCTCAGGTGAGCCGCTAGCCCGAGCCGGCTCGAGTCGAGCCATTGACCAGTCAACAGTTGCACAGTGCGCCGTGGGATTTTCCACGAATTTCTGGATTATTTTCGGTGGAATTTTTGCGCAGCTTCCGTATTTTGATGATTTCAGGCCCGTTAGGAGTCCAAATTCAAAATGGAAAGCGTCAGTGCGTTGACGACTCAGCCATGGACGCACTACCACTCTTGCAACGATGTTTCGAGAAGGGCGATGCTCTTGGGTGGCCTTTTGATCCAGGAGGGGGCGATTGGACGAGCACCAACAGTCGAGGAAGTGCTTCCACGGACTTCATGCACCATCTTGAGGACAAGGTGGTTCTTCGGGGGCAGAGTAGTGTTGTGAATAGTGTTGGGAATAGCGGCCACCTAGTATCAATTTTGTGATTTAGGGTCCGAGTGGCAAACTTGTAATTTTGGAAGGTGGGTGTATTTCTGTAATATTGGGTAAATTAGCCCTACCTATAAATATGAGTGAATGTGTTAGAGTTAGGGGGAGAGAAGATTGATGAAGAAAATAGAGAAGAGTAGTGTAGGGTTTGAGTAGAGTTTAGATCTAGATTTTGGGAGAGTTAGCCCCCTATCTCGAATCAAGTTATAGGAGAGCGGTCTTCCTCTTTAATTGACGCCATTATCTTTGTATTTCCCATTTATTATCTATAAAAGTCGTCTTCCCCCCCAAATCCTCAAATTTCTTCCGTCAAAACCTTAGAATTTCCTCACTCTGATAGTGGTATCATCATATCTTGTATTTGTTTTCTGCTGACGGATGGGGATAGGAGTTTGTATATCCGTATGGATTTTGTATGGATTTTGAATTTACTATCATATTCGATGAAAACAAATTCAAATGGGATAGGACATGATATTATCAAATATAACTTTAGAAAACCATGAATGTTAATGTATGTGCTAGTTAAAAGATTCTTTATATTACATTATGTAATACAAGAAAGCCTTTAGTGTGTATGGAGTTATAGATATCCTTTTGTATTCGGTTATCTGGATATCTATTCGGATATGTTGGATAGTTTAGCACTATTTATGTTTGTGCCAGTATTTTAGATGGAGTTGAAAGTCATTTATCAAAATACAAATCTGGAATCAGATTTAGATCTGATTATGCTTAAATCAAGGTAGACAATGTTGTTCTTTCTGCCGGGGCATTTCAGGTCCTTTATGTCTTTTATACATGGAGGCTGAACTCTTTTGTTATTCTTCTGAGGTTCCTTCATAGTTTGTAAGTCGATCTATAGGGTATGTGTTTTAGAAATTCCATGATGAGCTCCATGGTATATCAATAATACTTACATTGTATACCAGAGGAGGTTGTATAAATTCTTGTTGGGTGCACTCTGACGGGTTAGTTGATTATCAAACATTTCTCTTTCTATTTGCATCTTTTTGAGCATGGTAATTGAATAAATCGAAGTTCTTTAAGCATTAATGTCATGTCAGTGTTACATAGACATGTGACCTAGTACCTAAGTGTTCAAGTGTCTGCCATTGCAAGTTTCAAAATGTAGGATATAAGGACATGTCTCCCACCCCCACCCCTCCTCTATGTGCACGTGTGTGGAGTCTGCTGATGTTGGGAGGACAAAGAAAATAAAAGATCACGGACATTAATGCATCTAATTGTATGATTCCATTGTGAACCCTTCCCATGAAATGGTACCCTGTTTTTTATTTATGAGACGTGTTTGTACCCAAGTATTTTTTCCGATTGGCAACATGGAACATAATGTGGAGCATGTCATCACAATTTTTGCTTATACAAATTAGAAAGTAAAAGGAATTTAATTGTACGTCTGTTATGCTATTTTGCATGCTTTAGAATGTTAGACGGAGAATAGAAGCAAATGTATTATCAACCCATGCCCCTATGGAAAAAAGTAAACCCACCCCTTTCTCATCATAGGACTTTCGGTTACACTCAAACCTTCTTTGTTAGAGTGATAGGAACCAAATGAGAGCTGAAATTTATTAAAATAAACTGAAATAAAATAAGATAGGTTATTACAATTTTAGGGGTAATCACCCTCCCAAGACGCCGATTAATTGGGGACGTCCGCACCCTCCCTAGAACAAAGTCTTCTCCCTCGGAAATATCTCAATAATCAAAACAATAGCATGCTTAGGGCTGGCCGGCCTCCCCGCCTATTTATAATAATCCAACTTAATGTCTAATTACCCAAATACCTCATACATTAATAAAATAACACAAAACACCCCAAAATAGGCCCCATTTGGGCAGGATCTAACATTACTCCGCCCCCGAAAACCCACCTTGTCCTCAAGGTGGTGCATGAAGTGCATGTGCCATCCATTCCAAGTAGATTGCAGGCCTCCTCCTGGGTCAAAAGGATGAGATTGGTCTCCACCACCTTCAACGACGTCCAGAATAAAGCCATGGTAGTTGTCCATCAGATCTGAAGGTCCTCCATGACCCAAGCTGAGATGCTGATACTCGGACGGATGGCCAATTGAAAACCAAAGGATGTGGCCTGCCAAAACGGGTCTTGAAAAATATCGTCGAGCCAAGGCGGGGCCCAAAGGACAACATCGGGCTCCTACAAGTACGCAGGAGGGTCGTTGTCATCGCCGCGCTGCTGGAAGGGCTCCGTCACACACTGTTTTGGGTCAAAAACGACAAAACCTCGATGTCGGGCGCCTCGGAGGGGCTGTCGTCGCTGCTGAAGGGGTGACAGCCCCCTTGGGGGGGGGGGCTTGGAGGGGCTTATGCCCCTGCAGGAGGGACGGCGGACCCACGTGGATGCCCTGGAGGGGCGGCCCCCTCTGTTTTGCTGTCGAAAACGATGCCTTTCACTGTTTCGTCGCCGAAAAAGACGTCTTTTGCCCTACATCTGGGCTTTCACCAGATCTGAAATTTCCGCCGCTTTGATAGCCTCCTATGTCGCTTCTTCTTTATCAGCAATTTCATCTTTTACTTCGTCTTCTTCGAAAATCCCTTAGGATTTGTTCATATCGGCATCCACAGCTTCATGAAGACCCACCGCTTTGTAGGCTTGCTCTCTATAAACAAAAGCCGACGTATTCTTTGAGTCGTAACCCAAGATCTTCGAACCCAATTCTATGCAACTTTGATGTGTCCAAGCACCAGATAACAAACCATCAAATGTTTTAGGCAATGCAAGTGTTGAGCTCCCCCCTTAACTGTGGGATTGCGATCAAAGTGAGCTTTTGCAGAAACATATTCGAAAACTGCCTCGAAGAATCTTTCCTTTCGGTACAGGTTGTTTCCCTCTCGTCACCGCCTCCGAGCTTGTTGTAGCAAATCACCTATGGATCGTAGATGCTCTGATACCGAAATGATGGGAACCAAACGAGATCTAAAATTTATTAGAATAAACAGAAATAAAATAAGATAGATTATTACAATTTTAGGGGTAATCGCCCTCCCAAGACGTCGATTAATAGGGGACGTCCGCACCCTCCCTAGAACGAAGTCTTCTCCCTCGGAAAGATCTCAATAATAAAAAGAATAGCATGCCTAGGGCCGACCAGCCTTCCCGCCTATTTATAATAATCCAACTTAATGTCTAATTACGCAAATACCCATACATTAATAAAATAACACAAAACACCCCAAAATAGGCCCCCTTTGGGTTGGATCTAACACAGAGTTAGTTACATTTTTTTGAAAAAAATAACACTTTATTAATTGACCCTGTTAATTTGTGGAGAACCTAAATTTGCACAATATATAGAGGACTCTGCTGTTCTTGTCTTGAGAACTCTGCTGTTCTTGTCTTTGTTTGCGTTAAAAGGCTTTCTTGTTGTTGCGTATGGAGAAGTTTGTATTTTAAAGGTGAAATATAATGGATTTCTATGTAAATCATTTTTATTGAAATCTTACTGATCTGTTATTTTTTCGAACTGTTATGCAACCAACTTGACACTGACTAATAATTGCTACTAAAACAGGTCAGACTCTGTAGAGAGAAGACCACAGGACAGGTGTACGCGATGAAAAAACTTAAAAAATCTGAAATGCTCCGCAGGGGTCAGGTATCATCTCAGAGGTCTACAAATTAAGACAACCCATCATCCTGAAAATTTACTGATGTTCTTGTGCATATGCTTCAGGTGGAACATGTGAAGGCTGAAAGGAATCTTCTTGCGGAGGTTGACAGTGCTTGTATTGTAAAGCTTTACTGCTCTTTCCAAGATGATGAGTTTTTGTATCTTATCATGGAATATCTTCCTGGTGGTGATATGATGACGTTACTGATGCGCAAGGATACGTTAACAGAAGACGAAGCCAGATTTTATGTTGGACAGACAGTATTGGCAATTGAATCTATTCACAAACACAATTATATCCATAGGTATATACTTGGCTGAAATATATTCCTGATTTTGTTTTACAAACTAAACTTTTACTGAGATCAACTAAGGAGCCTCATTTCTTATAGGGATATAAAACCTGACAATTTATTGTTAGACCGAAATGGTCACATGAAGCTCTCGGATTTTGGGTTGTGCAAACCTTTGGACAGTAGTAGCTTCCCAAATTTGAGTGAACCTGAGTATGCCATTGGACGCAATGTGTATCCATCTTCAGACAGTGATAAGCGTTTCTCATCCCCTGCACCCAGGCGAACACAACAAGAACAATTATTACACTGGCAAAAGAACAGGCGAACATTGGTATTATATCCATCTTATTCTGTATTGTTTATAACAGTGTGTGGTCATAGTAGCAAAATATCTATAGTATAGTTGGAACATGGTTCTCTTAGTTTTTCCCCTTTTTAGACGAGCAACGAAAAAAACCTTAGCAGAATGATTCAATTTTTTTTGTGTGGAAAGGCTCTCTGATGCCTGATTGAATTGTAAATTGCTGGATTAGGACACCCTATTTCTTGGTCTAAAAACCTTTGGTGAACGAGGCCAATAGTTTTAAAGAAGACTTTTGATAGCTAGCTGCTTTGGGGAATTGCTTGTTCTGGGCCTGCAGGCCCATATGTTGTTTGCATCTGTGTCATGTCCAATGATATATTTGGTGTTTCCAATAAGGCCAATATCATTAAAACATTGTTGTTAATATCTTACAATATGTGATACGCGACACATATCATACAATACGATACAATTTGAAGAAATTTGGATACATATTAGGTGGCCTTATTGAAGATGTAAAATATGTTACGATATTGTTTTTATATCGGACTGATACATCATATATCATCTATTAAAATTTGGGTTTTGGTAAGTTTTGTCTTGTTAGATCTAGTTTCAAGTTTGATTCAATTCATATTTCGGCTACACTTGATCACTTAATAAAAAGCAGCAAATCCCTTCTTAGCTGACCTATGCTCACCAATGTTCACCACCCTCCTTAGTGCTTGCGAACCATATTAACCATCTCCGAAGATCATATAGCCTCGAGCTTTGCCAAGACTTAAGGACCTGTGTAACGCCCCGCTCCCCGGGTGCCGTTACAATTGAAACAAGTGTATGCAGGTCCTGCAGGTGCCAGTGAACTCAATGTGGTGCATTGGTGCAATGCAGAAAGAATGAAAAATTCTCGTAACAAAGCAGGTGAGAACTGTAAAAACTACACCACAACTGAAATGTAAATACTCACATTTACCTCAGCTAGCTCAAGTTTCCAAAGTCATGTACTGGAAGTTTGAATCCTCGTGTTCAGGCGCCTCTGTATGAATCTGTACGTCACCTGGTGGGGCAACATAAGTCGCAACAAAGCTCAATAGAGTAGACAATATCTAACTATGGACAGAAAAGTAATGATGCACAAAAGGAGATATGGCAGCAGTTATAACGGTACGGTACAGAAAAATAACATGTTATGATGATTAAATGACTACGAACTACTGCAAGATGGTACACACTAAAGTGAACCAATCTTAGGCCGTGACTTATGATGGAGAGTACGGTGTGCAACACGAAGACTTTCTTGAGACCGCAAGGGTGCTACCCCGGGCCGAGTAACAGATTATTAGGATCCATACGCTAATGTTAGTATTGGGAACAAGTATCGAGAATAATATCGTGTGGAATGAAAATCCTTTCAGACAGGGCCGAAAGATAGGTCCCAGTTGCTCCCGCACTCTCACAATCATAAGTTTTTCCAAAACCCGGTGAGTCAAGATGAATTAATCAATTATTAGTTTTAGTGTCGTGATGTTTAATATTATGTAAACTACGTAGTCAAGTTGGGAGGTCCATAGAGAATGATCGAATGTAGTAACCAGACATATACAAAGCCGACCTCAATTCCACCAGTCATCTAGTATCGTGCCAATATCGTGCCATCACAAGTAACATCTCTTGGACTACGCAATTTAACACACTATTAAACTAGCATGTTACTAGCAAGCTCAAGAGATAATTTAAACGACATGATAGTAAAGCTGGCATGTGATAAAGCAAGACATGGATGTTTCTTATGGCAAGATATTCCAACCTGAACTGATATTAAAAGCACCCAACTGTTCCATGCAGTGAACCAAGAAACGATGGAAACACAAAAACTGCTTGATAATGAAAAACCTGAAGTCAAACTCATATTGGCTCTAGAAGTGTTAGGCCATTGGAATCAGATTTCCAAGCAAACCACACCGGAACATAAAACAACAAGCGAGAAACCAATCGAGCTCAATCAATAACCCAGTGACCCAAGATAGCACGCAAGGGAAGCTCCAAACCTAATAAGTAAAGAACTTAAAACAGTAAGTAAAGAAAGCCAACCGCAACCCAACATCAAGTAAGGGGGCTAGCCGCATCCCACGACAAGTAAGGAGGGCTAGCCACAACCCACAACAACCCAAGAACCCCAAACAACTAACAACAATAAGGAAGCCCAAACCTGCAAGTAACAACCCAACAATAGCAAGGAAGCCCAAACAACAAGTAAATAAGCCAACTGACCCCACAGCAGCAAGGGAACCTAAACCCGCAAGCAAGGGAACCCCAAACAGCAAGGAAGAGAACCACCGAACCCAAACAAGCAAAGAAGCCCGTTGCAACTCAACAACCAGCAAGAAACCCCAACCCGCCACCAAGGAAAGACCAAACCCAAACATCAAGTAAGAAAAGCCCAAAACAGCAAGCAGAAGTCAGCCGCAGCCAAATTGCAACCGAGGGAAGCCACCGAACCCATCAACAAGCCAATGAATCCAAATCAGCAAACAGAACAGGCCGAAACCCTAAGCCGAAACCCCAAACAATAAGCAGAAAGCAAACCGCAACCAACAACCCAAAATCTCAAGACAGTAAGCCGAAGAAGGCTAAAATTGAAATCGGAGGATTGTGGATAGAGTCTACCTGAAGTCGTAGTCGAGGAACCAAGAGAATTAAGAATCGAAGCCCGAAACAGCAACAAAGGATTCAGCCGAACCCCAACATCTACAGAAGAAGCCAACCATAGCCAACAATATACAAGGAACCCCAAATCAACAAGCAAGGGGAACCACACACCAATCTCGAGCAAGGAAGGGACAGACCACAAGCAAGAGGAGCGACGAATCCAACACAAGCAAAAAAGGTCAGATCGCAAGCAAGAGGAGCCATCGAACAGTAAGGAAGAGACAGACGGCAAGTAAGAGGAGCAACCGTACCTCAAAACATCAAGGGAGGGACAGATCACATGCAAGGGGAAGCTGCCAAGCCGCCGAACTCAACATAAGTAAGGAATCCCAAATCAGCAGCTCAATCAGTAGGACAAATCGGCCCAAATTCAGGCCAGACAGATGCATGTTGCAAACCCAGCTCGAGGGAACAACGATTGACCAAAACCGAAGACAAGAAGACAGATGCGAACCAATGCCAAAAGCAAGGAGTCGTCGGCGAACCAACACCGAAGGCAATAAAGCAGTGGCGGTGACAAGGGGAGCCACCGAACTCAGCAGCACGCAAAGGGAAGGACTTACTGCATGCAAGGTGAGCAAGGGGAGGGGATTTAAAGCCGTCGGAGAGGACAGAGAAGAGAGGGGGTTGCTTGCGTACGGGAGGGAGGACGGAGGGGTGCGAGAGAGAGGGAGGGGGCGTCCTGCAGCAGGAGAGGGATGGAGCGGTGCCGTCGCGTCGCTGTCGTGAAGGACAAGGGGAAGGGGGAGAGATGATGGAGGGGGCTTCGTGTCGTCGAATCGAAGCATCGAAAGCCATAGCGGCTTGCTCGTGCTGCCGTGACAAACGTGAGAGAGAGGAAGGGAACGAGAGGGGCGTCGAGAGAAGCCCACGAGGCTCGGGGCGCTGCGGTTGTGATGCGTCGAAGAAAAGCCCTACGGGCTGGGCTCGCTGTTGCGGGATCAGGGGGGGGGGGGAAGGGGGGAGATCGACGTGGGCTTGGGCCTGCTGAGTGTTCCAAAGAAAAGGAGATATAAAAAAGAGGGGGGGGGGGGGGGGGGGAGAAAACGGACGGTTACTACCTGCGTCCCGTCACCAATTCTCTAATAGGTTCCCTTGACTTGTGAGCCCTTGTGGTGGCTTTATCAAACCTTGTCAACCTTTATTGAGTCTTACCGACTTTTTCAACTTTGATTTTTGAACTCTTAACAACTCTTATTTATTATTTGTTCCTTGTAAATCTCTCAGTATTTTTGAATCATATTTAGTTATGTATGTAATTTGTTTAATTATTGCACAAAAATAAATGTATGTTATGATAAGATATATGATACAATATAGGATACTATAATTATAGGAAACTATATACAATATATATCGTGTGACAACTTTGCATTAAACCATAAGTACCTTTGGGAGCTATTAAAGGGTCATTTCCTTATTTAATAAAGAAGAACTTCAGAAGTTTAGTAACGACATGTGGCTGATCATCTGGATATTTTGGTGGTAAAAAGCGATAGTATGCTTAGTGTTTCTATGATTATGTCTTTATAAATGCAGAATGCTAATGATTAACAGGCTTGGGCTCTGACTTCTAGCCTGAACCTATCCCATATGTGTCCGTGGTAAGCTAGGCCTGTATTCATACTTATCCATTTGGTCTGTATCCAACCCCAATGATTGTTTGTTGAGGCCTTGAACACAGGCTGGATGGGTCAATTTCCCTCCTTGACCACGAAGGAAAGTTTCAGCATCTGCCCATAAATTCAAATAAATTGATGGTACAATGCAAGTCTATCTCATCAATGTTTCTGTAAATGCAAACGGGAGATCAAAAATTCTAGATTTCTGATCACATACAAGGTGGCTACATGGTAGCCTCACCTCACTAACCTACCACTGTGATTGAAGGTTATCTTTAGGCTTCCATGAGAATCAAACCCTTAGATGCAATGCTGAAAACAATCTACAGGTGTGATATAATGATGATCATGATTCAGGTAGGACTCTGATTTTCTGAGTGTCCATCGTCGACTGAGATTCTAAGGGTGCTTCTACGGAATTATAGGTTGTATATGCCATCCACTTTAATTGTTTTCTTTCCTCCTCAAGTGGATAAGAATTCTGATTTGATAGAATTTAACAGTGCACTTATATTTTAATAAACTCTAACAAGGGCACTCTTTGTTCATTTGGAACGTACATGGGTGATCCAGATGTATTATGTTTCCACGTTATAATAGTTGAGATATCAACTAAACCAAAGTTTTCTTTAGGAAGTCAAGAATGGTTAATGCATTTGTGCAACTTCATGTTCTTGTTTGTTAGAATTTAAGATACTCTGTTCGCTTACTTGCCATTTGATTAATTGCTTAAATTATTTCTATAATATAATATTAATATTTTTTGCCGAATTCATTTGTAAATGTTGGCTACTTAGAACCTTTTATTGTGATGAGGTTAGTTTGATGTCACCCCAGGTTTTCTTTTTTAGAAGGCTACATGCTAATTGGGCATGTTTTGATGCCTATTTTATTGAAACAGGCTTATTCTACTGTGGGAACCCCAGATTACATTGCTCCAGAAGTTCTTTTGAAGAAAGGATATGGAATGGAGTGTGATTGGTTAGTTTTGGTACCCTATGCATTATTCCTATGGTATTTTATTTTCTTATAATATTCTTTTTATCAGGTGGTCTCTTGGAGCAATAATGTACGAGATGCTTGTTGGCTACCCTCCATTTTATTCTGAAGATCCAATGTCAACATGCCGAAAGGTATGAATGCATCTTAGACAGGAGTGTTGCCTTCATGTAGAGTGTGCGCGCGTGCACGCGTATATATATATATATATATATATATATATATATATATATATATATATATATATATATATATATATATATATATATATATATATATATATATATATATATATATATATATATATAGGTTGACTAGGATACATTCGGATGGATTAAACATGCGGATCCATCCAAGTTAAATTTAAAATTAGGCAATTTATATGAAAAATCCGTTCCATTGGATTAGATCTCTAACATGTCTAAACTACACTCACACACACACAAGTTCAAATGATTTAGGCATGTTTTGCCCACGCATCAAGTGGTTGCAAAATTAGTTGATATTATGACTATTCTAAAATATTGATTTTGCAATCATGCATGTGCAAACCATGATCAAATCATTTGAAATTTTGTTGAAATGCAACATGGCAAAAAGAGAGAAGAAGAAAAGGAAAAAAGAGAAGAAAAGGAAAGAAATGAAGAGGAAACACATTATTTCTACATTTTCCCATTTTCGATGTATGAGACATTAATGAGCCATAACTTAATATGCAGTTGGATAATAAGCTTAGCCATTAGTTAAATATATATTGGTCTAATAGATGCACCAATCAGATCATAGACTGAATACGGGCTGAGAATATGATTCATCTCTAATAATAACATGATAGTGTGTTTTCTTCTTACTGTTGGCTGGCATCATTGTTGAAGAATATGACACTGGTTTCCTTTTACCTTATGGTAACTTTGCTAGATTCATGATAGTGTCTGTTAAACTACCATGCATGATAACCAGGGAACCAATCATCAGTTTGTCAGTTATGGGCTGGAGCCTGGGGGTGAATAATAGGGAGTAGCTGGGGTTGAACTAAAGTATAATATGAGAGGACAAGAAACTACTGGTAAACAAACTGGAATATATAACTTTTATATTCTCGAAACTGACTAATAGGAAAGTCCTAGACAAAACATGTTGACTAGGAAACCCAACCTAATCCAGGTACTGATAGAGTCTATTTTTAGTTGAGGTTTACATTTTGAATGAAAGCCAAATTCTTTTGCTTTTATCTTTTAACTGCATAACTTGAACAAAATAATGATAAGTTATACTCATAACCTCTGACAATATTGTAGCATTGTTACTGTAGCACGAGCCTACCTGTAGCTAACCACGATCACTGCCCTCACAATAAAACCAATTACTGTGGAAGTGCAACAGACATGAAGCAGAAGTTTGTTTCGGGTTGGGTCATGCAACTGGAAACTGGAAAGTTCCCCTGCATCAACTGTTGCTTAGATACCTTTCTTATGAAGTGGTGTCTTGTTGGACATGTATATATATCTTATGCACTTTAAGAATTTGCCGAGCTTTAAAATATCGTGTCCATGTCAAACATAGCCTTCTTTGTGCAACATAGGCTGCTTCCATGTCCAGAGGCATTCTGTAGGTCCTGTTCATGGTTGATGCAAGTGGTAGTATCTATGTTCTCCGTTTCAACAAATGTCTAAAGACTAATATCAATTATAATATTGAAAATACTATTTCCGTTCAAAAAAAATCTTTTCGGTTTGCCATGCCTAGAAAAGTTTCCACGCCATGGCTATGAACCCATGGTCCAACTTATCGTGGTTGAGCTTATACATAACCACTTCTATTTAAAACTTAATATTGGCAGTTTAATTATTTGCTTTACTAGAAAATATTTTCTTTATATGGATGCATTGTAGGGAAATGATTTATGCGGAGTGAGGATGGGAGAAAATACAGAAGGAATTGCGTTGGGTATGACATGAACTAAAGGCCTACTTTCAGTTTGCATTGACTGCAGTACTAGACTATGATTAACTTCTTTCTTTCTTGGCACTTCACACCAAATCTTTTTGTATTTGGATTCGTTTTGGTCCAATGGTCGAAAATCAGATCATGGTGAGTCAGTTACCCAAGGGATTGTTGCATACCTGCATCAAAGTAAGGTTCGGTTAGTGACCTTGCTGATGTCAGTGGTTCCTTGGTTTTGTTCTGACACTGACGGGCATGCTTAGGTTTGAGATTCTTGTGAATTAATTTTAGTCTTAACAGACATACATTTGTTTGTTGAATGAGATGCTTTTGATTTTACCTATCGTAAGAATTTTGGTACTTCTCATCGGGAACACGGGACTGCTCTTTCTACCTTTTCTAGAGCATTTTTTGAAATGAACTTGCTTTCAGAGCAACTTAATTGCGGATATTGCCAAACACTATTCTATTCATCAGATGTTATTCACTCATTAGATTTGAAATATGAAAGCCATGTGAATCAGTGTCAAACATGCTGTTAATGTCGAAAGGTGGGATAAAAGATATAGCATTGTATATCTATACATGGGAAATCCATCTACAACAACAATTGCAATGTGATCTTTCAATCCTTACGTGGGATGCAAACCGGCTATTGTTGTGCCAAGCGTTTACTTCTATGCTGATAACTAGCCAAAGAGTAGATGATGTAGTAGGGGCATGAGACTAATTAGCTTGGTTGAGTGCTCATAATCAAGTCTTTGCATGTAACTGTTATGGTAGTATTTATTTGTTAATTCTTGCAAATAGTATTAGAACAATTCTTCCGTCGTTCTTCTGTAGATAAATTTAGATTTCAGTGAGGCAAGATGTCTCACTTTCTTTATGTCCCTCTATTGAGTTCTGGGTTTTATCATAATAACTTGTAGTTGTGTTTTATCCATAGTTGTTAGTATCTTACAATTTGTGATACGAATCATATGATACGATATGAAAGGTTTTCGGGACATACCAGACCATTTTGAAAATATCTTACGATATGCGAGTCATATCGGACCAATACGATTTAAATCGATTAATACTCTTATAAGTTGGTTATGGTTAGTTTTTCATGTTAGATTTAGTTTTAAATTCAATCATCTTCATATAAATATTAAACTTGATCGATTATTCCTCTTCTAAGCCGAAAATACTGTTAGACCCACGGCCTGAGGGGGGTCCCGAGCCGGCGCCCAAGCCACACATGCAAGAGGGGAGGCCGCTTAAGGGCCTTTTGGTTTTTTTTCTTATTTTTAGTATTAGGAGAGCATTTTTCTTATTTAAACTAGGGCTAGCCGTCTTTTATGATCATGCTTGATGATTGATAATTCTCTTGAGCATCCTTAGGTAGATATAGATTAAAGAGTACGGACATCCTCTTATCGGCGTCTTGGAAGGAGGATACACTTTCTTGTATCCAATTATCTTCATTTATTTCAATTAATATCCTTTTAGTTTCAGATTTGCATAGATCCTATCAATTTGGTATCGGAGCAGTGACGATCCATGGCGGCGTCGGCGACGAGATCGAAGGACCGAATCGACACTTTGGAGGAAAGATTCATGGGAGAAATTGGGGGTGAAGAAATCTCACGAAGAGACGATGAAGATGCTGAATAAATTGGCGGATTTCATCAATTCATTAGCGGCAACGCAATCAACGCAAGGAGAACAATTGGCGGAACTCATCTCCCAGCGGTCGGCAAACACCCAAGACGGAGGAAACCCCAAATCAACCCTAAAGGTGCCGCCTTTGAAGAAGGGAAAGGAAAAAGAGGAGATTTTTGGACCAAATCAACCCTACTTCGTGAAAGAAGTCGAAGAAGAAGAAGGAGAACCAGGAAAGGTCGACTACCGCGAAGAATTGTGGCAAAGGGCAGAGGAAATGCAGAGGGGGAACGGCGGCCCAAACCCTCCCCTCCAGACCACGGCGTGAGAGGAATTGGGGGCGCCCGGGGATTTTACGGCTCCACCGCCCCCCCGGAGTTCCACCGAGGAGGAGGCGGCCCCCCACGGGCTCGCCTAGGGATGGCGAGAATGGGGTCCGGCGACCCCTCCCGACCCCCGGCAGGAGCAGTGGGAGGCCAGCGAACCCTGGCGGCACCCCGCCGGGCTGCCAGGAGCAGGCCGCAGGCCTGGGGCACTTCTGCGGCAGCTCGCGGGGCTGCCTAGGGCAGCCCACAGGCCTTGAGGACAGCAGCAACCTCCAGTGCTGCCTGGGGGCGGCCGCGAACCTGCGGGGTTTCGAGGACAGGGGAGGAGAATTGGGGAGATCCGGGGGTTGGTTTTTAGCCCTATTTGAAGGACCCGGTGCAGGACTTTGGAGGGGGATTTGACCCTTGAGAGGGTCAGGAGTACTATGATGATGGAGGAGGTTATGTGGCTGAGTTCGAAGATGATGCCGGCTGGGATGACTTCAAGGGCAGGCGTGGAGGTCCCCGAGGGGACTATGGGGGCTGTGGAGGAATGCCATCTGGGCAGTACGAAACCCAGGACAAGAGGTGGCAGCACTATCGTCAGCTTCGCCGTGCAGAGGGGAGGCCTGATCAGGGGCATTTTGGAGGAGACTGCATGGTGCGGAAGCTAAAGATGTCACTTTTTGGAGGAGACGATCTGCATGCTTAGTTGTTCACAGTAGAGAGGTACTTCGCAGCGCACCACATGATGGATGCCCAGAAGCTGGAGGCCGCTGCTATTTGCATGGAAGGGAGAGCCCTGGGTTGGTACCAGCGGAAGGAGAGGAGGCAGTAGATTCGTGACTGGGAGGAGTTGAAGGACCTCATTCTGGAGAAGTTCAAGGATTTCCGCCTGGGAAACCTCCACGAGCAGCTTTACGCTCTCAGGCAGGAGGGATCAGTGAGGGAATACATCGAGAGGTTCGAGATTTTGGCGGGGAGAGTACACGACGTCTCCGACGTGCCACTGGAGGGCACCTTTCTGAAGGGGCTGAGGCCCAGTCTTCGAGCCGCCTTGCGACCCTACAAGCCTCGGGGGCTTTCAGAGGCCATCGAGATGGCGCAGATGGTAGAGGACTCCCGGACTGATGATAGGAGAGGCGGGAGCATCTACAGTGGGCAGATACAGTGGGGCACCTCGTCTGGAGCAGGCGGAGCGGGGGTCACTAATGAGGCAGATCAGATGGGGTTTGATCAGATGAGGTTTGAGAAGACGGGGGAGCAGAACAACCTACCACCGGCTGAGGGCCTATTCCGAAGGATGTTCCATGCGGAGATGAGGGAGAAAAGGCAAAAAGGGCTCTGTTTCAGATGCGACGAGCGCTTCACTTCCGGACACCACTGTGCGGGTCGCAAGCTGCAAGTGTTGATCGCAGAGGCAGACAATGATGATGAGGTGGAGGACGAAAGGGATCGGAGGTGATGACAACTCCCCCCTCAGAGTAGCACCGCTAGTGATGTCAAGCACCACCTTGAGGACAAGGTGGATTTTCAGGGGCGGAGTAATGGTAGACCCACAGCCTGAGGGGGATCCCGAGCCGGCGCCCAAGCCGGCGCCCAAGAGGGGAGGCCGACTTAAGGGCCTTTTGGTCTTTTTCTTATTTTCAGTACTAGGAGAGGATTTTTCTTATTTAAACTAGGGCTAGCCGTCTTTTATGATCATGCTTGATGATTGATAATTCTCTTGAGCATCCTAAGGTAGATCTAGATTAAAAAGTGCGGACGTCCTCTTATCGGCGTCTTGGAAGGAGGATACACCTTTCTTGTATTCAATTATCTTCCTTTATTCCAATTAATATCCTTTTAGTTTCAGATTTGCGTGGATCCTATCAAATACCCAAACATCTCTTAGCTTCTCTTAACTTGTTAATGATTTTTGATGTTCACCACCCTAATGACGCTAGCCAACCACATCGATCATTGTAGAGCTCATAGAGGCTTGCGCACTGAGTTTGCCAAAACTCAAGAATCCACCTACCTTCACACGAGGCTCCCTTCACTCTCGTTGGTCTTTATGAAGGTCATATTAGCCCTCGGTAATCGTTGTCGACTCTCACCCACCTTCGTAACTACGATTTTCAGACTTGCATCATATCTCCATATTTATTATTTGTTATATTATAAATCTCTCTTTATTTTTTTGGATATATTTAGTTGTATACGTAATTTGCTTGATTATTGCACAAGATAAATTTATTTTACGATATGCGATACGATAATCATAGAAACTGATATGCGATATATATCATGATATGCCAACTTTGATTTTATCATTTGTATCATTTTACATGAACACATGGGAAAAAGTATTCTTGCCACTTTTCCTGAATTATTTTTAAAAGCCCCCACCTCAACTTTCCTCATTATTTGTTCCTCCTTTTCTCTTTTCATCTTATAATAAAATTACTTTACTGATTTTTCATTTGGCTTTTGCTAATGTACCCCTTATCTTTCATGATGAAAATATTTCAAATTAGAGGGATTTTTATTTTCTAGAAAATATAGATTTGATTAGAATTATCTCCCACAAAAATATCATCACCCCTCCCGCCCTAAATAAATTCATGTGTCTCTTTCCTCTCACCCCAGAGATCTCATGTGTCTCGCTTTCTGACAGAAAATCTGCCCCTTCCCTGTGAGAAATCCCGGCCAACCGATTTCTCTCTATGATACCAAGCTCTCTTTTCGCATCTCTCGCTCACCCGAATGTTATGGGTCTTTCTCTCATTGTCATCACCATTAACATCTATTTTTTGTTGTTGTGCCATTGGTGCATTTTCTTTTTAACGTTTTCAATAGTCATGTTTAAACTTCCTAAGAGTTACAGGTAGTCAGTTGCAAAATGGGATGCCGTTTATTTTTCTTTGTAACGATCTAATAAATAATGATTCTATTTTGTGAGTTTTGAATGTAGTTGCGAGAAATCTCTTTTTTTATAGGTGATATTTTTTTGTCTGTGGAGAAAAGACTGTCGGTTGGTCAATTGCCAAAACTGCTATTTTCTGTGTTTAGAGCATTTTCATTAAAAAAACAAGGCTAAATTGGTTCAAACAAAAAATAAAGTTGATGTTTGATATCATTTAATTGACGAAATGACATAGTAAGATGACAAAATAAAAGGAACGGCAAATAATGAAGGAATGGTTTTTTTTTTTTTTTTGGGGGGGGGGGGGGGAGATAGAAGAACATGAATATTTTCTCCGATCATATTGAAATTTGAACTTCGGAAGATAGTCACTCAAATCAAATGTCTTCCCAGAAATTATTTAAGGTTCTTTAAAGTCAATTGAAAAGAGTTCCATGGCAGAGTAACTTCATTATAGGGTCATATACTGATCTGTATGATGTCTTGAACCTTTTAAACGATCTGTTCCATGGGATGATGCTGCCGAATGCTGTCTTCATTAAGAAACAAATTCTAAATACATAGCTGATTTGAGAGCATATAAAGGGTGCATGCCGGTGACAGTTTCGAAATTTTTGGACAGAGGAGGCAGTTTCGTAATTTCTGGGCGGCGGCTGAAAACCCCTAGGCCAGGGACAGTTTGGTAATTACGGGGTGTCGGCTCATTAGAGAGTTATTTATTATAAATATGAGGGGAGAGATCTTGAGGGGATTATGAAGAATATTGTGAGAGAATTAGTAGGTATCTATATTAGTTAACCCTAGGCATTAGGAGAGTGGCCTTCCTCTCGAATTGAGGCCAAATCTTGTGTTTCATAACCTAAATCAATAAAACATCTCGTTTTTAGTCACAAATCCATCCCTAATCGTATCGAATTGGTATCAGAGTAGTTGATCCTAATGTCGACAAGAAAAGTTGACGCCTTGGATGAGAAATTGAAAAGCGAAGTGGAGGTCCTCAAGAGAACAATGAAGGAACGATATCAAGCGTTGGAGGAAAGGGTTGAGAAGATTTTTGTCGATGGAATCCATGTGGAAACAAATATTGAAGATGAATAGCTGTTGCTCCCCCTGAGGCGATGGCCATGAAGAAGGATTTAAACTAGGATGAAGCCGAAGGAGGCGGCACATCATTAAAAGTGCAAATAACAAGGGAAAAACCGTCATCTTTGAGGAGAAGATCCACGCAGCGCGCACGGACCTCGAGCGTGGGGGCAATAACACCCCCCCAATGCGGGGGGTGCGGTCGAGGGAGCCAGATGTGATGCCTTGAACTGACGGCCAACCCTAGGGGTGACGGCTCACGTGATGACTGCCAGCCATGCGACCCCCGAGATGAGAGCCATGGGCTGCGCCAGGGGACTCGCAGCCCTGGGGCGGCCATCGGGGGCCATGCGGTCCCTGGGACAACAGTGGGAGGGGCCGTGGCTCGTGAGGTGACGACGACGACCATCAGGGGGCTGATGGGCTACGGCGGGCGGCGGGCTCCTCTTTGGGGGTATCGGCAATAGCGGTGGAGGCTTCCGGGGTTCTGATGAAGGCGACCGAGTTCTAGATTGCTTTGGTGTCGGGAGGCAGAACGACGGTGCAACAAAGAGATTTTCCATGGAGGATTTTGGGGTCTCACAGCTGCAAATTTGAACGCTTATCAACAATTTCACTTCGGGCAGCCACGATGGGAAACCAAGAGCAGTGGTACTTTGGCACCGAGAGTCCAAAAGTTGAAGATGACAATTTTTTAGGGAGAGAACCCTTATGAATGTGAACACAGAAAGGTACTTGCAATGAACTGTCTTACAAAGGAATAGAAGCTGATGGCGGATGCTTTATGTTTGGAAAGAAAGACGTTGGCTTGGTTCCAGTGGAGGGAGCAGAGACAGCCGGTGCAATCGTAAGAGGAGTTCAAAGATTGCTTGTTGGATCGTTTCCGCGATACACAAGGAGGCAATCTACACGAGCAGCTCTTTACACTTAAGCAAGAGGAGACTGTCTGGGAATACATAGAGAGGGTTGAGTTGCTTTCGGGCCGGTAAGTGGAATGTCAAAGGCGGTGCTGGAAGGGAACTTTATGGATGGGTTTAAGGCGGGCATCCGAGCCGAGCCATGTCTGCTGAGGCCGATGGGCTAGGAGAAACGATGGAGCTGGTCTAGATGGTTGAGGACGTACACACTACGGAGCTTGGTGTCAAAGGAGCATCGTACAGCGAACAGGTTCACTTCCTGCAACAGTGCTACGATGGAGGTATAGAAGTCCCATCCATGAGCGGTTCATACAACCCAGAATAAGAACAATGAGCCCTGAACCAACAAGTTGAAGCGCTTCACGGAGACAGAGATCCAAAATAAGCGCGTCAAGGGATTATGCTTTCGCGATGGTGAGTAGTTTGGCACAAGACATCGTTGTGGGGATGGCTTACAGATTTTGACCATCGGTGATGATGTACGTGAGGCTATTACAGCTGAGGAGGAAGAGGTAGGAGAGGACGAGCACCCTTATTTGGAGTAGGACACGACATGGATCCATTCATCGCAGCTCAGTGACAATTTTTAGAATTTCATCTTGTGGACAAGGTGTCTCATCAGGAGGGGAGTAATGATATAATCGCTTATAAAGGGTGCATGCCAATGGTAGTATCATAATTTTTGGAAGGAGTTACAGTTTCGTAATTTCTGGGCGAAGTGACAGTTTCGTAATTTCAGGCGGCGGACGAAAACCTAGGCCAGAGACAGTTTGGTAATTATGGAGCGGTGGCTAATTAGAGAGTGATATAGTATAAATAGGAGAGGAGAGATTTTGAGAGGATATGAAGAAAATTGTGAGAGATTATTAGTTGTTATCTAGATTAGTTAGCTCTATGATATTGGGAGCGTGGCCTTTGTAATGCCCTGCGTAGCTACTGCACAAGTATTAGATGGGGGTGAATAGTACTTTAAAATAATCAAGAGTGTTATTCCTAATTATTGTGCAAAACACAAACAACAATGCGGAATAACTACAAACAACAAGAATTAAACAACGCAAACAATACGATATAACGGGTTCGGATCCACCCAAGTCTCCCCGACTTGTTCCCGGTGATCCTACGTCCCAACCACCCGGATCCCCTCCGGATACTTGAGTTAGAAACCACTAACCCAAGCTTTGCACTATGAAATTCTTGTAGAAAAACCTCTACAAGACCAAATCATACACAAATGAACATGTGACTCCCACAACCCGGGATCACACACTTCTCTCACAACCGAGAGAACAACTTGTAAAAACAAAGTAAATGAAACAATGAAATACTTACTCACAAAATCCTATGCCTTGAGTAAACTTACAATTTTAGGGCAAGAAGGATTTTGAGGAAGAAGAAGGCACCAAACCCTAGCTCCAAGAAGTTGACCAGCAATAGAAGCCTAGGGAGAGATTGGTGACCTTGAATCAAGCTCTTGGCTTGAGAGGCTCACAATGGAGAGAATCTCTCTTGAGGAATTAGGGCTCAAGAAGTTGAGGGAGAGATTCTTGTGAGAAGAGAGAGCTTTGAAATAGAGTTGAATGGCTCCTCTTTGATTTCTCTAAACCTCTAGAATATCAGCCTTGAATACTAGGAAAGAACCCCTCCAAGTATATATAGGATAGAGGAAAGAGAGAGCCAAAATTCGTGCAATAAATGCTCCAACGGCTCTATTCTGAAGCAGCTTAATCGGTCAAAGAAGGATCACTGACCGATTAGTTTCTCAACTAGTCGGTCGGTGATTCTTCTTGGACCGACTAAGAGGATGACAGCCAAGAATATAAAGTTCAGGTCGATAGAACTAGTCGGTCTAAGAAGACTTGCCAACCGACTAGTTTGACAACTAGTCGGTCGGTGAGTGTTCTTTGACCGACTAAGAGTTGAAATCAATAGGCTGTCTGCAAGGAGAACTAGTCGGTCTAAGAACAAATTCCAACCGATTAGTTTCTCAACTAGTCGGTCGATGATTGTTCTTTGACCGACTAACGATAAACAGTAGCTCAGGCTGTGAAAATGAAGATATAACTAGTCGGTCTAAGAAGGATTCTAAACCGACTAGTTTGACAACTAGTCGGTCGGTGAACCTTCTTGGACCGACTAACTGTAAACAGTGAATGAGCTGAAATGAGTAGGATATCTAGTCGGTTCATGAAGGATTGCCGACCGACTAGATTGCCATCTAGTCGGTTGGTTCTTCTTCTTGAACCAACTAAGATGCACTAGAAGCCGCGAAATGAAGCGTAAGGCTTCGGGAAAGTTTCTATGTGCTTCTATGATAATCCTAGCTCTAATAATGTAAGACCTACTCAAGGCTTAACATTCTACGGAAAGAAACTAGAAGACTATAAATAAAACTTGACGAACCGTCTTCAAAGCTTCAATCCGAATCTCTTGACTTCAATAATGCTCCTAGAGCTTCAACGAAGCTTCAGGCACACGATCACGCGCTTTGAGAAGTCTTGAGACGTCGATTTTGATATACGTAGAGTTTTGGCGACGATCTCCATAACTGCGCTCACAAAGAGTTAGTTCACGATATTTATGTTTGTTCATCATCAAAACCAAATCCGGGGAATCAATACTCAACATTCTCCCCCTTTTTGGTGATGACAAACCAACATAAATAATAATCAATAATAATGATTCAAATGAAATTTACTTACTCCCCCTGCATTGATGACACGTTAGTTCCGTATTCAATAATAATCATACGCATCAAGCAGACGAGGAAAGTATAAAATGTGAACTCAAGTATTGAAATTTAGGATCTAAATCCATTTTTATATCTTAACTCCCCCTGAATCTAACATATCAAATTAGATTCACGGTAAATTGCTTTAAATTATCATTTAGCACATCGTCATTATTAATTCTCTCCCCCTTTGGCATTAGCAAAAAGAGCGGGAGGAGATCAACGACAACAACAATGGCTAAAAATAAAAGCACGAGAGTCAAAGAATACGACCACGGTCCAAATGACACCAATGTAAAATACCGAAGAAAATCAAAGCGTGCCAACGAGACCATAGTCGAAAATCGAAAAATGAAATCATCAAAACTGAAATCAATTTCACATATTGAGTTATGGAACATACTCTCCAATATCAACATTCTTGGTTAATTTAGTGCATGGAAAACAATTCTATGTTTTCATAAAAGTAAATCTATTTAACCAAAATAATCGTCGAGCGACGAAGTCAATATCAGAGACATAAATCCAATGTGCACAAGAAAAAGATGCACACATCATACAACACCAAAGGTCACAACATCGATCGAAGAGGATCACAAAGAATAAGCATTCCAAATCTAAGTGAAGTGTGCGATGTGAGGTGACAAGGTGATTAAAATAATATGCAATCAATAACATGCAACAGTGTTATGCCAAAAATAGAGATAGAAACTTCGTAAAATTTACGGCATACACAAATCTAGTACTAGCATGCATTCCAAAAGAGATACTCACTAAATGAGTCAATAATAAGCATGGAATGCCATGAGCATGAGAAAGATAAGTACATAATCATAAGCTCAAAACTAGCATCAAGATATGCATGAGATAGTCTAAAACATAAAGAGACATCTACATGCATTCAACATACATGGATACCATATGTAAGAATATACTTACAACATTAAGCTCCCCCTACTTTGGTGCACCACTTAAGCACCATCAACTCCAATTGAATGAAAGTCTTTGCAAATCAAGGAGTTGGTAGGGTTGGTATCCCAATTGAACCTAGAAAACATCTTGGAGCTAAAATTTGATTTGTTGCTCCTTCTCTTATTCTTGAGTACCTGAAGATAAAAATATAATTCCATGGTACCCAAGGACATTGGGTCCTAAGAGCAGGGCCGGTTCCATCATAAAGCAACTAAAGCAGTCGCTTTAGGCCTCTAAATTTGAGAGGCCTAAAATATTCAAAAGTCCGCTCAACTCCTAAGCCCAACAGCCTGTTGTATTTAGAGGCCTCTCAAAAAATTTAAAATTCCTCTTCACTCTTAAGCCCAACAGCCCGCTGTGTTGAGAGGCCTCTAATTTTTGAGAGGAATTTTCGAGAGGAATTTTCGAGAGGCCTCTAATTTTGCCCACCCCAATGCCTGATTCATGAGGGCCTATGCTGCAAAGTTGAAAAAGGGTTGAGAAAACCCTAGTCTCGCGCTATTTCATCGTCTCTCCGTCTCCCTGCCGCTCTCTATCTCTCTCAGAGTCTCAGATCGGTGAATCGGCGGAGAATGCTCCCCCTTTTGATGCCAAAATCGTAAAATTGAAATTTCTGAGTGAGCTATCTCAAGCTCGTCGACCTCTACGCTGCTAGCGGTTGAGATTAGGGTTCCAGCGATGGAGGACGAGGATATAGAGAAGAATGCGATCACTAACGTAAAGAAGAAGGGTGTCAATCACTTCTTCATTGTCAAGATCCAGCGAGGTTAATTATCATTCCCAGTTCTCTCAATCTCTACATTGCCTTAGTTTTCCCCTTCCTCTCGAGTAATTGGAAATTGGTTAAGCGGACAAATGATGTCTTGAATTTTCATATCGAATTGAATAGGCAAAGTAATTATACAAGGCAGTTGTTAATTGCTCATTCCTTATCGTCTCAGTATAGTAATGATAATAATGTGAACCAAATTTCTTTAGCACATATTTTGTTGTGGCAGCAAGAATATGTAAGGCATGTGAAAGGCTGAATTTTGTATTGGGTTAGGGTTTTCATCAACACAAGCTTCTTTTCTTTTGTTGGAATCCTAATTATGAGTTGAGATTTAAATCTAATGAGTTTGCTACAATATTAGATTGAGTTTTATTTGATATCAAGGTCAATATTATGATTGTTATGCATATAATTTACATGGAACCATCTGTCCATGTTACATAATTTACAACTCGTTACCCAAATGTGTTTTTATATGGTTATATTAGTACAAATTAATTATTTTTTGAAAAAAATAAAGTAGGGATAATTATGTATGCATAGATATAGAAAGGACATTTGGTCCTAAGAGATTAGACCTTTGGAAGCCAAGTCCAATTGGACTTAGACTTCCCTAACAAAATCATCATTATGCACGACATTCATAAAATACGAATTAATATATGCTTGTTTTTCATGCATGCTAGTGTTCTTCGGGCCCCAAATAGTGAATGTCTTGGGAGCCCTAGTCCTATTGGGAGCATGCACATGTTGTTGATTTCTATGTGATGCACGTGGCCTACGAGGAAGTGGCCTAGGAAATGCATGTCGTGGATAAGCATATGGCACATGATGAAATGGTGCATGATGATAATTGTTCATATGATAGTAATGTGGATGAACATATGCATGTGGAGGAACACGTGCATGAGTGTGTCTCACATGGTGTGCACGTGCTCGTGGACGTGGAGCATAAAAATCATCATACGTGTGAACATGTGGAGTAGGAGGTGTGTTCCTACGTGGCATGGTATTGGTGTACATAAATGCATGACCCTTCTTTGGAGGTCCACCCAAAGTGGGTTTCTTTCCAAATGGGGGTGTGTACCTAATGGAAGCACCATTGGTAGAAGAACTACCCACGGGGTGTTTACTCCCACTAGTTGAGGCATCGGAAGTTGGCCTAACAAAGGTAGTGGATGATTTGGATGAATTTCTCATCTTATACCCCAAGCCAATGTGATGATTGGCCGGAAGTAAGTCATTTAGGATATTATCCAAATGGCCCTTACCTTTATTGAATTTATTAATCCGGCCTAATGTGGACTCATACTTCTCGGTGAGAGAAAGTATAGAAGCATCCAAAGTGGACACTTGAGATGTGAGTACACAAACACGAGACTTGAGATTCTCATTCTCAATACTCAAAGTTGAGTTTCGAGAAATCAAATCCGCTATCTCATGTTCATCCGATTTCTCAAAATGAACATGCTCAAGTTGAGATTTGAGATTTACAATCTCATTTCTCAAACTTTCAACAACGGTGTCGTTGATGATGATGATAGGCTTAGGTGAGGTTTGAAGACTAGTTAGCTCATCTTTAGTCTTAATATATCTATTAGCCAATTTAGAAAACTTAGACCAAAGTTGCTCGTTAGCTAATCTAAGTTCATCCATAGTTACCTCATCGCCTTCACCCTCGCTTTCATCGGAGGAGGTCTCTTGATCATGTTCCTCTTTTCCCATGAAGCACATGTGTGCTTTCTCCACTTGTCCATCATCCGACTCTCCACTTGAGGAGTCCTCTTCGGAGTCGGTGAATGAGCCGACAAGCCCTTTCTTGTACCCCTTCTTGTACTTTCTCGACTTGTCGTACTTGGGTGCCTTCCACTTCTCCTTGTGTTTGTTGAGAGGACAATCCGGCTTGATGTGTCCTGGCTTGTTGCATTTATAACACACAGGAGCGGAGGCATTAGTCGAACTAAATTTTGATTTATTCTTGAACTTACCTTTTCGGAAGAATCGGTTGAACTTCTTTGCCAACTCGGCCAAAGCTTCTATGTCCAACTCGTCTTCCGATTCTTCATCATCGGTAGATGTAGATGGAGCAGCCTTGAACGCAATCGTCTTTTTCTTTGGCACGTCTTGCTCCAAGTAAGACTTCATCTTTTCCTGCATCTTGATCTTACTGTCCTTGCGTACCTCATAAGACAACAAGGTACCCATTAGTTGTACGACAGTATACTTATTCATATCGTTACCTTCCTCGATGGCGAAGGTACGCTTTTCCCAACAAGAAGGAAGTCCGTCAATAATCTTCGCGACTTTCTCCTTTTGGGTATAGTTCTTCCCAAGAGCTTCCAATTCGTTGGATATGTCCACGAAGCGAGCATAGTACTCCTTCATACTTTCACCCTGTTCCATGTGAAATAATTCGAACTCTTTGTTAGCAACAACGAGTTTAGAGTCTTTTACCGTACTCGTTCCTTCGTGCAAGATGAGGAGTTGGTTCCAAATTTGATATGCACTCTTACATGTGCATATCTTGTTGAAGTCTTCGGGCTCCAAAGCACATTGCAAGGCATTCATTGCCTTGGCATTGTTTACCTCCGCGGTGACCTCGCGGTAGTCCACTTCGCGAAATCTTGTTCGGTGGGCTCGACATACTCCGTCATCGTGGCTCTCCATAGTGAAGTGCTCCGGAGGAACGTTTCCATCCGGCATTTTCAGTACCCATAATTGGTACCGTTGAAGAAAGGAGGCCTAGTTGAGGAGTGTCCTTCCATCACCGAAGAAGCTCCTTCACGATTCTTGAAGACGCTGTAGTCGTTGTTTGTCATAGCTATGAACTTGGCTCTGATACCAAATGTAATGCCCTGCGTAGCTACTGCACAAGTACTAGAGGGGGGGTGAATAGTACTTTAAAATAATCAAGAGTGTTATTCCTAATTATTGTGCAAAACACAAACAACAATGCGGAATAACTACAAACAACAAGAATTAAACAACGCAAACAATACGATATAACGGGTTCGGATCCACCCAAGTCTCCCCGACTTGTTCCCGGTGATCCTACGTCCCAACCACCCGGATCCCCTCCAGATACTTGAGTTAGAAACCACTAACCCAAGCTTTGCACTATGAAATTCTTGTAGAAAAACCTCTACAAGACCAAATCATACACAAATGAACATGTGACTCCCACAACCCGGGATCACACACTTCTCTCACAACCGAGAGAACAACTTGTAAAAACAAAGTAAATGAAACAATGAAATACTTACCAACAAAATCCTATGCCTTGAGTAAACTTACAATTTTAGGGCAAGAAGGATTTTGAGGAAGAAGGCACCAAACCCTAGCTCCAAGAAGTTGACCAGCAATAGAAGCCTAGGGAGAGATTGGTGACCTTGGATCAAGCTCTTGGCTTGAGAGGCTCACAATGGAGAGAATCTCTCTTGAGGAATTAGGGCTCAAGAAGTTGATGGAGAGATTCTTGTGAGAAGAGAGAGCTTTGAAATAGAGTTGAATGGCTCCTCTTTGATTTCTCTAAACCTCTAGAATATCAGCCTTGAATACTAGGAAAGAACCCCTCCAAGTATATATAGGATAGAGGAAAGAGAGAGCCAAAATTCGTGCAATAAATGCTCCAACGGCTCTATTCTGAAGCAGCTTAATCGGTCAAAGAAGGATCACTGACCGATTAGTTTCTCAACTAGTCGGTCGGTGATTCTTCTTGGACCGACTAAGAGGATGACAACCAAGAATATAAAGTTCAGGTCGATAGAACTAGTCGGTCTAAGAAGACTTGCCAACCGACTAGTTTGACAACTAGTCGGTCGGTGAGTGTTCTTTGACCGACTAAGAGTTGAAATCAATAGGCTGTCTGCAAGGAGAACTAGTCGGTCTAAGAACAAATTCCAACCGATTAGTTTCTCAACTAGTTGGTCGATGATTGTTCTTTGACCGACTAACGATAAACAGTAGCTCAGGCTGTGAAAATGAAGATATAACTAGTCGGTCTAAGAAGGATTCCAAACCGACTAGTTTGACAACTAGTCGGTCGGTGAACCTTCTTGGACCGACTAACTGTAAACAGTGAATGAGCTGAAATGAGGTAGGATATCTAGTCGGTTCACGAAGGATTGCCGACCGACTAGATTGCCATCTAGTCGGTTGGTTCTTCTTCTTGAACCAACTAAGATGCACTAGAAGCCGCGAAATGAAGCGTAAGGCTTCGGGAAAGTTTCTATGGGCTTCTATGATAATCCTAGCTCTAATAATGTAAGACCTACTCAAGGCTTAACATTCTATGGAAAGAAGCTAGAAGACTATAAATAAAACTTGACGAACCGTCTTCAAAGCTTCAATCCGAATCTCTTGACTTCAATAATGCTCCTAGAGCTTCAACGAAGCTTCAGGCACACGATCACGCGTTTTGAGAAGTCTTGAGACGTCGCTTTTGATATACGTAGACTTTTGGCGACGATCTCCATAACTGCGCTCACAAAGAGTTAGTTCACGATATTTATGTTTGTTCATCATCAAAACCAAATCTGGGGAATCAATACTCAACAGCCTTCCTCTCGAATTGATGCCAAATCTTGTAGTTCCAATTACTTATCCAATAAAAATCTTGTCTTTTTGCCCTAAATCTATCCTCAATTGTATCAGTAGCATGTACATTTCTCCTTGGAGCTAGCGTACCTGCCACGGACATGTGTGCATTGTGTATCTTTTAGAATTCATCGAGTGTTGGCATATCGTGTCCATTTTGGCATGGCTGTATGTGTACAACGTAGAATTTGATGGTCTGTATCAATTATTTATTAGGAGAGTGTCTGAAACTTAAGATGATATTAGTTGCAAACAACTTGGAATATATTCCCATTTGTCTGCAATGGGAATTGTTTGAAGAACGAGCATTGCATTTACTATTTGTTTGAGTGATGCATGAAGAATTCTTTCTGTGAATAACACCATGAAAATTTTCATCTCACAAGAAGTTCCGATGGTCTGCATCACTATGTATAGAACTCGTAGAAGCCTGCATTACTAGGCTTATCACGTAAGCCTTCATTCAAGTGGCTTGCATATCAACAGATATAAATCCTCGTTCAAGTGACATGCATTGCTGACTCAAGACATGTTGACTACTGCAATTTGCTCACTAGGGTTTCTTTCATCTGCAGATTGTGAATTGGAGAAATCACTTAAAATTTCCTGAGGAGGCAAAGCTTTCTCGTGAAGCAAAAGATCTTATTAGCAAACTGCTCTGTAATGTAGAACAGAGACTTGGAACAAGGGGAGCTCATGAAATAAAGGTCCTGAAAATGATATTATCTCCATTTTCTTCTTATTTGTCTCTGATGCGGAGAATCAACTTGATTGTTGTGTTACTTGTGAAATTCAGGCACATCCATGGTTTAAAGGCCTCCAGTGGGATAACCTATATCAAATGGAGGCTGCTTTCAAACCAGAGGTCAAGGATGAACTGGACACCCAAAACTTCGAGAAATTTGAGGAGGTAGGTTGTTGCTATGTTGGTAGTGACATTTCTTGTTAATTTGTAAAATCCCTGTAACATCATGCTTCAAGTTAGATCTTTTCATGTTAGGATGAAATGGAAGTGCCTGCAATTATCAATTGTGGTTGAGGAAATCCTCTGAATGTATTCTCCATGCCTGGTATACTGTGCTTTTTATCTTTTGTCATGATAAAACAGAGCTTGGTTTCTGTGTTTTGCCTTCCCCCCACCCTTTTCATCCTCCTTTCTGTGATTTAGGTTTGAATGAAACATTTACTAGTAACAAGTATTTATTCTTTTTTTGCTACTATTTGGTTGTTGTTGTTGTTGTTGTTTTTTTTTTTTTGGGGGGGGGGGGGGGGGGGGGGGGGTGTGGGTGTGTGTGTGTGTGTGTGTGTGTGTGTGTGTCTTTTTTTGGACTATTCAGATATATTGATAACATGATTCTTTACAATTATGTCATTTGGCTTGTATACTGTGCTGTGCTTTTAACCTTTTATCATAATAAGACAACTAATTTTCTTTATGCATTGTCCTTGTTCCTTTTTACGATTTACATTTACTGATACCAATTTTTTATTCTTTTCTGATTCTGACAAAAGGAGGCGGAGGGTTGGGGGGGGGTGTCTTTTTCAGACCTTTTAAGATATCTCTGAATCTTAATGCAAATATTTATTTATTTATCATCATTTTGGGTGTTTGTTTGTTTGGGCGGTCTCTTCAATTTGACAACAATTTAGTGGTGTCAGGAAAGTTCTCTTTTACACTGCCCCCCTCACCCTGATGGCATCTTGAGAAAACGACAAAATTGCTTGTATTTAATGAGTCTAAATAATTAATTAAATGGTCAGTTATGTATTTTCTCTACTTCTAATGCAAAGATAGATCATTAAAGTTGCATTGAGTAATAATATTTTTAGTAACAAAATTGCATGTACAGATAACATGCACAAGTCCTTTTTTTTAAGTGAACGTGCTGATAGATCTAGTATTTATTACATGATTATGTTCTGTAATTTGCCTTGTCACTAGCATTGATTATCCTTGTGGCCTTTGGTTGGGTTGGTTACTGACAATATGTAGATTTAATCCATTCCTGATCTGACCTTAGCCGGTCTTGGATGTTTGATGCACAGCTGAAATAGTGAAATGAGTAAGATATGTTTGTCTGCAGTCTACTGACCTAATCTTTTTTGAAACTTTGCTAGCTCCCAAGAGCTATCTAGTATTGGATGATAATTTATTTTTCTCATCAACAAAGCTATTGAGGATTAATTGTTTGAAGCAATGTATGTTTTTACTCACAATATTTCTTTGGCATTGAAAATTGATTGTATCTAATGCCGTTGGGAACGTGTTGACTGAAAGTAGTAACTGTGGGTGATAATGCTTCAGTCGGTCATGAGGGTCTGTCCTACCTCATCTGCTAAACCTGCATATCTGCTATGCTTAAAACCCACTTTGAAATTGTGCCAATTTTTTTTACAAATCAACCCACATTGGCTAGGGTAGGTTAAACCAGATCTGTGAACGTTACATGCAGTAATTTGGTGTTAATTATGTCGACTATTCATTATTTTTGCGGTAAAGCTTCTCAACATAGCTGGGTTTCCTTTTGTCTGTGAATTGTGAACATTGAACAATCATCTCTTCATGAGAAATATTACTTCTGAAGGACTATATGATGAATTAAATTAAGAACGGTTGTTGCATTGAAAATACGAACCTGAATTTATTCCATTCTGCATATGAATATTGTTATTTGGTGTTTGCAGAAGAATCGTTCCTTTACACGTGCAGATATGTGTAGAAAATTATTGTTATTGATGATCCTTTCGGTCCCATTATCATCTGCATCTGCTAAAACACGATGATGCTTTTGGTTTCACTGTTGAGTCTTCTAGTAATTTCATTAAGTGCTCGAATAATGAAAATTGTTTACCAATGGAACTAGAGAAACCTTTGGTGGATGAGCCAGAAAGCTCCATGCCCCTTTTTAATATGCTTTTCTGAAGCTAGGTAGATCATCCATAGCCCACAATGTATTCTGGTTGATGGAACAACCAAGTTATTGCCACCACCACCAAGCATAAGCACGTTAATGTGGGAAAAATCTCATAAAAGAATGAAGTTAGCTGCCGAAATATAAAGGTTTCGGCCATTTTGTGCCTATTCATGAGGAAGCGTAGGTAGTTTCGTTAAAACCTCTGTTTCTCACAAACTTTTAAAGGACATATGAAAACTCTACAATGAACATAAAAAAGGTATTAAAGTATTGTATAGCCATCCTACCAACATTAAGCTGTTCTCAATAATATGCACACAAGAATATGTGCATAGAAACATTAGTAAAACTGAATGAAAGCTTAATTAAAATTAATCAAACACTTTTTTGAAGGGATTAAGAGCCTGAAACTGTGTTTTCAAACCTTGCTCCATTTAAGGTTGTCAACTATATCATTTATTCGCCATGGGGAAACTTTTAAAGTGTGAAAATGTATTTTCACATACTTTGCCCCCCCTTTTCAACTGTTTAAATGATTGTGTTTTTGTGCAGTCTGCAACTCCAATGCAAACTTCTTCAAAGTCTGGCCCCTGGAGAAAGGTAATAAATTTTTGGTTCTTTCTGATTTATTTTTGGAGAACTGCATGCCATGTATTGAGTATGCATGCTGATGTGATTTATTTATTTATCTTTTTACCAATTCTCCTTAGCCAGAACTCCATGTTTATGGATTAGTTCACTTATTATATTTATTGATGATATTGAGCATGAAAATTATCTAAATTTCATGGATGCGCTGTGATGAACATCTAGCTATATATAGATACATGGAATGATTCTGATCTATTTCTACATCTACTCATAATGTTTGATCCACATGTAGGATTCAGATGTTCTTCCTCCAAATTGCATATCACAAGCATCTTATTCATTCATAATCATGTTGTCTAAACGCATGAGGAAGGATAAGCCTTTTTTATATCAAACCCTTGTTTGAAGCTTCTAAAACTAGATAAATACATAAAGATTTGTTTCCTAGAAAAGTATATTTTAGACAATTGTCCTTATTAACAAGATTACAAACAATGCATCTAATATTGTAAAGTCCACAAAATATCTTCTCAATACTTGAAACATTTCTAACTAGGCATTCAGATACTTCTGAACGGAACTCGTAAACTCTGCTGGAGTATTGCTATAGCACTATTGCTACAGTACTGTCACTAATGCGACAGTATTATGTTGCATTAGTTGGGCTGAGTTCATGCATGCAGAACCATAAATGCTGTCTGTTTGAATGGAAATTGGAAATGATCTCCTATTGGACTCATACTGCCTTAACATATCACCAACAAACATTGTACTTAAATGACTAGGGCCTGAATACAAATGCATTGAGGATTTGAACAAGTTTGATGCAGTTTCACGCAAGCGTCAGCGTGGGCTAATGACCATATAACAATACTGGTCATGATTTGTTGTTTTCCCTGTTTTGTATCCAGTATATTTAAATCTACAACTTTGGTTATACACCCAACAGACCAGTAGCCTAAGTCACTTCATTTTTAACATTTTGTATCAGCACAACTAATTGTAAGGATGCCAGAAGTTTAATACAAGCTTTAACGTTGCTATGTGCTGAACGGAAATCTGTTGTTATGTTGCCCTTGTGAAATTGAACTTTGGTGCGCCTATTTTTACGACTGTAAATGACTTGATTGGTGGATTGACTTGATGGCATGACTGGAAGATTAGTGTGGCCAGTTGGATCTAAATTTTGTAGGATTTGAGTTTAGTTAACATTGGGTAAAAGTTATATGACTGATCAACTCTGAATGTCAATGATGGCACCATTATTTGCTTTCAAACATCTGGTTATGTCTGGGTCCTCTTGGCATGGCTGTAGATTTTTGTATTGGATTAGTTTTATTTCATATTTCTGTTAACAATATACCCAGTTAATCCCCCTGTTATGTTATTCTTAATCGACCATGGTGTGGGTTTTGCATGCTTTTTGTTTTGTCATTTTTAGCATCATACAGATCTCTATAGCTTTTATTGAGATCTGGATACTGGTTTCTTTCTATTAACAAAATTTTGCTAATATTGGAACCTTATTTGAATTATTTTGTAAAATTGACCCTACATTAATTTCACCAAATAGTTAACTTGATGTTAAGCAGTAGTAAAGACTTGAACAGGAAAATTAGAAATAGGAAGCATACGAGAAAATGGATATGCTCTGCTCTCACTTGGATGGTCACAACCTAAAGGAAGGATTCTACGATGTAGATGTAGCTATGTCGATTAGAGTTTGCTGATGTTCTCATTATTTGTTTTATAAAGGGTTAGAGTTGGAGCAGGAGGAGACAGATTAGATTTGAAAGTAAAGATGCTGGCAAGTTCAATGTTACATCAGTCGGATAGCCATCAGTGAATTAAATCATGTATCTCTTCTTGAAAGCTTGCGGCTAGTAATTTCAGTAGGTGATGCAGCTGACACTCACTACCTATAAAAAGACACTCACTACCTATAAAAATGCCAACAAGCTGTTTCTTTCGTTAGCTAACCAAGATTGGGAATCACTACGTGTATGTATATCAGAAACTCTTCCACATGTTTATAGTTGAATTTAATCAGTCGTCAAAGCACTCTTATATACTATTGCCGGGATTTCTGAAAAGTCGGTAGTCAAAGCTGAAAAGATAGCACTGCATCGTTTGGAAAAATGTTTTTTAAAGCTAGCGAACTATTGTGCAGAAAATTTAACCTTATAAGCGAATGTTCGGACACTTTTGTTATGTTTTCCTGTGAAAATTGCTCTATTCTATTGCTCAAGTCTAGCTCTGAGTCAAATACCCTGATTACTTCAGCTTGGCGTCATATTGAAATAGAATCACCAATCTTATTCATCGAGTTTTTATTAGCACTTTTTTTGCATCGTATTCTGCACTTGAGTAATGATCATCTTTTGTATTTGACAGATGCTTTCATCCAAAGATGTAAATTTTGTGGGCTACACTTACAAGAACTTCGAGATTGTAAATGACCATAACATTGCTGGCATAGGTGGTGGTTCTCTCCCTTTCTTTTTCATGCCATTCTTTCTCCCTGATATACATGTTCTTATTTGCTTATGTCCGGAATTTATCCTCGTGACCCATTTCCCCCCCAAAACTTGCAGCGGAGTTGAAGAAAAAGAACAAGCCCAAGAGGCCGTCTATCAAGACATTGTTTGGTAATGATCTTTGAGCAGGTTCCTACTCACTGCCCATACAAATTCATAACGAATCTATTTTGTCTCCTTTCAGAGTCCGAAACAACTACAGATCAGCCTTCCCAAGGTAGCTTCCTCAATATGTTGCCGACACACATGGAGGTCTCTGAGAGCCCTGAGCCATCCCCCCACTCTAGTAAACAATCACCTTATCAACCCCAACCTCGACACAGATAGGAAAAATGATATTTCATTAGTAATTGTTCATAGACAAGCAAAGGAAGAGGATAGAAGAAAAAGGATTGTTGCCTGCCGTATTCTAAAACTGAGCTACTGTAGTCTTAAAGTCTCCGTCGTATGTTCCTATAACCGACCATCCACCACTGTGTCTTCAGCCCAGAAACAGGAAGTGGGTAGAGGAATGGTTTTTGGTCACATGCTGTAAATTTGTGCTTATTGCTGCCAGAGTGTTGAGTTGGGGTTGCTAATTTGTCAAATCGTTCCTTTTGACACTATAAATGTTTTATTCTTTCATTTGGAACTCAATAAATGAAAGCCGTTTGTAATGTTGTGGCAGACATGGATGGGAAGAGAAACTGTAATGTGAATGGCCGGTGCAGCAATGCAGCAAACACAGCTCATGCTTGTTATTTGGTTGTGCAGAAAGTGTTAATTTGGTGACCATGGTCATCTCTTCGAATTAGTGCAGTTCTTCTGTCACTCTCATTTCTGTTGTATCCTAGAATGATTTGAACGAGGTTGAAGAATGGTCCTGAGTGACGGGGTCTTCTGTTCTGATGAATCAGCATCGATGAAAGTTCAAATCCTCCTTCTGAGGGGTTGCAATGGTGTCTGATTCACCCATTCTGGAACTACCTGGAATTGTTGGGTTATGGATTGAAATCGTATAAGCTAGATTTTTAGATTGGGTATGGATTTTAGATTTAACTTGTATTTTTGTTGGTGTCGCTTTGGGTCCTTTGGATCCATGCCTGACCTCGCAGACATGTATGCTTTTGAAGTTTACTGGGGATGAAGGTGAATTGGATCGCAATGATACAGTTGACATTACAACCGGGTCTGAATTTCAGCTGGTTGCAGCGTCGCGCGAGCTTCAGCTGATGCATGCTTGATGGGGTTTTAGAATTCGATCCATGCAGACGTCGTGTAGTAGGCCAGAGCACAATGCTTGGGCCCTGGTGATCGAAATGAATAATAGGCAAGCTAGGCAAGCTAGTCTGTTGCCCTGTCAGCTGGCGTTGCGAGTGAGTGTTTGGATTAGCACTGAACGGTGGACGAAGTAGCCGATGGACTGCATCCAGCGCAGTGGTACCTTCGTTTATCTAGTGCATCACACTGGTGGACTTGATCATCTTATACATTCTTTGAATTACTTTAAGGTTGACCGCTTGACACTTTGCACATGACAAGCACCGAGCAATTATAACCAAACAAACTGATACGTCTATTTTACGGAAGCCCAACAACATGAGCTCAAAGGCGTGGCCCACCCAACGAAGCCCGAAGGAACATGGAGCTAGAAACCCAACTACCGACCAGAAGCCCGTCTGCGAGATCAGGCCCGCCCGACAAAGCCCCTTTAGAGGGCCCCCGAACGGCGATCCAACCCGGCCCCGGAAGCACGCCAGTCACTCGCCCACTCCAGCGATAACCGCTCCCCCGGTTCCACGACCACTTAATGGCGGTAATGGGGAGGTGCTAGCATGGCGCAGTGAACAGCGATAGGGAGGCGGATTGAGGGGGCACGATTGGGGGCGGACGAGGGACGTGAGTCGTGGACAGTCACGACGGGAGGTCAATAAAAGGGCTAGGAGGACGACAGGACGAGGGACCGCATCTCAGGTATCTAAAACCTAAGGTACTCCATCAACGACCGAGTTCCCCCATTTCATCTCCTTCCTCCCCCGCTCGCACCGGTAGACGCCGTTCCGATCTCCTCTCGAGTCGAACCGCCTCCGCCGAGCCTCCTCTTTCAGATCACCGTCTGACTTAGGCATCGGAGGGGATTTGGCCGGAACCAAGGTCCGGCCCCCCTGACGAGTGTTCTCGTTTACGCAGGAGGACATCAGATCCACGGGCCGAGGCTTCCCCTCCGCCCCTTGCCGGCCACGCATCAAGCGAGACGACCGAGGCTACCCTCGTCGTCCGACCGACCGAGGCCGAGCACGACCGTCCGCCCACGAGGCCCCAAGGCTATCCTTCGTCACTCGACCGTCCGAGGCCGAGCGTCTCACACCGGGCCGAGGCTTCCCCTCGCCCCCCCAGTGGACGAGGATCCAGACCCGGCCCAGCCGAAGCGCTCCACGTCATCCACAGCTCCGATTTGCGCCGCGCCTGCACGGACTCGACGCACCCGAGGGACCCAAGTCGGCCCCTTGACCACGTTGACCGGGCAGTCCACGGTCAACGCTTTTGTAGTGAGAAAACACTCTGAAACATCTGGCGCCGTCTGTGGGAACTAAACTGTCCCACGAAGAAACAAACCGCACCTGCAATGGCACGAGCCAGCAACGGAAAGAGACGCATGCCCCCCATCCCGGAGGAGGGGAATGGCGCACCCAACGGCAACCTTGAAGACACACCCGACAGTAATCACCCCGCCCCCTCAACCGAAGAGATTGGCGGGTCGAAACTGGCCACACAGGGACAGCTCCGTGCCCTGGCCCAGGAGACCAACGCGAGCATCCAGATGTTGGTCGTGACGGTACAGCAGCTCGTCGGCACTGCGCCAGCTAACGGAGGCGCGTTGGGCGACGGCCACCGTTGGGCGGAGGGTCCCCCGCTCTTACGGTCCGCTGTGGTCAATGACCACGGGAACCAAAGACCGAACACGAATTGTCGGTTCACGTTGTCCGGCTCCCGTCAGGCGAGATCACACGCCTCCTCCCCTCATCGTGAAAGGAGCCGAAGAGAAACCGAAGGCACGTGGGACGAATCGGTGACCGCGTCGTCTCGTCGACCACGATCACCCCACCGCAGGAGAAGCAATCGACACCACTCGAGAGACCGATCACGGCGGAGCGGGAGCTCCCGCCGGAGGAGCCGGGAACGCCGGGTCAGCCCGACCCCCAGTGTGGCGAGGGCCGTGGAGCCAGCCCCGCCGGCGCCTGTGTCCCCTCCACCACCGAACGAGCCAGAGGCAGGCGGGTGTCGAACCCCCGGGGGCATCCACGGAGACCGGTGCCCCCTGTCGCGGAGAATAACCGACGCACGGGTCCCCTCTCGATTCAAGATCCCGGCGTTGGGGAAGTACGACGGGATAGGAGACCCGGGAAACCACGTGATGGACTACGAGGGGGACATGTCCTTCCAAGGAGCCGACGATGACCTGCTCTGCAGGGGCTTTTATTCGACCCTCAGGGGAGCGGCGAGGACCTGGTACCGCAGCCTACCCAGCCGCTCCATCGACAGCTTCGAGGAACTCACCCAGCTGTTCTGCAAACAGTTCATGGCAGGGAGACAGGTAAAGCCTGATGCTGAACATCTGTTTAACATAGTGCAGGGCCAAACCGAGCCACTCCGACAGTTCATGCGCCGCTTCAACGCGGAAAGGCTGAACGTGAACAGCCCTCCCGACCTTGTTGTCCAAACGGCCCTTAAGAAAGGGCTACGCCATAGAGGCCTTAAGAAATCTCTGCACAACGATCCCCCGAAGGACCTCCCCGGGATCATGGCGAGGGCCGAGCGCTTCATGTTGACCGAGGAGACCTTGGCCATTGAGGCAGGAAAGGCCGGTCGAGGGACCAAACGCGGCGATAGCGGACGAGGCAGCCCCGAAGGGTACCTGACCGAGAAGAGGACGAGAAACAGGCAACGGGGAGAGGGTACGAGGGACGCCACCCCAGACGCCGTCCTCGCTCAAGTGCAGAAGGAAGAGCGCGCCGATCGCCCCTCACCAAAAACAAAAAGAGGGGGGAAGAACGGGGAAAAATACTGCAAATACCACAAGGACAATGGCCACGACACTGAAGACTGCTGGCACCTAAAGAAGGACATTGAGAATCTGATGAGCCGAGGGCATACAAGGAATTTAGCCGACGAGCCAGCCCACGGAGAAGGAACCTCCATGCAGCCGGACAAGGGGAAGAAGGTCAACACCGTCCAGGGACCCCTCCGCATCATAGAGTGAGCAGGCGAGGCCCCTCCCCCCAGTCGCAGCCTAGTCCGGAGGAGATTATCTAGGTTTACATCCATCTGTCTAGCTTTATTTCCTTTTCCTTTCCTCCAAATGTACTAGTCCAACAGGACCCTTAAGAGTACAATTGCATTCCCTTTTGTCTTTTCTTTATCTTCGACGGAATCAACATTTCACTAAGGGTGCATAAGAATGAAGACCGCCGCCTCACTGGATGGGGAGGGGGTCAGACCGAGCCAGTCCTAAGACAAGGAGCTTCGCCCTCGCCGACCGACTCCTGCGCTCGTAAGTCTGGGGGCAATTCCCCCAGCCAACGCGGACGCCGATCGGTCCTAAGCCGAGGAGTTTTGCCCTCGCCGACCGACTCCTGCGCTCGTAAGTCTTGGGGCAATTCCCCCAGCCAGCGCGGACGCCGACCGGTCCTAAGCCGAGGAGCTTTGCCATCGCCGACCGACTCCTGCGCTCTTAAGTCTGGGGGCAATTCCCCGAGCCAGCACGGACGCCGACCGGTCCTAAGCCGGGGAGCCTCGCCTTCGCCGACCGTCTCCTTCGCTCGTAAGTCTGGGGGTAACTCCTCCGGCAAGCCCAGACGCCGACCGGTCCTAAGCCGAGGAGCTTTGCCTTCGCCGACCGACTCCTGCGCTCATAAGTCTGGGGCAATTCCCCCAGCCAGCGCGGATGCCGACCGGTCCTAAGCCGAGGAGCTTCGCCCTCGCCGACCGACTCCATCGCTCGTAAATCCGGGAGCAATTCCTCCAGCCGGCTTGGATGCCGACCGGGCCTAAGCCGAGGAGCAGCGCCCCCGCTGACCGACTTCGCGGCTCGTAAGACGGGGGCAGCCTCCCTAGTCATTGAGGATGTCAACCGAGTTGCCCACTCGAGGAACAAAGGGCGACCTCCCGGAGGAAAGAAACGAGCGACCACCATCAGCAGAGAGGCCGAGATCGCGACAACAAAGCAAAACGCGCGGAGAATTCAAGTAAGTCAATTTCATTTCCAATAATTAACCGAGGTACAAAATTGTGCCTTATTTACAGGAAATCGAAGTGGAGAAATCCCCTTACAAACGATCCGGCAGACAACAAAATTCGTCACCTACGCAAACTAGGATGGCAACGACAGAGCAAAACTTGCCGACCAAGAACCCGAAGTTGTTGGCCCAGGCGAACATCCATGCAACCAGCAATTATTTGCTCTGAAGCGGGGAGCCGGTGACGAAGCCAATGGAGATTGCGAGGTGAGGGATCCATTTCAAGTAGGCCGAGCCAAAGCGAAGCGAATGCTAAAAAATTTGAGGATAAAAACAAGGGTGGCAGGCCGGGAAAGGATGACTTAAGGAGCCCGAGATCGGGAGAACGCATCCCCAGGCACCTCCCCCTGCTCGGAGCGAGGGGGATCGACCGGCGGAGGGGCTTGCCGAACGCGCTCCGCACAATCCCGGAAGGAAGACTGGACGACTTCGACGATCCAAGGGCCGATGAGATCTTCATACGTACCGAAGGCCACCCTGAAAACCTCGAAGATCCTCTCCCCCAGGGTCCCGACGACACCCCTCTCCACCTCCTCCGCAAGCCGCGCCACCTGACGCCGATCCGACAGTTCTCTCTGAAGCTCCTCCCTCTCCAGGCGGAACGACTCCGCCGCTTCCTCAGCCGACTGCCGAGCGTCCTCCAACTTTCCCTGGAGGTCACCCACTCGTCCCTCCAGCTCGGACACACGGAGCTTGAGATGCCGAGACTCCATCTGGGCCTCCGTCATAGCTACCTCCGCCGCCCCGGCCCGCTCGTGGGCCCTCACGGAGGACTCCTCCAACTCCCTCAAACGGATGGCTCGTCGCTGCGACTCCACGGCGAGCGTTGAACCCTGGAAGACGAGACATGAGCTAAGAAGAGAGTGAAGGGAAGGAAAGGACAGCAAGATAGCCGAACCTGTTGAAGGATCCAGACCAAGGAGTCAGACACCTTGTCGGCGAGAATCCTCTCGAGGAGACTGCGGTCCCGGGGGAGGACGGAGCCCTCGGCCACCTGCTGGGCCAGGGCTCGGTCGACAAACATCGAGCCCCCAGGGGTGACCTCGAGGGAGGCCGAGCTGCCCGCCAACAGGGTTCCGATTCCTGGCAACGGAGGCGGGGACGCTGCGACGGGGGTGGTTGTCAGGGCCACCGGAAGATCCCCGGTGGTCGCCGCAGGAAGCACGGAACACGCCGGACTGGAGGGATCCACATCTTCCTTCCTCTTCTTCCCTCCGTAAGGCTCCGCGGGCACCGAAGGGGAGCGCTTCCGCCTCGCACCATCCCCACCCTCGGGGACAAGAGGGGGCACGCCAAGGGCAGGAGGGACTGCACCTGACCCGTCGTTACCCCCTGCCTCTTGGGCTGACGGTGCGGATCCGGCCCTTGCGACCCCCCTGGAGAGGAGATCGCCAGAAGAAGAGGCGGGAGGCGCGGCCACCACCTTGCCCACAGAAGGCTCGGCTCGGCGCACCTCCTCCTCAACGGTCCGCCGAGGCGCCCTTCCAGAGGTACTGCCCCCGGCTCCGAGCGGCTCCACGACGGATCAGCTCATCAACATCGTGGGTGAACTCGCGGCCAGCCATTCCTGCAAGGGAAACCGAAATCAGGGTAAGCTGTGGGGCAACCCGGGACTGAAAAAGCGACCTACCCGGAGACCACAAGACGGCCTTCAAGAGTAGGTCGTCCAACAAAGACCAGATGGACTTCGCCTCCAAGGGGAGGGTCGACAGCAGCGCGGCGGTCGCCTGATTCGCCTCAGAGAGGGCTAGCGTTGAGCAAGGCCGGACCGACCCGCCCCAGCCTGTCAGAATTTGGGCACCCTCCAGGAAGACCACGAAGACATAATCCGAGCTCCAATCCCCCGACCAGCGGGGTAGCCCGATCAGGCATTCCCTCCTCGAGCGGGCTCGGAGTTGCAACCATGACCCTGGGCCGACCGTCTGGATCTGATAAAAGTAGAAGAGAAGGGGGAGAGACGGCTCCAGACCACGGGTACAGCAGAGCATCATGAAGCCCGTCAGTACCGCAATCGAACATGGGGTGAACTGGCAAAGGGGCACCATGAGATACTCCATGAACTGGATGAAGAAGGGATTGAGCGGGAAACGAAGACCCAGGCAGAACATCTCGACGTAGACGCCGACCTCATTGCTCCTCGGAAGGCAGATCCGCTCGTCGATGAATGGAACTCGAACATCGTATGGATAGCAGAGATACCTTTCCCGGATCTCCGTGGCCACTGAAGGAGGAGTCCCCGACGGCGTTCGGAGGATAACCGGGGGTACATTAAGCCGCACGGCAGCCGACGCCACATCATCGCCGGCGTAGTCCGGGAAGAGCTTCCCCTTCCCCTTATCTCGAAGGGGACGACTCCCAGAGGAGGAACCTGATCCCACAAGCCGGGGCCCGCCCCGCCTCAACTCAGGAAGATCCCTCGCCCCTTGGCCAGAACCACCTATCCTAAGAGCAGCCATAATATGAAAATAAGAAAGGAGTTACCTTTTTGTTAATTTGGAGAAGACAAGGAAACGAAGGCAGCGGGAGACTCCAAGTTGTGGAAAGCCTAGGACAGAGGGAAGAGCGAGGAAGAATTTGGGATCCACGCAGCCGGGGATCTTATATACCAGACTCAGGGGCGAATTCGAAGCGTCTGACAGGAACGCGTGGCATGCCTCGAAGAACCGGCGGCGTTTCGAAATCGGCGCCAAAGGAAGTCCAATCGATCCGCCTCATCATAACCTTCATTTATGACCACGCCTCGACTGACGCGCCACTCGGAACCCCAGGAGTCACATTGGTCGAACCGAGTCGGCCAAGGCCGATCGGCCCCACCGATGGGGGCAATTGATACGTCTATTTTACGGAAGCCCAACAACATGAGCCCAAAGGCGCGGCCCACCCAACGAAGCCCGAAGGAACATGGAGCTAGAAACCCAACTACCGACCAGAAGCCCGTCTGCGAGATCAGGCCCGCCCGACAAAGCCCCTTTAGAGGGCCCCCGAACGGCGATCCAACCCGGCCCCGGAAGCACGCCAGTCACTCGCCCACTCCAGCGATAACCGCTCCCCCGGTTCCACGACCACTTAATGGCGGTAATGGGGAGGTGCTAGCATGGCGCAGTGAACGGCGATAGGGAGGCGGATTGAGGGGGCACGATTGGGGGCGGACGAGGGACGTGAGTCGTGGACAGTCACGACGGGAGGTCAATAAAAGGGCTAGGAGGACGACAGGACGAGGGACCGCATCTCAGGTATCTAAAACCTAAGGTACTCTATCAACGACCGAGTTCCCCCATTTCATCTCCTTCCTCCCCCGCTCGCGCCGGTAGACGCCGTTCCGATCTCCTCTCGAGTCGAACCGCCTCCGCCGAGCCGCCTCTTTCAGAATACCGTCTGACTTAGGCATCGGAGGGGATTTGGCCGGAACCAAGGTCCGGCCCCCCTGACGAGTGTTCTCGTTTACGCAGGAGGACATCAGATCCACGGGCCGAGGCTTCCCCTCCGCCCCTTGCCGGCCACGCATCAAGCGAGACGACCGAGGCTACTCCTCGTCGTCCGACCGACCGAGGCCGAGCACGACCGTCCGCCCACGAGGCCCCAAGGCTATCCTTCGTCACTCGACCGTCCGAGGCCGAGCGTCTCACACTGGGCCGAGGCTTCCCCTCGCCCCCCCCCAGTGGACGAGGATCCAGACCCGGCCCAGCCGAAGCGCTCCACGTCATCCACAGCTCCGATTTGCGCAGCGCCTGCACGGACTCGACGCACCCGAGGGACCCAAGTCGGCCCCTTGACCACGTTGACCGGGCAGTCCACGGTCAACGCTTTTGTAGTGAGAAAACACTCTGAAACACAAACAAACAAACAAAGAAGCGTTTGAGGTCCGTTCAAGCCTAGCAGTACGTCTTTCTCACATCTACCCTCATAGAGATTCACCATTTTCGGGCTTTAGGCGTCAAATGGATTGCCAAATTATCGTGTATGAGCAATAAGCTATTCGATATCCACTTGCACTATTGCATTTGTTTTTGCGGTTGGGAAGGTGGACCCCCTTTTTATTTTTATTTACTGTTGTTTTGCGTTTGTTTTTCGGTTTTTAGGTGGGGGTTTGTGTGCGCGCGCGCTGTGGGGTGGGTTGGTACTCGATATATGCCATGGTTATAAATGTCCGTGGCAGATGGCCGGTTCAACATGGGCGGGGTGCGCGCGCAATATGGTGGGTTGGTGCTCGCTATATTGTTATAAATGTCAAATGTACGTGGCAGAGCAGATGGCCGGTGGTTACAATGAATTTGCGGGGTAAGTTCCGCGTACAGTAAATTTGTATCGAAGGGGAACCAATGACACGAGGGTTACACGGATGATTGTGTAGGCCATTTACAAGTAGTGAGGGGGTGGTGAGGCTAGGCGTACTTCGTAGGTCGATCTCTGGATCAATCCTGCAAGTCTGTCGCTTGTTCGCCGCTCCCCTTGAGCAGGTCGCCGGTTGCTCGCTGCTTGGGAGAGCTCACCTGCCCAAAGAGCATCTCGTCAGAAAGGCCGGGTTGGTTCCAACCCGCAGCCTATCCGATGCCTAAGTCAGAATTAGGGCTTAGAAATGTGGGTCGGACACGTAGGCCGAGCTAGATGTAGGTCGACCTTACGTGGTGAGCTTGGGTGAAAGAACAAATATATGGACGATATTTGCTCTTGTGTGTGAGTGAGAGTTTGAGAATCAATTAGCCAACCTTTTTCTCAGTGGAAATGGAGGTGTACTTATAGCTGAAGGAGGCGGTTAGGTAGGGCTGAGCTGGCGTGTCAGACCGCGGAAGGTTCCGCCGAGGATGTCAAAGCTGTGCGTGTCAGCCACGCTTTTGTCAGACGGCGCAACGGCCAGGGGGTGCTTTGTCATAGTGTCAGTGTGTTAGAGCCGAAAGCACCCGGCGGTCAAACGGCGCATCGACCATGGGTGCTTTGTCATGCTGTCGAGCGACGTAAGTGTCTGTGGCGTTCTCGTACAAGGACGCTTGTCGTGTTCGATGGGTTGAAGGGTCATCTGGGAGCGTCCAAGGAGCGAGGCCGCACATGGGTTGCTTGGTCGCTCTAGGAGGATGATGGGTGAGCTGGTTGCTCGACCGGCGAGCTTGAAGGGGACCTGGTGACATAACGGCGAGGCTGGGGCGTAGTGCGACCTTCCTGTTTGGCGGGGCGGACTTCATGGATGGCGAGCGGGCTAAGAGGGGAGCAGGCGGCCAACCGGCGACATTGGGACGAAGCGCGCCCTTCCCGCTAGTCGAGGTGGACTTCACGGATGACAGGCGATGTAACGACCGGTATTTTTAGGCATGTTTGATTGTGGTGTGACCGTATCTTATTTTTCAGTAGTCCGAGTATTTATTTTTATTTCGTCCGTGAGTTCTATCTTCTATGCGTCGATGCGAGTGCGCCCCTATTTTTTATTTTTATTTTATTTATCGCCATAGACTAATTACTATTACCCCTTAAATTAATTAACCTAACCTAATTAATCCTAACCAATAGTGTTGGCAGCCCCCTCTAATTTCCCCTGTCGGCAACCACCATCCCCCCTCTTCAATTTCAACACACACTCTCTCTCACGGCACCCTCATTCAGATGAGGTTTCCCCTTCATTATAACCCCCTCCACATTGTCTGCAAACCACAATCCTCCCTGCAAAATTTCTCAACAGAAATCTGACACCAACTCCTTCAGCCAAGTTCCATTCCTTCTCCAACCAAACAGCAAACAAAACACAATCCAAAATCAATCAAAACCAAATTCATTCATCACCAAAATCAAATCCCCAAATCAAATCCCCAAATCAAAACCGAAATCAAAGAAATTGAGTTCAGAAAATCTGAAATTGGGTTTAGGAAAACAGTGAAATTGAAGCCCAAATCGAGCAATTCAACTCCCAATCTATATTTCAACATCACCCCTCTTGTTCTTCCTCCCCCCACTTCGAATATCCGCTCTACCACCAAAGGCCGCAGCCGCGCACCCAACCTCCATAGGCTGCTGCCCCTCCTCCCTTGGTCACCGCCACCGTGGGCCGCCCCGCCACCTTGCGCGCGCTGCCCAGCCCCTGCCGCCGTTGCCAGCGCCCATCCACCGCGCGCGCCTGGCCGCCGCCGCCGCTGATCCACCTGGCTACTGCCACCGCCGATCCGCCTACGTCCTGGCCGTCGATTCGCCTGCGTCCTGGCCGCCGCCCCTTGCCATTCGCCGCTCCCTCCCCGACGTGCGCCCCTCTGCAAACCAAAGCAAAAAAAGAAGAAGAAGAGAGACAACACGAGAGAGAGAGAGAGGGGGAGAGGTAAGGATAAATGAAGTTATGGTTTATTATATAAGTTTAAATTATTATAAGTTAAGTTAATTTTTATATAAGTTAAGTTTATAAAGTTAAGTTATAATATAAGTTATAATATTAAGTTATTATATAAGTTATTGTATAAAGTTATTAAATGAGTTATTTTATAAGTTATATAAGTTAAATTAATATATATTTTTTTTTGAAAGGAAAAAGCTATCTTTATTTATATCAAAGTATATACAAAAGGACTACACTAGTAAATTACAGAGGTTGGTAGGGAGAGAGGGGAGAGGGCACAAGCACCGTCACCATCAACTACCTACCAACTACCGTAAACACAAGTGTCCCAAAATAATCTAGCCAGCATCTATGAATCCCCAGTTGGAGAAAGCGGAGATATCCGAAGCTTGCTCCAAATCCATGCCTCGAAGGGAGATGAGTAAGTCTGATGCAATATCCTATAATAATTCAGTAGCCCTCTTAGCGTTCCCATCAAAAATCCTTTTATTTCTTTGCTTCCAAATGTGTCAAACCATGCTTGCTAGAGCCGCTTTCGCAAGAGAACCAACAAGGTCAGATTTGGCAAAACTCTTAAGAATCAGGTCACAAACCCCGGATAGGGTAAATGGAAAGGGATTCATGAAACCCAGCTTAAGGAGCCCCCTGGAAATAATGTATCGGGAGTAATGGCAATCAAAAAATAGATGACTAATAGTCTCAGGGACATTTGCATCGCAAAGAACGCAATGATGATCAGAAGTAATACCCCACGCATGGAGGCGATCTCTGGTAGACAATTTGTCGCGGATAGCTCTCAAAAGAGTTAGGGACATCTTGGGGACATGCCGCGAGAACCAAATAATATCATAATAGGGGAAAGCCAGACCTGGAATCCGAGATCCCTCCCAGGCTGATTTGTAAGAGAAAGGGCGGCCACTAGCCCAGGTCCAAGAGTCCGGTCCTGTGCTCAGGGAAATGGGAAGGAGCAAAGGCAGTAAAGGGCGGATACATGGCACATCGCACCAACCTGAAGTGGTCCAGAGATCGCTTACCTTCAGTAGTTCGGTCCCAGGAGATGGTTGTAGGAGTAAATGTAGTGGTCCCTTCGGGTGCCAGTTGTCGTACCAAAAGGAAGTGGAGGATCCATCACAGACTGTTTTCCTAATAAGATTCTGCGAAATGCTACGGAACCTGAGCATGAACTTCAATGTGCCCGAATGAGTAGGCTTAGCCTTAGTAGTATAGAATTCATTGATTGTCGTCTTGTAATGCCTCCTCATGTAATTTGCCCAGACCCCTTCTGTGGAAAGGAGTCTCCAAGTAAGACGCACCCCAGAAGCTGCATTCAGGTCTTTAAGAAGTCTCAGACCCACTCCACCCTCTCTTTTGGGGACACATAAATCTTTCCATGCCCAAATATGTAGATTGCCCCAAATGAATTTTCGACAAGCAGAGGAGATAGAGCGGATAACTGAAGGGTGGATATAGAAATCTTGTGCCCAGAATGCCACAGTACAATATATGATAGAACGCACCAATTCAATTTTACCAGCAGTAGAGAGGAGCGAAGAGCTCCAGCTTAGCAGCATCTTTTTACATTTATCTATGAGGCGACTATAGACGGTAGCCTAGGGTACGTGGAGGAGAGTGGCAATCCCAAATAAGTAGTGAAGGAATTGACCAATTTAAACCCAAGAATATTAGCGAGGCCTACCGGGTGGCGAACACCTTTACTGAAGATGGCCGAACTTTTGTCCCAGTTGATGGAAAGCCCAGAGTAAAGATTGAAGATATGAAGAATCTCTTTAAGGCCATTAAAGGACCGGGGAATGGCGCGGCAGAACACCAATAAGTCATCAACGAAAAGCAAGTGTGAAATAACTCCTACTCGTCGCATAGGCTGAATGGAACGAGTTGAGTCATCTCTCGCCATCAAGAGTGAGAAGGCTTCCATAACGAGAACGAAGAGGTAAGGGGATAGGGGGTCGCCCTGACGGAGGCCCCTATTAGAAGAAAAATATCCTTCAGGGGAACCTTCAATTAGCACAGAGAACATAGGGGTGGAGATGCACTGAGAAATCCAATTTATAAACCTGCCGCTAAAACCCATTTGGTGCAAGAGGAAAAAAATGAACTCCATGTTCACACTATCAAATGCTTTACGGAGATCCAATTTGATACAAGATCTGGCTCCCATTGGATTACTGAAATCCCGGATCTGTTCGTGGGCAATAAGGGCACAGTCAGAGAGGAGCCTGCCTTTCAAGAAAGCTGCCTTGTTAGGGGAGATTAAATCACAAATTACATGCTTTAATCTATTGCATAAAACTTTACTGATGACTTTGTAGATGACGTTGCAACAAGCAATGGGTCTATAGTCCCCCAATCCAGAAGCATTTGCATTTTTGGGAACAAGTGTTAAAAAAGTGTGGTTGACATGAGGGAGCATTTGGCTAGAATGGAAAAAAGATAAGGTTCCAGAGATGACATCATTACCCACAATATCCCATGAATGCTGGAAGAAGAATCCATTAAATCCATCTGGACCTGGAGCTTTGTCCTTCCCAATCTGAAAAGTGGCGATCTTAATCTCAGAAGCTGAAACTGGTCTCTCCATCCAATTTGCCGCCTCCGAGGTAAGAATACGTTTAGGGGTAAGCTTCGGGAAAACATTCCAGTAATCAATCTGATTGTAGAGATTCTTGTAGTAGAGTGGGGCTTCTTTCCTCAAATCATCCACATTAGAGATCCGATCCCCGTAGGCATTAATAAGGTGGCAGAGGTTATTGCGGGATTGCCTACTCTTCATAGAATTATAGAAAAATTTTGTGTTGCTATCGCCCAGAGTTAGCCAATTTTGACGGATTTTTTGCCGAAGATCCTCTTCTTCTCTTGCAAGGGAGTCCGCTAAGTTGAGAGAAGCCAACTTCTCCCGTTCATGCATGATAGGATCAGAACCATGATCCATGGCCGATTGAATGTTATCTAGCTCATTCCTCCACGTGCTAGACTTCAACCTCTCTTTATTAATAATAGCCCAGGTTTTTAATTCTCCCTTCAAGTGTTTCAGCTTGTTGACCAAAGATTGCATAGAAGAAGAGCCCCACGGCTGGCTTTCCCAGATATCACACACAAATTCCTGGTACCCCAAGATTGAAGTCCAAGAGTTAAAAAATTTAAAAGGCTTGGGTTGGGAAGGTACCTTGCTGAGGAGATATACAATCAAAATAGAATGGTCGCTAGTGCCAGGCAGAGCGAATTCAACATAGGATTGAGGAAGAAGATTTATCCAGTCGGAATTGCAAAGGATCCGGTCCAAGCGAGCAGAAATACGACTTGGGCCAATGCGGCGGTTGTTCCAACTCAACTTATTTCCAACACTTTTGAGCTCCATAAGCTGACATTTGCCAATACAATAATTAAAAGCATCCATAGAGGTGGGATCTACGGGACGGCCACCGAGCTTCTCATTATTACTACGCACACAGTTGAAGTCACCTCCCACTAACCATGGAGTGTTATTGAGGATCAGAGAATCAGCCATAAGATCACTCCAAAGAGTTAATCTTGAATTTGGGAGGTTGAGGCCATATACCGTAGTAAGACCAATAGTTAGCCCCGCCGAGTTAGCAAACATGGAAGTAATATGTTGTGTGGAGACTGAAATCACGGAGCAACTCCAAACAAGTGTGTTGTAATATACAACAATACGTCCCCCCTTATGGGTACGTCGATTGTCCACACTGTCCCAATCCTTATCAAAGCATTTATTTAACTTCTCTGCATTGCACAATTCCACTTTAGTTTCCAGTAAGCAGACAATAGAAGGATTATAACTACGTAGCCGATGCATGAGATCAGCTCTTCGCGAATTGTTGTTTAGGCCCCGAGAATTCCAGCAGAGAACACTCATTAAGAAGATTGAGAAGAGGATTGGCCCGCGATCCTGGAGCTACGCCTGATAGCAGAGGGCGAGACATTGGTGGATTTGGATTTTGGACGCGAAGCATGAACACTCATTAAGTTAATATATATATATATATATATATATATATATATATATATATATATATATATATATATATAAAAGTTAATTTTATATAATAACTTAGTTATATTTTTATTCTATAAAGTTTTATTATTAGTTTGTGTTGCTAACTCGTCTTGTAACATATGTGAACCCAGGTAACGCTACCGCTGATCGGACCACGCCTTTAACGACACAACGTATCGGTAACTCATCGTACTCTAGTTAAGGGTTTTAACACTATAATAAATACATGCTAAAATAGTTTCTTTTAGTTTAGCAAAGTGTTTCACACGAACAGTTAGTTAAGCTTGATAAGTTGCATAGTATCTTAAAAGAATCAATTGGACTATGTAAAATGCTTGACTGGAAAATGTGATAACCTAGTAATTGGCTCGTGAATTACAAAAAAATGATACCCTGCATAGACACTTTGGGTTTTGGGTAACTTATAATAGCGAAAGTGCAGGAGCGACTAGTCCAGGCTTTGTTGTCACCGTGCGGGTTCTAACAAACCATCACAGTAGCATGTGACAAATTCACATATTACAGATTCCTGAACAGTATTCATAGCATAGTTCGTCCGGGTAGCGCCCGTGGTAAGAGATGGACTCTTGATTCCTCACTGTACCCCGCATTATAAGTCACGATCTAGGTATGACATAGCTAGACTCTCGTAACATGCTCACTTTTAGTAATGTACATTTAATTGCTGGAAATTGCTGATAGTTGTAAAACTGCAAAGTTACGTTTCCGCTCTATTTCCTTGCCATTATTGTTCGCACTTTACTTCTCTTCTCTTTAGATTGCAATGCTTGCACATTGTATTAATTTCTATGCTTAGAGATACTTTGAGTTATGTCTGATCCCGTTGACCCTTCTCTTTGTGGTGGATGATTCGGGTTCAATATTACATATTTAACCCCCCATTTAGCCCTATTTTGTGCTTATGTGATGCTACATTGTTCTCTAATTCATACGTATTTTGTACACAATTATTTATTAGAGAAATCACTTTATTTGAGCATAAAACAGCAATTAATGGAGTATTTCTGCACTTTTTATATTTTTCATAGCTTGGTCTCGATCTCACGATTCCAATGACTATTTATTTGTATATTTCTGAGATCTGTGCTAATTACTATGAATTTTTGAATGCAGAATACCATTTAATTGAAGAAATACAAAAGAAATACGTCGCACGAATTTTAGTGCAAGACGCAGCCTCCATCGGGAGCGCCACGTGGCAGAATCTCGACCTTTCCCGCGCGAATCGGATGGCAGCGCAGCGCTTCACAGAGTGGACGACGCGGCCACATATCAGCCGCCCGATCGCAATCCAACGGTGATGATGATTCCAATTTGAATTCGACGAGCGCAGCACCGAGCGGTCGACGTGGCAAGATCCGGGGCGTTGATCCAAAATCCGACGATCGCGGTTCGAGAGCAGACGAAGCAAGCGGCGAAACCTTTAAAGGCCACGCGACGGCGATCTGACGACTCCCCGCTCGATCCTACGGTCGCGAGCTCTCCCGCGTATTGAAATGAGAAGCGGGGTGATTCGCATATACAGCGGGACACGTGGCTAACCCACAGCCGAGCGATTACGATCCGACGGCCTACATTTACCTCGATCCGAACTCAAAGCGGATGCGGGCTTTGCACAAATTTTAAAGCACACGCGGCGCCACGAGGGAAGATCCCGCTTGGATGATCGGCCCACAAATGCTGCGGCTTGGATGAACGGCTCAGATCTTCCAGCGGTCGTGGGTTTACCGAGATACGGGAGCAGGTTTCGAACCCGATAACACAACCCAAACCCGCAATGTCTCTATTTAAGGTATTCCTAGGGGTTTTGAGCGTATTCAAGCAGATTTTGGCGTATTTTGAGCGTATTGGAAGCTCTAGGAGCCGTATTTCACCACCACAAAATTCTGTAAAATTCCAGAGGCTGTTTTCTTATTCCCAGAGAGTTTTGGTGTCTTTTCAAGGATATTTGGTGATAAATTTCTTAACTTAAACCTCGTATTTGGTGCTTTTCTATTGTATTTTGCTATTGGATTGATGTATTTTGCTATGAAACTTGTTTATTCTTGCACCATGAGTAGCTAAATTGTTATTGTGCATGGTATGGCGTAGTTAGGGGATATGATGCGTGTTTATTTGGTTGTATTCCTTGTGCTAAATCGTTAAACATCGTTAAAGTTGTAATCTTTGTTCGTAAATCGTCTTTTTCATCTTCCAAAAGAAGTGATTGAGTTAATGATCGCCCCAAAAGGGTGAGTTTTGATCTCCCCAAAAGGGAGTTTCATACCGTAGTTTTGATCTCTCCAAAAGAGAGTTTCATATCGTATTATAACTTTAGCGACGATCTTATTGAATATTGTGCTTGAACCCCCAAAAGGGTATCTTCCGATGAGTTGCTCCCAAAAGGAGAATTCATTGAGTTATATTGGGTATTTTCCGGTGAATTGCTCCCAAAAGGAGAATTCATTGCGTTATACTTGTCAACCAAATTAATACGAATCATTGATCCTAACGAACCCATACCATGTGCATACTTTTTATAGATATTTTCTTACACGATTTTCCTTGTTCATATTGTTCACGTGTTCACATCATTATCACCGTCATCATTGTTGAAGTGGTTAGTTTCTTTTCGTTGGATTTCTATTTGATTTGAATTGTGGTTGCAACAGATTTTCTCCTAAGGATTCGACATCTGGACTCCCAGATTATATTACTTGTACGGACTCTTGCACTTGAGAGAGAGCACCTTTTGGTCCCACCAGTGGACCCGCCAGATATCTCATAGGTTGAAGATCTTACACTAGAGACTGCAGGTGCTGAGTTTGCTGTTGAGTTTGACCAGCAGGACGCCTGGTATTGAGAGTGAGTGTGAGAGAGTTACTCTATTGTTTTCAAAGTGGCTTGGTGTATTATTTGTATTTCAGTTGTATTTCCTTTCCTGTCTGCTGCTGGTTTGTAATAAGGTTGTGTACCATTTTCATGTATGAGTATTTGGCGTATTTTTGCAACAGAGCCTGTATTGATTTCATTGGTGCCTAGCAGGACTTGCGCATGTTCCAAACAGTAATGGGCCCCGAGAGAGGGTCATTACAAGTTTGGTGGCCCATGCAGGTCCGCGCTAAATACCACATGAACAGTACAGGGAGTTCAGAATATGCCATATAAAATACTCAATGGAACTGATCAAACCTTATGAAACGCATGTAAGCAATTGAAAGAAACACTTCAGGAATCGAGGACAGTACTTTTGGATCCAGGATCAACCACCTGAATGGAGGTTCCAATCAGAATGATGCTGGCAATGGAGCCAACAACGGTCCAGACGCGACAGCATTCCCGACTGCACCATTGTCTGCAGAAGATTGCATACAGAGCATGTATGCCCTTCATCAGCAGCTTGGACAGGCTTTGCTTAGAGACTCGAAAGCTGACCCGAGTGCTTACCACATTCGAGCGATGAACCCAAAGACTTTTGCTGGGACCGAGAATCATATCCAAGCGGAAGAATGACTCAAGAGCATCACTGATGATCTAAGGGCATCTCGGATTCAAGAAGAAGCATGGGTGGCTACCGCCAAGAGGCAATTGACTGATGGTGCTCGAGACTGGTGGCAGGCGGTAGAAGACCGCTTGGGATTACCGATCTCGTGGGATGTTTTTACAAGTACATTCAATGCCCAATACTTTTCGCCACAGGCAAATATCATGATGAGGAAGAAGTTCATCAACCTGAAGCAGGGCTCGATGACTGTAAACCAGTATGACGCTGAGTTTTCTAGGCTCAGCAGGTTTGCCCCAGAGATGGTTACGGATGCATTGACTCGAGTCCAGCATTTCCAGCAGGGGCTCAACATTGAGATTTGGAGGAAGTTGGTCACTGCTAATCCGACCATGCATGCTGCAGTTCTGATCATTGCCCGTAATCATGAGATGGTTGAGAAGGAAGCAAGGGAAGGGCTTAGAATGACAACTCCTGTGAGGCCCCCGCCGACCCATTCTGGGCCGAGCAGATGGCCACAGATGCACCACCCTATTCAGAAGACTCAATTTAAGAGGCCAGGACAACAACAGCAGGCCCTTCCGGTCTGCCAACACATCAAATCTGAATGTCGAGGATTTTTAGGCCTTTGTCTGGTTTGTAGAGAGTCTGGACACATGGCTAGGAATTGCCCGCATCATAAGCCATGTGATCCAGTTCCAGCTCCTTGTGCTATTCCGACTGGGAACGCTCCATAGCATCCACCTCTACCCCCACAGCAGATGGTGTTTCAGCAAGCAAGGCAACAACCATCACTGAGACGACAGGCTTACACCGTGACCGTCAAAGAGGCCGAGGCTACCGGTGAAGTGATCACAGGTATAATTCTTGCATAGTTAATAATTCATTTCTTTCATTAGCATTGGTTGCTTAGACTAGTGTTTGTAACCTAGGTGTCGTACTAGTAGCTGGGAAACCCGCCCTTTCCTTGTTCGACTTGAGAGCATCACACTGCTTCCTGGCGAGTCGATTCGTTCGCAACCACACCGCTCCTATCAAAACTTTAACTACCGATTGGAACGTCAACATAGGTGACGGAGTGATAAAGGCGACCAATGGGTATCCTTAATGCCCCGTGGTGATTTATGGGCGAGCATTATTCGATGACTTCATGATGCTAGATATCCCGAACTTTGATGTTGTATTCGGGATGGATTGGTTGGGAACTTTTTATGCCACCATAGACTGTTGTCGAAGGAGGGTAGCCTTCGATATTCTTGATCATCCAAAGCCAGGTCGACCGAAACAATAGCAGCCGCAATAGACGCTGAGCCCGAAATACCGAGGTGGTTCGAGAGTTCATCGATGAGTTCCCAGATGACCTTACATGTTTGCCTCCGGATCACACCCTCAAATTTGCCATCAAACTAATGCCATGAGACCAGCCGATGTCCAAGGGATCATATCGTTTAGCACCATCTGAGCTAGAAGAATTGCGGGCCCAACTTAATGAACTGCTAAAGAAGGAATGGATGCGACCCAGTGTATCTCCCTGGGGATCTCCTATTTTGCTGGTGAAGAAGAAAGATGGATCCCTTCATATGTGCATTGACTACCGCGAGCTGAACAAATTCACCTGAAGAACAAGTATCATCTACCGCGCATCGACGATCTTTTCGCCCAGCTCGGTGGGTCAAGCATCTATTCGAAGCTGGATCTGAGGACGGTGTACCATCAAGTGAAGGTGAAAGACGAAGATGTTCCCAAGACTGCATTCAGAACCAGATACACACATTATGAGTACTTAGTAATGCTGTTTGGTGTAACCAATGCACCCGCGGTATTTATGAGTCTCATGAACCAAGTATTGTATGAATACTTGGACAAGTTCGTAGTAGTCTACATCGACGACATTCTCATCTACTTAAAGAATGTGGTGGAGCATGCAGAACACCTCAAGAAGGTTCTTGAGACCCTAAGAAGATACCAGCTTTATGCCAAACTTAGCAAGTGCGAGTTCTGGCTGAACGAGGTGGTGTTTCTAGGCCATGGTGTCCGGAGAAAGGATTGCTGTTGATCCTGAAAACGTAGCCATTGTTCAAAACTAGCCAGTCTCCCGAATGGTGACCGAGATTCAGAATTTCTTGGGACTTGCTGACTACTATCGGAGATTTCTCAAAGACTTCTTGAAGACCGCATGGGCCATGACGCGATTGACGAGGAAGGATGTGGTGTTTGTTTGGTCGAAAGCATGTGAGGATGCTTTCCAGGAACTAAAGAAGAGGTTAATGACTGCACCCATCTTGATCATCCCAGACCGATTAGGACGATTTGAAGTCTTCTTTGATGCATCTGGCAATGGACTTGGATATGCGCAACATCAGCATGGTCGAGTCGTAGCATATGCATTCAGGCAGTTGAAGATCCATGAGAAGAACTACCCCACTCATGATCTTGAGTTGGCAGCAGTAATTTTTGCCTTAAAGATTTGGAGGCACTTCCTATTGGGGGATCACGTTGACGTGCGTTTATATTTCATATATTCACGCACGTCTTCTTTTGTGTTTTTCCGTTATTTGCCGCCGTCTCATATCCGTTTTCTCGTATTTTCTCGTTTTCTTTCACTTTTCTGTGTTTTTGCATGTTTACAGGAGTTTGCCAGCATAGGGGACATAAAACGAAGATATAACATGTCTCCGAAGCAACGGGAGGAGTCACGCGTGATCCGGGGGGTCAAACAACAAAGATTTCTATCTTTCAGCCACCCACCCGATCGGTTGGATACAGCCAACCGATCGAGTGATGCACGCGTGCACGACCCGGACAGCCGCTGAAGCAACGTGGGCATCAACCGACCGGGTCGGAGACCGGTTCAGCCCGACTGTCTTCTCTGGAAATTGAAGCTGAATTCCAACCGATCGGGTGACCTTCACCTGATCGGTTCATCTGTAGCCGATTCCTCCAAAGAGATGGCCCGGAGAGCTCACCCGACCGCCAGCAGACCGTGCCAAAATGTCTGAAGTTTTTGTCTTTTTGGGCGACAATTCCAACCGATCGGTTGATTTATCAACCGATCGGTTCACTTGACGAGCTCAAGATCCAAACGACGAGCAGCTTCTGCCAACCGATCGTGTCGCCTGACCGGGTGAAATTCTGAAGTGCGCTGCCGAAGAACGAAGCAAGTCACCCGATCGGTTGATTCTTCACCCGATCGGGTGATGTCGTTTTTTATAAATATAAACCCTAGGTTTCCAGAAACGGAGGCTGTTGTATTTTTTTACTGTTTTTCTCTCTTGCGACAGCTGTAATTTTCTAGTTATTTGTAAGTGTTCCGATCTTTACCAAACTTTGATATTATCTTAATTGCATTACTACTATTGCAGTTCAAACGCCTGATTATGTTTTTAACGGTTGATTTTCATTTAGATCACTTTTTAGCTAATATGTGTGAGTAGTTTCCTAATCTGGGATTTTGGTGGAAACCCCTTCGTGGGTTCTCCCTGATGCGTCTATAGGACTAGGAGATCGATAGGGAATATGTATCTATTGGTTACGCGGGGTGTTTCATTGTCATCGGCAGGAAAAAGACCGCCTTTGACCGTTGGGCCAAGGGGGAATAAACTTGGCGGTTGACTCCCTAGCCATAGCTCACGCCCTTAGCGTAGATATCGAATCCTAGCACGTGGGAACGACAGGATGAGATGTTGGGAGTTATCATTGCGAGCTTAGTGCTCCCGGAGTCGGTCAGTGTTAATGGACATGGGAATGCCCACTGACCGAAACCGGGTAGTCCGACGTATCATCATGGGCACCGACCGAAATATTGGGCCCATGGGACACTGGTATCACTCTTAGAGGCAACGTCTCACCGCTAGACCCTAATTCCGATCGTTATCCTATCCGTCGGCCGTATTAGCGAGAATCGCATGATAGGGTGGAAACCGAAGTCCCAGGTTTCCTTTATTATTGTTTAACCCCTTACCTACGATTCGTGACAAACCATCATTCGATTCGGGCTAGCTCACCCCGAGGGTGAACCGGTTCCTATCTGACACAAGCACAACCATGCCTCCCTGTGTTCGACCCCCAAGCCACACTACAACACCGTGCGCTTGCGGTTATAAATATTTAAATCTCGCGCCCCCAATCATATATTATTGCACACTTGCATGCACGTACAAAGCGTGGGGACGTTAAGCTTTATGGCACCGTTACCGGGGAGGCAACGTGCTTGCTAATGTTAGGACCAATGAACCCTTGAGTCTAGCTCACATCTCTATCTCGCAGTAATTATCGCATTCTACACTTTTTGATTTTACTTGGACATATTGTAAATATTAGTTGTAAATAATTGGCTGATTGAGTTGCCATACCGCCATCGCTACTCCTCACCTCCCATTGATGCAACCGGTGCTTTTGACGTGTTTTCTATCCGTGCAGTTCTCCCTACCTCCTTTTCTCACAGGTTTTCTACTCCCCGACAAGGATGTTGTGTGCTGTTTCGGGCGATATCTGGGATCATTCACACCACGTCCGCAGTTTGACACAGAGTTTGACCGAATCCCTATGTGCTTCGAACGTTCTATCCCTTCTATCCGCTGCTGTGGAAAATCAGAGAAGGTATCATGACATGCAGCAGCATCCAGTCACGACAACTCTCCTTCCTCCGTTTGAGGTGGTGTATTTTGACGTACCCAGTTCCAAATTCGGCGGGGGGGGGGGGGGGGAATTGTTCACCTATGAGGAGTTTTGTCAGGAGAACTACCTGGCAGAGTCTGTCGAGTACGTTGAATAGGAATCGATCTATTCCTTGCAGACTTCTATAGAGCATCCCGGATCTTGGGGGAATGAGGAAGTTGGAAGCAGTGGTGGGGGACCATCGACTGTTGAAACCTGTTTTCGCGTTGAAGCCTTCTTCCCGGATAATTATTATGAGCTTGAGAAAGACCCAGAGCCTTCCCCCGTTGCCCCCTCGTTACCTTGTGAGGCTTTACCAAGCGAAACCAAGGCGGAGAGTGAAATTCCGGATGCTAGCTTTCGAGAGATCCACAAGGAAATACTTTTACTGGAGGAAGCTCAGCTTGAAAAATATGCGTCAGGACCCCATGAAGTTGAGATGAAAGAGTTGCCTCCAGGACTGAAATATGAATATCTGGGGGAGGATTCGACACTGCCAGTCATAGTGAACTCCTCGCTGCCTGAAGACCAGATGACCAAACTTCTTGGTGTTTTAAAAAGGTTTAAGAGTATTTTCAGGTATGCAATTGACTTGAAAGGAGTGAGCTTGGGGCTTTGCTCACATCGAATTCTGCTTGAAGACGAGCAAGCCTCGTCTATTGAGCCGCAATGGAGACTAAATCCCATCATGATGGAGGTGGTCAAAAAGGAGATTGTCAGGCTTCTACATGCCGGTATCATATACCCTATCTCTGACAGTCGCTGGGTTAGCCCGGTACAAGTTGTACCCAATGTCACGACCCGCTTCCCTAAAATGGAGGCGAGACGTGAAAAGGTCCGCACGGGAGTGGAGCTGTGAAGCCCCAAACCCGATAAGCGTCAATAAAACATAAGCAGGTCCCTGTAACCACAACGGAACAACGATAATAACACAAGGAGAGACTGAAATAAAATCTCACATCTCATAAGTTGTCCAACATGAAAATAAGTCCAACATCCAGAAAAGCCACCAGGCTAAAAGAAAGAGTCTAAAGGCCCAGAACAAGGCCAACAAAAGCAACGACATAACAAAGTATAGGTGCTACGCACCGATAACAAAACAACTGTCTAAACAAAAGTAAAACACAACGAAGACACTAAGACTGGTCCCCAGTGTCCACGTACTCCCCGTCAAACACAAGCTCGGGCTCGGCGTCATCAAACACCTCGTCCTCAACAAGGTACTCAGGCTCAGGATCTAACATGCGTCACCCAAAAGAGTAAAGGAGCACATGTCAGCAAGTCTAAAAGACTTGGGCAAGGAAACTGAAAGTAAGGCAACTAGCAACCTAGCAGTTATAGTATGCATGACATGGCAGTTATAACATGAGTGCACAATCAAGACATGGCAAGACAATTTGTACAAGAGAACAATCATCGGGACAAGACAAGAGTAGCCAAGCTACTATCAATCTCAATCAATTCACTATTCATGTTGTTTGTAGATGTTTACGCCTTACAGCTGAATGGTTTCACATTCACGCTGATTGGCCGCTTAACACTACCCCAAACCCAGAGTTTACGCCTTACCACTGCAGTTGCTGATCGGGCAGACTCCCAGTTGATTGGCCGCTTAACTCTTACCCCCAATACCCAGACGTAATGGAGCCAGGGTCCCCGCACATGAGCTCAGCAAGTAAGCCGGGGTTGCCCCACACATGAGCTCGCATTCTTAAACATTTGGCGTAGGGGTGCACCTAGCCGGAAACAAGCAATTCGGGCATTGGCTATCAACCAACACATGGCCCGCTTCTGGAACACGAGCCAGGAACGCAAACATTTGTAGCGAAGCTACGCAATCACAAAAGCACTTAAAGAATGCAATGACATGACAATTAATTCGCGTACCGTTAATTGAAAGTAAACATGATATGGTAATTGTGCAACATGATATATGTCGGAACTAGCTTCGTTGTCAAGCTAGTTCCCTAATTTGCGCCTAGGCGAGTATCATTTCGTCGCCTAGCCTCTTTTACGCCTACAACAAGCAAATGGCCTAAAACATGGCCTAAACCCTAAGTGGCAAGTTTCACTTGCCTAGCACCGGGGATGACGATCACGAAGGTTCGTCTCGCGGATGCTAATCTACGGGGAAAATCGCTGTTATGGGGAAACAATAATCAAACAACATGAAATTTCATTAGGGTTTCATAAAAATACAAATAGGTTATGAAAACATCGAGAGATCGATTTCTTACCGAGAGGAAGCGGAAGAAACACTCCGGAGAACCCTAGGACCAGATCTGGAAACAAATGGAGAAGTTTGGAGAGTTAGGGTTTTTGGGGGGATTTTGGGGATTTGGTGAGATTTTGGGGAAGATGAGTGGTAGAATGAGTTGATGGATGGTTTGGATGATGAATCTAGGGCTTGGGATGAAGGAATAGGGCTTGGAGGAAGATGGGGGCTCAATGGGGGAGATTTTAGGGTTTTGGGTCGAGTGGATGAAGAAGAAAACGTTTGGGAGGGGTATAAATAGGTTGGGCTGGCGGCTGCCCAGAAATTAGGGTTTTAACACAGACTAGTCGGTCAAAGAGCAACCATTGACCGACTAGTTTGGCAACTAGTCGGTCGGTCGACCAACGCAGACCGACTAAGTGTAAACAGTAACGTCTGAACGAAAATAGGATTTAGATTTAGTCGGTCCATGAACAAATACTGACCGACTAGTTTAACATCTAGTCGGTCGATGAACATTCTTAGACCGACTAAGAGTGAACAGTATTGATACTAAAATTAAGTTGAAGAGTTAGTCGGTTAAAGAAGCATTGCTGACCGACTAGTTTGCAACCTAGTCGATCAACCAACGTTCTTAGACCGACTAACGATAAACAGTAACTTCTGAATAATTTAGAAAGCCAACTAGTCGGTCTAAGAAGGATTACCGACCGACTGGATCGTCATCTAGTCGGTCGGTGCCCCTTCTTACACCGGCTAATAAGCACCAAAAGTTTCGATACGGAGCGCGGGGCCCCGGGATCGATTCCTAAGACTCCTAGGCTTGATCTAATAGTAAGATATGACCGTTATGAAGTCCGTCACGAATGACATACTTCGAAATCGACAATCCTAAGGAAGAAACGAGAAAATACGACGAATCGATCGAAATGAAAGCTATGGAGACGAAAACCACACATGAGGAGAAAATCCACCAAAACATATATTATATTATAATAAATCCAGATACATGAAAAGCAGTCGTTACATCCTCCCCAACTTAAGAAAAATTCCGTCCTCAGAATTTCATACTCACGAGTCCGGAAACAAAAGTGGGAAACGCTCTCGCATCTCATCCTCATTCTCCCAAGTAGACTCTCCAGGTGAGCCGTGTCGCCACATCACCCTCACAAGATTGACAATCTTGTTCCAAAGCGATTTCTGACGCCTGTCCAGAATCTGCACTGGATGCTGGTCATACGTCATATCGGGGCGAACGGTAATCTCCGAAAAATCCACAGCATGAGATGGATCGCTAATGTATCGACGAAGCTGCGACATATGGAAAACATTGTGAACTCCTTCCAAAGATGGCGGCAAGGCCAAGCGATAAGCTACCTCGCCAACCCTCTCCAAAATGTCAAATGGTCCAATGTATCGCGGGCTCAACTTCCCTCGCTTCCCAAAACGAATCACACCGCGATTCGGGGAAATCTTCAAGAACACATGGTCGCCCGGCTGAAACTCCAAAGGACGACGTTTAGCATCCGCCCAATGCTTAAAACGGTCCTGAGCAATTCTCAACCTCTCCCGAATATTCCTGACGATATCCACGGCCTCCACGATCATCTCAGGTCCCAACAACTCCCGATCACCAACGTTATCCCAACTCAATGGCGATCGACATTTCCTCCCATAAAGAGCGGCGAAAGGCGACATGCCAATACTCGCCTGGAAGCTGTTGTTGTATGAGAACTCAACTAAATGCAGATGGTCCTCCCACGAACCCTTGAAATCCAACATGCACGCCCTCAGCATGTCTTCCAAAATCTGAATCGTCCTCTCGGACTGGCCATCCGTCTGCGGATGGTACGCCGTGCTGAAACTCAGACGCGTACCCAAACTCTTCTGCAAACTCTGCCAGAACTGAGATGTGAACCTCATGTCTCTGTCAGACACGATACTCACGGGGACTCCATGAAGTCGCACGACCTCCTGCACGATTCACGTTACATCACTATCCAACTAGGAAAAGGAAATAAAAACGGAGAGTAAAAGAATTTTACCTCCATATATCTCCTCGCTAGCGCCTCAGTGGACTGTCCCACTCGGAACGGAATAAAGTGCGCAGATTTGGTCAATCGATCTACGATCACCCAAATCGCGTCATTCTGCTTCGGACTCCGATGTAGTCCAGTCACGAAATCCATAGTGATGTGTTGCCATTTCCACTCCGGAATCGGAAGCGGTTGTAGCAACCCGGCCGCACGCTGATGCTCCGCCTTCACTTGCTGGCAAACCAAGCACTTGGCTACACTCCGAGCCACGCTCCTCTTCATACCATGCCACCAATAATTCAGACGAAGATCCTGGTACATCTTGGTGCCACCAGGATGCACAGAATACGGCGAACTGTGTGCCTCCACCATCAACTCCTCTCTGATATCCCCAGCTGGCACACACAGCCTGGCTCCAAACCTCAGCGAGCCATCCTCATGAATCAAAAAGTCAGTCCGCAGACCGGCTTCCACATGCTCCCGAATCTTCACCAGCTTCGGATCCTCAGCCTGGCCATCCTTAATCCGATCCACGATCGTCGACTGTACCTGCATGTACATCAACGATGAATCCTCCCCAGGAAGAACAATCTCCACGCCAGACTCGCAAAAATCCTGCTGTAATCTCCACTGCGAGGTCAAAATCATCACCGCTGGAAGCCTACTCAAAGCATCTGGGACCACATTCACCTTGCCAGGGTGATACTGCAAATCAATCTCATAATCTGCCATAAGCTCCAACCATCGACGCTGTCGCATGTTGAGCTCCTTCTGAGTAAAAATATACTTCAAGCTTTTGTGATCGGTGAAAATCTTCACTTCCTCACTCAGCAGGAAGTGCCTCCAAATCTTAAGAGCAAACACAACGGCAGCCAACTCCAAATCATGCGTCGGGTAATTCTTCTCATGAACCTTAAGCTGACGAGACGCATACGCCACAACATGCCCATGTTGATGCAACACACAACCGAGACCCTTGCCAGAAGCATCGCAAAAGATCTCGAATCCACCGCTACGATCAGGCACAACACGAATAGGGGCAGTCGTCAACCTCTCCTTCAGAACACCAAAAGCACTCTCACAATCACCCGACCAAACAAAAGCAACATCCTTCCGCGTCAACATGGTCATCGGCTCAACAATACGAGAAAAGTCCTTAATGAATCGTCGATAGTAACCAGCAAGTCCAAGGAAACTCCGAATCTCAGACGCAGACGACGGAACAGGCCACTCTCTGATGGCCCTAATCTTCTCGGGATCCACAGAAATACCATCTCCAGTCACCACATGCCCGAGAAAAGCAACCCTATCCAGCCAAAACTCGCACTTCGAAAACTTAGCATACAACCGATACTTCCTCAAAATCTCCAACACCGTCCTTAAGTGCGAGGCATGCTCTTCCTCCGAATTCGAATAGATCAGAATGTCGTCAATAAAGATAACGACAAACTTATCCAAAAAGTCGTAGAAAATCAGGTTCATCAGATTCATGAAAACTGCGGGCGCGTTAGTTACGCCAAAAGGCATAACCACGAACTCATAGTGTCCATACTTCGTCCTGAACGCTGTCTTCGGAACATCATCCTTCTTCACCTTCAACTGATGGTAACCACTCCTCAAATCCAATTTAGAAAACACACTCGAACCTCCAAGCTGATCAAAAATATCATCGATGCGAGGCAACGGGTATTTATTCTTGATGGTCACCGCATTCAACTCCCGATAGTCCACGCACATGCGACGCGAACCATCCTTCTTCTTCACCAGCAGCACCGGTGCTCCCCACGGAGACACACTAGGATTAATATAACCCTTCTGCAAAAGCTCATCCAACTGCTTCCGCAACTCTTCCAATTCTGCAGGTGCCATACGATACGGTGCCTTCGAAATCGGCTGCACACCTGGAATGAGATCGATAGAAAATTCTAAAGCTCGATCAGGTGGCAAACCCGACATCTCCTCGGGGAAGAAGTCACCAAAATCACGCACCACAGCTGGCCACTCCAGCTCCATCTGCACAGCCACAACCTCCACCGGCCTGGCCCGAAATCTGACAGGACCAAGCGAACTGCTACCACGGCTGAACTCAAATACTGGATGTCCGGGAATCTCGAACACCACCTTCTTCCTTCGACAGTCGATCGTAGCATAGAAGCTCGCAAGCCAGTCCATCCCAAGAACTGCATCATAGTTGATGATGTCGTGGACGATGAAATCAGCAAAAAGCTCATGTCCACAGACCACCAACGAGCAATAATTGCAACCACGAAGCACCGAGACCATGCCATTCCCTGTAACGATGTTCCAACTCTTGGGAAGAGGGGACGTCGACAAGGAATGCCTCTCCACGAAGCTCCGAGAAATAATGCACATCGATGCACCAGAGTAAAAGAGGACTCGTGCAGGAAATGTGCACACCAAAACCACACCTAACAATCAATTAACAATCAAACCCTAGTCTAGCAAACAACCATGTTCAAGCAAACAACACAATCCAACAATCAAAACCAGCTAGGAAAGTAACAGCTAGATTGAGGATTACCTGCGATAACCTCATCCACAGCCTCGCTCTCCACAGCGGTCATCAAAAAAGCCTGCCTCCTCGGCGGAACAGCCTGCCGAAAAGCCTGTCCCTGTGGTACAAGAGCTGCTCCACGTCCAGCAGGAACAGACGCTCGCTGCTGCAACGGCTGTGCTGCAACAGGTGCCCTCCGCAGCTGATTCGCATGCCGACAATCCTTCGCGACATGGGAAGCATCACCACAAACCAGACACTGGCCCAAAAACTTCCGACACTGATCCTTGATGTGGCCAGGCTTGCCGCAGAAATGGCAAGTCTTCAGAATAGGCCCTCCTGGCCTCTTAAACTGAGCAGGATGGTTCGGCCTGAATCCAGGTCTAACCACAGCTCTCGCCTGTTCCACAGGCCTCTTCCCAGCACCAACAATAGACCCCCTCCTCTGGTTCACGAGCAGCTCCTGCCTCTTGGCTGATACTAGAACCTTCTGATAAGACTCCCGGTCAGAAGAGGTCACAAAACTCTGGAGATCCGAAGCAAGTCCCTGCAGGAACCTCTGAGCTCTCTCCTCAGCGTCCTGCACCATCTTCGGTGCGAACCGACTCAGCCTCATGAACTCTTGGTGATATAGGTCCACCGCCGAGCTCCCTTGCTTCAAATCGATAAAACGCTGCAGCATCTCTTCCCTGGCAGCTTTCGGGAAGAACTCACCCTCAAATCTGGCCTTGAAGGTAGCCCAAGCTATCGGCTCCACCAACATCTTCTCTTCCGCATCCCACCAATTCCGAGCATTATCCTTGAGTTGCCTCTTCGCCAAATCAACCCATCCAGCCGGGGTGATCTTGGCCATCTTCAGATTGTCCTCGATGTTCCGAATCCACTCATCGGCAGCCAGAGGACCCTCAGACCCATCAAAATATGCGGGACCCAGCTCCTGAAATTGCTTCGCTCCTGGCTCAGAGCGAGGGGCATCTGGAAGAGCCCGGGCAGCTCGAGCAAGTGGAGCATTCTGGACTTGCAGAAGCACGCCCTGCTGCACTTGCATCATCTGGAGCTTCATCCGCATCATCTCACCGTTGGTGGGTTCCCGCTCAGGCTCCTCATCATGAGGGAGCGCACCACTACCCCCACCACGAGTGAATCGCCTTCCTGCCATCTAATGACACAGAAAACGAATCAGATTAGACTCATAGCTTATGCCGTCGGACGTCGAACTTAGTTTATTGGACATTCTAATATTATTATCGCTATTCCGATAATCGCAGTTACAGAAGGACCTGTATGGGCCACCAACAAAACCTGTCACGACCCGCTTCCCTAAAATGGAGGCGAGACGTGAAAAGGTCCGCACGGGAGTGGAGCTGTGAAGCCCCAAATCCGATAAGCGTCAATAAAACATAAGCAGGTCCCTGTAACCACAACGGAACAACGATAATAACACAAGGAGAGACTGAAATAAAATCTCACATCTCATAAATTGTCCAACATGAAAATAAGTCCAACATCCAGAAAAGCCACCAGGCTAAAAGAAAGAGTCTAAAGGCCCAGAACAAGGCCAACAAAAGCAACGACATAACAAAGTATAGGTGCTACGCACCGATAACAAAACAACTGTCTAAACAAAAGTAAAACACAACGAAGACACTAAGACTGGTCCCCAGTGTCCACGTACTCCCCGTCAAACACAAGCTCGGGCTCAGCGTCAGCAAACACCTCGTCCTCAACAAGGTACTCAGGCTCAGGATCTAACATGTGTCACCCAAAAGAGTAAAGGGGCACATGTCAGCAAGTCTAAAAGACTTGGGCAAGGAAACTGAAAGTAAGGCAACTAGCAACCTAGCAGTTATAGAATGCATGACATGGCAGTTATAACATGAGTGCACAATCAAGACATGGCAAGACAATTTGTACAAGAGAACAATCATCGGGACAAGACAAGAGTAACCAAGCTACTATCAATCTCAATCAATTCACTATTCACGTTGTTTGTAGTTGTTTACGCCTTACAGCTGAATGGTTTCACATTCACGCTGATTGGCCGCTTAACACTACCCCAAACCCAGAGTTTATGCATTACCACTGCAGTTGCTGATCGGGCAGACTCCCAGTTGATTGGCCGCTTAACTCTTACCCCCAATACCCACACGTAATGGAGCCAGGGTCCCCGCACATGAGCTCAGCAAGTGAGCCGGGGTTGCCCCACACATGAGCTCGCATTCTTAAACATTTGGCGTAGGGGTGCACCTAGCCGGAAACAAGCAATTCGGGCATTGGCTATCAACCAACACATGGCCCGCTTCTGGAACACGAGCCAGGAACGCAAACATTTGTAGCGAAGCTACGCAATCACAGAAGCACTTAAAGAATGCATGTCACGCCCCGCTTCCCAAGAACGTGGAGGCGAAGCGTGAGAAGGTCCGCTCAGACTTGAAGCTACAAAGCTGCAAGTCCGATAAGCGTCGATCAAATTTAAATCGGCAGGTCCTTGCAACGCTAACGAAACAAAGATAATAATAATTAAATGAGACAAAAGAAATATCTCAGAATATCCATAAAATAAGTTTCCAACATCGCAGAAAAGCCACCAGGCTAAAAGAAAAGAGACTATAGGCCCAAACATGGCCAACAAAAGTACAAATTACAAAACAACGGTGCTACGCACCAACAGCTAACAAAAGGCCTAAAACAAAATAAAGCTCAACAAGACTCAAAGAATGGTCACCGGTGTCCACCAAAATCCTCCTGGGCAATCATGGACTCAGACTCAGCGTCAGCAACACATCACGTCCGCTATAACTACCTCTGGCTCAGGGTCTAACATGTGACACCCAAAGAGAAAGGGGCACATGTCAGCAAGTCTGGAAGACTTGTGCAAGTGAAACTGAAAGTACAAGTAAGAGCAACCTAAAAGTTCTAGCATGATGCAATGACATGGCAGTTAAAGTAATGAGTGCAACAGGTAAAGTAAAACGAAGTAAAGTACGAGCATGGCATGACATTCACAAGACAAGTACAAGACAAGAAAAGTAAGCACCTCGTGCACAGAGATTCCGTCTTTTGGCTAGAGGGCGGATCAGGCCACTCCTAAGCTCAAGTAACCGTTTATCCCTACCCCTCCACGTGTATCGGGCATTGGTTTCTAGCCAACACATGAGGCCCGCTTCTGGACCACGAGCCAGGAAGTGTGTAAACAAGTATGGCGTAGGGGTGCACCTAGCCGGAAACACGGAAACACGGATTGTACAAGTATTTTGTAGCGTGTGCTACGATGCAACAATTAATTTGGATGACATGTAAGATGCAATGCATGGCAGTTAAAAGTGCGTACAGATAAGGAAAGTAAACGTGACAGTTTAGCATGCATGAATGACAAGTTTAAAGAGTTGGATCTAGCTTCGTTGTCAAGCTAGATCAATTAGGTGACGGATCTAGTTTCGTTGTCAAACTAGATCAAGTAGGCGTCTAGCCAGCTATCATTTCACTGACTAGTCTCTTTTACGCTAGGAACAAGAAAGTGGCCTAAAAACATGGCCCTACACAAGAGTTGGCAAGTTTCACTTGCCTGCAAATTCGACGTCTGAGCACACCGTCCAATGAGTCCAAAAATCACAATTATCCTACGTGCACAAGTCCACCGGCCTAAAGTCCATATTATTAATCTTGATTAGTGAATTTAAAACATTTAAAATACTTTAAAAATACTGATTTTAGTCTTGATTAGCATGCAATTTGGTTGGGGGTCCTAGGGGTGCAAAGCGTTACCTCAACACGACGCGAAAGCTACACCGGCGTCGGGTAGCGACACCGGGGGTTGGAATAATAGAACGCGCTCCAAGTCCTGATTCCAATATAGTTTCCTCGCTGGAAAGTTCAGAGCTTCAACCGGAGCGACGGTTCCCGATTCCAAAGCTCGCACGTGCGACGACGGGCTACGACGTGCGACGACGTCGTACGCGACGGATCCTTGAAGAGCAAGCACCTAGGTGGGGCCCACAGTAGTCCTAGGGGCCTTTGGGGGACCCACAATACCTCTGGAGAACTTGGGGGGCCCACGGAGGCAAGTGGTGCGACGGATGCGGGGTTGCGACGATTGGCCATCGGTCGTACACAGCCAAATGCGGGGGTGTGGCTCGGTCAAACACTGGGGAACGGGTGCTGCACAGCGCTTGGTCGGTCGCAGCAGCGGGCGGAAGCTGGGTCTCTCGGTCGGAGCGGGGGAGGCCATCGGTCGTGCGGGTTGGATGCGGGGAGCGCAACGCTGCAACGTTGCAACGGCTGCAACGTTGCGGAGCAGCGGTCGATGCGGAGATTCGGGCCGGTCGGGCACGGAGAGATGCGGGTGAACGGTGCGGGCGCTGAGCGGGGCTTGGTGCGGAGCGGGGATGCGGAGAAGCAGCGATGCGGGATGTGCTTCTCGGTCAGACCGAGGGGATCCATCGGTCAAGCGGGGGAACGGGGCGGGGGTTGCTGCAGCGGTGCGGACGGAGCGGATGCGGAGCTTGCCCTCGGTCGGAGCGGGGGATTGCGGGGGTTTTCTTCGGTCGTGCGGCTGCTGAACGTCGCAACGTTGCGACGAATCGTCGCAACGTCCAATTCAAGTTTGGAAGAGGCTAGGGCTAATTTCTTGCGAAAATAGGTCTTCCTAGGGGTTGCTTATATAGTATAGATGGGTTGACTTGGTCTAGGGCTAAATCTAATAGGATTAGAAGTTTAAAAAGATTTAAAATTTGAAATTCAATTACTCCAACTCATCCAAGGGTTTGACCTGGTCCAAATGAGCTGGAAATTGGCTCAAAAATTTTTTAAAACGTTTAAAACTCAAATAAATTTTATTTGGCCGAAAATACTTTATAAATTAATTATTAAAAATAATATAAAACTTGTAAAAATTATAAAAGTGGTCAAATGAACTCCAAAAATTATAAAATAAATATCGGGGTGATCGTGATGACGAATGTGAGCTAACTAAGAAGACGGATCTCAGATTCGACGTCGGACGACGAAACTAAAAATAGAAACGTCTCCCGTCAAGAGTGAGAATCGTCACGTCTCATCGAGTAAGTTTAAATTGTGGGAAAACGACTCGAGAAACGTCGTTCCAAATTAGTGCCACCATTTAATACTCTCAGAGACGTTCATAACGGCATATCGCACAAAAGTGTTCGCAACAACCAAAGTCTAAAACAAACACGTGCACGGCCAAAAGCACGTGCACGAAAAACGTACGACGAAAAGTGGTCGTTACATCCTCCCCACCTTAGAATAAAGTCCGTCCTCGGACTTTCTAATATAGCTAGTCGCTCTAGTAACTACCCCAATCAAGTCACTTTATAATTCAAACCAAGTATAGTCATTACAAGTGCTCATATATGCACTAGGTAGTCAAACATTATTACCACCAACACTTATATATATACATTCAAGTACGTATACACTTATACCTATTATAGTCCGTCAACTTCATACATGTATTTCAATCAGGTATATAAACTTACATCCCTTATATAACTGCTACTCACAAACAGTAGTTCAGATACTTATATAGGATAGTCTCACACTTAGCCAATACAATCATCGCTCTACCTATATGTAGCTACCTATGCACAAACATCCAGGGTATACTACCCTCTAATATTCATCCATTACCAAGCATCTCAACACATATAGTCACACCATACCATTATTAAATCAAGTTCACTATATCTAATATACATTCACCACTACTATAATTTCACAATATATAGTCATTCAAATACATGCAATTAGTTCACCATATATTCACATCACGCACGGTCCTATAACTATATTTACGACACGCCACATAGACCATAGTCATCCGTACCTATAACTAAGCACATACTTACCCGTGCATGGTGCACTCCCATACACGCTAACATTTCATTTTCATACGCCAATCATACCATTATATAACTAGCACACCTACACACCTAGTTTTAGCTAGTACACATACGTTCACACAACAAGTCCTTAGTAAATAACTATACCGCAAGACCAACACCTATAACTATATACTGGCGTAGCGACCCACAATCATGTGCGTAGCACAACCAGGCACAAACACTCCTATCACTATACATACATCAAGCATTGCTATATTCAAGCTACAACATACATTCAATATACTTAGAGTATACTCACTCAAGCTTGAGTGAGACTCAATACACATATCAGAATATTCCATATACGTAGCACGACATTCATACTTATACCATATCACTCCAATATTTATACGTCTACCAATACAACCATATACATACCATAAGTCATTCACCTAATATCTAGTCAGGTAATACTCACATGGTTAAATCAATCTATATACCATAATAATAATACAGACATCAGCACACGTATAACTATAATACACTCCCTAATACATACGCATTCATCGTATAGTCACACACATGTAACATATATTCACACCATAGCCTACTACCTATAATTAGTATACTAACACATCCACACATACATAATTAAGATGTGCAATGGTCGTGTATACCTCACGGTATGCACGCATGCGACATCCCGCGAAAGCAAACAATACCAATCAAAATTATAACCCTACTACCTATATATATCACCTATATACTCATGCAACGAAACATAACTACTTACATATAAGCACATATATACCTACCTACGAGCACATACTCATACGTAATAATATATGGGTCACTCAATAGGCCTACTTACTTAACTATACATACACTTATTATTATCACACCTAGCACACACATAGCTTTACCAATCATTTTATTTCAACCATTATAAGTATCTCTAACTAATACACTCCATTAGATATTCCAACGCTAACTCTTATATACTCAAGCATCCCTAGTATAGTATAGCTATCCACACAAAATCCATAACTACTATCTCACAACAACTTCATACTATCACGAATAACTCCGAGTATATATATATATATATAAATATATCACACAATAGGCAAGCACCAATATACTATGGGGGGTACACTTATTCAAGCCCACGTACACAACTTAGGTACGTGCACAACGACACCTCTCAAGGGTCCAAGGGTCTACTAACAACTAAGGGTTGACACAGACATTGACGGACCCTAAGGCCTAAGCAATAAAGAGAGATCGAGGGCGAGACGAGGGAATGATCGATAAGCACGAGTTCAGATAGGACGAATACGAGGAGACGGCTTGGTTAGACGAAACATTGACTCAAAGGTGAGGTTTAGGTTGAGGGAAAAAGGAGATGTAGTGATGCTTATATAGGATATAGAAAAGGAAATAGGGTAAATAGCATGAGCTAAAATACGCAAAATTGAAACTGTTGTACTTCAAAAATTGGAATTCCTCATCTGTATAAAATATTTGAAGATCGATAAAACGAGTTGAAATAAGTTTGAGTCGAATATTCATAATGAGAGAAAATGTTTTATTGGTTTACAAAAATCGTTATAAAAGGAAGTAAAATCATTTACACGAATATTAAGGACATGGTTGAGAAAATTCTTTCCGTCAGTAATTTAATATAACGTTGTCAAAAAGTTTTGGAAAGTCAAGAATGAAATCAAGTAACGGAAGAATTTAAACTCATGTTAAATGCTTTCAAAACCTTTGGGCTATGGAAAATTTAAAATAACCAACATTGAGACTACTTTTAGAGAACCAGGGTTTGCAAAAAAATGAAAAAAACTGATTTACGCAGGGTTCTTAATATACGAGCACCACAAGTCTGGCACGGATATAAAAATAATTGAAATTCAATTTGGTTTAGAAATTTTTTCAAAAGCGCGTATAGTGAGCGGAAGAAAATAATAGTAATTTAGCATAAGAATTATCAAGGTCGAATAGCAAATCTTTAAAATCAAGTCAGGGGGTCTAAAGAAGGAAGAGGTTATGAAAATAGCGATTTTGCAAAAATCTGAAGTAGCGAAAACGACGAGCAAAAGCCAACTTGCTGAAAGCTGAAATTCCATGTGTCTTGAAAGTATATTAAAGTAAGCACGACGCATCATTCGTATAACACAAATAAGAAGGAAACTTATAAATCAAATTGGGCAAAGCAAAAGTACGGTTCAGAATAAAATTAATATATGAAAAGACGACATGAGTACGAAAACATAGGCTGGGAAAATGCTATAAACTAGCATTCAGAAATTCCGACAACGTTTTTTTTTTAAAATTTAAATCAACGAAGGGGGATGAAGTATAAGTATACATGCATTGAGATTTGGTTCAAAATTAGACTTCGGAAAGGAGGAAGTCGAAAAATACTTTCAAGAGTTTCAAAGTTCATATTGGAGAGGTTCGAAAATGGACGACGATCGTCATGAGGCGATCTCGTGAATCGAGGCAAGGAAATTGGTCGGATGATCAAATCGTACATATACCTAGGATATGGATCAGAAGAGTCTACGGGGAACTCATACGGTCGACCATCTAAAGATTAAAAACTAAGCGCTAAGACTTCTAAAGGTTATACGGTAAAGAAATACGTTCAGCTTGGTCCGAAATCGATGAACCCGAAAGAGAACGCCCGAAGGAAAATTTTAGAGGTCTAACATGGTCAGGGTTAGGCAATAACCACTAAGGTAACTCCTACGACGATTAGATCAATTGCTAAAAGGGAGTCTAACTACAGTCAGGGCCTCTAAATAGCAAGCACAGACGTCTAACTAAGCCTTCTTATCACCTAGTGTCCTAAGAAAGCGACTAGACTCGGGGCTTTATAACTCGGATGTTGCAATTTATTTAATGGACATTCCGTTATTATCGTTGTTTCGTTAATTCGCAATTGCAAGATTGGACCTGCATGGGCCACCAACAAAACCTGTCACGCCCCGCTTCCCAAGAACGTGGAGGCGAAGCGTGAGAAGGTCCGCTCAGACTTGAAGCTACAAAGCTGCAAGTCCGATAAGCGTCGATCAAATTTAAAACGGCAGGTCCTTGCAACGCTAACGAAACAAAGATAATAATAATTAAATGAGACAAAAGAAATATCTCAGAATATCCATAAAATAAGTTTCCAACATCGCAGAAAAGCCACCAGGCTAAAAGAAAAGAGTCTAAAAGAGGCCGAGCATGGCCAACAAAAGTACAAAGTACAACAACAAAGTAATGGTGCAAGCACCAACATCTAACAGCAACCTAAAGCAAAAGCAACGCCAACAGTCTCTAAAACTGGTCTCCGGTGTCCACGAACTCCTCGACGAACGTAGGATCAGAGTCAGTAACTACCTCGTCCGCTATAACTACCTCTGGCTCAGGGTCTAACATGTGACACCCAAAGAGAAAGGGGCACATGTCAGCAAGTCTGGAAGACTTGTGCAAGTGAAACTGAAAGTACAAGTAAGAGCAACCTAAAAGTTCTAGCATGATGCAATGACATGGCAGTTAAAGTAATGAGTGCAACAGGTAAAGTAAAACGAAGTAAAGTACGAGCATGGCATGACATTCACAAGACAAGTACAAGACAAGAAAAGTAAGCACCTCGTGCACAGAGATTCCGTCTTTTGGCTAGAGGGCGGATCAGGCCACTCCTAAGCTCAAGTAACCGTTTATCCCTACCCCTCCACGTGTATCGGGCATTGGTTTCTAGCCAACACATGAGGCCCGCTTCTGGACCACGAGCCAGGAAGTGTGTAAACAAGTATGGCGTAGGGGTGCACCTAGCCGGAAACACGGAAACACGGATTGTACAAGTATTTTGTAGCGTGTGCTACGATGCAACAATTAATTTGGATGACATGTAAGATGCAATGCATGGCAGTTAAAAGTGCGTACAGATAAGGAAAGTAAACGTGACAGTTTAGCATGCATGAATGACAAGTTTAAAGAGTTGGATCTAGCTTCGTTGTCAAGCTAGATCAATTAGGTGACGGATCTAGTTTCGTTGTCAAACTAGATCAAGTAGGCGTCTAGCCAGCTATCATTTCACTGACTAGTCTCTTTTACGCTAGGAACAAGAAAGTGGCCTAAAAACATGGCCCTACACAAGAGTTGGCAAGTTTCACTTGCCTGCAAATTCGACGTCTGAGCACACCGTCCAATGAGTCCAAAAATCACAATTATCCTACGTGCACAAGTCCACCGGCCTAAAGTCCATATTATTAATCTTGATTAGTGAATTTAAAACATTTAAAATACTTTAAAAATACTGATTTTAGTCTTGATTAGCATGCAATTTGGTTGGGGGTCCTAGGGGTGCAAAGCGTTACCTCAACACGACGCGAAAGCTACACCGGCGTCGGGTAGCGACACCGGGGGTTGGAACAATAGAACGCGCTCCAAGTCCTGATTCCAATATAGTTTCCTCGCTGGAAAGTTCAGAGCTTCAACCGGAGCGACGGTTCCCGATTCCAAAGCTCGCACGTGCGACGACGGGCTACGACGTGCGACGACGTCGTACGCGACGGATCCTTGAAGAGCAAGCACCTAGGTGGGGCCCACAGTAGTCCTAGGGGCCTTTGGGGGACCCACAATACCTCTGGAGAACTTGGGGGGCCCACGGAGGCAAGTGGTGCGACGGATGCGGGGTTGCGACGATTGGCCATCGGTCGTACACAGCCAAATGCGGGGGTGTGGCTCGGTCAGACACTGGGGAACGGGTGCTGCACAGCGCTTGGTCGGTCGCAGCAGCGGGCGGAAGCTGGGTCTCTCGGTCGGAGCGGGGGAGGCCATCGGTCGTGCGGGTTGGATGCGGGGAGCGCAACGCTGCAACGTTGCAACGGCTGCAACGTTGCGGAGCAGCGGTCGATGCGGAGATGCGGGCCGGTCGGGCACGGAGAGATGCGGGTGAACGGTGCGGGCGCTGAGCGGGGCTTGGTGCGGAGCGGGGATGCGGAGAAGCAGCGATGCGGGATGTGCTTCTCGGTCAGACCGAGGGGATCCATCGGTCAAGCGGGGGAACGGGGCGGGGGTTGCTGCAGCGGTGCGGACGGAGCGGATGCGGAGCTTGCCCTCGGTCGGAGCGGGGGATTGCGGGGGTTTTCTTCGGTCGTGCGGCTGCTGAACGTCGCAACGTTGCGACGAATCGTCGCAACGTCCAATTTCAAGTTTGGAAGAGGCTAGGGCTAATTTCTTGCGAAAATAGGTCTTCCTAGGGGTTGCTTATATAGTATAGATGGGTTGACTTGGTCTAGGGCTAAATCTAATAGGATTAGAAGTTTAAAAAGATTTAAAATTTGAAATTCAATTACTCCAACTCATCCAAGGGTTTGACCTGGTCCAAATGAGCTGGAAATTGGCTCAAAAATTCTTTAAAACGTTTAAAACTCAAATAAATTTTATTTGGCCGAAAATACTTTATAAATTAATTATTAAAAATAATATAAAACTTGTAAAAATTATAAAAGTGGTCAAATGAACTCCAAAAATTATAAAATAAATATCGGGGTGATCGTGATGACGAATGTGAGCTAACTAAGAAGACGGATCTCAGATTCGACGTCGGACGACGAAACTAAAAATAGAAACGTCTCCCGTCAAGAGTGAGAATCGTCACGTCTCATCGAGTAAGTTTAAATTGTGGGAAAACGACTCGAGAAACGTCGTTCCAAATTAGTGCCACCATTTAATACTCTCAGAGACGTTCATAACGGCATATCGCACAAAAGTGTTCGCAACAACCAAAGTCTAAAACAAACACGTGCACGGCCAAAAGCACGTGCACGAAAAACGTACGACGAAAAGTGGTCGTTACAATGCAATGACATGACAATTAATTCGCGTACCGTTAATGGAAAGTAAACATGACATGGTAATTGTGCAACATGATATATGTCGGAACTAGCTTCGTTGTCAAGCTAGTTCCCCGATTTGCGCCTAGGCGAGTATCATTTCGTCGCCTAGCCTCTTTTACGCCTACAACAAGCAAATGGCCTAAAACATGGCCTAAACCCTAAGTGGCAAGTTTCACTTGCCTAGCACCGGGGATGACGATCACGAAGGTTCGTCTCGCGGATGCTAATCTACGGGGGAAATCGCTGTTATGGGGAAACAATCATCAAACAACATGAAATTTCATTAGGGTTTCATAAAAATACAAACAGGTTATGAAAACATCGAGAGATCGATTTCTTACCGAGAGGAAGCGGAAGAAACACTCCGGAGAACCCTAGGACCAGATCTGGAAACAAATGGAGAAGTTTGGAGAGTTAGAGTTTTTGGGGGATTTTGGGGATTTGGTGAGATTTTGGGGAAGATGAGTGGTAGAATGAGTTGATGGATGGTTTGGATGATGAATCTAGGGCTTGGGATGAAGGAATAGGGCTTGGAGGAAGATGTGGGCTCAATGGGGGAGATTTTTGGGTTTTGGGTCGAGTGGATGAAGAAGAAAACGTTTGGGAGGGGTATAAATAGGTTGGGCTGGCGGCTGCCCAGAAATTAGGGTTTTAACACAGACTAGTCGGTCAAAGAGCAACCACTGACCGACTAGTTTGGCAACTAGTCGGTCGGTCGACCAACGCAGACCGACTAAGTGTAAACAGTAACGTCTGAACGAAAATAGGATTTAGATTTAGTCGGTCCATGAACAAATACTGACTGACTAGTTTAACATCTAGTCGGTCGATGAACGTTCTTAGACCGACTAAGAGTGAACAGTATTGATACTAAAATTAAGTTGAAGAGTTAGTCGGTTAAAGAAGCATTGCTGACCGACTAGTTTGCAACCTAGTCGGTCAACCAACGTTCTTAGACCGACTAACGATAAACAGTAACTTCTGAATAATTTAGAAAGCCAACTAGTCGGTCCAAGAAGGATTGCCGACCGACTGGATCGTCATCTAGTCGGTCGGTGCCCCTTCTTACACCGGCTAATAAGCACCAAAAGTTCCGATACGGAGCGCGGGGCCCCGGGATCGATTCCTAAGACTCCTAGGCTTGATCTAATAGTAAGATACGACCGTTATGAAGTCCGTCACGAATGACATACTTCGAAATCGACAATCCTAAGGAAGAAACGAGAAAATACGACGAATCGATCGAAAATGAAAGCTACGGAGACGAAAACCACACATGAGGAGAAAATCCACCAAAACATATATTATATTATAATAAATCCAGATACATGAAAAGCAGTCGTTACACCCAAGAAGGGTGGAATGTCACGACCCGCTTCCCTAAAATGGAGGCGAGACGTGAAAAGGTCCGCACGAGAGTGAGGCTGTAAAGCCCCAAACCCGATAAGCGTCAATAAAACGTAAGCAGGTCCCTGTAACCACAAATGGAACAACAATAATAACACAAGGAGAGACAGAAATAAAATTCTCATATCTCATAAATTGTCCAACATGAAAATAAGTTTGACATCCAGAAAAGCCACCAGGCTAAAAGAAAGAGTCTAAAGGCCCAGAACAAGGCCAACAAAAGCAACAACGCAACAAAGTATAGGGGCCACGCACCGACAACAAAATAGCAGTCTAAACAAAAGGAAAACTCAACGAAGACACTAGGACTGGTCCCCAGTGTCCACGTATTCCCCGTCAAACACAAGCTCGGGCTCGGCGTCAGCAAACACCTCGTTCTCAACAAGGTACTCAGGCTCGGGATCTAACATGTGTCACCCAAAAGAGTAAAGGGGCACATGTCAGCAAGTCTAAAAGACTTGGGCAAGGAAACTGAAAGTAAGGCAAACTAACATGTAACGACTGGTTTTCTTGTATCCGGATTTATTATATTATAATATATGTTTTGGTGGATTTTCTCCTCATGTGCGATTAACGTCTCCGTAACTTTCATTTTCGGTCGTTTCGTTGTGTTTTCTCGTTTCTTCCTTAGGATCGTCGATTTCAGAGTAGTCATTCATGACGGGCTTCAAAACGGTCGTATCTTACTGTTAGATCAAGCCTAGGGGTCTTAGGAATCGATCCCGGAGCTCCGCGCACTATATCGGAACTTTTGGTGCTTATTAGCCGGTGTAAGAAGGGGCACCGACCGACTAGATGACGATCCAGTCGGTCGGCAATCCTTCTTGAACCGACTAGTTGGCTTTCTAAATTTCTCAGGAGTTACTGTTTATCGTTAGTCGGTCTAAGAACATTGGTTGACCAACTAGGTTGTAAACTAGTCGGTCGGTAATGCTTCTTTAACCGACTAACACATCATCTAAATTTTGGTATCAGTACTGTTCACTCTTAGTCGGTCCAAGAACGTTCATCGACCGACTAGATGCCAAACTAGTCGGTCAGTAGTTGTTCTTTGACCGACTAACTCTTAGTTCAGGTTTTCGACTGAAGCTACTGTTTACACCTAGTCGGTCTACGTTGGTCGACCGACCGACTAGTTCCCAAACTAGTCGGTCAGTGGTTGTTCTTTGACCGACTAACCAGTGCTGTAAACCCTAGTTTTGCCCTAGCCGCCACCAAACTCTATAAATACCCCTCCAAACGTTTTCCTCTTCTCCCTCACGACCTAAAACCCTAATTTCTCCCCCATTGAGCCCCCATCTTCCTCAAGCCATTAATCCTTCATCCCAAGCTCATCCTCCATCATCCAAACCCTCCCTTGTCACCACCCATCTCTCATCTTCCCCAAACCTTCATCAAACCCCCAAAATCCACCTCCAAACCCATTTCTCCAGATTTTTCCCTCATTTCCAGATCTGAGCCGGATCGTTCTTCCGTTGCCGTGGTTGCTCGGCATCGCTCCTCCGCCTCTTCACGGTAATACTCGATTCCTTTAGTTTTAGCATAACCCCCATTGACATTGTGAAACCCTAATAAAATGGATTATTAGAAAGTTAGGATTCTAATAAGAAATCGATTTAGAATCATTGTTCTAATGATTGTTTTGCCATAACAGTGATCTATTCCGTAGTTAGCTTGTGTGACGATCTTCGTTGCTCGTCAACCCCGGTATCAGGCAAGTGAAACTTGCATCTCTTGAATTGGGCCATGTCTTAGGCCATTTCCCTTGCTTTAGCGTAAAAGAGACTAGACGGTGAAAGGATAGCCGTCTAGACGCCTTTGACCTAGCTTGACAACGAAGCTTGGTCCGTCACCCTCATCATGCTTGTATGTCACATTTACTTTAAATTAACGGTACGCGAATATGTTCATGTCATTGCATTTTGCCTGTCACGTTTAAATTCAATTAACGGTACGCAAATATCCGTTCCTGGCATTGCATATTGATTTGTCATCGTGATTGCGTAGCACACGCTACAATACTATTATTTTCCTGGCTCGTGTTCCAGAAGCGAGCCCTGTAGTTGGAAACCCCAACGCTTGACACATATGGGTGGGGTAAGAGATAAGCGGCCACCTGAGCCCCGAGTTGGCCTGATCCGCCACTCCGGCCAACAGGCGAAATCTCTAGTGTACAAGTGATTAATAGTGATAGAGATAAGCGGCCTGAGCCACGAGCTGGCCAGCAGGTGGACTCTCTATGCACTAAGTGATAAACAGTGATAAGTGATTAGTGAATTGGTAGCTTTCGTTACATCGTGCGTGCTTGTCTCTCTTTTAAACTGCTGCATCAAACTAAACTGTCATGTCATTGTTTAATGTCATAAGTGCTAGGTTGTTAGTTACTTTCAGTTTCCTTGCTCAAGTCTTTTAGACTTGCTGACATGTGCCCCTTTTTCTTTTGGGTGACGCATGTTAGACCTTGAGCCCGAGTTACTTGTTGAGGGTGAGGTGTTTGCGGACGCCGAGCTTGCACCCGTGTTGGACGAGGACTTCGTAGACACTGGAGATCAGTCTTAGTGTCTACGTCTAGTTTTGTTAGATCTTTTGGGTTGTTGGTGCGTGGCACCTAGTTTGATACTCTGTTATATTTGTCTTTTGTTTGGCCTTGTTCTGGGCCTTTAGACTCTTTCTTTTAGCCTGGTGGCTTTTCTGTGATGTTGAATATTTTGTGGACAAACTGTGGGATTGGTATTTCATATCCGTCTCACCTTATTATTATTATTGTTGTTGTTTCGTTGTAATTACAGGGACCTGCTTATACTAAATTTACACTTATCAGGCGTGCAGCTTCACAGCTCCACGTTTGAGCGGACCTTCTCACGTCTCGCCTCCATTTTAGGGAAGCGGGTCGTGACAGGTTTTAGTGGTGGCCCATGCAGGTCATTCTGTAACTGCAATTATCGAGATAACGATAATAATACAAAATTGTCCAACAAATAAGTTCGACATCTGAGCCCTAAGCTATGAGTCTAATTGTTTCGTTTTCTGTGTCATTAGATGGCAGGAAGGCGAATCACCCGTGGTGGTGGTAGTGGTGCGCTCCCTCATGACGAGGAGCCTGAGTGGGAGCCCACTAACGGAGAGATGATGCGGATGATGTTGCAGATGATGCAAGTTTAGCAGGGTGTGCTTCTGCAGGTACAGAATGCTCCAGTGGCTCGAGCTGCTCGGGTGGTGGAAGCCCCTCGCCCTGAGCCCGGGGCGAAGCAGTTCAGAGAGCTGGGTCCTACATATTTTGATGGAACCGAAGGTCCACTAGCTGCTGATGAATGGATGAGGAATATCGAGGACAATCTGAAGATGTCCAAGGTCAACGAAGTTGGTTGGGTTGACTTGGCGAAGCGCCAGCTGAGGGATAACGCCAGAAATTGGTGGGATGCTGAAGAGAAGATGTTGGAGGAGCCGATCGTCTGGGCTACCTTCAAGGCCAGATTTGATGGTGAGTTCTTCCCGAAAGCTGCCAGGGAAGAGATGCTACAGCGTTTTATCGATCTGAAGCAAGGAAGCTCGTCGGTGGACCGATATCACCAAGAGTTCATGAGGCTGAGTCGGTTTGCACCAAAGATGGTGCAGGACGCTGAGGAGAGAGCTCAGAGGTTCCTGCATGGACTTGCTTCGGAGCTCCAGAGTTTTGTGACCTCTTCTGACCGGGAATCTTATCAGAAGGTTTTAGTAGCAACCAAGAGGCAGGAGCTGCTCGTGAACCAGAGGAAGGGGTCTATTGTTGGTGCTGGGAAGAGGCCTGTGGAACAGGCGAGAGCTGTGGTTAGACCTGGATTCAGGCCGAACCAGCCTGTTCAGTTTAAGAGGCTAGGAGGGCCTGTTCGGAGGACTTGCCATTTCTGTGGCAAGGAGGGCCATATTAAGGAATCGTGTAGGAAGTTCTTGGGGCAATGTATTGCCTGTGGAGATCCCGCCCACGCTCTCAGGGAGTGCCCGAGGTTGAAGCAGCCTTGAAGGGCACCTATTGCTGCCCCGCCGTTGCAGCAGAGAGCCCCGGTGCCCGCTGGTTGTGGGGTACCCCTTGTTCCACAAGGGCATGCCTTTCGGCAGGCAGTTCCACCGAGGAGGCAGGCATTTCTGATGACCGAGGAGGAGGTTTTGGCCATGGATGAGGTCATAGCAGGTAACTTCCAATCTAGTTGTTCCTTCCCTAATTAGTTGATTGTTAAAATTATGTTGGTTGCTTGTGTATGAATATTGCTAGAGTAAGATTTGATTGATTAGACTGTTTGTTAGGTGTGGTTTTGGTTTGCACATTCCCTGCCCGAGTCCTCTTTGACTCAGGTGCGTCGATGTGCATTTTGGCCCAGAGCTTCGTGGAGAAGCATTCCTTGTCGACATCCCCTCTCTCCAAGAGTTGGAACATCATTACAGGGAATGGAGTAGTCACGGTGCATCGTGGGTGTAGTCCTTGCTCTGTGGTGGTTTGTGGACATGAGCTTTATGCTGATTTTATTGTCCATAACATCACCAACTACGATGCGGTCTTTGGGATGGATTGGCTTGCGAGCTTCTATGCTACGATCGACTGTCGAAGGAAGAAGGTGGTGTTCGAGATTCCCGGACATCCAGTATTTGAGTTCAGCCGTGGTAGCAGTTCGCTTGGTCCTGTCAGATTTCGGGCCAGGCCGGTGGAGGTTGTGGCTGTGCAGATGGAGATGGAGTGGCCAGCTGTGGTGCGAGATTTTGGCGACGTCTTCCCCGAGGATATGTCTTGTTTGCCACCTGATCGAGCTTTAGAATTTTCTATCGATCTTGTTTCGGGAGCGCAGCCGATTTCGAAGGCACTATATCGTATGGCGCCTGCAGAATTGGAAGAGTTGCGGAAGCAGTTGGATGAGCTCATGCAGAAGGGTTACATTAATCCCAGCGTGTCTCCGTGGGGAGCACCGGTGTTGTTGGTGAAGAAGAAGGACGGTTCGCGTCGCATGTGCGTGGACTATCGGGAGTTGAATGCGGTGACCATCAAGAATAAATACATGTTGCCTCGCATCGATGATATTTTTGATCAGCTTGGAGGTTCGATGGTGTTTTTTAAATTGGATTTGAGGAGTGGTTACCATCAGTTGAAGGTGAGGAAGGGAGATGTTCCGAAGACAGCGTTCAGGACGAAGTATGGACACTATGAGTTCGTGGTCATGCCTTTCGGCGTAACTAACGCGCCCGCAGTTTTCATGAATCCGATGAACCTGATTTTCTATGACTTTTTGGATAAGTTTGTCGTTATCTTTATCGACGACATTCTGATATATTCGAAGTCGGAGGAAGAGCATGCCTCGCACTTGAGGACGGTGTTAGAGATTCTGAGGAAGCATCGGTTGTATGCTAAGTTTTCAAAGTGCGAGTTCTGGCTGGATAGGGTTGCTTTTCTTGGGCATGTGGTGACTGGAGATGGTATTTCTGTGGATCCCGAGAAGATTAGGGTCATCAGGGAGTGGCCTGTTCCGTCGTCAGCGTCCGAGATCCGGAGTTTCCTTGTTTTGGCGAGATATTATCGTTGTTTCATTAAGGACTTTTCCCGTATTGCCGAGCCGATGACCAAATTGACGCGGAAGGATGTACCTTTTGTTTGGTCGGGTGATTGTGGGGATGCTTTTGGTGTTCTGAGGGAGAGACTGACGACTGCCCCTGTTCTTGCTGTGCCTGATCGCAGCGGTGGATTTGAGATCTTTTGCGATGCTTCTGGTAAGGGTCTCGGTTGTGTGTTGCATCAACACGGGCATGTTGTGGCTTATGCGTCTCGTCAGCTCAAGGTTCATGAGAAGAATTACCCGACGCATGATTTGGAGTTGGCTGCCGTTGTGTTTGCCCTTAAGATTTGGAGGCACTTCTTGCTGAGTGAGAAAGTGAAAATCTTCACCGATCACAAAAGCTTGAAGTATATTTTTACCCAGAAGGAGCTCAACATGCGAAAGCGTCGATGGTTGGAGCTTATGGCGGATTATGAGATTGATTTGCAGTATCACCCTGGCAAGGTGAATGTGGTTCTAGATGCTTTGAGTAGGCTTCCCGCGGTGATGATGTTGACCTCGCAGTGGAGATTGCAGCAGGATTTTTGCGAGTCTGGTGTGGAGATTGTCCTTCCTGGGGAGGATTCGTCGTTGATGTACATGCAGTTACAGTCGACGATCGTGGATCGAATTAAGGCTGGCCAGGCTGAGGATCCGAAGCTGGTGAAGATTCGGGAGCAGGTGGAAGCCGGTCTACGGACTGACTTTTTGGTTCATAAGGATGGCTCCCTGAGGTTTGGAGCCAGGTTGTGTGTGCTGGCTGGGGATATTAGAGAGGAGTTGATGGTGGAGGCACACAGTTCGCCGTATTCTGTGCATCCTGGTGGCACCAAGATGTACCAGGATCTTCGTCTGAATTTTTGGTGGCATGGCATGAAGAGGAGTGTGGCTCGGAGTGTGGCCAAGTGTTTGGTTTTCCAGCAAGTGAAGGCGGAGCATCAGCGTACGGCCGGATTGCTACAACCGATTCCGATTCCGGAGTGGAAGTGGCAACACATCACTATGGATTTCGTGACTGGACTGCCTCGGAGTCCAAAGCAGAATGACGTGATTTGGGTGATCGTAGATCGATTGACCAAATCTGCACACTTTATTCCATTCCGAGTGGGACAGTCCACTGAGGCGCTAGCAAGGAGATACATGGAGGTAAAATTCTTTTACTCTCCGTTTTATGTCCTTTTCCTAGTTTGGATAGTGATGTAACGTGAATCGTGCAGGAGGTCGTGCGACTTCACGGAGTCCCTGTGAGTATCGTGTCGGACAGAGACACGAGGTTCACATCTCAGTTCTGACAGAGTTTGCAGAAGAGCTTGGGTACGCGTCTGAGTTTCAGCACGGCGTACCATCCGCAGACGGATGGCCAGTCCGAGAGGACGATTCAGATTTTGGAGGACATGCTGAGGGCGTGCATGTTGGATTTCAAGGGTTCGTGGGAGGACCATCTACATTTGGTGGAGTTTTCTTACAACAACAGCTACCAGGCGTCTATTGGCATGGCGCCTTTCGCCGCTTTTTATGGGAGGAAATGTCGATCGCCATTGAGTTGGGATGACGTTGGTGATCGGGAGTTGTTGGGACCTGAGATGATCGTGGAGGCCGTGGATATTGTCAGGAACATTCGGGAGAGGTTGAGGATTGCTCAGGACCGTTTTAAGCATTGTGCGGATGCTGAACGTCGTTCTTTGGAATTTCAGCCGGGCGACCATGCGTTTCTGAGGATTTCCTCGAATCGTGGAGTGATTCGTTTTGGGAAGCGAGGGAAGTTGAGCCCACGATACATTGGACCGTTTGACATTTTGGAAAGGGTTGGCGAGGTAGCTTACCTCTTAGCCTTGCCGCCATCTTTGGAAGGAGTCCATGATGTTTTCCATGTGTCGCAGCTTCGTCGATACATCAGCAATCCGTCTCATGCCGTGGATTTCTCAGAGATCACCGTTCGCCCAGAATTGACGTATGACCAGTATCCAGTGCAGATTCTGGACAGGCGTCAGAAGTCACTTCAGAACAAGGTCGTCGATCTTGTTAGAGTGATGTGGCGGCACGGTTCGCCGAGAGAGTCTACTTGGGAGAGAGAAGATGAGATGCGAGAGCGCTTCCCACTTTTGTTTCCGGACACGTGAGTGTTGGGAATTCCGAGGACGGAATTTTTTCTTAAGTTGGGGAGGATGTAACGACTGGTTTTCTTGTATCCGAATTTATTATATTATAATATATGTTTTGATGGATTTTCTCCTCATGTGCGATTAACGTCTCCGTAACTTTCATTTTCGGTCGTTTCGTTGTGTTTTCTCGTTTCTTCCTTAGGATCGTCGATTTTGGAGTAGTCATTCGTGACGGGCTTCATAACGGTCGTATCTTATTGTTAGATCAAGCCTAGGGGTCTTAGGAATCGATCCCGGAGCTCCGCGCTCCATATCAGAACTTTTGGTGCTTATTAGCCAGTGTAAGAAGGGGCACCGACTGACTAGATGACGATCCAGTCGGTCGGCAATCCTTCTTGAACCGACTAGTTGGCTTTCTAAATTTCTCAGGAGTTACTGTTTATCGTTAGTCGGTCTAAGAACGTTGGTTGACCGACTAGGTTGCAAACTAGTCGGTCGGCAATGCTTCTTTAACCGACTAACACATCATCTAAATTTTGGTATCAGTACTGTTCACTCTTAGTCGGTCCAAGAACGTTCATCGACCGACTAGATGCCAAACTAGTTGGTCAGTAGTTGTTCTTTGACCGACTAACTCTTAGTTCAGGTTTTCGACTGAAGCTATTGTTTACACCTAGTCGGTCTACGTTGGTCGACCGACCGACTAGTTTCCAAACTAGTCGGTCAGTGTTTGTTCTTTGACCGACTAACCAGTGCTGTAAACCCTAGTTTTGCCCTAGCCGCCACCAAACTCTATAAATACCCCTCCAAACGTTTTCCTCTTCTCCCTCACGACCTAAAACCCTAATTTCTCCCCCATTGAGCCCCCATCTTCCTCAAGCCATTAATCCTTCATCCCAAGCTCATCCTCCATCATCCAAACCCTCCCTTGTCACCACCCATCTCTCATCTTCCCCAAACCTTCATCAAACCCCCAAAATCCACCTCCAAACCCATTTCTCTAGATTTTTCCCTCATTTCCAGATCTGAGCCGGATCGTTCTTCTGTTGCCGTGGTTGCTCGGCATCGCTCCTCCGCCTCTTCACGGTAATACTCGATTCCTTTAGTTTTAGCATAACCCCCATTGACATTGTGAAACCCTAATAAAATGGATTATTAGAAAGTTAGGATTCTAATAAGAAATCGATTTAGAATCATTGTTCTAATGATTATTTTGCCATAACAGCGATCTATTCCGTAGTTAGCTTGTGTGACGATCTTCGTTGCTCGTCAACCCCGGTATCAGGCAAGTGAAACTTGCATCTCTTGAATTGGGCCATGTCTTAGGCCATTTCCCTTGCTTTAGCGTAAAAGAGACTAGACGGTGAAAGGATAGCCGTCTAGACGCCTTTGACCTAGCTTGACAACGAAGCTTGGTCCGTCACCCTCATCATGCTTGTATGTCACATTTACTTTAAATTAACGGTACGCGAATATGTTCATGTCATTGCATTTTGCCTGTCACGTTTAAATTCAATTAACGGTATGCAAATATCTGTTCCTGGCATTGCATATTGATTTGTCATCGTGATTGTGTAGCACACGCTACAATACTATTATTTTCCTGGCTCGTGTTCCAGAAGCGAGCCCTGTAGTTGGAAACCCCAACGCTCGACACATATGGGTGGGGTAAGAGATAAGCGGCCACCTGAGCCCCGAGTTGGCCTGATCCGCCACTCCGGCCAGCAGGCGAAATCTCTAGCGTACAAGTGATTAATAGTGATAGAGATAAGCGGCCTGAGCCACGAGCTGGCCAGCAGGTGGACTCTCTATGCACTAAGTGATAAACAGTGATAAGTGATTAGTGAATTGGTAGCTTTCGCTACATCGTACGTGCTTGTCTCTCTTTTAAACTGCTGCATCAAACTAAACTGTCATGTCATTGTTTAATGTCATAAGTGCTAGGTTGTTAGTTACTTTCAGTTTCCTTGCTCAAGTCTTTTAGACTTGCTGACATGTGCCCCTTTCTCTTTTGGGTGACGCATGTTAGACCTTGAGCCCGAGTTACTTGCTGAGGGTGAGGTGTTTGCGGACGCCGAGCTTGCGCCCGTGTTGAACGAGGACTTCGTAGACACTGGAGATCAGTCTTAGTGTCTACGTCTAGTTTTGTTAGATCTTTTGGGTTGTCGGTGTGTGGCACCTAGTTTGATACTCTGTTATATTTGTCTTTTGTTTGGCCTTGTTCTGGGCCTTTAGACTCTTTCTTTTAGCCTGGTGGCTTTTCTGTGATGTTGAATATTTTGTGGACAAACTGTGGGATTGGTATTTCATATCCTTCTCACCTTATTATTATTATTGTTGTTGTTTCGTTGTAATTACAGGGACCTGCTTATACTAAATTTACGCTTATCAGGCGTGCAGCTTCACAGCTCCACGTTTGAGCGGTCCTTCTCACGTCTCGCCTCCATTTTAGGGAGGCGGGTCGTGACATAACAACCTAGCAGTTTTAGTATGCATGACATGGCAGTTATAACATGAGTGCACAAGCAAGACATGGTGAAACAATAAGTACAAGAGAACAATTATCGGGACAAGACAAGAGTAGCCAAGCTACTAACAATCTCAATCAATTCACTAGTCATGTTTCAAGTTGTTTTGTAGATGTTTACGCCTTACATCTGAATGGTTTAACATTCACACTGATTGGTCGCTTAACACTACCCCAAAACCCAGAGTTTACGCCTTACCACTGCAGTTGCTGATCGGGCAGACTCCCAGTTGATTGGCCGCTTAACTCTTACCCCCAATACCCACATGTAATCGAGCCAGGGTCCCCGCACACGCGCTCAGTAAATGAGCCAGGGTTGCCCCGCACAAGAGCTCGTATTCTAGTTCACGATTCATAAGCATTTGGCGTAGGGGTGCACCTAGACTTAATATCGAGCGTTGGGGTTAGCAACTCATTATGCTCGCTTCTGGTCACGAGCCAGGAAACACAAGTATTGTAGCGAAGCTACGCAATCACGGAAACACTTAAAGGATGCAATGACATGACAATTAATTTGCGTACCGTTAGTGGAAATTAAACATGACATGGTAATTGTGCAACAGGATAAATGTCGGATTCTAGCTTCGTTGTCAAGCTAGTTCCTCAATTTGCGCCTAGGCGAGTATCATTTCGTCGCCCAGCCTCTTTTACGCCTACACCAAGCAAATGGCCTAAAACATAGCCTAAACCCTAAGTGGCAAGTTTCACTTGCCTAGCACCGGGGATGACGATCACGAAGGTTCGTCTCGCGGATGCTAATCTACGGGGAAGTCGATGTTATGGAGAACAATCATCAAAACAAAAAGTAATTTCATTAGGGTTTCGCAAAAACATAACGGGTTATGAAAACATCAAGAGATCGATTTCTTACCGTGAGGAGGCGGAAGAAACACTCCGGAGAACCTAGGGACCAGATCTGGAAACGATTGGAGAAGTTTGGAGAAATAGGGTTTTGGGGGATTTTGGGGATTTGATGGAGATTTGGGGGAGATGAGAGGTAGAATGTGTTAGTGGAGGGTTTAGATGATGGAGGATGAGCTTGGAATGAAGGAATAAGGGTTTGAGGAAGATGGGGGCTCAATGGGGGAGAAATTAGGGTTTTAGGTCGTGAGGAGGAAGAAGAAAACGTTTGGGGGGTATTTATAGAGATTGGTGGCGGCTAGGGCAAAACTAGGGTTTCCTGCACAGCTTAGTCGGTCAAAGAACAACTGTTGACCGACTAGTTTGAGAACTAGTCGGTCGGTCGACCAACGCAGACCGACTAAGCGTAAACAGTAGCTCCAGTCGAAAACCTGAACTAAGAGTTAGTCGGTCAAAGAACAACTACTGACCGACTAGTTTGACATCTAGTCGGTCGATGAACGTTCTTAGACCGACTAAGAGTAAACAGTAACTCGACTGTACAGAAGAACTAAGAATTAGCCGGTCTGAGTACAAAACTTAACCGACTAGTTTAACAACTAGTCGGTCGAAAGATGAACTTAGACCGACTAAGAAGGAACAATACTAATACCTAAAATTAGTAAATGAGTTAGTCGGTTAAAGAAGCATTGCCGACCGACTAGTTTGCAACCTAGTCGGTCAACCAACATTCTTAGACCGACTAACGACAAACAGTAACTCCTGAATAATTTAGAAAGTCAACTAGTCGGTTCAAGAAGGATTTCCGACCGACTGGATCGTCATCTAGTCGGTAGGTGCCCCTTCTTACACCGGCTAATAAGCACCAAAAGTTCCGATATGGAGCGCAGAGCTCCGGGATCGATTCCTAAGACTCCTAGGCTTGATCTAATAATAAGATATGACCGATACGAAGCCCGTCACGAATGACTTACTCCGAAATCGACGATTCTAAGAAAGAAGCTAAGAAAACACGACGATACGGTCGAAAATAAAAGTCACGGAGACGAAAACCACACATAAGGAGAAAATCCACCAAACATATAATATAATATAATAAATCCAGATACATGAAAACCAGTCGTTACAGGAATGACGGTGATCCGCAACGAGAAAAACGAGCTCATACCTACGAGGACCGTCACAGGGTACCGGATGTGCATTGACTACAGGAAGCTGAACAAGGCCACGAGGAAGGATCACTCCCCTCTCCCTTTTCATTGATCAGATGCTCGAGAGGCTGGCAAATCACAACTACTTCTGCTTCATGGACGGGTACTCCAGTTTTCTTCAAATCCCCATCCATAATGATGACCAGGAGAAGACGACTTTTACCTGTCCATTTGGGACATATGCTTATAGAAGAATGCCGTTTGGGCTTTGTAACGCCCCGGCTACATTCCAAAGACTAATGTCCGCAATCTTCTCCGACTACTCCCAGGATATCATGGAGGTTTTCATGGACGATTTTTCCGTCTATGGAACTGAGTTTGACTTATGCCTCGGCAATCTAACTAAAGTCCTAGAGAGGTGTCAAGACAAGGGTCTGGTCCTGAACGGGGAGAAATGCCATTTCATGGTCCAAGAAGGAGTTGTGCTGGGACACATCATTTCTTTGAGAGGAATCGAAGTAGATAAGGCAAAAGTAGAGGTGATTGAAAAGCTTCCGCCACCGCTCAATCTTCGAGGGGTCCGTGGATTTTTAGGGCATGTGGGATTCTACCGCCGCTTCATAAAAGACTTCTCGAAGATTTCCCGGTCGTTGACTTAACTCCTTGTGAAGGATGCACCTTTCTTCTTCAACAACGAATGTATGGAAGCCTTCCACCTTCTGAAGCAAGCCTTGATTTCTGCACCTGTGATTCAGCCGTCAGACTGGAACCTGCCCTTCGAGTTAATATGCGATGCTAGCGATTACGCCGTTGGAGCCGTCTTGGGATAGAGAAAGGATAAAAATCTGCATGTTATTTATTATACGAGCAAGACCCTTGACGTTGCCCAAAGAAATTATACGACCACGGAAAAAGAATTGCTAGCAGTCATCTATGCCATGGACAAGTTCCGACAATATCTCGTTGGTGCGAAGGTGACAAGTACATATTGAACAAGAAGGAGGCTAAACCGCGGCTCATTAGGTGGATTCTCCTCCTCCAGGAATTCGACCTGGAGATTAAAGACAAGAAGGGGGCGGAGAATGTCGTTGCCGATCACTTGTCCAGAATGCCTACTCTCGATTTGAACGCCACTCCGGTTGACGACTCGCTCCCTGACGAGCATCTCTTCTCCATCTCTTCTGCTTGGACTCCTAGGTACACCGACATCGCAAATTATCTGACTTGTGCCATTGTCCCCCACAACGTGAGCTATCAACAGAAGAAGAAATTCTTTCATGAGGTCCGTAAATTTTATTGGGATGACCCCTATTTGTACAAGACCTGCAATGATGTGGTAATACGAAGGTGCATTCCTGAAACTGAGGCGACCTCTATAATCTCCCATTGCCATGATCAGCAGTGTGGAGGACATGCGAGCGCCTATAAGACGACGGCGAAAATCCTCCAGAGTGGATTCTACTGGCCGACCCTCTTTAAGGACACCCACGCTTATGTCCAGGCTTGCGACAAATGCCAAAGGACGGGGAACATCTCCAAGAAGAACGAGATGCCTCAGCACTACATCTTAGAGGTAGAGATCTTCGATGTGTGGGGAGTCGACTTCATGGGGCCGTTCCCCTCGTACTCTGGGAACCAGTATATCTTAGTAGCCGTGGACTACATATCGAAATGGGTTGAAGCGATAGCCAGTCCTACTAATGACTCCCGAGTGGTCGCCAAGTTCTTTAAAAACAACATCGTCCCGCGGTTTGGTGTGCCTCGAGTTTTGATCAGTGACGGAGGGAGCCACTTCACAGAGAAGAAATTCGAAGCTCTCTTGAAGAAGTACGTGGTGCAACACCGAATAGGGCGTGCCTACCACCCGCAGACTAGCGGCCAAGTGGAAGTTTCTAACCGGGAGATCAAGAGCATACTGGAAAAGACGGTGGCCAACTCTAGGAGGGATTGGTCATCGAAACTTTCTGACGCGCTCTGGGCTTACATGACGGCATTTAAAACTCCGATCGACATGACCCCTACAGGCTTGTCTATGTGAAGGCATGCCATTTACTCGTGGAATTGGAACACAAGGCATTTTGGGCAATCAAGAACCTAAACTTTGACGCCAAGGAGGTTGGAGGCCATCGACTGCTACAGCTGAACGAGCTTGACGAGATCCGGCTCAATGCTTATGAAAATGCCCGGATCTACAAGGAGAAGCTGAAGCGGTGGCACGATAAGCGCATCCTGAAGAGGGAGTTCAAGGAAGGAGACTTAGTTCTCCTATTCAACTCGAGGCTGAAGCTTTTTCCTGGAAAGCTCAAGTCAAGATGGTCGGGACCTTTCCGCGTCACCAAGGTCTTCCCGCATGGGGCTATCGAGATAATGGAAAGAGATGAGCCATTCAAAGTCAATGGGCAGCGCCTTAAACACTATGCGGTAGGAGAACCAGCATTCTCTCCGGTCGGATTCTCAACGACCGGTGACTCTTCCTCAAACCATCCGGATCTTAATTGACCACCAAAAGAGGCGTCGAGCAAACGACGTTAAACAAAAGCGCTTCATGGGAGGCAACCTATGTTCTAAACTCTCACCTTTGTTTTTAGGATTATTTTTAGCTTTATTTTCCTTATTTTAATAAATAAATCCAGCCGCGAGAACTTCCGTCGAGAGATTTAGGCCATTTGTGGATTTTTTGCAGGAAACAAGCTCTCACCCGATCGGGTGACCATTCAACCGATCGGGTGAGACGTATCAGACAATGGCCAGTATCTGTTCTTCAGCGAACCGGTCGGATGAAGCAAGATGAGACCGGGTGGCAGACCGTGTGAGAAGGGCTGAATTCTCGGGAAATTTGGGGATTAGATCAACCGATCGGTTGAGTGAAGCTGCGGTTGTGTGATTGACCGGGTGAAAAGTCACAGTACTCTCGGGAAGATTTAGGAAGCGGTCAACCGATCGGATGAAAACTCACCCGATCGGTTCACCTGTAGCTGTTGGCCGATGGAAAATTTTGAAACTCGGCCAACCGATCGGGTGAACCCTCACCCGATCATTTGGTTTTCGCCCATATATATATTCCAGTTCACACGACTTCGACCACACGACCCCCAAACTCCCGTTCGCACGTTCTCTCCTCCTCCTTCTGCCAAATCGATCTCCTCCGTCCACCCCACTACCCTTAAATCATCATCCTCACTCATTCACATACTCCCCCACCATCACCACCCTTCCCATCAACAACATTCACTCACCAAATGTCCAAACCCTAACCCTAATCCCCAAATTTTCGAAAATTTCAATTCTTATCAGATCAACGAGCAGCGTCTTCCCAAATCGCTTCCTCATACTGCATGGCGTATTTCGGGTGCTTGATCTTACAGTGTTGATGGGTAACCTCTTTCCACTCTTCACATTTCTTTCATTATATGCAATGTCTTGAATTTGTGTTTGCACACTTCATCTGCTTCATCATCTTCATAGACACCATATCCCACTTTATCATTCTTTCCCTCACCGTCACCATGTCCGAAAAGGGAAAGGAGATAGCCTCATCGTCACGCAGGCATCCCCTATACGGCCCTTTCCCCCTTCCTTCCTTGGCATCAACCCTTCTTCTGAAGAGCAATCCGATCGTTTACAAGCCCTTCTTCATCGCCCAATGCGACCTACTCTTTTCGCCGACTTTCCCACCCTACAATCTCTTGGACTCTTTAGGGGCGTCTGTGCACTTTTTCGCTTCATAGGTTACGATTACCTTCTACGTACCCATGCGCATACACACATGAATCTCACACTTGAGTTCCTCAGCTCTCTCAAGGTGTCAGAATTTGGTTTCACCTTCCGCGCCTTCAATGGCGATTTTACCATGAGTTTTAACGAGGTTAACAATATTCTGAACTTCCCTAACCCCGATCGTCATGTTAAATGCTCTACTCATGATCGATCTGACATCTTTTCTTACTTTCGGGCTGATGGCATTTGGCAACGGTTCACCCGATATACCACCTTTCCAGCGGTAGCCCTCGCCTCCTACATCATACACCTTTGCTACCGTTTCGCCCATTGCTTCCTTCCAACACCATTTTCGCTCGCGTTGATGTATCCACGGTGTCTAGGGATGAGCTCCTTGATCGGTCCATATTTACACATTTTTTCTGCATGTTTTCACGCCATTTCGATTGCTCATATTGCGATTTCCACGAGTATTCGACGATATTGCGTTACTTTTCACTATTTCTTGTTTTTGTCGGATTTCAAGAAATATAGAGCAATTGGGAGCAAAAATGAGCTTAAATGATTTGCACATGTACCGGAGCGTCGCCCATGGCTCTATCGAGGAGCTAACGACGCTGGGAGATGAGTGGAAGAAGAAGGAAATCGATAGAATCGATGAAGAGGCGAGGAGAAGAAGAGTTAACTCCAGTAATAGGCTACTCGGCCGAGTAACACAGCCAACTCGGCCGAGTGAAGAAGCGCATTCGGCCTAGTACAACTGATACGAAGGGATCTTGAGCCACAATGTACTCGACCGAGTGGTTACATCCACTCGACCGAGTAGAGATCGCCACTTGCCCGAGTGAGTCAAGACTTCTGAAAGAAATCAAAGCCGACTCTCTGAAATACTGGGGAGAATATTAGAAGACCTACTCGGCCGAGTAAAGAAGTCCACTCGCCCAAGTGAAGAATCCCACTCGGCCGAGTGAAGCCGATGACACGAGCGCCCAGATTTTCAGACAGCCTTCTACTCTTTTGAAATCTTCTATCATTCCAGAGGTCAACATATCTTTCTCATATTTTTTATGGATAATAAACTTCATGACGGTTCCAACACCGCCAAGAAAGCGTCAATCGGAGGTCGGATGAAATCTGGGGAATTTCTGCAAGTCGATGCTGCAGTGCTGGAATTCGCATGTCAGTGTCACTCGGCCGAGTGACATTTCCACTCGGCCGAGTGAGATTCCCACTCGATCGAGTGACCAGTTTTTGCCGGTTTTTGACAGAGTGCTATTTTCTGGAAATTCTACAGGAATTCCCACTCGACCGAGTGAGCTTTCCACTCGGTCGAGTCGCGACTGGCGCAGAATTTAAGTTAGGCGCAGATTCAATTTTGGACGCAGGTTTCAGAGGGGTTTTGGGCAGTTTTGTTAGGGTTTTTGGGGGCTATTTAAGAGGTTTGTAGCCGTCATTAGAAAGGGTTCCCATGATGTTTTCTTAGTGATTATTTTAGAGGTTAGGCCATGCCCTAGGCCCCCCTCTTGGATCTAAAAGCTTGTATTTGGATTGGAATTCTTCATCAAAGCTAAGTATCTTTGTTCTTATTATTTGAATCTTTGATTTGATATTCTTCATAATAGCAATATCGATTTCTCTATCGTTATTTTTATACTTGAGTAGATTTGATGTTCTAGGGCATGTGGATGAACCCTATGGATCTAATTACAAATTTGATGAATGAATTTCTAAGTTGCTAGAATTGCTAGGAGGTTAAGTTGTGATTGATTTATTACGGATAACTAGGAATTTCCATCGATTTGGGGTTTGCAATAGATTGGATTCCTATCGATGGGAAGGCCTAGATATTCGAATTAGGTTTATAATCGAAATCCACTAGACTAGGTTTGCAAGAGATTGGACCAAAGCTAGCATTTTTATTATAAATCTATACACATATTCGTTTGCAAGAGATTGGATGAATACGAACTATCACAACCTAAATTGTAACTCGAGTTTGCACGAGAGTGGCCTCGAGGTGTGATTGGACGATGATGTCGATCTTCATGCTAGTGGCTTAGGTTAGGGTTTGCACGAGAGTGGGCCCTAATCTAGGTTGCTATAGACCGGCAATAGCGCGAGAGCGTGAGCTTGATTCTATATTCAGTTACGACTAGTTCACCTCAACACAAGTCTAGTAATATTGAGATTCACGATTCACAGAGATGTATGACAATCTGTAGTGGGGATTCCCTAGCCCTAGACACTTTTATTATATTGTATTTGACTCGATATTTTATCCCACATCTTTATCACCGACACCGACATCCACCACCGTTGTCATCACTTCACATCATACCCATCTCCACCAATAATACATTCGTAGTCAAACCAACCTAGGATAGATTGGAACCAACACCACCTCCTCGTGTTCGATACTCGCTCGCCACTTGACCGTGCACTTGCGATAAAACTACAATCGTTCTCCGGGTGTATATCCGGGGCTCGATCAAGTTTTTGTCACCGTTGCCGGGGAGGTGTTTAATCGAGCCCCGGGAGTACACACACCCGGGACAAGATCGCTCGTAGTCTTACCGCAAGCGCACGGTGTAGCGGCGAGCGGGTATCGAACTCAAGGAGGAACAAATGACAGTGTCTTCTTCCGATCACCTAGCTATCAAGAGGGTCAAGAATAATTTGGGGTGAAATAATCGCAATGGTTCGAATGTTGATAGAAATATCAATAAAACAAAGCATCTAGGGATAGGGAATCTCCGCTACGGACCGTATCTCATCGTTGTGATTCATAGGTTGCATCATTGCTAGACTTGAATTTTAGGTGAATTAGTTGCAACAAATGTAGAACCAAGCTCACACTCTCGCGCTATTGCCGGTCTATAGCAAACCTAGGGTAGGGCTCAATCTCTTGAAACCCTAACCTAAGCCGCTAGCGTGAAGAACGATATCATCGTTCAATCGTATCTCGAGCCCACTCTCGTGCAAACTCGAGCTACGACCTAGGTTGAGATAGTTCCTACGTCCAATCTCTTGCAAACGGATATTGGTATAGAAACACGATTGAAAATCCTAGGTTTGGTCCAATCTCTTGCAAACCAATTCTAGAGAAGTCCAATCGTAAATCTAAATCGAATTTCTAGGGCTTCCTATCAATTGGGACACAATCTCTTGCAAATCCCAATCGATATGAATCCCTGGCTATCCGTAATTAGTAAATCCCAACCTAACCCAAATCAATTCTAGCAAGAAATTCACCGATTCATCACAATTTAGAAATAGGGTCTATAGGGTTCATCCCTATGCCCTAAGACGAAGGCACTACTCACTAATCATCATGCAATACTTGGGAAAATCAATAATAAAATCAACTCAATTCATTGCAATGAAGAAATTGTCAATAAAAATAGGGTTTTTGATAAGAGAATAGACAAACCAATGAGAATCCAATAGCATCCAACAAAAGTAGCCTTTTAATTTCCCCAAAGAAAAGCTAAATCTAATGATCTAAAAAGCTCTCAAAAAGGCTGCCAAAAATCTCTCCAAAGTCCTCCTTAACTAGGGCAAAAACTGGGTTTAAAACTCTTCAAAATCACCCAGAAAATCGTGACCAAAATGCCCCTGCGCAGCCCAGAAATCGCAACTTTCGCAGCAGGCGGGACGGCTCACTCGGCCGAGTGAAAAATGTCACTCGGTCGAGTGACAAACCCTGTAGATTTCCAGAAAGTCGGGGGTTTTCGGGGGTCTGTCTTCGGAGGTGACTCGGCCGAGTGGATTTACTCACTCGGCCGAGGGACTTTCCATGCTCGGCCGAGTCAAAACTCTCAGGTCGTCTGTAGATTTCCAGTACGTCGGCCTCTCTTTGGATGGATTCTCTCGTGCCACTCGGGCGAGGGGATCTCCATACTCGGCCGAGTAGTCTATCGTCACTCGGCCGAGGGCACGCTGATATTTTTCTGTTGTGCATGTCCGGCCTGGTCGGCTGAGCGAGCTTCTTTGCTCGGCTGAGTGCCTCGTCTCAAATGATGTGAGAACTACTCCCAAGCGCAGGAGATCGTGCAAGTAATATCCTGGTGAGTCCAGGTATCGAATCCGCGGGACAACTGACCTGTAAAACTACGAACGTCAATCTGAAAAGAGTAATAATACGATGTTAACCAACCACCTATCAAACACGAAGATATAGGATCAAGAGTATCAAATAGCAAAAGAAAACGACATTTACGGTAACTTGGAGAGGGATACAAGTATGGGGAGTTTGTGTCGGGTTTGATTTCGTTAGGGTATGCACAATCAATGAATATCAACACCTTTTCTATAACTCAACGTTTCGTCCGATCAGGGCACGAGAAGGTCGGAAAATATGGCGATCAAGCATATAGAAACGTGCCAAAGGATATACAATTGAGATAGGGCGAAAAGATATAGAAACCAATAATTACGACACCCTAACTACGTCAACTCCAACACGTATGAAGTGAATGTGCTACGGTTGTGATTTCATTATGAGTTAATAATCGCTGAAATATCATGTCTTTCATATAACTCAACGTTTCGTCCGGTCAGGGCACGAAGACGTCGGAAGATGAAACGATGAAAACTAGTCAAAATAGCCGTATACGTATCACTAGCAACATTGATTTCATTAAACGTTAAAATCAACAATAGGTTCAGATTAGTGAACATAAATAGGCTAGCCTTGTCAGGGCCTAGCCATACGGGATGTAAATAATATCGACAATAAGCAAATACCCAACAAATACGTTGTAGAAATCAACATTACTAGCAATTTGGACGTGATAGTAGGGCTAAAGACATGAAATTCATCAATTAAATACTCCTAATTACTTCACAACCATAGCACAAAGATCTTAGCCACGCATGGTGCAAAAACAATCAGATTTGATAGCCAAATACATCGTTTTAATAGCCAAATACAATGAAATACACCAAATACGGGGTATAAGTTCAAGAAATTGTCACCAAATCTCCACTTTAGAACCCAAAACTCCCTAGAAAGTAGAAGAATAGCCTCTGGGATTTTTCAGAATTTTCCCCTGGAGAAATACGCACAGTAGCCGCTCCAAAAGTCCCAAAATACGCCAGGATACCCCCCAAAACCCTAGAATACGCTTAAATATTACGCGTTGCGGGTTTATTGTGTTAACGGTTTCAAAAACCCGCTCCAAATTGCCTAAAACCCGCACCCGCGAATCGCCGTAAATATACGCCGCACGATCAATGCGGGATTCTTCGAGATGTCGACACGTGGCCTCGTTAACGGGTATTCTCCCTCTCTCGCGCCCGAATCCGCGTGTACCATCGAGTTCGAGTCGGAGATAATTTCGACCGTTCGATCGAGATGGGAGCCTCCAGGATCGTGCCACGTCGCCGTTCGATTGAGCATCCGATGCACAACGTGAAGATCGAGCGGGCGTTGCTTTCGACCGTTGGATTAGAATCCAACGGATAAAACGATGCCACGTCGCCTGCTGTTAAGCGCTTCGGGGTGAGTTGCGTACAGTCGTTCGATTGCGATCGAATGGCTGTCTGAACGCCGCGTCTCCCGTGTCGTTGGACCACTGGATCGCGCGGGAAGCCGCGGATTGCCGACACGTGTCAAGCGCCGATTGGTCGTGGCCGTATTTTCTCGTATTTTGAGCGTATTTCTCCATTTAATTGGTATTCTGCATTCAAAAATATACAGTAATTAGTATAGGTCTCAGAAAAATATAAATAAATAGTCGTTGGAATCGTGAGATCGAGAAGATACTAGGAAAAATATAAAAAGTGCAGAAATATTCCATTAATTACTGTTTTGTGCTCAAATAAGGTGTTTTCTCTAATAAATGATGATGTACAAAATACGAATGTATTAGAGAACAATTAGGCATCATATGGGCACAAAATAGGACTAATTAGGGGGTTAAATACGCAATATTCACTCCGAATCACACCCCCCAACTAGCATTTTGCTAGTCCCTAGCAAAAATAGCGATGAATACGGATGATTAATAAAATAATATATTCTATCAATCGCTTATGGCGTGGCTGAATAATACGTTTTCCAACATGATTTAGACCATCAATATACACAATTCATGAACACGATCAATCGCAAGATATTTTCTCTAATTTAATTTGAATAAATAACATGCAAGCATCGTTTTACGCCAGCGAAAGTATAACACATCGTTATATTCTAGTCTTCTCATTTCCAAGGAATTGGCCTATCAGAACAATCATTCAAAACATGGGTATTGAAGTTGCTCAGTATATTCACCATTTCTTTTCTTTTATTAGTTCCGCGTAACGCGGATCAAGCAACATTTGCGGAAAATGTATAACTTGGATCGCTCCATCAAATGAGTGAGGTTCCGGTCAATGGCTCCCAAATCAGACGATAATAGGGCATTAGGCCAAAAAGGACCACTCGGACTGTACTACTCGAGCCAACCAAGTTATTTATTTATTGGCACACTTATTCATTTTCTTCATTCATTTTTCATTCATTTTTTCTTTTCTCTTCTTCATCTTTTTCTATTTTTTCTTTGTAAGCAACTCAACACCCATTCTTTGAATATAAACATCAATAACCAAGGCCAAATTCCTCTTCCACTTGAAGACTTTTCAAAAAAATCGCGTATACTCAAGCTTTTTCATCACATTAGCATGCATGAAATAAATTCAAACTATTTCGAGATATTAATCATGGCAATTGAAATTTTTTCATGAATAGCATATTAACGGTAATTCATGAAGGAAAAAAATTAATTCAAGCCATAAACAATTTTTAGAACTCAGTTAATGCATAATCATCCGCATTTGAGGAATATGAAGGAGTTTAAAATGGTGATATTGGTGGTTCTTTCTTTCCTTATGCCATGCTTTTGAAAAAAAATCCTAAGGTCTCATACACACCCCCCAACTAAAGATGGACTTGTCCTCAATGTCGAAGAGGGTACGAGTTTATTCAAAGCAAGCATCCTAGAAAGCATATAGAAATCTACACTACTGGAAAGAACACACGGTGGTCAAATGGCGGATCACGAATCTTTAATGGTGGAGGAAGTTGTTCAATTTGATCCTTGCGCTCCTCGGCGATTAATCTTCCTCCCTTAGCTAATTTGGACTCCAGCAACACAACTCCAAGCATCTCTATAAGCTGTTTACCAATGTCCTGCAAGAGATGAGTTATGTCAGTCTAAATTATTTTAAAATTCTTTGCCATAAACATATTCCAAATATAGTCATCAAAATAGGTGAAGTAAAATAAAGCATGGTGATGACAACTCCCTGAAAAATGTGCACTACGCTCGGTATGATGCTCAGTCAATGTGGAGAGTGGTAAATGATCTTCGGAAAAAACTGGGGAAGGGAATGGTTCGGGCTCAATAGTAACGATCTTTGAACTCATGTCCCTAGTCGTCTCCTCCTCCTGTTCATCCAAAATTGCTCGCTCATCCTTTATTTTGCACACACTTCCTGCCATGTCAATGTTTTCATTCGTGACTTCATCGTGACATGGCTCGCTCGATATACCTGCAATAGAAGATAAACTCGCATTAGGTGCTGGAAATTGAATTTCAAAAGATTCATTTTCTTCTAAGCAAGTGGCAATCAGCTTAAGATTTTCAATAGATTGCTGGATCTGCCGACTCTGAGCGAGGAATTTCTCTTGGAATTGATGGGTCGTGGCCTCCTGTGTCTGAAAAAGCAGTTGAACTTCCTCTTTCAAGTGTTGCAAAGGTACGTCTACGCTTTGCTCTCCTTGATCAAGGCTTGAAGGCTCCGTTGAATCGCACTCTGAAGTCTCTTTCGTGATTTCATCATCCTCTTCTAGAGACTCCATGTAATTCCACGCCTCTGTCGGCGTCATGACTCCCAAGAATTCCTGCAGCTGTGGTCGTAGTCCACCTAGGAAGGACTCCATAAGCTCTTTCTTCGTATACCCATGCTGCGGATAGCTCGATATTATGTCTGTGAACCTCCTCCAGACCTGAAAGAAAGTTTCACAATCAGTCTGATTAAAACTAACAATCTTGAGCTTCTCCATCCTATGTTTGTGTGCCTTATCATATTCTGCATCATACAAATTGTTCGTGCAATAGAATTTCATGTATGCCATATACTCCATTTTTTTAAAGAGAAGACCAAAAAATAATTAAAAAAAAATCCTAGACTATAAGATGGAAGGATCTCACCGAATGTTCCTCCAAACGGACTGAAATCGTAGCTTACAAGTACTGTTATCCCCGGCAACGGCGCCAAAAACTTGCCCCGTCTCAAATGATGTGAGAACTACTCCCAAGCGCAGGAGATCGTGCAAGTAATATCCTGGTGAGTCCAGGTATCGAATCCGCGGGACAACTGACCTGCAAAACTACGAACGTCAATCTGAAAAGAGTAATAATACGATGTTAACCAACCACCTATCAAACACGAAGATATAGGATCAAGAGTATCAAATAGCAAAAGAAAACGACATTTACGGTAACTTGGAGAGGGATACAAGTATGGGGAGTTTGTGTCGGGTTTGATTTCGTTAGGGTATGCACAATCAATGAATATCAACACCTTTTCTATAACTCAACGTTTCGTCCGATCAGGGCACGAGAAGGTCGGAAAATATGGCGATCAAGCATATAGAAACGTGCCAAAGGATATACAATTGAGATAGGGCGAAAAGATATAGAAACCAATAATTACGACACCCTAACTACGTCAACTCCAACACGTATGAAGTGAATGTGCTACGGTTGTGATTTCATTATGAGTTAATAATCGCTGAAATATCATGTCTTTCATATAACTCAACGTTTCGTCCGGTCAGGGCACGAAGACGTCGGAAGATGAAACGATGAAAACTAGTCAAAATAGCCGTATACGTATCACTAGCAACATTGATTTCATTAAACGTTAAAATCAACAATAGGTTCAGATTAGTGAACATAAATAGGCTAGCCTTGTCAGGGCCTAGCCATACGGGATGTAAATAATATCGACAATAAGCAAATACCCAACAAATACGTTGTAGAAATCAACATTACTAGCAATTTGGACGTGATAGTAGGGCTAAAGACATGAAATTCATCAATTAAATACTCCTAATTACTTCACAACCATAGCACAAAGATCTTAGCCACGCATGGTGCAAAAACAATCAGATTTGATAGCCAAATACATCGTTTTAATAGCCAAATACAATGAAATACACCAAATACGGGGTATAAGTTCAAGAAATTGTCACCAAATCTCCACTTTAGAATCCAAAACTCCCTAGAAAGTAGAAGAATAGCCTCTGGGATTTTTCAGAATTTTCCCCTGGAGAAATACGCACAGTAGCCGCTTCAAAAGTCCCAAAATACGCCAGGATACCCCCCAAAACCCTAGAATACGCTTAATAATTACGAGTTGCGGGTTTATTGTGTTAACGGGTTCAAAAACCCGCTCCAAATTGCCTAAAACCCGCACCCGCGAATCGCCGTAAATATACGACGCACGATCAATGCAGGATTCTTCGAGATGTCGACACGTGGCCTCGTTAACGGGTATTCTCCCTCTCTCTCGCCCGAATCCGCGTGTACCGTCGAGTTCGAGTCGGAGATAATTTCGACCGTTCGATCGAGATGGGAGCCTCCAGGATCGTGCCACGTCACCGTTCGATTGAGCATCCGCTGCACAACGTGAAGATCGAGCGGGTGTTGCTTTCGACCGTTGGATTAGAATCCAACGGATAAAACGATGCCACGTCGCCCGCTGTTAAGCGCTTCGGGGTGAGTTGCGTACAGTCGTTCGATCGCGATCGAATGGCTGTCTGAACGCCGCGTCTCCCGTGTCGTTGGACCACTGGATCGCGCGGGAAGCCGCGGATTGCCGACACGTGTCAAGCGCCGATTGGTCGTGGCCGTATTTTCTCGTATTTTGAGCGTATTTCTCCATTTAATTGGTATTCTGCATTCAAAAATATACAGTAATTAGTACAGGTCTCAGAAAAATACAAATAAATAGTCGTTAGAATCGTGAGATCGAGACGATACTAGGAAAAATATAAAAAGTGCAGAAATACTCCATTAATTACTGTTTTGTGCTCAAATACGGTGTTTTCTCTAATAAATGATGATGTACAAAATACGAATGTATTAGAGAACAATTAGGCATCATATGGGCACAAAATAGGACTAATTAGGGGGTTAAATACGCAATATTCACTCCGAATCACTGAGTGAGTGCTTCACTCGGCCGAGTGACATGCTGTAGATGCACATTCTTCTTCGTTTCTCCTCCTCGTCGCTCCTACGAAGTTCCTTCTTTTCCCACTCATCTTCCATCACTGAATGGCCCTCAAAAGAGCTGTGGGTGACACTCCGGAGTGGGTGCAAATACTCTTGATCTCAAAATCACTCCAAATCGCTCCATATCTCCTGAAATACGACAAAAACAAGAAATAGTGAAAAGCATCGCAATATTGTCGAATAATCGTTGAAAACGCGATATGGGCGATCAAAATGGCATGCAAACATGCAGAAAAAGGTGTAAAATATGGAGTGATCCACTCGGCCGAGTCGCGACTGGCGCAGAATTTAAGTTACACGCAGATTCAGTTTTGGGCTCGGGTTTTAGAGGGGTTTTGGGCAGTTTTGTTAGGGTTTTGGGGGGCTATTTAAGAGGGTTTTAGTCGTCATTAGAAAGGGTTCCCATGATGCTTTCTTAGTGATTATTTTAGAGGTTAGGCCATGCCCTAGGCCCCCTCTTGGATCTAAAAGCTTGTATTTGGATTGGAATTCTTCATCAAAGCTAAGTATCTTTGTTCTTATTATTTGAATCTTTGATTTGATATCTTTATATATGCAAGCAATGTTTTTATCGATTTCTCTATCGTTATTGCTATGCTTGAGTAGATTTGATGTTCTAGGGCATGGGGATGAACCCTATGGATCTAATTACAAATTTGTGATGAATGAATTTCTAAGTTGCTAGAGTTGCTAGGAGGTTAAATTATGATTGATTTATTACGGATAGCTAGGAATTTCCATCGATTTGGGGTTTGCAAGAGATTGGATTCCTATTGATGGGAAGGCCTAGATATTCGAATTAGGTTTATAATCGAAATCCACTAGACTTTGTTTGCAAGAGATTGGACCAAAGCTAGCATTTTTATTATAAATCTATACACATATTCGTTTGCAAGAGATTGGATTAATACGAACTATCACAACCTAAATTGTAACTCGAGTTTGCACGAGAGTGGGCTCGAGTTGTGATTGGACGATGATGTCGATCTTCATTCTAGTGGCTTAGGTTAGGGTTTGCACGAGAGTGGGCCCTAATCTAGGTTGCTATAGACCGGAAATAGCGCGAGAGCGTGAGCTTGGTTCTATATTCAGTTACGACTAATTCACCTCAACACAAGTCTAGTAATATTGAGATTCATGATTCACAGAGATGTATGAAGATCCGTAGTGGGGATTCCCTAGCCCTAGACACTTTTATTATATTGTATTTGACTCGATATTTTATCCCACATCTTTATCACCGACACCGACATCCACCACCGTTGTCATCACTTCACATCATACCCATCTCCACCAATAATACATTCGTAGTCAAACCAACCTAGGATAGATTGGAACCAACACCACCTCCTCGTGTTCGATACCTGCTCGCCACTTGACCGTGCGCTTGCGGTAAAACTACAATCTTTCTCCGTGTGTATATCCGAGGCTCGATCAAGTTTTTGGCGCCGTTGCCGGGGAGGTGTTTCCCGTTGCGTGCCAATTTGTCACAATTAGGTTGATTAGACTACGAAAAAAGGTTTAACAAAAGGGAATTTTCACCCCCGCCACCATTATTATCATTTCTATATTCTTTTGTGCCACTGATATTTTTCTCCAGGTATTTATCTTTGTTGATCAGGTGCTATGGATTATACTACGTGGACCACAGATTTTGATCATAGTGCTCAGATGGAAGAATACTATTTTGATCAGATTGCTCAGATGGGAGAATACTATTTTGATCAGAGTGCTCAGATGGGAGAATACTATTTTGATCAGAGTGCTCAGACGGGAGAAAACTTTTTTGATAAGATGCATGCACACCAGATCGAAATACAAGCTAGGCTTGATAAGAGCAACCTTCAATTGGAATGGACGAAGAGGGTACTTGAAATGAATGCGCTCATGCTTAAGGTTGCAGAGATTTCCAAAGATATCAGTTCTGCTTCGTCATTTTAAGGGCAAGAAGCATCACCGGTCATATTACCAGAGCCAGAATGTGCCGTCATCGATCCCACATCCTACGATACAACTATTGTATATAAAGAATGGATGGACGAAGAGGCAGTGGTGGAAGCAGAAATTGAGTCATATATGCATCCAGAGGAGGACGCATTTCAGAGATTATTAGGGGGCCTCTTGGAGTCAGTGAGGTTCACCGGTTCAGAGAGCATTACAACAGGTGATGCATTTGAGCTACGATTTGCAGATTTTGTTATGAACCGTGTTTCAGCTGCAGGAATAATTGAGGAGGACATCCATGTCAATCTTGAGGGGGATAGACAATATTTTCAGATTGCCTGCGGGCATTCCCCTCCACATGATACATCCCCACAAGTTGACACACCTGAGCAGCCAGCATCACCATTCCAGAAAGAGCCTACATTGGTAGTTGATGAGAAGGCAAAGGAGCACACTATCGAGCCAGAGCATATTGACGAGGAGGCCTCACATGCGGAGCCAGAGCATGCTTTTGAGGAGGCCTTACACACAGATCCAGAGCTTAGCACCGAGGAGGTCGTGTATCGGGATGAGGACACAGCCATTCATGAAGATCCCGAGCATTACCCTCCTCCATTAGAGCTTCCACAGCCACCTCATCCTTTCACTGACGCAGAGGACTATCCCACAGGGCTTTTGGCCCCCCTTCTGGGAGATCTCTTTACTCCTTCGCCCTTTATCTTTGATTCCCCTCCCGTGTATGATGTTTTTTTGATTCAGATTTTGACGACTCATCGTGCCTTTTGCAAGATACACATACATATGAACAAAAGGTACAATGGGATGTATACAAGGAGGAGAGTGAGGAGTTAGCACCTATGGACGCATATGAATATGATCAAGAGGTGCGCTGGGATGAGTCTGACGATGATGAGGAGCATCCTGATGAGGTCCACACCTATGATCTAGATTTACCTGAGAAGCATAGAGAAGACACCATGGAGACAGCTATCACGTCATGTGAGGATATTGGATTATTTCCAGGGAAGTATCGTCCACCATTATTTATTCCATATATTTCTATAGACGATCCTCTTTGGGATACTTTTATTACGAGGGTGAATTTTTTGCAGCGAACTGATGCATCCTATTCTCTGCAGGGTACAGGTGGAGTCCTTGTGGGAATGCTGGAGGATGCATTATTGGAGTTCGTTGGAGTCCGTGGACACACGCATCTGGCAGAGCCACGACAGGAGCAGTTGGAGCAATTGCATGCACCGGCAAAGATACTGGATCCGCCTTTTGCTATAGGTGATATCAATCCAGTAGTGTAGAAATTTTTATGCTTTAAATAAACACGAATTCTCTCGACAGCGAGAGGACCGTATAGATTTGCTTGAATAAATATTACCGCATATGACGGCAACAAAAATTTTTACACCTCAAACCTATTATATATATTAATTGCCCTCTTTATATTTTGATGTGTCACATCCTTTTTGCTCACCACCCATCGAGCATTTCTTTCAAGTGAATACTCACATTCTTATTCGTTTGACTCAATCTCGCTTAGCAAAGCCATGACATTTTTGATCGAGTCATTTGAATATGATTGTTTAGCATAAGCTTGGGAGAAAGCGCTCTCATGCATCATTGTATGTGCATGTAGTTGCATTCGGATTTCATGTCATTCATTTCATCATTTTTCATTCACCTCCCTCATATTTATCGTTGTTCCTCATATTTTCCTTTTATGATCACATTGAGGACAATGTGAAGTTTAAGCTTGGGGGAGTGCATTTACATGCCATCTAGTTGCACTTTTACTATATTTTTAGGGTTTTTTAGATTTTTTCAAAATTTTGCATCATCTTTTTGAATTTTCCATCTTATTTTCCTTTTATGTGTGTTCATGCATCATGTTGTGTGCTTATTTTTCTTTTCTTTCCTCTCTTTTATTTTTTTATTTCTTTATTTTCCTTTCTCTTCTTCCGCTAGATGAGTTTTGTATGATGATATCTCTTATTGCTTTACCAACCATCACGATGCTTATTATTCCTTGCCATGCTACTTTGAGTATTCCATAGTCTTGCTATCCATGTGCTTTCTTATATATTTTTTTGATGATTCCTCTATATGAATGCATGATATTAAATGAAGCTGAATGTATTGATTAGTGTTTAGTATGCTTTTGTTGGAAATGCACCAAGATTCACGCATCATTAGTATATCTGAAGCATCAGTTTTATTGTCTTATTCACCTTCTGTTGCATGCCTGATATGGTTGTAAACTTTACTGCTTGACTTCACTTTTTATTGAGATGATTGAGAATATCCATGCTTACATATGAGTTTTAGTTGAAGTATTATTTTATTGAACCGTTCGTGCACATCTTAGAGTGAACCGAGTGCTACATTATTTTTTTCTCCACATATATCTTTTTATTCTCTACATGTCACTTGAGTTCACCTCCTAAAGCTACTTATATCGCATTTATTTCCCAAAAATCACTACAAAAGAAAAAGGTCGCTCCAAAAAGTCCAAAAAGCCAAAAAGGAGCCAAAAACCAAAAAATACAAATCAAATAGCTCCTACAAAAATCCAAAAATAAAAATGAGAAACAAAAAGGTCAAAAAGAAAAAGAAAGATATTTCTCTATCTCATTATTGGAGCCACAAAATACTTGGAAAACCCAAGGCAAAAATCCCATTTTCCACTATCATATTCCTTTAGATGTGATGCCTCAAGCTAAGCTGGAGGGGGTGTGTGAATTCATTTGACCAAATGAGTGAGTATGACATTAAAGTGGAGACATGCATGAATGGGAATATTCGATAATGCTTCGACTTTGCAAAATATATTAGATATGGAGATTTTTCATGATTTGAAATAAATATGTGAATGCCATAGCTCTTATTATATTCTCATGTTTGGTGTGTATCTTATATGCTTCATTTATAACTTTTGATTGAAAAGTGCATCGCCAACATTCGTATATTAAATTCTATGAAATGCATGATGTGGATATGAGTTGATTGCATGAATTTAGGAAGTCCATTCCTTTGTTCTTAAAAGCTTGCAAGTACCATGTTTAAATAAGATATGAAATCTTTCTAGCATGAGATTCGTATTTTCTGAGTTATCGTGATGTGTAGCTTATGGCTTGAGATCTGAGAGAATAATCTAGCGACCCCTTCCACCTCGTTTTCTTTCTTTTTCATTTCATTTCCTTTGTATTCATGTCCCGAGTTCGTCTCTTTACTTATCTTCCTCGAGGACGAGTAAGAGGCAAGCTTGGAGGATTTTGATCGGTCCATATTTTACATCTTTTTTCTGTATGTTTTCACGCCATTTCGATTGCTCATATTGCGATTTCCACGAGTATTCGACGATATTGCGTTACTTTTCACTATTTCTTGTTTTTGTCAGATTTCAGGAAATATAGAGCAATCGGGAGAAAAAATGAGCTTAAAGGACTTGCACATGTACCGGAGCGTCACCCATGGCTCTATCAAGGAGCTAACGGCGCTGGGAGATGAGTGGAAGAAGAAGGAAATCGATAGAATCGATGAAGAGGCGAGGAGAAGAAGAGTTGACTTCAGTAACAGGCCACTCGGCTGAGTAACACAGCCAACTCGGCCGAGTGAAGAAGCGCATTCGGCTGAGTACAACTGATACGAAGGGATCTTGAGCCACAATGTACTCGACCGAGTGGTTACATCCACTCGGCCGAGTAGAGATCGCCACTCGCCCGAGTGAGTCAGGACTTCTGAAAGAAATCAAAGCTGACTCTTTGGAATTCTGGGGAGAACATTAGAAGACCTACTTGGCCGAGTAATGAAGTCCACTCGCCCGAGTGAAGAATCCCACTCGGCCGAGTGAAGCCGATGACACGAGCGCCCAGATTTTCAGACAGCCTTCTACTATTTTAAAATCTGCTATCATTCCAGAGGTCAAAGTATTTTTCTCATATTTTTTATGGATAATAAACTTCATGACGGTTCCAACTCCGCCAAGAACGCATCAATCGGAGGTCAGATGAAATCTGGGGAATTTCTGTAAGTCGATGCTGCAGTGCTGGAATTCGCATGTCAGTGTCACTCGGCCGAGTGATATTTCCACTCGGCCGAGTGAGATTCCCACTCAACCGAGTGACCAGTTTTTGACAGAGTGCTGTTTTTTGGAAATTCTGCAGGAATTCCCACTCGGCCGAGTGAGCTTTCCACTCGGACGAGTCGCGACTGGCGCAGAACTTAAGTTACGATTCAGTTTTGGGCACGGGTTTCAAAGGGGTTTTGGGCAGTTTTGTTAGGGTTTTTTGGGGGCTATTTAAGAGGGTTGTAGCCGTCATTAGAAAGGGTCCCCATGATGTTTTCTTAGTGATTATTTTAAAGGTTAGGTCATGCCCTAGGCCCCCTCTTGGATCTAAAAGCTTGTATTTGGATTGGAATTCTTCATCAAAGCTAAGTATCTTTGTTCTTTTTATTTGAATCTTTGATTTGATATCTTTATATATGCAAGCAATGTTTTTTATCGATTTCTCTATCGTTATTGCTATGCTTGAGTAGATTTGATGTTCTAGGGCATGGGGATGAACCCTATGGATCTAATTAAAAATTTGTGATGAATGAATTTCTAAGTTGCTAGAATTGCTAGGAGGTTAAGTTGTGATTGATTTATTACGGATAGCTAGGAATTTCCATCGATTTGGGATTTGCAAGTGATTGGATTCCTATCGAAGGGAAGGGCTAGATATTCAAATTAGGTTTATAATCGAAATCCACTAGACTAGGTTTGCAAGAGATTAGACCAAAGCTAGCATTTTTATTATAAATCTATACACATATTCGTTTGCAAGAGATTGGACGAATACGAACTATCGCAACCTAAATTGTAACTCGAGTTTGCACGAGAGTGGGCTCGAGGTGTGATTGGATGATGATGTCGATCTTCATGCTAGTGGCTTAGGTTAGGGTTTGCACGAGAGTGTGCCCTAATCTAGGTTGCTATAGAGTGGCAATAGTGCGAGAGCGTGAACTTGGTTCTATATTCAGTTACGACTAGTTCACCTCAACACAAGTCGAGTAATATTGAGATTCACGATTCACAGAGATATATGACGATCCGTAGTGGGGATTCCCTCGCCCTAGACACTTTTATTATATTGTATTTGACTCGATATTTTATCCCACATCTTTATTACCGACACCGGCATCCACCACCGTTGTCATCACTTCACATCATACCCATCTCCACCAATAATACATTCGTAGTCAAACCAACCTAGGATAGATTGGAACCAACACCACCTCCTCGTGTTCGATACCCGCTCGCCACTTGACCGTGCGCTTGCGGTAAAACTACAATCGTTCTCCGGGTGTATATCCGGGGCTCGATCACTCCTCTTTCTTTATGCCATGTCCCGTTACCGGATTCATGGCAATATCCCTTTACCCATAAACACCGCTCATTAGATCATCCACGAGATCTTATCCGTTAGTCGTGCAGCTTCTGGCTCTATCTGCTGTGGGGGGATGATTACTCTTATTGTCAGTTGTGTCTTGAGGTTACCGCCCGACCTCCCTATTGTACCGGGACGTAGCCGTATCGATCGCGACTACTTGATCGCTATCGGTATGCTTACTCCTTTTGGTGAGGATCATGCAGCCTACCTCTATAGTCCTGCCTACACTCCTTTTGCCATCCTCCCACCATCATCTCCAGAGAGCTTCCCCTTACGCCTTACACATATACCCTAGGAGTTCTACCCTGATCCTTGGTATGCCACACTCATTCACTTTCCACCCTTGGATCCTTCCGATTGGCACCCATGTGTCGGTTCACCCCGTGCCACCATTATCCACCATGATCCACCGATAAACCTCGATCATCCGGTGGTCCAGCCTGTTGCCCCTCCCTCTCCTATTCACACACCCTCCCCTTCGTCCTCGGAGGATTCCTTCTACCATTATTCACCACCCTCTTCGCCATCTCATTACCATTCTACCGAAAGCGACTCCGATTGACCTCCCCTTGCATATCTCTGCATTTTCATGATCATATCATTTCGCTAGCATTGTCACGTCTAGCTTGGGGGAAGTCAATTTTTCTATATGCTGCCGTGTGATGTTTTTTTATGTGTGTTTGTTTTTATTTGTCGTGTGGTGTGATTTTCTATTTTTATTTTCAGTTTGTATGTCGTGTGGTGTGATTTTCTTTATTTTCCATTTTTGTATGTGTGTTTTTCTTGTTTTTCATTTCTATTTGAGTCGGTGCATATTCCCCCCTTTTTCATTGCCCTCCCGTATTTACTTCTATTGCATTGAGGACAATGCAAGTTTTAGCTTGGGGGAGTCGCACTTCGTACGTCATTTGTGTCTTTTTCTTCGTTTTTGAGTCGTTTTTATCGTGTTTTTATTTTTTTCTTTTCTTCTTTTTATCTCTTTCTCCTAGAGATGAACCCTATGATGAATTGCCACAAAAATCACACACACCTAGCATGGCTTCGATAATCACATTCACTAACCCTAGGAAGCTGAGTCCTCTTGCATTTCATGCATCGTGGGTCCATTTTGCTTTTGTGTGACTCGTGTGTCGTACCTAACTATTTGGTGTGCTCCTATTTTGTGATTGTGTTTTATATACCTGTCCAGGAATGACCCCTAGATTATCATGCTTCGATTTGAATATGCGGTATTTGCCTCTCTTATCTGCTTCTGTATGCATGAATATAGATATATCGTATGCTTTATTTTGCATGTGTCGGGATTCCACAGTTAGGACTAGGATAACCCATTTTGGCCTACGCTCTGATTAGCAAAAAATTCTCCTTTGCCCAAGTGTTTAGAACCCAATTTTTTTTATTTTACTTGGTGCAAATCCCCTCGTCGTGTATCGTTCTCCCGCTTGGGAGAGTACACCCGTGTATATACCCCAAAATCCAAAAACCCAAAAAAGGAGAAAAGAGAAAAGAAAAAATATATATATATTATACATTTGACAACGATTTTTGAATCCTAGGGCTGACTAGGACACGATAAAGACTGGTTGAGATTCAATCTTGATAAATAGAAGGTTGAGATGAATTTTGAGAAAGTTAACCGTATCTTTAAATAATATAAAACAGCTCTCATACACAGTTCTCGACACTGACACCACGTAAAATCGTGCCTGTCTTTTGCAATGCAATGCATTTACAAAGGCATTTAAAAATTTTGACGGGTCATTAACAATTTCATTTGCAAACGTGCCTGTCATTTACAAAGCGCCTGTCACTTGAAAATTTTGATTTGTCCATTTAACCAGTGCATTTACAATACCACATGGTTGCCATGTCATCGATCTGCGTCTAACAAAACCAAAAGCATCGTAACCTTCCAAATGTTGCAAGATCAACGGCCCATACATAAAGGAATCTTAACACAAAAGGCATCTTAACCTTTCAAACTTCAAAAAACACCCAAAACTTCTCTTGGTCCTCTCACACATAAGGACACCCAAATTCTCAAGCTCTCTTAAGGTTTCATTCCTCTAATAAGCCCTTCTATCTTGATGGCAGGCCGAGGCAAGGACAGCAAGGGCTTGGGCAAGGGCGCGGCTTGGCTCATGGCAAGGTTTCGCGTATCGGATATTTAGATTGCATAAATAGCTTTAACATTATTTCCTCTAAGATCATAATTGATGTTTCCTTTCTATCGCTCATAATGCATACGGCGGAAAACCTTGCTGATGTGGTTCTTCTTGCTGAAGCTTCTGTTGGCGGTGAGGATGAGAGGGTCGTATGCGGACATGGTGCGGACGATGAGGCTCTTCTTCTTCCGGCTCAACTGGGTGCTGCTGTCGGATGTGCCGCTCGCGAGGGAACAGACGAGATCAGTGCAATTTCCAGCGATGAGACTTCTTCTGGCTCTCATATGATGCATGCATCAAGGTATATTTTGTAATTATTTGATGCTTTGCATTTGGCCATGCGTTGAAAGAAATATGTATGTACATCAGTTGAGCTTTTTCAACAGGAAATGTTGGCTTCTACACATTTATTTCCATTTTGATAAAGTAAAATTTCTTTGCAGGAAATTGCTACCCAAGGGCAGAGTGAATCTAAGTGGAAGCAGTTGGGAGAGCTGGCCATGTCCACTGGAAACGGAAGACAAAGATCATATTTAGATTTGCCTTCACCGCACAGATTCAATATGGAATTTTTTTGCTTTTATTTGATGTAAAAATGAGATCATTTTTACAAAGGGAAATTACCTTTTTGTTAATTCTTTACTTAAATCCGTAATTGTTATGTTTTCTTTTTATTGATGTTGAGAAAAGGAATATGATTTCTTTCTGGGTTTTTGATGGTCCAATCATGTTCATGAGTTCAATGATATGCCAACAAGAGATGTAAGTAGTGTTCAATAAATTTCCCATTTCTTAATTCTATCATTTTTTGCAACATTGTTAATGCTCTCTACATGTTAGTTGAAATGCCCATAAAGCTTTCTCCTCTTTGATAAGTCCGCTAAGCCTGACTCCTTTATTAGGAAAAAGAGAATTTCTGGGGTTTTACGGGAATAAAAGTTCAATTGTTTAGAAAACTGTAATTATTCTTTTCTCTCTCTTTTTAATAATATGTTCGTTCATAAAGCTTTGTATGTAAACTTCGTGTGGATGCAGCCAAATTCTCTACTTGATTCCATTAAACAAGTTTCTTTTCTGTGAAAGAAGGCATTATGGTTAATAACTGTTAAAGAAGGCACTATGCCAATCAATTAGGAGTTTCTAATGATTTATATTGAAGGCACTATGATTGATTATCGGGTTAATAGGTGTTTTAACAAGTTTCTTTTCTGTGAAAGAAGGCACTATGGGTAATAACTGTTAAAGAAGGCACTATGTCTATCAAATATTTGTAGGCAAATATGCAGCCAAATTCTCTGCTCTATACATATTAATAACTAATTATTTTCCTGTAAAAGAAGGCAAAGAACCCACGATTCAATTAAACACGTTTTATCAATATTTATTTATGTAAAAAGAATGACGACCATCCGAGTTGCCCAGTGAACTTTGGTTAACATGTCTTCTTTCACGTTAACAAGTCTTCTTATTTCCATTCGAATTGCCCAGTGACCTTTGGTTAACAAATTTCTATTTAACATGTTGTTTTCTTTCCAAGTTGCACAGTGGCCTTTGGTTAATTCCATGAAATATATTGTCCTAGCTAGGAACTGGATGAAAAGAAGCTGAATGTCCAATAGTTTGATCAAACTATTATCAAATTATTGCTAATCATTCTTTAACAAGTTTATAAATTTAGCATTTACATGAAAATTAGACAAGATTCAATTTGAACATTAAGTTACATTCATTAAAAACGTTAAATTTTACTAGCTAGCAACTTACAACTCATCGTTAGGCTAACACAAGGAAGCTTCACTATAACCAATTTCAAGCTATCATTTCATGTGATTATCTACTAACAATGAATTAACGTTTCATGTCATTAATTACTAACACCAAACTAGCATTAACCATTAATTTTGAGGTATCATTTCATGTGATAGTTACTAGAAATATGCTAGCATCAACATGGTTATTAGCAAGCTAAAATTATCATTAACAATTAATATGGTCATTGATTTTCAAGCTAACATGATCATGAATATTGTGCTAACAACATCAATAATTTGACTAATAATTGCTAACTTTAGGCCAACATCATTTCCATCATTACCGTTAATCACAACATAAACTTTGGGCTAACCCATTACCATAGTTAAACTAACAACAAATATTAATTTGGACTAGTACCATAAACATCGTCATCATTATCAAGCTAACATTTTTATACATATCGTTAAGCTAACATTTTTAGAGGACTCATCAAGCTAACAAATATTAATTAATAACAAATATTAATTTGGAGTAAGCTAACAAATATTAATTTGATGTTATCAAGCTAACGCCGTTGCTAACATTTTTTAAAACATTTTAAAATATTTTTATAAACATCGTCATCGTCATCGTCATCGTCATCTCTATTAAGCTTACTAATCATCATCATAACCTACTAATGATATCATACAATACCAACATTCTTATCCAAGCTCAATTACATCTAATTATAATTTTTAGAGGATGGATGTAGGGAACCTACAATCACGCGTGCACAACATCGTCTTTCGGAGCCGTGAAAGAGGGAGGAAGAAGACTCGGCCTCTGTGCGGGTCTCACCGTTCTTAGTAGCTGCGGGAGGAGGAAGATGACGGGCTCGCGCACGTGTTTGTGCTCATTGTCACTCGAAGACGCGAGAGGAGGAAGAAGAACTCGACTCGCGCTCGCGTCTCTCGCCGGAAGAGGGAGGAGGGTCGGCTTCCTTGGTCGTCGGAGGAGAGCAGAGGGGGTTTCCCCCCCCCTCTGCTACAGGATGCGGACAGGGAGGGTGTTCGGCTCCCCTGCTGTAGGATGTGGACAGGGGGGTGTTCGGCCCCACCGCTGGTTGTTGGAAAGGGAGGGAAGAGAGAGAGGAGGAGGAGGAGAGGAAAATGTTTTGGGTTTTGGTTTGGGTTTTGAAATGAAGGAGATGTGAAAATGGAAGTGATGTATGTTGTGGATTTTCTCTTCCACTCCATGTGGGTGGGTGGATGGGTGGGTGGGTGGGAGAATATGTGTGTTGTGTTTTAGAAAATGAGGGGAGATGTGTATAATTTTTATTTTTTGTGTAGATTTTTTTGTAGTGATTAATTAGAATGAATTTAACGGGGCTAAAATTTAGGTGTATATCCACAATTTGTGGATCATAATAATTAGGGTGGGCCTAGGATTAATTAGGGGTAAAAGTAAATTTGTAAAAGGAATTATATAATCATAGAGTAATTATTTAAATGAAATTAGCCAAGTAAAATCAATTAGTAAATGGAATTAGCAAATAGTAAAACTAATTAGTAAATGTAACTTGTAAATATGATTAGTAAATGGTAGAAATGGAATTAGAACAAGTAACTAGTAATAAATAAAAATGATTGGTAAAAATAATTAGTAATTAGGAAAGGGTATTTCAATAATGAAAGTATAACTACTAGATTTTTGAGATTGCGTTAAGTTAAATATACTCTTAGGGTGTGTTTGGATTGACAGAAAATGTATGAAAGAAAAGAGAAATGAAAAAGAAAGAAAAAGAAAATGAAATGAGATTATTGCTCATGTTGAAATGAGATTCTTTCTCATGTTTGGTTACCAAAGAAAATTTTGAAGAAAGTTGAAAGGAAAATAAGGAAATTTCTTCCATTATGTTATTAATTCAAAATGAAAATAATTTAAGAGGTGTTTTTGCTAAATAATTTAAGAGGTGTTTTTGCTAACTTTATGAATAATTTGCTTACAAAATTTAAGAGGTATTTTAGTCTCATAATAAATTAAAAATTTGTTAGTTGTTTTGAATAATTCAGAAAGTTAACAAATAATTTACGAATTGTAACGAATAATTCTCTAACCCTACAAATAACATGATTCATAAATAATTTGATATTAAATAGTACATAAATAATTTACAAATTATATGAAAACGTTGGAAATATTTTGGCTATTAGAAAAATTCGCGCATTCAAGCAAAACGTGAAAATTACACGAATTATTCGAAAATTCATGAATTATTTGCTGATTTTTCGAACAAGTTCATGAATAAAAATATATTAATTATTCATGATTTTCAAAAAGAATTTCTGAATTATTCATATACTATTTTGAAAAATCAGGAAAAAATTCACGAATTTTGAATAATTTACGAATTTTAAATAATTCATGTGTAAAATTTTGATAATGATTCGTGATTTTTTGAAAAATTCATTCATAATTTTTTGAAAAATTCATTCATAATTTTTTGAAAAAGTTCAGGAATTATCTATGAATTCATTAAAAATAGCAACTAATTATATTTGTTAAAAAACACAAATGCATGAATTCATAAATAGTTAGTTTTGCTTTCTTTTCCCTCATTTTCTTTGGGTCAAGAGGAGGAAAACTTGGAAGAAAAGTTTTACTATTTATTTTCCACCCTTTTCCTTCATTTCCTTTTTCTTTTCACTTTTCTTTTAAGCCAAACAATGGAAAATCATTTTCCTTCTTAATTTTCTTTCCTTTTCCCAGTAACCAAACACACCCGTTTGGTTATTGGAAAAAGGAAAGAAAAGGAAAGAAAATTAAGAAGGAAAATGATTTTCGACTGTTTGGCTTAAAAGAAAAGTGAAAAAGAAAATGGAAATGAAGGAAAAGGGTGGAAAATAAATAGTAAAACTTTTTTTCCAAGTTTTCCTCCTCTTGACCCAAGGAAAAGGAGGGAAAAGAAAGCAAAACTTGTTATGAATGAGGGAGGCCTTTGGCCTCCCTTCCTTCATTACCCATTCATTAGGCCCCCATTACTTAGAGTAATGGGGACCCTTGGTCTCCTAGAGGCTTTTGGCCTCCCCACTATGAGATATATAAATAGAGCACCATGGCTCTTAGCGATGGTGACTTATTTCTTAGCAATGAAATTCTCTCTCTCTCTCTCTCGAGTCCATTATCATATAACACGTTATCAGCACGTTTGCTCCCCTTTTCTTGAGCCTTTCTACCCTCAATCCATCCCAAAAATTTGTTACGCTATTCTTACTTATGACGCGCGAAGGAATCTCTTGTTGCGGCTCTACGTATCAGCGTTCCTATTATGCGTACTCGGAGCGTGGGATTTTATATCTACGGATCTTCTCATTTTTCGATCGTCCCTAGATTTATAATCTAGAGGTAATTTCCGTAAACCCCGTAGATAAATACGAATAAAATTTGATTTGGCTATGATTTTTCCAAAATTTGACCGGTAGTGCTGTACATACCGTTTTCATTCCACATACCGGAACAAAATCACCGTTCTGTTCCTGGCACCTTTGTTTAAAACCAAAAAATAAACATCTCTCTCAGAAATGATTGCCAAGAATAGCAGAACGTAGTAAGCATACAAACATGGTTACTGTAACTTGTTTGTATGCTTGTAAAGATGTCAATGAAAAGTGATGTCAATGAAGGAATAGCGTAACAAATTTATTATTGAAACTCTGTTTTCCTGATGCTGTTTTACATATTTACAAAAATAACCTGGTTATCATGCTTACTATGTTACATCAGGTACTGTAACTTGAAAGTGAAAACAGCATAATGAACTCACTTTCATGTAAAGTTACTGTAATTTTTGGCATCAGGAACTCTGATAATGAATCAATACTATAACCAAGCATCAGGTACTGTAAATATGTTTACCGCAACCCAAAAACTTGTAGACATATGCCCAGAAAGGATGTCAATGAAAGTAGACATAAAGAATAAACCAAATGGAAAATAAAAAGAAAATTATAATACGGGGTTTCTGGGCGCTGACGCTGGCCGACAACAGTAACAGATGGGGTGGAATTTGAGGTGACAGACTTAGTGTTTTTGGATTTTTTACATTCCACAACCCAAAATGGGCTTAATGGCTGATTTTGTTTAAATTCAATAAAATTGATTATTTTGTTGTTGGGCCTGCAGCCCACTTGTGCCTATCAATAACTAAATAAATTAATTGGGCCTGCAGCCCCAATTCCTTAACGGTTATTATTTTTTCCCACTAAATAATGGCCTGAAGCCAATTACTTAAAGGGACTATCCTTTATGTTAAATCACAAATAATTTCTATAGCCCATGTTGACAACTTTATTTAAACATCGCTTTTGCAAATTATAATCTATGGTTTACTAGGACTCTATTTTTCAAAATATAATTATCTTAAAGATCCTGAGACCGCTCTGCCGTTAGTCAACTAACCTAACGGTGTATGACGTTTCCACGTGGTCTACAAGATATTTATATTTTCTAGTTTCCCTTACCATATGTTTTGCTTGAGATATATGCGTGGTTGTTTACTTTTATGCCCGTAGCATATTTAGAATTGCGTGGATGTTTAAATCAGTAAAAATGTGTTTTTCGGGATCGGCCATTGTATACCTATTTACTTTCCTTGCACTTTTATTTTCTTTTGAGAGAATTTGTAAGTGAGGAAATTTGTATTTTAAAGCCAAAGCTCGATGCAACAGCACATAGAATTGATGAAAACTCCTTCAATGGATCATGATGTCGGTCAATGTGCTTGGCTAAGTTTGCTGGACCAACCTAGCTTGACTGGGTAACAAGTGGTCCTGGCTTAGTCAATTCCCTGGCCGCGTCCGCTGGACCGCAAGGAGTCGATTCATGACTGTGTAAGCCAAAGCTCGATGCAACAGCATATGAAGACGGAGATATAGGGACCCAGTTCAGTTTGGGTTTCCAAAGTTGTATTATTATTTTTTTCTATTATGGACTTTAAACGAACTTTGGACTGTGTACTATTATGGGTATCTGGCCGATCCCCGCATTTTTACTTGTTTATTTCTTTATGCATGAATTTTTGAATTTTAATTAATTCATGCTCATTTTAAAATACGTAGATAAATGGCAAAATTGGCAAGCGTCGATTTCGAGGTCCTAGATTCTGCAGGGACAAATTACCTGAGTTGGCGAGTGGACCTGAAGTTCCACTTGCGTTCAATGGCCCTCCTTGGGTCCATTTTGGCTCCTTCCTCGGCCCCAGCAGCGGCCGAAGCTTCTGCTACAGCTAGCAGCAGCCCCACAACCACTGTATCCGATGTAGATAAGGCGAAAGCCATAATCTACATTAGGAAGCATATAGATCGGACCTTAAAGGCCGAATACTTAACGGTTGAGGACCCGAAGGACCTGTGGACATCACTGGAAGCACGGTATAAACATCAAATTGATGTTATATTACCCCGTGCCAGTTATGAGTGGGAAAACCTCAGACTTCAGGACTATAAGTTCGTCGCTGAGTATAATTCTGCACTTCATAACATCACCTCACGCCTGAAGTTGTGTGGTGAAGAAGTGACAGAACAGCGCATGTTGGAAAAAACATTTACCTCGTTTCACGAGAAAGATGCAATCCTCATGCAGCAGTGTCGTGAACGCAACTTCACGAGATTCTCCGATCTGATCTCATGCCTACTTAGAGCAGAGCAGAATCGAGATTTACTGCTAGCAACTCATAACTTACGTCCAGCTGGCACTGCCCCTATCCCTGAAGCCCACCACGTTTCTCCCCAGAAGTGGAAAAACAAGAGGAAGACTAAAAATACTAAAGGGAAAGCGGTAATGAAACAACCAAGAGGTGCAGCTCCCCAGACAAACAAAAACAATAAAGGGAAAAGAAACTTCACTTGGAAGCGAAAGGACACCAAGCACGTGTCACTTCAAAAGAAGACCTGGGAGGACAAATGCCATAGATGCGGCATGACTGGTCATTGGTCCAGAAACTGCCGCACTCCTCGCCACCTACAGGATCTATACCAGGCGAGCCAGAAGTCTCGACCTGAAACAAACTTGGCAGGTGTTCAGCCGCCAACAGTCTTTACTGTAGGAATATGATGCCCTCAAGGCCATTTATTCCTGTGTGAATAGCACAAACATCTTGTTCGAAATAACAGTAAGCTGTTTGGTAATAATTTATCTAAGTTATATTGAAATGTAGTTAACATTAGATACCAACTTAGGTAAAGTCCTGAGACTTTATGCAAGGTCAAACGGGTATCGAGATGAGTATCTCGATCATGGAGAAACGTTTGACCGTCTGTAGCATAAGTCTGAAATGGTTCGTGGTCGTAGATGTTTCGAGACAAGGATATCGAAACATCGGATAGACCATTGTGTCTTAGTCTTCACCGTTTAGTGGTGGCGATGATCTCATGATCGTTTTGACTTGGCGAAGTCGAAGACGAGACACAGGTGCTCATTAGAATGAGTTCACTGAACGATCCACTAAGAGTTATCATATGGTTATATTGACCAATCTGTCAGTGATAACTCTGAGTGATGATAGGATAGTTGGTCTTTTGACTTGAGGTCATTTTGACGGACCTGTGCGTTAACGGTGCCACTTAAATCAACTGACCTAGCTTCGAGGCAAGGCCTGTCGAAAGGTCTTTTGATTGGGTGTCACTTGAAACGTACGAGGCGAGTAATGACCAAGAGAGGATTCGTCTCTCCCGGTCAATGGGAGTTAGTGTCGTAGAGTTAGTTCGGTCTTTAGTAAAAACTCTGCGCAGAGTATGTTGGAAGAAGTCCAACATTAGTTGACTAAAGATCGATAGAAACTAACCGGAGTCAAGTTATTGGGGTTGACAGTTTGACCGTACCCCAGACTTGATCTACACGACACAGTTAAGACGAAAAGACTATAACTACGGAATTCATCACGGAAACAGTCAGGTGGTCCCGACAATACTCATGTCAATGAGTCAACCACATAATGATGATTCCTGAAGCAGGGACGGCAACCACTGCTCGTGGTCACTGCCGTATAGGGCTTCGAGCCCAACCTGTTGTAAGGGTCAGGCTGTAGGGTCTCACACAGAGTGCAACGCTTCGTCTAGTAATAGGTAGAAAATAGTTAGGGAAAATATTTGTATTTGATGCAAAAGAAGAGATAATTGCATTTGATGCAATTGGTAATTTAAGCTTAGATAGGGACTATTTTGCATTTGATGCAAAAGCGATTAAATGTGTATTAAATTGTTTAATACAATATTTAATAAAATAAATGCAAGGAAAAGTTCACGGGTAAGACGGGAATGTCCCGGTCTAGACCCAGGTTCGAACGGCGTCCAAATCGGACGCCGGATGATCAAGAAAAAGCCAAAACAGCCCAAAATATCAGAACAGGCTGCCTGGGCTAGCCCAGGCGCTGCCTGGGCTAAGCCCAGGCTCGGCCTGGGCTAGCCCAGGCGCCTGGGCTAAGCCCAGGCCCGCCTGGGCTCTGCCCAGCGCCTGGGCAGAGCCCAGGCGCGGGCCTGGGCTCGCCCAGGCCGCCTGGGCGAGCCCAGGCGCGGACCTGGGCTCGCCCAGGCGGCTGGGCGAGCCCAGGCGCGACCTGGGGTCTGCCCAGGCGCGACTCGGGCATTTTTGGCATGCGTGGGGCCCACCCATGGGCCCCACCTCTAGGGTTTTGAACCCTAAGTATGTTGAATCAAATGACGGCTGATTTTAGTCGAAAATCTACCCTAGGGCTGATCTTTGGACACTCAATTGGAGGGTCAAACGAACTCCGATTGACGAACGGTTTTTTCCTATGCGTTCACCGTTGAACGCTTGTCGTATTGATAGGTTGTATCAATCCTGAAGCTCAACGGTGAGTGAGTTAAAATTCACGGAAGTTTGCACTTTGTGAAGTGCAAACTAACTTGATTTTAAATTAACTCTATTTTTAGTCCCACATCGGATTTTGAGAAAAGGGGAGAGTCCGCCGCCTATATAAATAGGGGTCTCCCCCCTTCCTCAAAACTCGTCCCAAGCTCTAGATCTGAGCGGCTCTCGTAAATGTTGGAGCACGCTCGGATCTAAGCTTAAATAAATATTTCTCTATCTCCCTAAATTTCTACCTTACTCCTGCGGGCTCTAGCAAAGCCACAAAGGAGTTCGGATTCTGGATCCGAAATCTTGGCGGAGGTTTCACTCGCGTGAAACTTTCTTCGGCGGTTGGTTGGCTCGGCGGCACGGGGATTGATCGCCTCGGGATGCGGAGCGGTTCGAGGAGCGGTTCGGGGAGCGGTTCAAGGAGCGGCTCGGCGTGGGACGGGAGCAGCTCGGAAGACGGCGCGGAACATCTCGCCTGCTCCAGGGCTGAGATTCCGGGTATGTGGTTAAAGTAGTTTATTAGCATTAGTTCAGTTTAATCGCAGTAGGCTAGATCCTTCTTGGGATGGTCAGACCCATCCCAAGTCGGCATAGATCTTGGCATAGGGTCTTGGACCTTAGGGCTAAGTTAGAAATTGTTTTTAACTGCATGTTAATCAGTTAACATAGTTTTCTTCCGCTGCTATTATTTTCTGTCTATGTTCCGTCCGACTTAGGACGGGACTAGAATTTTTGTGCCCTAAGGGACCGCCCAATTCCCTACAGTGGTATCAGAGCCTAGGTTTGCGTAGCGATCTAGGTACTGCGATTTGATTAAACGTGTTAATGCTTTTAAATACTTTTTTAATTAAAAATATTTTTTAAAGTTATGTGATAAATTTTAAAAATGTTTAAGATGTTCTAAAATTTTTTTTATGGATAAATTTTGAACATGGAAATTTTTTAAAATAACGTTTTAAAATTTATGTGATATTTTTAAAACTAATTTTAAATCTTTTAAAATTTATGCGATAAGTTTAAAGTGCCCAAAATTTTTTATTTGATAAATTTTTAAGCATGAAAGTTTTAAAATGATGTTTTAATTTTATGAGATAATTTTAAAATTGATTTTAAAGACTAAAATTTTTATGAGATAAATTTTTCAAATAGCATGCAAAGTTAGTGATTTTAAAAATTAAGTTTTTTTTATGAGATAAAAATAAAATATTTTAAAATCATATTTTAAATTTAAATGTTAAATTTATGTATGCATGCTAAAAATTGTTTATGCGATAAACTTAGTATATTTAAATGTTAAATAGTTGTGCACTATCTTTATGCGATAAATTAGTGTAGCTTTATTTTAATGGCTGGTTTATCTTGTCCCTTATTTGATAACACAAGACAACCCTTTAGGTTAGCCATTAAAAATGATTAAAATTTATTACTTAAATTTTAATGACATGCTATGTTTTAATAAATCATTAACAACAATATTAAGACCTAATTCCTGATTAGGGTAGTCCTTTAAATGATTTTTAAATTCTAATTGTTATAATTAATTTTCATTAAAGGACTTCGCTTCTAGCGTTGTTAATAAAATTTATTAAAATCCTAATAACGATTAGGGTAGCACGTGAACCTTATAGTTGATAAGGACTTAATAAAAGTTATTAAACAAATCCTAAAAATTTTGAATTTAAGGATTCAACTAGTTGATAGGATTAATTAGTTGTTAATAAAAGCTGTTTAGTCTATGGCATACATACAAAAATGACAAGCTTCATTCAATGGACCATGATCCAGTCAATGTGCTTGGCTAAGAGTTCTGGGTCAACCCTTGCTAGTCCAAGGGGTAGTGATCCTGGCTTAGTCAATTCCCTGGCTGAGTTCCGCTGGACCGCAATGTCGCGAATCATGATTGTATGACACCCTGGACTATATCTAAGTCAAATACGTTAATGATCTTTTTCAAGATTAGCCGTAGCCCTCCTTGTTTTAGGGGTTAGTAACTATAGGACCCGCGTTATAGTTGTTGAGATACACTCAAGCTGTAACCTGGCAATCTTATAGGAACCAACTTCTTAAATACATAAGATGACATCTTGACTTGACCCAAACCGATGTTGTCGTGAATACACCGAGCGGCGGCGCAAGTTTAGTCAAGGATGTAGTCTGCCCAGATGTAGTCTAAGACCTGACCCTAACCAACGTGTCGTGCATACACCGAGCTGAGGGGCAAGTCAGGCTAGACACGAAAACAAGGGTCCGACTAGACTAGACATGGTGATTTGGATGAGCACACTCATGATCACGAATGGCTAGGGGCAAAAACCGATTAAGAGAGTCATATCCGATATGATCGATGAAGAGTCATCTTCCGATCGCAGAGTCAATCAACTTGTTGAGCTACACTCAAGGTTGTTTAGACTCAAGGTGATTGGAACTCTTACCCATTAATTTTTAATTCGATTAAATCGTTCGTTATTAAGCTTTAAAACGTTCGTAAAAATAGTGGGAGGGTATAGATAGATAAAAGCCAATCTACCTATATTTAATATTGAACATATGCTAAAACTAGGGCAAGACTATGTTTACCGAAAGAATCAATTGATAATATTGGAATTAGTTAACTAGTCAATAAGTTGATTAATTGAATATCAAGTTAAATTCTAATTGATGTAATTAAAACTATATTCTCGTTGACATTAAATGACCTTCTAAAGAACAGACTTAAGAAATATGATTTCATTAAGTTCTGGGTCCAACAAATAAATTAAAGCTACATGTCACTCGTCTCTATATGAGGCAGCTTGAACATATAGGACATTCAAAGTATGTTTCTCCCTACAACTTGTCGAGCTACCCTCAAGGTTGTATGGACAAACAATTTTGATCCGCAAAGTTCGAGAATTCGATTAAACCGTTTGAGTCGAATACGAGTGCATGAGCGGTGCAAGACTATGTATCCCAACCGGATCTTGAGACAAGCAACTTCTTGAGCTACACTCAAGATTGCAAAGCTCAAGCGTTTGGATACATAAGTTGCTTGCATATCTATTTATTTTTGTTGATATCTAAATTTGATTTAGAAAAGGAAGAAGGCACTTCGGAAAGTCAATTGAGAAAGTTAGTTTAATTTATCATTAGTAGAGGCATAAGTAGGAGGAAATGAAAACGTGACATATTTTAAATGTCACATTTCGGAATAAGTTGTTATACAAAAGACGTTTAACACATTTTGACGAATGTCGTCACATTGCTTCTGAAGTAATGTTTTGTGTTAAGTAATTTGTAAATAACCATATACATATTAAATGTTAATATATAAATACACAAGATTGTAGCAAACTTATATAGTAAAATTAGACTAGGCCGTATCAAGAGATTAAGCTTCACAAGTCACATAAAGAGGGGTCTGACCTCTCGTATTATGAAGTCTACGGACACTTGTGAGTCTTAGCCTCTTAGATACAAAGGCCGAAACCCATCTGTAAGACAGTGGGAGAATGAGTTGTCGAACTCAGTCTCGTACATACTGATGTACCCGAGTCTATTTTTAACAAAATAAGTTATTCTTATATTTTACTAAGACACGTGTTCTTGATGAAACGCGAGTCTGATAAAATAAAGAACGAAGTGACCAAAGTATTTAAACTGATTCGATTAGATCGAATGGTCAAATACTTAGCTAAATAAAATCTTGTGTAATTAAAAGAAAATGTGATTTTCTCTCAGATCAAGTCTGTTAACACATCGGTGTGTTAAAAGGTATGAATCACACTTAATTAGATTTAGTGTGATCCATTGTAAGTGACTCTGAGCTAAGTCCTCCCTCTGGGTTAAGTCCCAAATAGTAATGCCTAGGTTTTGATAAAGTTCTATGAGAACATTATCAATAAGATATTCATTAAATCAAACATGAGGAAGTTGTATATTTACTCGAATTTCGTAAGACGAAAAGTCGAGTTAAGACATCATAACTAATGATGACTTAGTCAACTTTTAGGATGAAATCCGGAGTAGTAACTCTGATTTAAAACTTGATGCAGGTCCGTGTGCGTAAATAAATTTGAGAATTTAGTTTACGTGCCCAAGGAAAATGTTTCCTCACTTTCTGCAAGTAAATCTTTAAAGTTGAAAGATGGGTGCAGAAAAGAAAATAGTGAAGTACAATAATATTGGACGGGAACGGTTTTCATCCTAATTTCTTTAAAACGGATTATGATGAAACCGGTTTCGCCAACAGATGTGTACAGATCTACTCGGACCAAAGCCGATGTAAAACGCTTAAATTGACCACGAAAATTGGAGCGTTCACTTATAAGTTCGTTTTTCTAAATATGATTTAGACGAACCAACATATATGAATTAGCCAGATAGTTTTCAAGGTCAGTGGGAGCGTGTAAATTACATGCGAGACATCAAAGAGATGGAACATATATTTTGATTAAGTAATCAAAGAGTTTGATACTTTATCAGAAATGGATATGAACCATTTGAAATGACCAATAACTAATTTGAAATTATTATCGTAAGATACGATGAACTGGATAAGATCCAGGGAAATAAAGTATTATAGATTCCGACAGACCAAATGAATTATTTGAATGAGATTCAAAAGGTTGGTCTAACATAAACATAGAAACCCCTTAAGTCTATAGTGTAGACGGTTTTAGCAGATCCACTCACGAAGGCTCTACCACATGAAGTCGGGAAAACTTATGTGTAAAAACGGTATTAGATATCGAGATAAATGGGCCTGAGTGCAAGTGGGATATGTAGGAATATGATGCCCTCAAGGCCATTTATTCCTGTGTGAATAGCACAAACATCTTGTTCGAAATAACAGTAAGCTGTTTGGTAATAATTTATCTAAGTTATATTGAAATGTAGTTAACATTAGATACCAACTTAGGTAAAGTCCTGAGACTTTATGCAAGGTCAAACGGGTATCGAGATGAGTATCTCGATCATGGAGAAACGTTTGACCGTCTGTAGCATAAGTCTGAAATGGTTCGTGGTCGTAGATGTTTCGAGACAAGGATATCGAAACATCAGATAGACCATTGTGTCTTAGTCTTCACCGTTTAGCGGTGGCGATGATCTCATGATCGTTTTGACTTGGCGAAGTCGAAGACGAGACACAGGTGCTCATTAGAATGAGTTCACTGAACGATCCACTAAGAGTTATCATATGGTTATATTGACCAATCTGTCAGTGATAACTCTGAGTGATGATAGGATAGTTGGTCTTTTGACTTGAGGTCATTTTGACGGACCTGTGCGTTAACGGTGCCACTTAGATCAACTGACCTAGCTTCGAGGCAAGGCCTGTCAAAAGGTCTTTTGATTGGGTGTCACTTGAAACGTACGAGGCGAGTAATGACCAAGAGAGGATTCGTCTCTCCCGGTCAATGGGAGTTAGTGTCGTAGAGTTAGTTCGGTCTTTAGTAAAAACTCTGCGCAGAGTATGTTGGAAGAAGTCCAACATTAGTTGACTAAAGATCGATAGAAACTAACCGGAGTCAAGTTATTGGGGTTGACAGTTTGACCGTACCCCAGACTTGATCTACACGACACAGTTAAGACGAAAAGACTATAACTACGGAATTCATCACGGAAATAGTCAGGTGGTCCCGACAATACTCATGTCAATGAGTCAACCACATAATGATGATTCCTGAAGCAGGGACGGCAACCACTGCTCGTGGTCACTGCCGTATAGGGCTTCGAGCCCAACCTGTTGTAAGGGTCAGGCTGTAGGGTCTCACACAGAGTGCAACGCTTCGTCTAGTAATAGGTAGAAAATAGTTAGGGAAAATATTTGTATTTGATGCAAAAGAAGAGATAATTGCATTTGATGCAATATGGTAATTTAAGCTTAGATAGGGACTATTTTGCATTTGATGCAAAAGCGATTAAATGTGTATTAAATTGTTTAATACAATATTTAATAAAATAAACGCAAGGAAAAGTTCACGGGTAAGACGGGAATGTCCCGGTCTAGACCCAGGTTCGAACGGCGTCCAAATCGGACGCCGGATGATCAAGAAAAAGCCAAAACAGCCCAAAATATCAGAACAGGCTACCTGGGCTAGCCCAGGCGCTGCCTGGGCTAAGCCCAGGCTCGGCCTGGGTTAGCCAGGCACAAGCCTGGGCTAAGCCCAGGCTCGGCCTGGGCTAGCCCAGGCGCCTGGGCTAAGCCCAGGCGCGCCTGGGCTCTGCCCAGGCGCGGGCCTGGGCGAGCCCAGGCGCGGACCTGGGCGAGCCCAGGCGGCTGGGCGAGCCCAGGCGCGACCTGGGGTCTGCCCAGGCACGACTCGGGCATTTTTGGCATGCGTGGGGCCCACCCATGGGCCCCACCTCTAGGGTTTTGAACCCTAAGTATGTTGAATCAAATGACGGCTGATTTTAGTCGAAAATCTACCCTAGGGCTGATCTTTGGACACTCAATTGGAGGGTCAAACGAACTCCGATTGACGAACGGTTTTTTCCTATGCGTTCACCGTTGAACGCTTGTCGTATTGATAGGTTGTATCAATCCTGAAGCTCAACGGTGAGTGAGTTAAAATTCACGGAAGTTTGCACTTTGTGAAGTGCAAACTAACTTGATTTTAAATTAACTCTATTTTTAGTCCCACATCGGATTTTGAGAAAAGGGGAGAGTCCGCCGCCTATATAAATAGGGGTCTCCCCCTTCCTCAAAACTCGTCCCAAGCTCTAGATCTGAGCGGCTCTCGTAAATGTTGGAGCACGCTCGGATCTAAGCTTAAATAAATATTTCTCTATCTCCCTAAATTTCTACCTTACTCCTGCGGGCTCTAGCAAAGCCACAAAGGAGTTCGGATTCTGGATCCGAAATCTTGGCGGAGGTTTCACTCGCGTGAAACTTTCTTCGGCGGTTGGTTGGCTCGGCGGCACGGGGATTGATCGCCTCGGGATGCGGAGCGGTTCGAGGAGCGGTTCGGGGAGCGGTTCAAGGATCGGCTCGGCGTGGGACGGGAGCAGCTCGGAAGACGGCGCGGAACATCTCGCCTGCTCCAGGGCTGAGATTCCGGGTATGTGGTTAAAGTAGTTTATTAGCATTAGTTCAGTTTAATCGCAGTAGGCTAGATCCTTCTTGGGATGGTCAGACCCATCCCAAGTCGGCATAGATCTTGGCATAGGGTCTTGGACCTTAGGGCTAAGTTAGAAATTTTTTTAACTGCATGTTAATCAGTTAACATAGTTTTCTTCCACTGCTATTATTTTCTGTCTATGTTCCGTCCGACTTAGGACGGGACTAGAATTTTTGTGCCCTAAGGGAACCCCAATTCCCTACATTTACTGCTAAAGACTTCGAGAACGACGATCTGCTAGATTGAGCATCATCATTTATCTATGCATTTAGAATTCGATGTAACTTCATCTGTTATTTGCTTTAGTGCGGACTTTTATTTATGAATGTTGTCTACATTTTCCCTCAAATAAAATTTCTTTTTTGGCTTATATAGATGATGTCTGAGTGCCTAGTGGACAGTGCCTCGACGCACACAATCCTTCGCGATCATTGCTATTTTAATAGCTTAAACAAATATGACAGTCCTGTTATCACAATTTCAGGACTGTCCCAAATAATCGAAGGAACTGGTGAAGCAATTATATTGCTCCCAAATAACACAAGACTTCAAATTAATAATGCATTATTCTCTCCTATATCAAACAGAAATCTCGTAAGTTTCAAGGATTTCCGTTTAAACGGATATCACTTAGAGACCAGGGATAAAAATAAGGTTGAATATCTAATTGTAACTCGTCAAAAAGATGACCGGAAGATCATCTGCGAGCGATTCAAGGGACTCCCGTCGGGTCTATACCAAACATACATTCAACCAGTAGAAGCCAATATGATTGAACACCAGACGTGCCAATCACTACCAGAATTCCAACTCTGGCACAATAGACTTGGTCACCCTGGAACAGCAATGATGCGCCGCATCATCACTGAATCCCATGGACACAAATTGAAGAACCTGAAGATTCTTCAAAAGGGTGAATTTCCATGTCTCCCTTGTTTTAAGGGAAAACTAATAACGAGACCATCCCTCCTGAAAGTGGGATTAGAGTCTCCTGGCTTCCTTGAGAGAATTCATGGTGACATTTGCTGGCCTATTCACCCCGCAAGTGGCCCATTTCGGTACTTCATGGTACTGATTGATGCATCAACCAAATGGTCTTATGTGTGCCTCTTGTCCACCCGCAACCTAGCTTTTCCAAAGCTATTGGCACAAATAATAAGGTTGCGTGCTCATTTCCCCGATAACCAAATCAAGAAACTACATCTTGATAATGCGGGAGAATTTACTTCACAAGTCTTCGAAGACTATTGCAGGGCAACGGGTATTGAAGTTGAACATCCTGTAGCACATGTTCACACCCAAAACGGATTAGCTGAGTCCCTTATAAAGAGACTCCAATGGATTGCACGTCCATTGCTTATGCAATCCCAGTTGCCTGTGGATGCTTGGGGGCATGCTATTTTACATGCCGCATCACTTATTAGGATAAGACCCTCTGGAGGTCACACTTTATCCCCGATGCAACTAGCATACGGCGCACCTCCGGATATCTCTCATTTGAGAGTGTTTGGTTGTGCGGTATATGTCCCAATAGCACCACCGCAGAGGACCAAAATGGGTCCTCAGCGTCGTCTAGGTATATATATTGGGTTTGATTCGCCCTCTATTATCAGATACCTTGAACCCCTGACGGGTGACGCATTCAAGGCACGTTTTGCAGACTGTGAATTTAATGAGAAATTTTTTCCACAACTGGGCACACAGTCTAAGAAGCCAGAAGCTTCTGAGACTATTAGTTGGGACCAGAAGTCTTTGTCCCTATATGATCCGCGTACTAATCTGTGTGAAGATGAGATCCTGAAGATCCTTCACATCCAGAATACAATACATCTTTTACCGGATAAATTCACGGACAACCAGAAGATTGTCCGTTCACACGTCCCTGCTGCCAATACGCCAGCTAGGATTGACATCTCCATAGATGGATGCAGCCCACCGGCAGCAGAATTGGTTGTACCTCAAATGAAAAGAGGACGTCCACCAGGTTCAAAAGATAAAGTTCCTCAAAAGAGGAAGACTCCTGGCGATACTAAGATTATCCCTCCACAGGATGCTGAGCTCAGACCAGCTACTTCTCCCCTCCTGATTTCCCCAGCAGAGGAAACAATAGGAGAAACATCATTAAATTTTGTACGTACTGGAGAAGTACTGGACAGAAATAGCATAGTCGTCGACGAAGATTTTGCATTCGATATTGTCGTTCACGTCACTGAATATGACGATGACGTCGAACCACGATCTCTAGCGGAATGTAAACGCAGAGATGATTGGCCAAAGTGGGACGAGGCAATAAGAGTAGAGCTGGACTCACTCTTGAAACGCACAGTCTTTGGACCAGTAGTCCAAACACCAGTAGGTGTAAAACCTGTGGGATATAAGTGGGGTTTCATAAGAAAAAGAGATGAAAATAATGTGATCGTTCGCTATAAGGCACGCCTTGTAGCCCAGGGATTTTCCCAAAGACCGGGGATTGATTACGAAGATACGTATTCCCCAGTCATGGATTCAATCACCTTCCGATTTTTAATCAGCCTAACTTCTCTGGAAAGCCTAGAAATGCAGCTCATGGACGTTGTGACTGCATATCTATATGGCGATATAGATAAAAATATCTATATGAGACTTCCTGATGGGTTTAATCTACCCCCAGAGATGAAAGAGATACCTCGGGACGTATTCTCTGTAAGGCTACATAGATCATTATATGGTCTAAAACAATCGGGCAAGATGTGGTATAACAGACTAAGTGATTTTCTTGTACAACAAGGATTCACGAATAACGAAGTCTGCCCGTGTATCTTTATCAAAAGAACGGGAACATGATTTGTCATCATAGCTGTATATGTAGATGACTTAAATCTCATAGGATCTCCTGCAGAGATCAAAGAGATATCTGAAAGCCTTAAACATACTTTTGAAATGAAAGACCTAGGCAAAACAAAGTATTGTCTTGGCTTACAGATAGAACACCTAAGAGGTGGAATCCTATTACACCAATCTAATTATACAAAGAAACTTCTACGCAAGTTTCATATGGATAAATGTCATCCTTTAGGTACTCCTATGGTCGTAAGATCACTAGATGTACATAAGGACCCCTTCCGGCCACTGGAAGAGGGGGAGGAGATACTGGGTCCTGAAGTACCCTACCTCAGTGCCATTGGAGCACTTCTATATCTGGCTAACTGTACGCGTCCCGATATAGCGTTTACAGTTAATCTACTAGCCAGACACAGTGATGCGCCCACAAAGCGCCACTGGAACGGAGTAAAGAATCTTCTGCGATACCTTCAGGGTTCCATTGATCTTGGACTTTACTACCAGAGAGGTGCCTCCCCCAAATTGTTTGGTTATGCTGATGCAGGTTATCTCTCTGATCCGCACACGGCAAAATCTCAAACAGGTTTTGTATTTACCTACGGAGGTACTGCTATCTCTTGGAGATCGGTAAAACAAACCACTACTGCTACATCTTCCAACCATGCAGAGCTCATCGCGATCCATGAGGCAAGCAAAGAATGTTTTTGGCTACGCTCCGTCGTCCAACACATCCTCCAATCCACTGGCCTGAAGACCAGTGATCTGGAGCCTACTGCCCTATTCGAAGACAACGCCGCATGCATTGCTCAGCTTCAGAAGGGCTACATCAAAGGCGACAGGACAAAACACATTTCTCCCAAGTTTTTCTGGACGCACGAGCAGAAGAACGACAAGCAGATTGAAGTTCGACAGATCCAGTCATGCAACAACTTAGCTGATCTTTTTACTAAGGCATTGCCTAAATGTACTTTTGTAAAGCTTGTAAAGAACATTGGTATGCGACAGTTGAATGACCTACAAGCCTGAAGCTTGTATGGATCAGGGGGAGTAACATGTGGGTTGCACTCTTTTTCCTTAAGCTGTTGGGTTTTCCCACTGGGTTTTCCACAACTAAGGTTTTAACGAGGCAAACACACTTACTCTGGATCCAGAAGTATCCACCCCTTGCCTCAGTAGCTGAGACCGAAGTGATGAATGTGTAAGGGGGAGTGTTATGAATGAGGGAGGCCTTTGGCCTCCCTTCCTTCATTACCCATTCATTAGGCCCACATTACTTAGAGTAATGGGGACCCTTGGTCTCCTAGAGGCTTTTGGCCTCCCCACTATGAGATATATAAATAGAGCACCATGGCTCTTAGCGATGGTGACTTATTTCTTAGCAATGAAATTCTCTCTCTCTCTCTCTCTCTCTTGAGTCCATTATCATATAACAAAACTAACTATTCTTACATTTGTGTTTTTTACGAATATAATTAGTAGCTAATTTTAATGAATTGATGAATAATTCATGAATTTTTCAAAAAATCACGAATCATTATCAAAATTTTACATATTAATTATTTAAAATTAGCAAATTATTCAAAATTTGCGAATTTTTCCCGAAATTTTCCAAATAATATTTGAATAATTCGGATTTTTTTTGAAAATGATGAATATTTAAGATATTTTTATTCATGAACTTGTTCGAAAAATTAGTGAATAATTCGTTATGAGACTAAAATACCAATTAAATTTATAAAGCAAATTATTTATAAAATTAGCAAATACACCTCTTAAATTATTTAGCAAAAACACCTCTTAATTTTTTTCGTTTTGAATTAATAATATAATGGAAAAAAATTTATTATTTTCCTTTCAACTTTCTTCAAAATTTTCTTTGGTAACCAAACATGAGAAAGAATCTCATTTCATTTTCATTTCACTTTTCTTTCTTTTTCTTTTTCTTTTCACTTTTCTTTCATATATTTTCTTTCAATCCAAACACACCCGAAAATATAGAAAATACAAGAACGTGCTCAAAATATTCATTGATAAACATAGGCTGTTACAACCCGAGCCGCACTTTTTAAATTTTTTGTGATGCTAGGAACTTGATGTTTGAGCACCATATGTTATTTTGGGGATATAGACCCAAATTCCACGGATGACGCTCTGTTTTGAAATTTCTATCACGTCGTTTTTTGGTATTTTAATCAATTTTAATCAATTTTTATTTGGTTTCTGTTATGAATAGGCCCATAAGGCCCATTGGGTATCCAGCCCACTATTGAAAGCTATAAATATGAGGGTAGGGGGCTCTTAACCCTCTACACCTATTTCCCTACTTTTCCCTTCACAACACGTTATCAGCACGATCACGCTCGTTGGGGGAGACGACGGCTCGCGAGGAAGGAGATCCATCAATCGCTCAGATTCAAGAAAATGGTAATCTTCTCAACGGGGAGCGAAAAGGGCATCCTTCACCAACCGTCGACTAGATTCCCTTGTCGAATTTAGAGGTAAAAAATCAAAACTTTTTAGATCTAAACTTGCGTTTCACGTTAGATCTGCATGTTTTAGGATCAAAAAGTTTAAAACACGGTAAAAATCACATTTTTATTTAGATCCGCATGCCTAAAAACAATAAAAATCAGTTTTTTAGAGATCTAAATGCTTGAAAAATCCGTTTTTACCCTCGACCTTGATCCATACTCTGCACGCCCGAAAGGCGAAACGGCGGCGCTTCACAAGCGCCGCCGCCGGCGATAACGCCGCGGCCATAGGCCGCGGCCTGAAGCCGCGGCCTCAGGCCGCTGCCCAGTGTCGCGGGCTGCAGGCCGCGGCCCGCCGCCGTCACGGCGGCCGCGCCTTGCGCAGCCGCCGCCGCGGCGGTGAGCCGCGGCCCCCCCAGGGTTTTTCAAAAACCCTAACCCTAAACGGGTCAATTTTTCGGGGGTGGCCCAAATTAACAATAATAGGTTTTTTTCATGGCCCAAAAGCCTGAAAATTAGCCCATTTACACAAATAATTTTTCTTTTTTTATTTTTGGCCCTAAAAGCCCAAAATAATTAAAGAAACTTTATAAAAAGGGTTTAAAGCGGTAAACAAAATGTTAAAAATATGGATCAAAGGTAAAAAGTTTTTCAAAAATAATTTTTTAGCACGTCACCCACTATTTAGATTATTTAATTAATCTTTACATGCCTGTGATATGATTATCTGTGTGGTTGTATATTTTCCATATATTATCTGCGTGGATGTGCGATTAGGCTATGTTTTTAGGGATCAGCCATGTTTCCGACACTTTTAATTTCCTGCAATTTTTTCTTTTTTTGAGAGAAATTTGTAAGTGAGGATATAAATGTAAAAAGAAGACCGGCGGACACCAAAAAGGAGCTGAAGGCGTATGCACAAAGATGAAAGGGGCTTCTCTCTGAAGTTCCCGAGTTGTACTTATTCTTTCATGCAACTTTTGATGTAATTTCGGACTGTCTTTTTCTTTTCGGTGTCGGCTGGCTGATCCACATAGTCCTAAGTTATTTTTTTCATTGCTTATACATTAACTGCGTGGATGTTAACTATTTTCATGCCATGTTAATGTTACAATGAAACTGTCAAAAAGCATGCGTGGATGTTTGTAACGGTCGCTTTCCGATCGTACTTTGTTCGTGCATGTGCTTTTGATCGTGCACGTATTTATTTTAGACTATGTTTGTTTGTGAACACTTTGGTGTGATATGTCGTTGTGATCGTCTCGGAGAGTATTAAATTATGGCACTAATTTGGAACGACATTTCTCGGGTCGTTCTCTCACGATTTGACCTTATTCAAAGAGACGTCACGATTTTCACTTTTGACGTGAGACGTTTCTATTTTTAGTTTCGTCACTCGACGTCGAAATTGAGATCCGTCTTCTTAGTTTTCTTTCTTTCGTCGTCCCGATCACCCCAATATTTATTTCATAATTTTTGGATTTCATTTGACCTATTTTACATTTTTGTCCAAGCTTAAAATATTTTTAAATACTAAGTTTTAAAGTATTTTCGACCCAATGTAATTTCTATTAGATTATAACTCTTCAAAATATTTTTGACCCAAATCCTAGCCCCTTGTCCGTACCCACTCATGATTGGGAGTTAGATAGGGTGACTATTTGGGTTTACAATTGATTTTTAAATCAATTTTAATTCAAATTAAACCCTAGACTTGGTCAAACCCATCTACACTATATAAATACCCCCTAGGATAACCTATTTTCCCAAGAAAACAAACCCTAGCCGCCCCACATCTCAAAATCCCACTTGCAACGTTCGTCGCAACCCTCCCCCGCAGCCGCCCACGCACGACCGACGAAATCCCTCTTTTTCCCTCGGTCTGACCGAGGCTCACCCCCGCACCGCCGCTCCGCTCCGCACACAGTCACCCGCTTCGCAAGCCCCCGCTACGACCGAGAACTTCTCTCGGTCTGACCGAGAGCCCCGCCCGCATCGCACCGCTCCCTCGCTCTGCTGTAGCCCGCAGCGCCTGACCGACGGCTTCCATCGGTCTGACCGATCTGCTCCACTGCTCCGCACCAATCCCCGCTCCGTTGCAACCCCCGCTCGTTGCAACCATCGCCCCGCAGCGCCCGACCGAAGGATTTCTCCATAGCGGCCCGCTGTGACCGACGCTCCCGCTCCGCAATGCGCTCCACAGCGCTACGACCGACCCGCACCCCGCATTCTCTCGGTCTGACCGAGAGATCCTCTCGCAGCGGCTCGGTCTGATCGAGCAACTTTCGTCTCAACGTCGCAACTTCCACACCGCTTGCCACCGTGGGCCACCCAAGTTCTCCAGAAGTATTGTGGGTCCCCCATTTGGCCCCGAGCACTACCGTGGGTCCCACCTAGGTGTCTCCTTCATGGAATTGCCGATCACGACGTTGCGATACGTCGTATCTCTTCGTCGCAAGTCCTAGCGTTGGAATCTTGGTTCATTGATCTGGTTGCTGTCCAGACTATTCGAGCGAGGAATCTGATCTGAAATTGGACTAGGAGCGTGTTCTTATATTCTAACCCCTGGCGTCGCTACCCGACGCCAGTGTAGCCTTCGCGTTGTGTTGAGGTAACGTTCTGCACCCCTAGGACCCCCAACCACCGCCTGTTAAAAAAGACTAAAATCGATGTTTTTAAATTGTTTTAAATTCACTAATCAAGATTAATAATATGGTACTGTAGGCTGGTGGACTTAGGCACGTAGGTTGTTTGTGACTTTGGACTTTTGGACGGTATTTTTCAGACGTCAGACTTGCAGGCAAGTGAAACTTGGCAACTTTTGCTTAGGGCCATGTTTTAGGCCACTTCCTTGTTTTTAGCGTAAAAGAGACTAGACAGTGAAATGATAGTTGTCTAGGCGCAACTTTAAGATCTAGCTTGACAACAAAGCTAGATTTGTCACCCTGCCATGTCATTCATGCATTGTTGCCTGCCACATTTAAATTCCTTATCTGTACGCACTTAAACTATTATCTGCCATGCATTGCATCCTACATGTCATCCAAGTTTGAATGTTGCATTCGTAGCGCTACAAAACTTGTACTTCCTTGTTCAGGCTAGGTGCACCCCTATGCCATATTGAAAAACACTTCCTGGCTCGTGATCCAGAAGCGAGCATTCCGTGTTCGGGGGTAAGGCCCTGGCTCGATACACGTGGAGGGGTAGAGATAAGCGATCACTTGAGCTTAGGAGTTGGCCCGATCAGCCACTCTAGCCAAAAGGCGTAATCTCTGTGCACGACGTGCTTACTAGACTTGTCCTTGTCCTTGTGATTGTTCTTGCAAAACTTGATATCCATGCCATGATTTAAATGCCAATTGCCATGCCATGCTCGTGCTTTACTTTACTTGTTGCACTCATGCTATATCTGCCATGTCATTGCATCATGTTAGAACTGCTAGGTTGCTTTACTTTCACTTTCAGTTTCCTTGCACAAGTCTCTTGTAGACTTGCTGACAAGTGCCCCTTGCTCTTTTGGGTGTCACATGTTAGACCCTGAGCCAGAGACCGTTGCTGAGGACGTGGTGTTTGCTGACGCTGAGCCTGAGCCCATGTCTGTCAAGGAGGAGTTTGTGGACACCGGTGACCAGTCTTAGTGACCTTGCTGAGCTTCCTTTTGTTTTAGGATTGCTGTTAGTTGTCGGTGCGTGACACCTTTACTTTGAACGGTGTACTTTTGTTGGCCATGCTGGGGCCTTTTAGATTCTTTTCTTTTAGCCTGGTGGCTTTTTCTGTGATGTTGAAACTTATTTTATGGATATTCTGAGATTGCTTTTGTCTCATTTCCTTTATTATTATCTTTGTTTCGTATCGCATTTGCAAGGACCTACCATTTGAAGTTTATTGACGCTTATCAGACTTGTAGTTTCATAGCTTCAAGTCTGAGCGGACCTACCCACGTCTCGCCTCCATATTTATGGGAAGCGGGGCGTGACAATGTTAATCTTTGTTAATTATTCACTTTATGAAACTGTCAAAAAGCATGCGTGGATGTTAATCTTTTTAATTATTCACGTTACGAACCCGTCAAAAGCATGCATGTTAAATTTCCTTTAATAAATTCATGTTATGACAAATGCTTAAAATACATGCGTGGATGTCTATTTTTACTCAGTTTAATGATCCATGCTGTTTTTATATTGCTAGATCATTCAATGGCCAGACTTGCGAATGTCGACTTTTCGGTCCTGAAGGCCGATGGGTCAAACTACCTGAGTTGGCAGTTGGACCTGAAGTTCCATCTGCGCTCTCATGGTTTCAGTCTCACATCGACTGAGAAGGCAACAACAAGTACTGCCTCAGCCGACAAGGATGCTTCAAAAGAAGCACCTCATACAGAGGAAGTTTCTGATATACTAAACGCGAAAGCCATTATCTATATCAGGAAACATTTAGATTCGACCCTGAAGGACGAGTTGTTGAGTATTGATTCCTCGGATTTGGTTTTAGATGATGAGCAAACATAAATATCGTATACTAACTATTTGTGAGCGCAATTATGGAGATCGACGCCAAAATACTACGTACATCAAAAGCAACGTCTCAAGACTTCTCAATACGTGTGATCGTGTGCCTGAAGCTTCGTTGAAGCTCAAGGAGTATCATTGAAGTCAAGAGTGAAGATTGAAGCTTTGAAGACGGTTCGTCATGTTTATATTTATTGTCTTCTAGCTTCATAGAATAGAATGTTAAGCCTTGAGTAGGACTTAGATTATAATCTTCATTTCGCTCGTATCTTAGAGCTAGGATTATCTTAGAAGCCATTAAACTTTCCCGAAGCCTATCGCTTCTTCCCTTGGCTTCTTGTGCATCTTAGTTGGTTCAAGTAGAAGAACCAACCGACTAAATGACGATCTAGTCGGTCGACAATTCCTCTTGAACCGACTAGATGTCCTTGCTCATTTCAGCCTGGCACTGTTGATCAATTAGTCAGTCAAAGAAGGTTCACCGACCGACTAGATGGCGATCTAGTCGGTTAGGAATCCTTCTCACACCGACTAGTTATCATTGCCTCATTTCAGCCTGAGCTACTGTTTCGAGTTAGTCGGTCTAAGAACAATTGTCGACCGACTAGTTGTGAAACTAGTCGGTTGAAATTTGTTCTCAGACCGACTAGTTCAACTTGAATTCAGCCTATACTATTTCGACCCTTAGTCGGTCAAAGAACACTCACCGATCGACTAGTTGTGAAACTAGTCGGTTGGCAAGTCTTCTTAGACCGACTAGTTCATATTGCCTGGACTTCTCATATTGGCTGTTCACCTGTTAGTCGGTTCATGTTGAATCACCGACCGACTAGTTGAGAAACTAGTCGGTCAGTGATCCTTCTTTGACCGACTAGTCTGCTTCAGAATAGAGCCGTTGGGAACTTTTTCAACACGATTTTTCTTGCCTCTATAAATACAAACCTAATTCGTTTGAGGCAAGACTAGAGGTCCATTATCAAAGTTATTTCAGACCTAAGAGAGGAGTTTTCTCAAGATATTTCCAAGCTCTCTCTTCTCACCAAGAAACTCTCCCTCACTTCTTGAGCCCTAATTCCTCAAGAGAGATTCTCTCTATTGTGAGCCTCTCAAGCTAAGAGCTTGATCCAAGGTCACCAACTCCACCCTAGGCTTTCATTGCTGGTCAACTTCTTGGAGCTAGGGTATGGTGACATCTTCTTCCTCAAAATCCCTCGTTGCCCTAATTTGCTAAGTATACTCAAGGTATAGGATTTTATGGTAAGTGTTTCATTATTTCATCGCATTTGATATTTGAATTGTTCTCTCGGTTGTGAGAGAAGTATGTGATCCCGGGTTGTGGGAGTCACATGTTCATTGTGTATGATTTGGTCTTGTAGAGGTTTTTCTACAAGAATTTCAGTGCAAAATCTTGGGTTAGTGGTTTCTAACTCAAGTATCCGGAGGGGATCCAGGTGGTTGGGACGTAGGATCATCAGGAACAAGTCGGGGAGACTTGGGTGGATCCAAACCCGTTATATCATTTGTTTGTGTTTGTTTATTCTTGTCGATTGTTGTTTATTCCGCATTGTTGTTTGTATGTTTGCACAATAATTAGGAATAACACTCTTGATTATTTTAAAGTACTATTCACCCCCCCCCCCTCTAGTACATATGCAGTAGCTTCACAGGGCACTACAATTGGTATCGGAGCCAAGGTTCATAGCTATGACAAACAACGACTACAACGTCTTCAAGGATCGTCAAGGAGCTTCTTCAGTTTTGGAAGGACAATCCTCAACTAGGCCTCCCTCCTTCAATGGTACCAATTACGGGTACCGGAAATGCCGGATGGAAACGTTCCTCCGGAGTATGTCACTTTGGAGAGCCACATTGACGGAGTATGTCGAGCCCGCCGAAGAAGATGTCGTGAAGTGGACTACCGCGAAGGTTGCCGCGGAGGTAAGCAATGCCAAGGCAATGAATGCCTTGCAATGCGTTTTGGAGCCCGAAGACTTCAATAAGATATGCACATGTAAGAGTGCATATCAAATCTGGAACTCCCTCCTCATCTTGCATGAAGGAACAAGTAGGGTAAGAGACTCCAAACTTGTTGTTGTAAATAAAGATTTCGAATTATTTCATATGCAACAGGGTGAGAAGATGAAAGAGTATTATGCTCGATTCCTTGACATTACCAACGAATTGGAGGCTCTTGGAAAAACCTACACCCAAAAGGAGAAAGTCTCAAAGATCATCGATGGACTTCCTTCTTGTTGGGAAAAGCGTACCTTCGCCATCGAGGAAGGTAACGATATGAGTAAGTATACTGTCATACAACTAATGGGTACCTTGATGTCTTATGAGGTACGCAAGGACAGTAAGCTCAAGATGCAAGAAAAGATGAATTCGTACTTGAAGTAAGAAGAGCCAAAGAAAAAGGCGATTGCATACAAAGCCGCTCCATCTACATCTTCCGATGATGAAGAATCAGAAGAAGAGTTGGACATGGAAGCTTTGGCCGATTTGGCAAAGAAGTTCAACCGATTCTTCCAAAAAGGTAACTTTAGAAATAAATCTAAAGTTAGTTCGACTAATGCTTCTACTCCCGTGTGTTATAATTGCAACAAGCCAGGACACATCAAGCCGGATTGTCCTCTCAACAACACAAAGAGAAGTGGAAGGCATCTAAATACGACAAGTCGAGAAAGTACAAGAAAGGACTTGTCGGCACATTCACCGACTCCGACGAGGACTCCTCAAGTGGAGATTCAGGCGATGAAAAAGTGGAGAAAGCACACATGTGCTTCATGGGAAGAGAAGGGCATGTTCAAGAGACTTCCTCCGATGAAAGCGAGGAAAGTGAGGATGAAGGCGGTGAGGTAACGATGGACGAACTTAGATTAGCTAATGAACAACTTTGGTATAAGTTTTCTAAATTAGCTAATAGATTTATTAAGACTAAAAATGAGCTAACTAGTCTTCAAACCTCGCCTAAGCCTATCATCATCAACAACGACACCGTTGTTGAAGGGTTGAGAAATGAGATCGTAAATCTCAAATCTCAACTTGAGCATGTTCATGTTGAGGATTCGGATGAACATGTGATAGCGGATTTGACGTCTCAAAACTCAACTTTGAGTATTGAGAATAAGAATCTCAAGTCACGTGTTTGTGCACTCACATCGTAAGTGTCCACCTTGGATGCTTCTATGCATTCTCTCACCGAGAAGTATGAGTGCACATTAGACCGAATTCATGAATTCAATAAAGGTAAGGGCCATTCGGATAATATCCTAAATGACGTACTTCCGGCCAATCATCAAATTGGCTTGGGGTATAAGATGGGAGACTCGTCCAAATCATCCGCCACCTTTGTTAGGCCAACTTCCGATGCCTCTACTAGTGGGAGTAAACACTTCATGGGTAGTTCTTCTACCAATGGTGCTTCCGCTAGGTACACACCCCCATTTGGAAAGAAACCCATTTTGGGTGGACCTCCAAAGAAGGGTCATGCTTTCATGTATACCATGCTACGTAGGAACACACATCCTACTCCACATGTTAGCACATGTGATGATTTCTATGCTCTGCATCCACGAGCACGTGCACACCACGTGAGACACACTCATGCACGTGTTCCACCACATGCATATGTTCATCCACATTCTCATATGAACAATTATCATCATGCACCATTTCATCATATGTCATATGCTTATCCACGACATGCATCACATAGACATCAACAACGTATGCATGCTCCCAATAGGATTAGGACTCCCAAGACATACACTATTTGGGGTCCGAAGAACACAAGCATGCATGCTAAGGATATGTATGTGCAATCGTATATTAATGATATTATTTTGAATGATGACTATGTTGGGAAATCACGGTCCTCGTGGACTTGGTTTCCGAAGGGTTAGTTTCCTTTGACACTTCATTACTTGGTACCATAAGCTTAATTTCATTTTATGGGTACAAAAGCAATTGTGGTAAGAATTGGTTTATTTTTTTTTGCATATTGGTCTTGGATGTGCATGTTTGTTTGAAACTTAAATTCATATTGAATTTGAATTTAGTTGAGCTATGGGTTACGTTAATTTGAATTTAGTTTGTTAAAATTGTTGCCTAACCCATAGGATCCAAAAGGGTTTTTGGATACCAAGAATTGTGTCTTCTGGGTTCAATCCACCATGGGATACCAACCCTACCAACTCATTGTTTTGCAAAGGATTTTTCATTCAAATGGAGTTGATGGTGCTTAAGTGATGCACCAAAGTAGAGGAGCTTAATGTTGTAAGTATATTCATACATTTGATTTACATTGGTATCCATGTGCGTTGAATGCATCCATTGGTAGACTATATTACAATTGATGTCATTTTGTGCTAGAATTGTGTATGCCATAGTTTTATGATGTTCTATCTATTTTTGGCATAACACTTTTGCATATTACTTTTGGTATCAATTCGCTACATTTGGTATTCTCATTGGATTTATGTCTCTGATATTGATTTCGTCGATCGACGATTATTTTGGTTAAATAGATTTACTTTTATGAAAACATAGAATTGTTTTTTCATGCACTTTATTAACCAAGAATATTGATATTGGAGAGTATATTCCATAACTCAATATGTGAAATTAATTTGAGTTTTGGTGATTTCGTTTTTCGATTTTTGCCTATGGTTTGATGATTTCGTTTTTCGATTTTTGCTTATGGTTTGATGATTTCGTTTTTCGATTTTCGCCTATGATTTGATGATTTCGTTTTTTGATTTTCGACTATGGTCATATTGGCACGCTTTGATTTTCTTCGGTATTTTATATTTGGTATTTTACTTTGGTGTCATTTAGACCGTGGTCGTATTCTTAGACTCTCATGCTTTAATTTCTTAGCCATTGTAATCTTGTCGTTGATCTCCTCCCGCTCTTTTTGCTAATGTCAAAGGGGGAGAGAATCAATAATGACAATGTGCTAATTGATAATTCAAAGCAATTTACCATGAATCTAATTTGATATGTTAGATTCAGGGGGAGTTGAGATATAAAATGGATTTAGATCCTAAATTGCAATAATAGGATTCTTATTTTATATTTCCCTCGTCTGCTTGATGCGTATGAATATTATTGAATACGGAACTAACGTGTCATCAATGCAGGTGGAGTAAGTAAATTTCATTTGAATCATTATTATTGATTATTATTTATGTTGGTTTGTCATCACCAAAAAGGGGGAGAATGTTGAGTATTGATTCTCCGGATTTGGTTTTGGATGATGAGCAAACATAAATATCGTATACTAACTATTTGTGAGCGCAATTATGGAGATCATCGCCAAAATACTACGTACATCAAAATCGACGTCTCAAGACTTCTCAATACGCGTGATCATGTGACTGAAACTTCGTTGAAGCTCAAGGAGTAACATTGTCACGACCCGCTTCCCTAAAATGGAGGCGAGGCATGACGAGGCCCGCTCAGGCATGGAGCTGTGAGGCTCCTGCCTGTAAAGCATCTAGAATATCACGCAGATCCCTGTAATGTGACACGGAACAAAGATAACAATAATAGAAAGAGGCAAATAAAATTATTCATCTCCATGTCCAACAAAAATTGTCCAACAACCAAAAAAGCCACCAGGCTAACAAAAGAGTCCAAACGAAAAGGCCCAGCATGGCCAACAACAAAAGTAACAATAAACAAATGGTGCTACTCACCGACAAGCTACAACAACTAAGAAGGTAATGACGGAAGAATACTAGGACTGGTCACCGGTGTCCTCGTACTCCTCGTCAGCAACTGGAACGGGCTCAAACTCCACAAACTCCTCGCCCTCAACTGCGGGCTCTGGCTCAGCAACTAACATGCGACACCCAAAGAGAAGGGGCACATGTCAGCAAAGTCTACAAGACTTTGTGCAAGGAAACAAAAGGAAGGTAAAAGCAACCTAGCAATTCTAAAGTATGCATGGCATGTCAGTTAAAGTAAGAGTGCACAAGTAAAGTAAGGAAAAGGTACAAGCATGGCATGGATGTCAAGTTTGCAAGGAACATTCACAGGGACTAGTACAAGTATAGTAAGCACGTCCTGCACAGAGATTCCACCCTTTGGCTAGAGAGGCTGTACGGGCCAACTCTTACGCTCAAGTGACCGTTTATCCCTACCCCTCCATGTGTATCGAACCAGGGCCTTACCCCCGAACATGGAATGCTCGCTTCTGGATTACGAGCCATGAAGTGTTTTAACAAGGGTTGCGTAGGGTTATGCCCGCATAGCACGTGCCTAGCCGGAAACACGGAAACACGGATTTTACATGTATTTGGTAGCGTGTGCTACGATGCGACATACAAATCAAATGGCATGTAAAGTATGCAATGCATGGTAGATATTCAATTTAAATTGTGTACCGTTAAAGAATGTAAACGTGACAGGCGAATGTATGACATGACATGACAAAGGCAATTATAACTTCGTTGTCAAGCTAGAACATTGATATTGCGCCTAGACTGCTATCATTTCACGTTCTAGTCTCTTTCACGCGAAAAGCAAAGAATTGGCCTAAAGCATGGCCTAAACAAAGGTTGGCAAGTTTCACTTGCCTGGTACCGAGGTTTGTTGCTCGACGAGAGTCGTCACACAAATCGCTACTCTATGGGGAAAAGGGTTCGCTGTTATGGCCAAAGCAGAGAATCAGAATTGTATGATTTAATCCGGTTTTGCATTGGAATCCTATGACGTCTAGCAATCCATTTTTATTAGGTTTTCTAAATTATAGTGTGGGTTATGGGGAGATTTAAAGGTAGAACACTAACTGTAAAGAAGCGGAAGAACGACGATCTCCGGATTGCCGTCGCTAAATCGGATCTAGCACAGCAACGGAAAGAGATCCGGGGAAAAAGTTGCGGCTGAAAGGATCTCCTACGGCTGCTATATAATGGAGCTGGAGAATGGGGAAATAGGTGAAAACTGGAGCAAAAGGGAAATTGTGGGGTTATAGGGTCGGTCGGCGGCCTACGGGGTGGTGCCGGCGCAATGGGGGGTGAGAGAGAGCACGGGAGGATGCGGGAAGGCTAGAGGAAGGTTGGGGGATGATTGGGGAAGAAGATCGGCTAGGAGAAGTGAAGAAAGAAATGAAAATGTATAGGGTTTAAATAGAAAGAATAGGCGGCGGCTACGACTTAACCTAGGTTTCCTGGGTAAACTAGTCGGTCAGTGAAGAGTGGTCGACCGACTAGTTTGGAAACTAGTCGGTCGGTCGTCCAACTGAGACCGACTAAAAGGCAAACAGTGAACAGGGTCGACACAGGGTAGACAGATTTAGTCGGTCTGTGAAGGTCCGTCAACCGACTAGTTTGAGAACTAGTCGGTCGGTGAATGTTCATTGACCGACTAAGGGCAAAATATGAAAGACAACAGGTACTAAGAGTTAGTCGGTCTGAGAAGAAACTCTAACCGACTAGTTTGGGAACTAGTCGATCGAAGTCGTTCTTTGACCGACTAACGATAAACAGTAACTTGGCTGTCAAAAAGATCTCAGAATTAGTCGGTCTGAGAACAAGTTCTAACCGACTAGTTTGGGAACTAGTCGGTCGATGATTGTTCTTAGACCGACTAAGCGTAAACAGTAACTCAGCTAAAATTATATAAGACAAACTAGTCGGTTCCCGAAGGGTTACCGACCGACTAGATTGCAATCTAGTCGGTTGGTTCTCCTTCTTGAACCAACTAAGATGCACAAAAAGTGTCGAATTGAAGCGCGAAGCTTCGGGAAGATTCCTATGGCTTCTAGGATCACTCTAGCTCTAAGATATGGATGCTAAGACGAACGTCTAAAAGGGAAAACACACAAGGAATAGAACAACCGTCACATATATATAATAGTCAAAAACCGGTCGTTACATCCTACCCACCTTAAGAAAAATTCAACCCTCGGAATTTCCTAGCACTCACGTGTCAGGGAACAAAAGTGGGTATTGCTCTCTCATCTCATCCTCTCTCTCCCAAGTAAACTCTCTTGGTGAGCCGTGTCGCCACATCACCCTAACAAGATCGACTGTCTTGTTCCGGAGTGACTTCTGACGCCTGTCCAAAATCTGCACTGGCTGCTGGTCATACGTCAGATCGGGGTGAACGGTGATCTCCGAGAAATCCACAGCATGAGATGGATCGCTGATGTATCGACGAAGCTGCGACACATGGAAGACATCGTGAACTCCTTCCAAAGATGGCGGCAAGGCTAAGCGGTAGGCTACCTCGCCAACTCTCTCCAGAATGTCAAACGGTCCAATGTATCTCGGGCTCAGCTTCCCTCGTTTCCCAAAGTGAATCACTCCTCGATTTGGGGAAATCTTCAGGAACACATGGTCACCTGGCTGAAACTCCAACGGACGCCGTTTAGCATCTGCCCAATGCTTGAAACGGTCCTGAGCAATCCTCAGCTTCTCCCGTATGCTCCTCACAACATCCACGGCCTCCACAATCATCTCAGGTCCTAACAGCTCCCTGTCTCCAATGTCATCCCAACTCAGTGGCGATCGACATTTCTTCCCATATAGCGCGGCGAAAGGTGTCATGCCAATACTCGCCTGGTAGCTGTTATTGTAGGCAAACTCAACAAGATGGAGATGATCTTCCCAAGATCCCTTGAAGTCCAACATGCACGCCCTCAGCATGTCCTCCAAGATCTGGATCGTTCTCTCGGACTGGCCATCCGTCTGCGGATGGTACGCTGTGCTGAAACTCAGACTCGTACCCAAGCTCTTCTGCAGACTCTGCCAGAACTGAGATGTGAATCTCGTGTCTCTGTCTGACACGATACTCACGGGGACTCCGTGAAGTCGTACGATCTCCTGCACGATTCACGTTACATCACTATCTAAACTAGGAAAAGAAATAAAAACGGAGAGTAAAAGAATTTACCTCCATATATCTCCTCGCTAGCGTCTCAGTAGACTGTCCTACTCGGAAGGGAATAAAGTGCGCGGATTTGGTCAATCGGTCTACGATCACCCAAATCACGTCATTCTGCTTCGGACTCCGAGGTATTCCAGTCATGAAATCCATAGTGATGTGTTGCAACTTCCACTCCGGAATCGGAAGCGGTTGTAGCAACCATGCCGTACGCTGATGCTCTGCATTTACCTGCTAGCAAACCAGACACTTGGCTACACTCAGAGCCACACTCCTCTTCATACCATGCCACCAATAGTTCAGGCGAAGATCCTTATACATCTTGGTCCCACCAGGATGTACAGAATACGGTGAACTGTGTGCCTCAACCAACAACTCCTCTCTGATGTCTCCAGCTGGCACACACAACCTGGCTCCAAACCTCAGCAAGCCATCCTCATGAATCAAAAAGTCAGTCCGCAGACCGGCTTCCACCTTCTCCCGAATCATCACCAACTTCGGGTCTCCAGCTTGTCCAGCCTTGATCCTATCCACGATCGTCGACTGTATCTGCATACACATCAACGAAGAAGCCTCTCTAGGAAGGACAATCTCAATACCAGACTCGCAAAAATCCTGCTGCAATCTCCACTGCGAAGTCAGCAACATCACCGCTGGAAGCCTACTCAGCGCATCCGGAACCACATTCACCCTGCCAGGGTGATACTGCAGATCGATCTCATAATCAGCCATTAGCTCCAACCACCGACGCTGTCGCATGTTGAGCTCCTTCTGAGTGAAAATGTACTTCAAGCTTTTGTGATCGGTGAAGATCTTCACCCTCTCACTCAGCAGGAAGTGCCTCCAAATCTTCAACGCAAACACGACTGCTGCCAACTTCAAGTCGTACATCGGGTAATTCTTCTCATGGGTCTTAAGCTGACGTGAAGCATACGCAACCGCGTGCCCATACTGATGCAATACACAACCGAGACCCTTGCCGGAAGCATCGCAAAAGATCTCGAATCCTCCACTCCGATCAGGCACAGCAAGAACAGGGGCAGTCGTCAGCCTCTCCTTCAGAACACCAAAAGCCTCCCCACAATCATCAAACCAAACAAATGGTACATCCTTCCGCGTCAGTCTGGTCATCGGCTCAGCAATACGGGAGAAGTCCTTAATGAACCGCCGGTAATAACCTGCAAGCCCAAGGAAACTCCGGATCTCAGACGCTGACTGCGGAACAGGCCACTCTCTGATAGCCTTAATCTTCTCGGGGTCCACCGAAATACCATCTCCTGACACCACATGCCCCAGAAAAGCAACTCTGTCCAGCCAAAACTTGCACTTGGAATACTTAGCATACAACCGATGCTTCCTCAAGATCTCCAACACTGTCCTCAAGTGCGATGCATGCTCCTCCTCTGACTTTGAGTAGATCAGAATGTCTGGTTGACTCGGAAAACGCGTAAGTGCACGCCTTCCACTCCCAAGCGTAGGAGTGTCAATGGAATAAAAATAACTGGTGAGTACCGGGTCGGATCACAGGGACAAGTCGTTCTATATTCACAAGTTTGATCGACAAAGAAAGATAAAGCTTTTACAACCACCTCACTACGTGGATGGAAGTGTGGAGGAAAGTCGTGGTGAAACCAAAAAAATCTATCCTAAGTGGCTAGGGTTAGAGAGCCAAAGGGGATTTAGGATAGCTAGGCGAGGAGCATGGGTCGTGGGTTTGTTTAGATTGGCATTAATTAAGCTCTAATTACCACGTATAACTCAATTGGTCATCCGGCTAAGGAAGCCCAATCGGAAAGTTTAGCTTTCATGAATGCGAAATATTGCAATAGGGATGGACGATTCATCGAAGCACTAATCAAATTAAGAGCATGGTATTTTCTCAAATTGTGCCCTCTTGGGACTTAGCCAATCAAATTGTGCCTAATGAAACATCCAACATTAACATTCAAAATGAGCAAGAGGCAATTAGGGCAAAAATTAACATCCAACTTCAATGAGTCACAACACAAGCATCCAACACTACTCAATCATACTAACCAAAATGATATTCATAAACAAATTCATCAAGGTTCAATACAAAGAGAGATATCAAAAATTACACAAGAAAAGAGGGAAGATATCACCAATCTCTCAAGAAATGAGGCTTCCCTCTCACTTGGGCACCTCCTCCAAGCTTCCCAAGCTCCAATGGCCTCCTTCCCTAGCCCTAGCCCTAATGGGGAAGAAGAACCCCCAAAGAAACCCTAAAATTGCCCAAAAAACGCAAGAGAAACCCCCAAAACCGAGAGCCTCCATCAATTTTCGCACAGCAGGCCACTTACCCCAGAAAATCGGGCCCAACAATAAATCTTGTGCAAACCGGGGGGGCGGGATGAAATTTTCCGCACAAAAAATGGGGCTGCATCATAAAATAGGGGGCCCAGCGTAAAATTTTTGCAACCTGGGGGGCGGGATGTAATTATCCAGCTACATATTTTTTCTTCCTTCCAGAATTTACAGAAATGCCATTCTAGCTCCAAAAATCTCCAAAAATAGCCCGAAATTCCAGAAAATTATGGAAAAAATCTAGAAAATCTAGAAAAATTCCAGGAGTACTTGAAAAATAGGAGAAACAAAAATTAGCTCACAAAAACCACATTTTATGTATAAAATAGAGATAGGCTTAAATAAATCACGATATCACAAATACGCCCGTATCAAGCCACAATAAACACAATATTCACATAAAATGACCGAAAATGGGGGAGAAATTTGCAATTTATATCCCGAATCAATGTCGTCAATGAAGATAACGACAAACTTGTCTAAAAAGTCATAGAAGATCAGATTCATCATCTTCATAAAAACTGCGGGTGCGTTGGTTACACTGAAAGGCATAAACACGAACTCGTAGTGTCCATATTTCATCCTGAATGCTGTCTTCGGAACATCCTCCTTCCTCACCTTCAGCTGATGATAACCGCTCCTCAGATCCAACTTAGAGAATACCCTCGATCCTCCAAGCTGATCAAAGATGTCATCTATACGAGGCAGCGGATATCGATTCTTGACGGTCACCGCATTCAACTCCCGGTAGTCCACACACATGCGACACGAACCGTCCTTCTTCTTCACCAGCAAGACCGGTGCTCCCCACAGAGACACACTGGGATGAATGTAACCCTTCTGAAGAAGTTCGTCCAGCTGCTTCCGCAATTCTTCCAATTCTGCTGGTGCCATGCGATAGGGCGCCTTCGAAAAAGGCTGCGCTCCCGGAATAAGATCGATCGAAAACTCGAGAGCTCGATCGGGCGGCAATCCAGACATCTCCTCGGGGAAGACGTCGTCGAAGTCACGCACCATCGCTGGTCTACTGACCGGCGCCCCGTTTACGGTATGGGCGCGGTGTCGTTTTACCGCAAGTGCACGGTTAGTGTAGTGTGCGGGTTTATCGAACTCAGGGAGGTGGATGGCTTGAGTGGCTACTAGCCTCGCCTAGGTTGTGTACTAGCTACGCGGATGATATGGGTGAAGTGTAGAAATAAAAGAAAGAAATGAAAATGACACAAAATGAATCCCCGCTAACACGGGCTAGAGCACTCATGACACTTGGCATTTGACTTGACCCAGGGTGAGACATTGCCCCAAAAGGTGGTACCTAGCGTCCATGGCCCGATATTCCGGTCGGTGCCAAGCATGCTAGGCCTACCCGGTTCCGGACGGTGGGCATTCCCATGTCCATTAACACCTTCCGCAACTGGGAGCATTAAGGCCACAATGATATCTCCCAACACTTCATCCAAGCCGTTCCCACGTGCGAGGACTCCATGTCTACACTAGGGGCGTGAGCTATGGCTAGAGAGTCAACCGCTAAGTTTATTCCCCCTTGGCCCGACGGTCAGAGGCGGTCTTTCTCCCGCCAATGACAATGAAACACCCCCGCGTAACCCTAATGGCCAAATAGGTCAAATGCGATTTCTAGCAATACATCGAAGCGGATCTTGACAGGACAAGCACCGGACCCCAATCCCCAACACATCTAGTGTGTTGCCATACGAATTGGACCCAGATTGCTAGAAATCCCCATTGACGCATTTCATCGAACAGATGCCATGCAACCAAGTCAAATGAAACAACCAAGCATTAATCCTACCCTAACCCGTTTTAGGGTTCATCAATACTACTCCATGATGAAAAACATATAAACAAACAACACAAAAGACATACTAAACATTCATCATGAAGCAAAAGAAATACAACACAAAAAATGGAGAACAAGAGAAAGAAATACTTATCTTGATTTTGAACTTCCAATCCAATACAAGACTTATTACAAAGACCTAATCTAAACTACCCTAAGCTTCACAAGAGAAGGGGCAAAAAGCCCTAAAAAACTCAAGAAGAACTTCCTCAAAGTCGTGCTCCAACTTCCCTTTTATAAGCCCCCTCAAAACCCAACCGGTTCGGGTCCAAAACTGTCGAAACAGGCCCACCCGATCGGGTGGACTAAACAGAGAGCTCAAATTCGCAGAAAGAGATCTCACCCGGTCGGTTGACAAGTCAACCGATCGGGTGAAATGAAAATTCAGACTGCTGCCAATTTCAGCACACAGCCGCGCTCAGAAAATTCCAGAAAAATCTAGAAAAATCGAATTTGGGCATGCGACCTATCGTTAGAAAGCTAACGACGATGCCGACGCTAGAAAAATAAGAGATCACCCAAAATACTTCTGGAATGATAGCAGATCTTCAATGAATGAGCAGCGATGCGCAAAGGCGGAAGAAAAGGCCACCCGATCGGTTGAAACATCAACCGATCGGGTGAGCCGCTTGTTGCTTTGGCCGTCGGGCTTCGGGAGCTTCAACCGGTCGCTGAGGAGAACTGGTGGCATGACCGGGTCGTCGTTTGGGAAACTTCAGCTTCAGATGAACCGATCGGGTGAGCTATCACCCGATCGGTTGGAATTAAGCTCCAACTTCCCGAGAACTCTGTTGGGATGAACCGGTCGGCGAACCGGTCGGTTGACTTTGCACTTTGCTCCAACTTCAGTCCGGGTCGTGCACGCGTGCATCACCCGATCGGTTGGCTGTGTCCAACCGATCGGGTGGGGGCTGAAAAGTGGCAATCTTGGTCGTTTGACCCCCTGGATCACGCGTAACCCCTCCCGTTGCTCTGGGGACTCATGATATCGTCGTTTTATGTCCCAAATGCTGTAAATTCCTGCAAAACACGAAAAACACGGAAAAGTGAAAGAAAACGAGAAAATACGAGAAAACGAATAAAAGACGGCGAAAAACACGGGGAAACACAAAAGAAAACGTGCGTGAATATATGAAATATAAACGCACGTCAAAATCCCCCAAGCTGAACTCTTCCTCGTCCTCGAGGAAGACGAGTGAGAGTAGGAGCTCGGAGGGAGAAAATAGAGAGGAAGAAAGAAAAAGAAAACTCTAATGAAGGATCCTGTCCAAAACAAAGTTAGGATCGATAATTAAAGTGGAGACTTACGCTTGCGTATGCGGAACGATAGTCTCGGAACTTTGCCTTCGGATTCGCCACGACGGATCGAGTCTTCTCACGAACGGAGTAAGGCTACTAATCCACAATCTAAATCTCTATTTTAGATTAAGAACTTGGAAGGAGGGAGAGGAAATATTTCTGCAGAGCTTCGCTATGAAGAAGATGCATGCATGAATTTCATGCAAATGTGTAAGGAAAATGGCTACCCTTGGGTCTTATTTATAGCCCCCAAGGTAGTTATTTTAGGGTAAGTTGTTCCTTTGGAACAACTTAATTAAGGTGTACCATGATGCATGGCACATTATAAGCTTAAGTTGTACCATATGCATGGTACAACATAAGCTTAAGATATTCCCCCTTTATTAGCCATATGTCGCATGCACTTATGCATATATAATGCGACTTTCCCGCTCATACAGAGATTCTCTCCGCAAGGGAACAGATTCCCTTTGCACATGACTTCGTGTGCGCGACGTTCGAGGTCCGTATTCCCTCGTACATCCCCCACAAGGGTGTACAAACGTCTTCCATATCCAACATCTCCCACTCACACTTGAGGGGATTGTAAGAGAACGTCTTTCCCTTAGTTCTTTCATCTATCATACCGAGAAATAGACCGTGCGACCGTCATGCGCGTAGAGTCTGTTGTTGTGCACTTGTTAGAGATACACAACGACCTCGAAGGTGCAAAGTTGAGTAGTTCAACGCATGCTTTACCCTAGATTATTTCTTCACATTTCTTATACTTTATATTCAACAATTGAATCCCATCTGGATTACAATTGGCTGGCCAGCTTTGAATCATTAAAGTCCAAATGTGAATATGAAATCAATCTTCCTCTTCTTGTGAACCTTCTGATCTTGACTTGATTCGCTTTTCTAACGTGCCCCGCCGAGCCGAATTACCATAGCCCATTAGTAACACGCTAAGATAGCAATCATCTCGTCAAATCTAAAGGAACCAATTGGAGTCCTTGAGGGTAAGTGTTAAGACCCGTATGGCCTTTGAGTCTCACATAATAGCAAACACTATTGCTACTAACTCAGTGGTCGAAATGCATACGTGGTATGAACACGTATTACAACATCACTCCTTTCCCAGGGAGAGTATGTCTTAATGATGTTGTACGGATGAAAAGATCAGACACCACAGTGCCTATCTTTTTGAGTCCCCATACTACTCGTGAAATACTCACGGACTCTCATCCTGCATAAGACAGATATGATTTAAAAAATCCAATGAGATCTTTATATCCTCGTGATACAGATCTCAGATCTTTTGTAAGCATCCGTATGATGTAGATCTTTTATTCGACTATATTGTTTAAGTCATGACTCTAAATCATTTGTCTAATGATTTTGACTTTAAACTAGTCACATCTCTATCTTATCCATCTGATAAGATAAGGCGGTTGCTCATGTGAGAGAGCCAACCTTAATCTGTCCGACATACACACAATAAAATAGCTGAGACTTAAACACAAATGTTTAAAATCATTTGTAAGAAACTTGTATGCAATATATAAAAGAACTTCTTCCTTTTATTAAACTTTGATCTTCTATAGACATGGGAAATATTACATGATACAGCTCAGCACCTACGCATTCCCATAGATGATAAGTGTTTAAAAAACACATCTCTGGGGATCGCCTTAGTAAGGGGATCCGCTATCATCTCATGCGTGGATATGTATCCTATGTCTACTTCCTTCCGTTTGTCATAATCCTTCGCAAACTTGAATCGAATGTCAATGTGTTTGGTCTTACAATGAAATTTAGGATCTTTGACATAGGCAATCGAAGCTTGACTATCACTGTATATAGGAACAGTGCTCGAGTCAGAGGCATTCGTCAGCCTGTCTAAGAATTTCCTAAGCCAAACAGCTTCTTGGACCGCCATGCTGAATGCTACGAACTCGGCTTCCATGGTTGATAGAGCGATGCAGGTTTGTTTCTTGCTGCTCCAGGATATTGCACCATTCCCGAGTAAGAAAACAAAGCCTGAGGTAGATCTTCGCTCGTCGAGATCACCCGCCCAATCAGCATCGGTATAGCCTTCGAGTCTCAAGGTATTGCCTTGATAGCATAACGCATAGTCCGCAGTCCCTTTGAGGTATCTTAATATCCTCTTCACCGCTTTCCAGTGTGCCTGCCCTGGGTTGGATTGGTAACGGCTTACCATACCAACAGCATAGCAAATGTCGGGTCTAGTACACATCATGGCGTACATCAGACTCCCGACAGCACTGGAGTATGGAACTTTTTCCATAGCTTTCTTTTCTTTTGGATCTTTGGGACACATCTCCAAACATAGACCCTCGCCTTTGCTTATTGGAGTATCAATTGGCTTGCAGTCCTGCATATTAAACCGTTCTAAAACTTTCTTTATATACGTCTCTTGAGAGAGAGAAAGAAGTTTCTTGGAACGATTCCTTGAGATCTTAACCCCAAGGATATATGCAGCTTCACCCATGTCTTTCATCTCAAAGACGGATGAAAGCCAAGTTTTGATATCCAAGATAAGACGCTTATCATTTCCGGCTATAAGTATGTCATCTACATAAAGAGACATAATTACATACTTGTTTTTAATCCTCTTAATATATACGCAATTGTCTTCGTCGAGCATGGAGAATCCATACGACAAAACAACTTCTTGAAAGCGCATATACCACTGCCTTGAGGATTGTTTAAGACCATATATGGATTTACGAAGTTTACAAACCTTATGTTTGTTTTCTTCTTGTACGAACCCGTTTGGTTGTTCCATGTAGATCTCCTCATCTAGTTCTCCGTTAAGAAAGGCAGTCTTTACATCCATCTGATGTAATTCGAGGTCCAAACAAGCCACCATTGCCAGAATTAAGCGAATCGAGGTAAAACGCACGACAGGAGAGAAAGTCTCTTCGTAGTCTATTCCTTCATGTTGCGTGAAACCTTTCGCAACAAGGCGAGCTTTATATTTCTCGATGGAGCCATCAGCCTTATGCTTGATTTTGAGAACCCACTTGTTCCCAATGGCTCTACGTCCCTTAGGTAAATCAACCAAGTCCCAGACTTGGTTTGTTTTCATGGATTGAAGTTCTTCTTCCATTGCCGCTATCCATTTATCTTTAGCAGGGCATGTGACGGCCTGTTTGAAGTTTGCAGGTTCGTCATCATCTTGTAGTAATGTCATGAATGTTTGAGGAAATTCATCCTCAAATCTCAGAGGTGTTAGCCTCGTTCGATTACTACGTCTTGTTTGAGTTTGATCACTCCCACTTGGAATGACATCACTCCCACTTGGAATAACATCACTCCCACTCGGATTAGGATTGGTATCGTTCGTATCATCCATTGGTGAAGTTTGAAACGTATTTTCTTCTTCACCAAGGATTCTCCCACTCGAACGTTCCGATCCTTCTTGATCCCAAGTCTCAAACAAGGATAAGTCTTGACTTATCTCACCCTGTCTTGGAAACTCTTTTTCCAAGAAGACAACATCCCTCGATTCGAATTCTATTAGACCCCCATTGTCCTCTTGACCGACGAAAACATATCCTTTGGAGTTTTCAGCGTATCGGATGAAGATACACTTCCTCCCACGTGGCCCAAGTTTGCCATATTTGTGAGAGGATAAATGTGCGTAAGAGGCACAACCCCAAGGTTTTAGAATGTTTAAGTCTGGAGTTCTATTGTTCCACAACTCATAAGGAGTAGAACTTACCGACTTCGAGGGTACACGGTTTAAGATGAATGCTGCCGTCAATAATGCGTCACCCCAAAAGGTGATAGGCAAATTTGCCTGAGACATCATTGATCGGACCATTTCCATCAATGTCCTATTCCTTCTTTCCGCAACACCGTTTTGTTGCGGAGTGTAAGGCATAGTTACCTGATGTACTATGCCTTTTTCATCACAAAGTTCCTTAAAACTTATTGATTGATATTCACCGCCCCTATCGGTTCGCAAAACCTTAATCTTGCGATCTAATTGATTCTCCACCAAACTCATATAGTTTTTAAAGCAAGCCAAAGCTTCACTTTTGTGGGATATCAAATAGATATGTCCGAAACGGGTGAAGTCATCAATGAATGTGATGAAATAGGACTTCCCGTGTCTTGTCTTAACATTCATTGGACCGCAAATGTCCGAATGGATAAGCTGTAATGGAACTTCGGCCCTTGTGCCAGTTCCAAACGGCTTGCGACAAGTTTTCCCTACAAGACAATGTTCGCAAGTTGACATTTCAACTTTTGAAACATTAGATAGCAAGCCACTTTTGGCAAGTCTATCCATTCTAGTTGGTCCAATATGACCAAGTCTTGCATGCCAACAAATGATTTCAGACTCAGAGTTAGAAGCATTTGTCAAATGAAAACTTTCATTAATGGAAGAAGCAACATCATACATTGTATTTAAAACAATTAATCCATTACAAACATTACCAGAACCAATCAAAGAATTATTACAAACAAGGTCAACACATTGTTTATAGAACCTCCACTCATAATCTAAAGACATTAACATGACCACGGAAACGATATTCCTTCTAATATCTGGAGCAAAGAGGACGTCGTGCAATAATAAAGTCCGGCCGTTGTCGAGAACTAGCTTGCATGTTCCGACGCCTTTGACTTCAACACGTGTGTTTTTGCCGACGTATATCCACTTTGTTCCTTGAGTTATCTTTCGATACTCTACGAAGAACCTTCTGTCCTTCGCAACGTGGTCTGTGGCCCCTGAATCAATCAACCAAAAATAGTTAGATTCAGCAAGAAACACGGAACTAGAAACACATATGTAACTAGCCCTACAAGTTACCTTGTCACTTCCATCCGTACACTTACGGGCGAAGTGACCGTACTTGTTGCACTTAAAGCACTTGATCTTCTTCAAGTTTTTCTTCTTTGAGTGCACATTCTTTTGCCACTTTTTGTTCTTTGTCTTCTTTGAGGTCTCCGGTTCTTGCTTACGTTCGTTCACAAACCTTAAGCGTTTCCGCTTATTTCCTCCATGTGAGGAACTAGCGGCCACGTGCACTTCTGCACTTGGTTTTGCGGCTTGAATCCGCTCTTCCTCGAGTTCGAGGTGTTTCGAAACATCGCTTAAAGTTTTAATGCATTCATTATGAGTGAGATGCATTTTCATGTTATCCCAGCTATCTGGGAGTGAACGAATGACCGCTTGGATCTGCTGTTCGTCAGACAGCGTAACACCCGCATCCTTTAATTCAGATATAAGATTCGCCATGTGGCGGAGATGCTTTTTCATAGAATGATCTCGCCGCATCTTGTACGAATCAAATTGAATATTCAAGGAGCGGAGTTTGGTAACCGAAGTTCCACCAAACTTTATCTCTAGCTCAGACCATATGTCTTTAGCTAGGTCGAATTCCCGAAATAGGCGCATTATGTCATTGTCCATCGCGGACAGTAACGTAATACGTGCTATTTTGTTCTTTCGAGTCCAAGTGTCATAAGCTTCCCGGTCCCTTTTGTGTTGGGCCGTATTGCCCAACTCAGGTTCTACCATTATGTTTTGGAGTGTTTCGAGCACATCTTGCTCCTCCAAAACATATTGGATCTTTATTGACCAAAGTTTATAATTGTCGCCGTTGAGCTTTTCACCTTTGTTAAGCTCTGCGACAATATTCTTAGAAGCGGTAGACATTTTCGATTCAAAAAACTGCAAAGAGAATGAAAAACACGATCAAAATTCTATGCATAAAGTTTCAATTCTTTAAACACTTGATAAGTTCCTTGGATGCGTTGAAATGTTACTCTAGAATCGAGAAGTTCACTACGTTCCCAACTACCATCTAGTAGTAACTTTCAAAGTATCCCTCTTACTTATCTCAAGTAAAAAGAAATCAGAAATAATACCCGTATGGTATTAGCAGCGGAAAATCACTTTGAAAAACTTATCTTTCAAAATAGAATAGGTGAGAATTAGCGCAAAGAAATTTAACGCAACAATTGCCAAGCCACGAGACCTGTTCTACACACCCATGGGTTAGATAACCATGGCCGGATCGTGGTAGGACTTGGAATTCTAAATTGCGCTATCCCGATTTAAGGACGGGACATAACCTATTTGAAAAACATCTTTTTTCAAAAATTTTGAAAGCACGTTGGCTAATCTCCGTAGAGTAGAGCACAACGTCACAAGTACATTGGCTAATCTCCGTAGAGTAGAGCACAATGACATGGCTAATCTCGCATGAAGTAGAGCACTATGGCTAATCTTCAAGGAGTAGAGCCCAAAATGAAAAACTTCATTAAAACGTTAGTCCCGTATGAACTATTCGGCACTGTGGTTAGCCCCGTATGGACTAATCTTACACATTCGAGTTTGACCAAGTCCATTTGTTACCCCGTATGGGTCATCTGGCAAGTTTACAATCGACCCAGACCATTTGTCGGATTGGTCGACCAAAAACACAAAATTGGTCGACCAATTTTCGAATTCAACTTCTTCCCGGTCAAGGCCTCTGCCCTGACCCGGGCTTGGCCAAAGGCCGGCCAGGGCCTCTGCCCTGGCCGGCCAGGGGGCCTGGCCCCCCTCGGCCAGGGCCGGCCAGGCCCTGGCCTCTGCCAGGGCCGGCCGGCCAGGCCCTGGCCACTGCCAGGGCCGGCCGGCCAGGCCACTGGCCGGGGCCAGGGCTCCTGCCCTGGCCTCGGCCAGGCCCTGGCCTGAGGCCAGGGCGCCGGCCCTGGCCTCTGCCAGGGCCGGCAGGCCGCTGGCCGGGGCCAGGGCTCCTGCCCTGGCCTCGGCCAGGCCCTGGCCTGAGGCCAGGGCACCGGCCCTGGCCTCTGCCAGGGCCGGCCTGGCCACTGCCAGGGCCGGCCTGGCCGGCAAGGCTCTGCCAAGGCCGGCCACTGCCGGCCTGGCCCTTGGCCGGCCACTGCCAGCCTGGCCATGGCCGGCCATGGCTTGGCCATGGCCGGTCATGGCCAAGGCCATTCGGCGTTGGCCGGCCATGGCCCCTTTGGCCATGGCCGGCCATCCCCTTTAAACGGGGTTGCCGCACTCAATCCTCCCCCTTGATGGGGTGGTCGCCGGTGGTTATTGGCCGTAGCCAACCCCCTCCGCATGGGGAGAGGGGATGCATGGCCTTCATAGCCCATTTGGCCATGGTGCACATGCCCCAAATTTTCCTCTTACCCGATGGAAATAACTTCCATCATCTTCCTCGATGAAGCACCCGTTCGTCGATGAAGTTAGTTATTGCCTAATGGCCGTGTGCCAAAAATGACTAACGTACTACGTGAACGGTCGGTTCTTCCCGTCACGGAGAGTTCCTACCATATCCGTAATGATAGGAGACCCTAACGTGAAAAGAACAACCGCTGCGTTCTCTCCGTCACGAAGCGTTCCTACTATATCCGTAATAGTAGGAGACCCATTCGTGAAAAAGACAACGACTCGTTCGTAGTTTCGACGGGGCGGTGGATTGACCGGGGCGAACCCATATGGCTCCGATACCAATGAAGGATCCTGTCCAAAACAAAGTTAGGATCGATAATTAAAGTGGAGACTTACGCTTGCGTATGCGGAACGATAGTCTCGGAACTTTGCCTTCGGATTCGCCACGACGGATCGAGTCTTCTCACGAACGGAGTAAGGCTACTAATCCACAATCTAAATCTCTATTTTAGATTAAGAACTTGGAAGGAGGGAGAGGAAATATTTCTGCAGAGCTTCGCTATGAAGAAGATGCATGCATGAATTTCATGCAAATGTGTAAGGAAAATGGCTACCCTTGGGTCTTATTTATAGCCCCCAAGGTAGTTATTTTAGGGTAAGTTGTTCCTTTGGAACAACTTAATTAAGGTGTACCATGATGCATGGCACATTATAAGCTTAAGTTGTACCATATGCATGGTACAACATAAGCTTAAGATATTCCCCCTTTATTAGCCATATGTCGCATGCACTTATGCATATATAATGCGACTTTCCCGCTCATACAGAGATTCTCTCCGCAAGGGAACAGATTCCCTTTGCACATGACTTCGTGTGCGCGACGTTCGAGGTCCGTATTCCCTCGTACATCCCCCACAAGGGTGTACAAACGTCTTCCATATCCAACATCTAAATCCTAGATCGTCCGTCAGAGCCAACAAAAATAAAAAACGACACACCAAGCAAGCAAACGTCAAATCACACCACTAAACCTAGGAAAACGAGTCCAAATAAGTGTCGTGGGCCCACGCGGTGAAGCGCGAGTGAGTGCAGTCGTGTGCTAGCAAATGGTGTCGCTTTCTACAATGTGCTATGAGACTCGATATACACAAATCCAAGATATGACCCAAATATCGATTCGAATTGAATTAAGCGGCGAATATATAGTTCAAGCATGCATGAGAATAGAGAGAATCGAAACATATCATGCGTCGGGGACTCCACAACTGGGGTTAAGGAAATCACGCCACTATAGCCTAGATATTAGCTAAAAAGTTCCTAAGCCAAGTGTTTTCGATAACGATAGGGGTTGAGATGATGTGGAGTAGAACACTCGGTGCAAATTCTCGCCTTCCCTTTATTCTCGGTAAGTAGGAAAAAATATTCACACAGAAATTTTTTTTGTTTTGTTTTGGGCATTTGTATTTTTTTTGGCTTTTCGGCTATACAAAATTTTTCTTTCTTTCTCTTTTTGAGTTTTTCTTTTCTCTTTTTTTTTTGAATTTTTGGATATTGGGATATTTACATGTGTACTCTCCCAAGTGGGAGAACGGTACACGACGAGGGGATTTGCATCAAGTAAAAAAAAGAAATCGGAATCTAAATACTTGGGCAAAGGAAACTATTCTCGCTAATTGGAGCATGGGCTAAATGAGTTATCCTAGTCCTTAGTTGTGGAATCCCGACACATGCGAAATGAAGTACACGATATATATATATATATATATATATATATATATAGCATGCAGAAGCAGACAGGGAAAATAAATTCCGCATATTCAAATCGAAGCATGATAATCTAGGGGTCATCCAAGGGTAGGTATATAAAACAATATCACAAAGTAGAAGCACACTATAAGCTAGATACGACACACGGCTCACATAAAAGCAAAGTGGACCCACGAAGCGTGAAATGCAAGAGGACTCGATATCCTAGGGTTAGTGAATGTGATTATCGAAGCCGTGCAAGGTGCGCGTGTGATTTTCGTGGCAATTCATCATAGGGTTCATCTCTGGGAGAAAGAGATAAAAAGAAGAAAAGAAAAAAAAGAAAAAAAAAGAAAAACACGGAGAAAAACGACTCAAATAATGAAGAAAAAGAGACAAATGACGCACGAAGTGCGACTCCCCCAAGCTGAAACTTGCATTGTCCTCAATGCAATAGTAGTGAATACGGGAGGGCAATGAAAATGTAGGGGAGTTACGCACCGACACAAAAAATGAAAAACACGAAAAATACACGAACGAAACTGGAAAATAAAGAAAAAGAAAAATACAGAATAAAAGATATAAAACGCAACGAAGGACTCAAAGACATAAACACACGACAACGACACACGAAAAAATGCACACAAAAGTCGATTTCCCCCAAGCTGAATATGACAATGCTAGCAAAATGATATGATCAATGTGATGCAGAAATATGCTAGGGGAAAATCGGAAAAGAAAGAAATCAGAATGCAGGAGAGACAGTCTGCTCGTTCTCCTCGGAAGAGGATGAGGGGTGAAATGATAGAAGGGCACGACATGAAGGGTTATTAAGATGCAAAAGCAAATCCTAGATACGCTCCCCTTGCTAATGAGAGGAGACGAGATTATTCAAATCTAAACTAGAAAGCGGTAAATTTTTACACTACTGGATTAGGATACACCTGAGCAGAGGCGGATCCAAGATCTGAAGTGGGGCAGGTAGCTGCTCTAACTGCTCCTTCTGTGGCTCCGCCAGAAGCGCTGTGCCACGTGTGCCAATGGACCCAAGCAATGCACCTCCAAGCATCCTTAGTAGGTATCCACCTGTGACCTGCAAAGGACGAGGTGCATTAGCCCATGGCAAGAAATTATTTCCCAAAATAAATGTATCCCAGAGATAGTCGCCGGTAAATGATGGTAAAATATATGAAATGTGGCAAACACTCCCTGGAAATGGTATGCTATCCTCTGTGGTAGCGACGATCAAATCCCCGCTCTCCATGTGAAGTTGCTCTCCAGGTGGTGACACACCGCAGCATACCTCAAGGGAAGTCGATCCTGTGTCCTGTGAGAGATATGGTGTGTCAAAAATATATAAGTCTAAAGGAATAGGACGTGAAAAGCGAGACTTAAATGTGGAGTGAGAGTGAGTATGAAAATCTCCCTGAAGAGGGGCAATATGCTCAAGTAGATGCTCAGCCGCAGAAGAAGTGGAGCGTGACGGTAGAGGTAGATGTGGCTCGGGCTCCATGAAGTGGACGATCGTATCCAAGCCCTCATGCACATCCTCCTCGACGATATGCTCATGCTCCTCCATCTGCCCAATGTCCTGAATGACATCCTCATGGTTGACCACCGACCAAGGAGGAAGCTATGACAGAGATGGCTGTGGAGGTGGATGTGGAGCGGACCCCTCGTATGTGGTTGTGGTGTCCTCGGCCTCACGCACATCCTCCTCGCCGGTATGCATAATCTCTGTAAACTCCTCAGTGCTCTCATATGACTCATGTGGGGTATCCAAATCAAGACAAGAAATCTCTCCCACAGATCCTAGATAAATCTCCCCATCCTCACTATCATCATCAAAAAATGCTTCGTCATCCAAGTGGTAGTGATGGAAAAATGGGGTATCGGCTTGAGATGTGTCTATGGTGGCCGATGGCATGGTGGTCTCAACCATGAAAGTGGGTATATCCTCTCCTTCATCCCCTCTCCTCGGTGTCGGCTCGGTGATTGGTACCATTAAGTTTTGTAATATTTGGCCTTGGTTAAACATGGCACTTTCAAGGAGAGACACGAGGCTTGATTCTTCTTGTGTTTGTGGAGGGGTATAAGGTTGAGGAAATGGATGGGAGGTGTTTGGGCTAAGGTTGTGGGAAAATGTTTGGCCTTGGAGTGGGGGGAGGCTCTCAAGCGTAAATGGGCAATCATAATACACATGCCCCGCCATCCCACATGTCTCACAAACCACAACCGAATAAGGATTGTATCCTCCCATCTGAGCATCGAAATTTGATCTCCACATGGTTACACCAAATATACCTGGACAACAAAAATAAGAAAACTAGAGAGGAGCGTCAATAGTACAAGAAAATAACAAAAAGATAATATAATGGTGGGGGAAAAATTTCTTGGTTATTGAATTTTTTTTTAAAATATTTTTTTTTGTTTTTATGCGCAGTCTAACGAACCCAAGCTAAGCTAATATCAAACCGAACGCCTCCCCGGCAACGGTGCCAAAAACTTGACCGGCGCCCCGTTTACGGTATGGGCGCGGTGTCGTTTTACCGCAAGTGCACGGTTAGTGTAGTGTGCGGGTTTATCGAACTCAAAGAGGTGGATGGCTTGAGTGGCTACTAGCCTCGCTTAGGTTGTGTGCTAGCTACGCGGATGATATGGGTGAAGTGTAGAAATAAAAGAAAGAAATGAAAATGACACAAAATGAATCCCCGCTAACACGGGCTAGAGCACTCATGACACTTGGCATTTGACTTGACCCAGGGTGAGACATTGCCCCAAAAGGTGGTACCTAGCGTCCATGGCCCGATATTCCGGTCGGTGCCAAGCACGCTAGGCCTACCCGGTTCCGGACGATGGGCATTCTCATGTCCATTAACACCTTCCGCAACTGGGAGCATTAAGGCCACAATGATATCTCCCAACACTTCATCCAAGCCGTTGCCACGCGCGAGGACTCCATGTCTACACTAGGGGCGTGAGCTATGGCTAGGGAGTCAACCGCCAAGTTTATTCCCCCTTGGCCCGATGGTCAGAGGCGGTCTTTCTCCCGCCAATGACAATGAAACACCCCCGCGTAACCCTAATGGCCAAATAGGTCAAATGCGATTTCTAGCAATACATCGAAGCGGATCTTAACAGGACAAGCACCGGACCCCAATCCCCAACACATCTAGTGTGTTGCCATACGAATTGGACCCAGATTGCTAGAAATCCCCATTGACGCATTTCATCGAACACATGCCATGCAACCAAGTCAAATGAAACAACCAAGCATCAATCCTACCCTAACCCGTTTTAGGGTTCATCAATACTACTCCATGATGAAAAACATATAAACAAACAACACAAAAGACATACAAACATTCATCATGAAGCAAAAGAAATACAACACAAAAAATGGAGAACAAGAGAAAGAAATACTTATCTTGATTTTGAACTTCCAATCCAATACAAGACTTATTACAAAGACCTAATCTAAACTACCCTAAGCTTCACAAGAGAAGGGACAAAAAGCCCTAAAAACTCAAGAAGAACTTCCTCAAAGTCGTGCTCCAACTTCCCTTTTATAAGCCCCCTCAAAACCCAACCGGTTCGGGTCCAAAACTGTCGAAACAGGCCCACCCGATCGGGTGGACTAAACAGAGAGCTCAAATTCGCAGAAAGAGATCTCACCCGGTTGGTTGACAAGTCAACCGATCGGGTGAAATGAAAATTCAGACTGCTGCCAATTTCAGCACACAGCCGCGCTCAGAAAATTCTAGAAAAATCTAGAAAAATCGGATTTGGGCATGCGACCTATCGTTAGAAAGCTAACGACGATGCCGACGCTAGAAAAATAAGAGATCACCAAAATCCTTCTGGAATGATAGCAGATCTTCAATGAATGAGCAGCGGTGCGCAAAGGCGGAAGAAAAGGCCACCCGATCGGTTGAAACATCAACCGATCGGGTGAGCCGCTTGTTGCTTTGGCCGTCGGGCTTCGGGAGCTTCAACCGGTCACTGAGGAGAACGGGTGGCATGACCGGGTCGTCGTTTGGGAAACTTCAGCTTCAGATGAACCGATCGGGTGAGATATCACCCGATCGGTTGGAATTAAGCTCCAACTTCCCGAGAACTCTGTTGGGATGAACCGGTCGGCGAACCGGTCGGTTGACTTTGCACTTTGCTCCAACTTCAGTCCGGGTCGTGCACGCGTGCATCACCCGATCGGTTGGCTGTGTCCAACCGATCGGGTGGGGGCTGAAAAGTGGCAATCTTGGTCGTTTGACCCCCTGGATCACGTGTGACCCCTCCCGTTGCTCCGGGGACTCATGATATCGTCGTTTTATGTCCCAAATGCTGTAAATTCCTGCAAAACACGGAAAACACGGAAAAGTGAAAGAAAACGAGAAAATACGAGAAAACGAATAAAAGACGGCGAAAAACACGGGGAAACACAAAAGAAAACGTGCGTGAATATATGAAATATAAACGCACGTCATCTACACTGCTCCATCTGCATAGCAACAATCTCCACCAGCTTGGCCCGAAACTTGACCAGACCAAGCGAACTGCTGCCACGGCTGAACTCGTACACCGGATTGCCAGGAATCTCGAACACCACCTTCTTCCTCCAACAATCGATCGTGGCGTAGAAACTCCCAAGCCAGTCCATCCCAAGAACGGCATCATAGTTGATGATGTCGAGGACGATGAAATCAGCATAGAGTTCATGTCCACAGACCACCAAAGGGTAAGAATTGCAACCACGATGCACCGAGATCACGCCATTTCCTGTAACGATATCCCAACTCTTGGGAAGAGGGGTACTTGACAAGGAATGCTTCTCCACGAAGCTCCGGGAAATAATGCACATCGATGCACCAGAGTCGAAGAGGACTCGTGCAGGAAATATGCAAACCAAAACCACACCTAACAAGCAATCTAACAATCAAATCCTATTCTAGCAAGCATAAAAAGCAACCAACAAATTCCAACAAACAAGACTAACTAAGAAAAGAAACAACTAGACTGAGGGTTACCTGCAATAACCTCATCCTCGGTCTCAGCCTCCAATGCAGTCATCAGGAAAGCCTGCCTCCTGGACTGAACAGCCTGCTGAAAAGCCTGCCTCTGCGGAACGAGAGGCGCTCCACATCCAGCAGGTACAGGTGCCCTCTGCTGCAACGGCTGAGCTGCAACAAGTCCCTTCCACGGCTGCTTGGACTTCGGGCAGTCCCTCATGGCATGCGCAGGATCACCACAAACCACGCACTGTCCCAACATCTTCCGGCATTGATCATTGACATGCCCAGTCTTGCCACAGAAATGGCAAGTCTTCTGAGTAGGAGGTCCTCCTGGTCTCTTGAACTGTACCTGCTGATTGGGCCTGAACCCTGGTCTCATCACTGCCCTGGCCTGCTCCACATGCCTCTTCCCAGCTCCAGAAGCACATCCTCTCTTCTGGTTCACAATCAGCTCCTACCTCTTCGCTGCAATCAAAACCTTCTGATAGGACTCCAAATCAGAAGAAGTCACGAAGCTCTGAAGATCCAAAGAGAGCCCCTGCAGAAACCTCTGGGCCCTCTCATCAGCATCCTGCACCATCTTCGATGCAAAACAACTCAGCCTGGTGAACTTCTGGTGGTACTGATCCACCGTCAAGCTCCCCTGCTTCAGGTCGATGAAGCGTTGCACCATTTCCCTCCTGGCAGCCTTCGGAAAGTACTCCTTATCGAATCTGGACTTGAAAGTAACCCAAGATATCGGCTCCTCCAGCATCTCCTCCTCTGCATCCCACCAGTTTCGAGCATTATCCCTAAGCTGCCTCTTTGCCAAGTCAACCCATCCAGCCGGGTCGACCTTCGACATCTTCATGTTATCCTCCATATTCCTCATCCACTCATCAGCAGCTAGAGGTCCTTCGGTCTGATCGCGCCTGGGCGTACACCCTAAAGAGCGACCGTGTAGTTTTACCGTAAGCGCACGGTGTAGCGGCGAGTGGGTATCGAACACAGGGAGGACGTATGACAGTGCCTTCTCCGAACAGCCTGGCTATAAGGACAGAAGAGTAGGAATTTGCCTTTCGGCGATGTTGTCACAATCATCAAATAATGTAAAGAGATATAAAATCAAATAAAGATGCCTAGGGAATAGGGAATCCCCGCTACTCACCGTATCTCGTCAATGTGATTCATCGGTATCGCAATTGCTAGGGTAGAATGTCGGATGAATTAGTTGCAACTGAATGTAAAACCTAGCTCACGCTCTCGCGCTGTTGCCGGTCTATAGCGAACCTAGGCTCGGGTCCAATTTCTTGCAAACCCTAGCCTAGGCAAGCTAGCATTAGGATCAACATCATTGTTCAATCGCGTCCCGAGCCCACTCTCGTGCAAACTCGGGCCGCGACCTAGGTTGGGATAGTTCCTACCCGTCCAATCTCTTGCAAACGGGTATCGGCATAGAATTGGCACCGAGAACCCTAGTATCGGTCCAATCTCTTGCAAACCGATACTACAGAAACTCAATTTCAACCCAATTCGGATTTATAGGGTTTCTTATCGAGTTGGGATCCAATCTCTTGCAAATCCCAATCGATATGAATACCTAGCTATCCGTGTTATATCAATCCCAAACTAATCCCTAATAGCAATTCTAGCAATAGTTCTACCAAATCATCACAAATCGGAAATTGGGCTCGTAGGGTTCATCCACATGCCCTAAGACGTAAAGACTACTCACAAATCATATCACAAATGAAAGAATAATCAATTGAAATTGCAACAGAATTCATGGCAATATTCAAAATAACAATAAAAATAGGATTTTTAATGAAGATGGAGACAAACCAATATAGTTCTCCAAGAATCCAACAAAAATAACCCTTTTCTCTCCTCTCCAATCACAAGAATCAAAAACTAAAAAGTCTAATCTAAAAGGCTGCAAAAAGCAAGGAAAAAGCTCTCCTAACTAGGTTAGAATCAGGGGTTAAATACCCCCCAAAACTGCCCAAAAATTCGTGACCAAACTGCCCCTGCGTAGCTCAAAAATCGTGATTTCCGCTACAGGCAGCGCTGCTCACTCGGCCGAGTGACAAAGGTCGCTCGGCCGAGTGAGAGACCCTGAGAATTTCCAGTAAGTCCGGGGTCTTGGGGGTCTTCACTTCGGGCGTCACTCGGCCGAGTGAGTTGTCGTCACTCGGCCGATGGGCTTCTCTTCACTCGGACGGTCGGCAATTGCCACTCAGCCGAGTGGGTCTTCTGATGCTCAGACTGACGAAAAACAGTAAGTTGGCTCTTTTTGAGGGTCGTCGTCTGAGTGCCACTCGGGCGGACGGGATACGTCACTCGGCCGAGGCGGCTTCTGATGCTCGGCCGAGTGCACACTTGGAGCATGTCCGATCTGGCCGGCCGAGCGGGGTCTCGCTGGTCGGCCGAGTGACTCCTTCACTCGGCCGAGTGAGACACTAAAAATGCCCATTCTGAGTTTTTTTGCCTCCTCGTCGCTCCTACGACGTTCTTTCTTCTTCCGCTCCTCTCCAATCTGAAAATACCCCTCAGGGAAGTCTTCGGTGACACTCCGGAGTAGGTGTATCTCGGAATCACTCCAAATCGCTCCAAATCTCCTGAAATACGACAAAAACAACAAATCGTGAAAAGTATCGCAATATTGTCGATAAATCCTGAAAAAACGTGATTTGAGCGATCTAAATGGCATGCACTCATGCGAAAAAAAGGTGTAAAATGTGGAGTGATCAAAATCCCCCAAGCTTACCTCTTACTCGTCCTCGAGGAAGATAAGTAAAAGGCGAACCCGGTGAATTTAGAAAATGAAAACGATGGAAAAACGGAAAACGAAAAATGAAGAAGAAAGAAGAAAGCGAAGAGGGAAGCTGCTAGATCATTTTTCTCAGGACGTGGGTTTTGCTTACTCATATAGCATGCACCGAACGTAGAACACATGTCAAAGACTTTTATTTCGATATCATAGTATAATGGTGCAAATAGAGATTGAAAACCCAAGAATATTGATATAGCATGAAAAACGGAATAATTCTAAAATTAACATTGTCTGAATCATCTAAAGCGGTATACAATATCGCAGATCACACACTTTTCAATTGAATGCTTTCTATGAGGAGTATAAGAATATCACGCAATAGAATAGAAAGAATAGAAAAGCGTGGATTTCATGAAATGAATGCCAGGCGTAGATTTCTGGATTTCGTGAAGCTAAAACAATCTCACCGAGTATAGAATTTTACTTAGCCTAGGTTGTCGTGCACCGTCAAGTAGTCACTCTCTCACACATCATTGGATTCTCTCCCCCAAGCTTATCTATAAGCGTGGTGGCATAAAAACAATATTTACATCCCCATTTTTATGAAGCTCCAAAAGTAATAAAAATAAAAACAAAAAGAGGGAAGAAAGAGAGAGAACATGAGATGGGATCGTTTATTGAGATTCTTTTCTCTTTTTTTTTCTTTTTCTTTTTTTCTTTTTTTTCTCTCTTTTTTTTAAATAGCATATATACACAATGATCCCAAATCAAAGAGAAATAAGGATATACAAGAATTTTTCTTTTTCTTTTTGGTTTTGGGAAATTTGGAGCTAGGATTTTAATAACGGGGGAAATGCCAAATACTAGAATCGCTAAGGGGAGATTCACCAATGATTTTAAAATAGAGAATTGATGTTCAAGATATGTGGAGAAAGAAATAAATATGTCTCTCAGTTCACTCTATAAGACGTGCACGACAACTTCAGCAGGGTAATCTAATCTACTCGGTTTCGATCACAAAAAAGCTAACTAATCCAGATTTATCATAGCTAACATCATTCAATCATCCTGAAGTGAAGTGTACAAGTCATGCAAATAGAAGTGATATAGGAAAAGAAAACGGTACTCCAGATATAAGCATTCAATGCGTGAATCTTGGTGTGTTTTCTACGATAGCATACATATGAATATTCAGACTCAGCTAATAATAAAATTTCATCCATTTTCATACGGAAAAAGTGTGGGTTACTATCTTTAAAATGCAAGGTAGATCACATCATATGATATCAGAAACAAAAGCTAAGACACGATAAATAAAGCATGCATATAGAGAAAGCTAACTCCACGTCATCATCATCACAAAAAAGTCATCTCTAGCATGAGATGAAAAGAAATAAAGATAAAGAGGGAAAATAAAGCTATTACAATGCAGCACACAAAGAAAATGAGAAAAAACGTGATGCATGGTAAAAAAAAGGGAAAAGTGATGAAAGTGAGTGCAAAAGCAGAAAATGACATGAAAAAAAACTAGAAATAAAGGTGGTAAATCAAAAAGCGTGAGAGTCACTCCCCCAAGCTAAAGTGCACAGTGTCCTCAATGTGCGAAGTGTGGCACACCGAGAGACGTGTAATGTGAGGGGTAGGTGAGGATGCATGCATGATGAAAAAGAAATAAAAATAACGAAATGAAAATATGATGCGGACATGATGCATGCAGATATAGGAGTGTGACACCAAAAATCTCTCCCTCTCTCCCAAAAATGATATAGAAAGATATGAACAAAATGTGGACCCAAAACAGTGAGGGGAGGGGGGTGGGCAAAAATCATCAGGACCGAGCAGAGACGGGCAGCATGACGGCAAAAAAGATCAATGGCATCAAGGGTGCCTAAGAGGGTGGGGCTGCGCCGTCTCCGTCCTGAGGCGGAGGTGGTGGTGGTGGTGGCTGGGGAACAGTCTGCTGGGTGGGTGTGGGTGTGGGTGTGGAAGCAAGCTGGGTGTGTGTAGGAGTGGGGGTGGGTACCTGCTGGGTGGGTGTGGGAGTGGGCTGGGTGGGTGTAGTAGTGGGGGTGGGTACGGTCGGTACGCGAGGAAGCCGATCGAGAATCTGGGTGAGGCAATAGTGAATGCCCGGTAGTAGGTCGAAGCGGCTGGCCATAGCTGTGACGGTGGCGGACATGGTCCTGAGGTCACCCCTGAGGCCACTCACCGCCCCCTCAAGAGCACGAATGCTCTGAAGTACAGTGTCGGGGGGAGGTGGTGCAGAGGGACGCACCTGTCTATGCTGTGCAGGACGGGGCTGGCAGACTCGGGTGGTGTAGTGGATGGGCTCAGCGGGCATGTGGATGAAGGGTGCTGTGCTCACAAGTGTGGGCCTAGCCTCAGTGCGAGGCTAGGGCGTAGGCTGGTGTGAGGTGGAAGCAGCAGCAACAGAAGTGGAGTATAAAAGTGGCGACGAGGCGGCAAGAGAGGTCAGTGACACAGACGTGGGAACAGACGTCACGACACTCTCAGAAAGTACGGCTGCGGTGGAGACAGAGGTGACAACCACGGTCTCCACGACGGCAGCGAAAGAGGGCTCTCCACTCTCAACAATAGTGGGTGGGCGCTCAGGTAGCGTGGAGCAAAGGGGCTCAACGGACAGAGGGCCAGCTGTGGTGGGAGTGGTGGGGGGCGTGGAAGTAGTGGAGGTGGTCTCAGCGAGTGTACTCCCGACACCGGCAGAAGTGTGGACAGAGGTGTCGGGAGCAGCAGAAATATCAGGCTGCTGAGGGTCCACGGGGTCAGCGGGTGCAGCGTGGGCCTGCTCAGCCTCCTCGGCCTCAAGCACGTAGGCGGCGGGGATCAGGAGATCCATCGCCGAAAGCCAGTCCACCTGTGCTGGTGCTATCTGTGTCCGAGCTGGGCTCGGAAGGATCATGTAATCATCACCGTAGGGACCGTGCAACCAAACCCAATGCCGCTGGCCGTGCGGACGAAGCATCTTCATCCGGGCCATGACGTCTATGGACAGTGAAGTGGGGCCCGGGGCTCGTCGCAGGTAAGCCGGAAGGTCCTCGTCGGTCATCAGGGCGAGCAGGGTGATCAGACCACCGCAACATATCGGTGAGCGAGCGCTCACATATACGATGATGCGGTCCAAAAACCAGCTCGCGATATCAATCACGACGGCGGGGACCAACTCGTCACTCTCCCTAGCTAGAGCTCTGGGGCGCGTCATCGCATAGAGCATATAAAGCTCCGGCGTGGACATCGTCCCAGGCTCATACCTCGCCAAAAAGGTAGTCTCCATAAGGCGCTAAGGCCGAGGCCTTGGCCCTACTAGGGTCAAAGGCAGCTGGTAAACCCGTGATCCGGGCCCAGAAAGCGTGGGAATCGAAGGAAGGTGGTGGAATGTGAGTGGGGGTGTAACCACGGTCTGCCCCGGGGACATCGGGCCACGAAAAGAATGCTCTCATCATACCGAGAGTGACCTGGCACTCTCAGTCCATAAACCTAAACGAGCATCCCTCGTCGGTCCGGGCTATAGAACTAAGCACCTCAAGTGTCGGACGGACAAAGGTGTCCGCTGACACTTGGAAAAAATCTCGCCAACCCATATTGTCATACAACGTGAGCATCCCCTCAAGTACCCCCAGGCGTCCTAGGTCTGCAAGGTGCGTGAACCTAGAGGGTACAATCGAGCGTTGGGTAATGCGCTCGAAGACGACGCGGTGTGCGTCGTCTCGGAACGTAATCCCCAACGGCCCGACAAGTGGAGCCGGTGGTGGCAGTGGGTCGGCAGGGAGTGGCTGAGCGGGGTGAACGGGCTCTACAGGCTGTGCAGGGTGTGCGGGGTCTGCAGGCTGTGCGGGGTGAACGGGGTGTGGTGGTGTAGGCGGAGGAGAGTCCTCCACCTCGTGGGAGGGGCCGGGCTCATCCGGCCGCTTCCGCTTGGCGGAAGCTCTCCTGGTGCGTGGCCGTGTCCGGGGCGGCATGTGGGCTCCGGGTGCTCACCAAAAGTAGTAAAAATACGGCGTGCAAAAATAAATGGAACGAGTATACCGTGACACGCCGCGAGAGCAAAGAAGTGGATGCGTGCGAAGACGACGCCTCCATGAAGCCAAAATCGCTCCCCGGAAGCTCCCCTGGGCCCCCCTAAGCTCCCCAATATACCCTGCACATCAAACGAAGATATCAGCGAGTAATATTCAAAATGTATGGGGGTTAGGGGTATGATAGATAGATTTTGAAGTTAATTTGAATTTGGGGCTCGATTAGTGCGCGGATCGTCAAAAAATACAAGAAAGAGGAGGAAATAGCCATTTTTGGGGTTACCTGAGCTCGGCCGGAGGCGAGATCACCGGCGGCGACTCGGGCGGTGCGGAGGGGCGTCGGCCGGCGGTGGTCGGCCGAGCGCGGCGGCGGCGAGCGCGGTCGGGCGAGTGGCAACGAGGGTTGGGGGCTGATCGGGCGTGGGCTCGGGTGTGAAAACAAAAAAGTGATGCTTCGAATTCCGCGCCGACCCGATCCCCTTTATATAGGGAAAGTTACGACTCGGCCGAGTGAACGTGTCACTCGGCTGAGTGATCGTAACGGAAATATTTTTGAAAATTCCTCCCCGCTTACGACTCGGCCGAGTGGCCTTGCCACCCTCGGCCGAGTGGAAAAAGTCCATTCGGCCGAGTGGCACAAGCTACTCGGCAGTTGGCGCCCTAGGAGCGTATCAGTTTCACTCGGCCGAGTGAAGATTTGTACTCGGCCGAGTGGCAATTATTTTGAAATCAAGAAAAGAAACAGAGAGTTGGGTACAGCAGACTTCCCTCGTTCGTGTGCCGCTCGGGCGGACGAACTTATGTGCTCGGCTGAGTGACTAGTATACTCGGCCGAGTGAGTCATGTTTTCTGCTGTTTGGCTTCGTTTGGGCTCTAAACTCTGTTTTTCTTCCTCCAGTTGATTTAATCCTCCTCCTAAGCATCGAGCGCATTCCTGGAGCGCTCCTCGTCGCCTTGTTCATCCTCCTAATGATAGGTACCCCGTTCTCCTCTCCTGTCAAAGAAAAATGGGACCCGTTATCACGAAATTTTTAGGCAAACGACTCAAAACACTAATAATTTCTAAAACAAAAATAAAGGGAAAAGTAAAAATAAAGCGATAACCGTCGGGTTGCCTCCCGACAAGCGCTCGTTTAAGGTCTTGAGCTCAAACCCCTTTGATTTTCAATTTAATGCGGGATATTGGGTGCATATGAGATGCACCCGTCGAATTTATTGGGAAGAACGCTTAAATTTGGATGTTGTGGCGGCGTGTTCTTCCTCGGTGCTCCTTCGCCTCGGGTAGTGTTGGGGGTGACTCCCCCAAGCTAGTGCTTGCTTCGGGCCTCGGCTTCACCGGTGACACCGATTTTCGTATCGGTGGGGCTTTCTTTGGACTCTTCATCTTTGAGAGCTTGCAGAGCTCTCGTATTCTCGCGACGTCAGCGTCGCCTTCATCAATTTTCGTGGAGAGGTCGGTGGAACACTCCATCTTTTCTTCTTGGCCCACGTCCGGCCCTTCCTCAAAATCTTCCTTGAATAGAGCGCCGATGGAATGGGGGATCGCCTCCTCAATGACCTCGTCAAGGAGGTATGAAAGATCATCCGACCGTCCCTTAAGCAGATATATTCTATTGATTTCTCACATTGGGACTCCCTCGGAATAATGCTTGAGCCTTTGACCATTTACTTTGAATGTGGCTCCGTCCTTGCTTTCCAACTCGAAAGCCCCTCCCGGTTGTATGTGCTTGATGGTGAAAGGTCCGGACCAACGTGACCTCAACTTACCGGAAAATAGTCGGAGCCGGGAATTATATAGCAAGACCTTGTCTCCTACTTTGAAGTCTGTAACGGTTATGCACGCATCGTGGAGAATCTTGGTCCTTTCTTTGTAAATTCTTGAGCTCTCGTAGGCGGCTCTCCTTATCTCATCAAGCTCGTTGATGTCCAAGAGTCGCCTCACCGCCGCACTCTTGTAATCATAATTAAGGGTCTTGATGGCCCAATATGCGCGGTGTTTCAACTCTACCGGCAAGTGGCAAGCTTTCCCATAAACAAGTCGAAACGGTGTGGTGCTGATGGGAGTGCGAAAGGCCGTGCGATATGCCTATAGAGCATCGTTTAACTTCATTGACCAATCCTTTCTTGATCGATCCACGGTCTTCTCAAGAATTTGCTTGATCTCTCTATTTGAGACCTCCACTTGGCCGCTTGTCTGGGGGTGATACGCCATGCCAACTCTATGGTTTACCCCGTACTTCTTCAGCATGGCTTCAAACTTGTTTTCTATGAAATGGCTCCCCCCGTCGCTTATCAAAGTACGAGGCACTCCGAAGCGTGGGAAGATATTCTGCTTGAAGAACTTAGAGACGACCCTTGCATCATTGGTAGGGGTAGCGATTGCTTCCACCCATTTGGAGACGTAATCAACGGCCAATAGGATGTATTTGTTACCATTGCTCGACGGAAATGGTCCCATGAAGTCCACTCCCCAACAATCAAAAAGCTCAATTTCTTGGATGGGCCTCATTGCCATCTCATTGCGTTTGGAGATATTCCCGGTCCGTTGGCATCTATCGCACCCCTTTACAAAGTCGTGGATGTCTCTAAACATTGTTGGCCAGAAGAATCCGCTCTGCAAAATCTTAGCGGTTGTCTTAGAGGCGGCATGATGTCCCCCGCATGGCATACCGTGGCAATGCAAAATGATAGACGTTGCCTCCTCTTTAGAAACACACCTCCGAATAACACTATCTTTGCATATCTTGAAGAGGTATGGATCTTCCCAAAAATAGCTACGGACCTCATGCAAAAACCTCCTCTTTTGATGTGTGGGCATTCCATGCGGTTTAATTCCACAAGCCAAGTAATTGACGAAGTCCGCGTACCAAGGCACTTCCCCGGGCTTTATGGCGTATAGCCTCTCATCCACGAATGTGTCGTCGATAGGGAAACTCTCATCCTCCTTGTCGCGAATACGCCTAGACAAATGGTCCGCCACAACATTGTCCGTACCTTTCTTGTCTCTGATCTCCAAATCGAATTCTTGCAACAAGAGTATCCACCTAATTAACCGAGGTTTGGCTTCCTTCTTGTTTAAAAGATATTTCAACGCCGCATGGTTGGTGTGGACAATCACCTTGGAACCGAGGAGGTAGAAGCGAAACTTCTCGATGGAATAGACGACCGCTAGAAGCTCTTTTTCGGTAGTTGTATAGTCTTTCTGCGCGTCATCCAATGTCTTGCTCGCATAGAATATCGCATGAAGCTTCCTATCTTTCCTTTGTCCCAATACCGCTCCAATGGCTTGGTCGCTAGCATCACACATTAGCTCAAAGGGAAGGCTCCAATCCGGTGGTTGTATGATGGGCGCGGTAACTAGTGCTTCCTTCAAGGTATTGAAGGCTTGCAAGCATTCGCCTGAAAAAATAAAAGGAGTATCTTTAGCAAGCAAGGAAGTAAGCGGTCGGGCAATCGAGGCGAAATCCTTGATAAAGCGGCGGTAAAACCCCGCATGACCAAGAAAGCCTCTAATGCCCTTGACATTAATAGGAGGAGGGAGTTTCTCGATTACCTCAATCTTTGCTTTATCTACCTCAATTCCTCTCGAGGAGACAAGGTGCCCGAGAACTATACCTTTCGTGACCATGAAGTGACCTTTCTCCCAATTTAGAGTGAGATTATTTTGTTGGCACCTTTTAAGGACTTTAGTAAGATTGGCCAAACAAGAGTCAAACTCACTTCCATAAACCGAAAAATCATCCATAAAAACTTCCATAATATTTTCAATGTAATCGGAAAATATGGATGTCATACACCTCTGAAAGGTGGCGGGAGCATTACAAAGACCAAACGGTATCCTACGGTAGGCATAGGTACCATAGGGACAAGTAAAAGTGGTCTTTTCTTGGTCATCTTCGTGCAAAGGGATTTGGAAGAACCCCGAATACCCATCTAAATAACAAAAGTATTTATGTTTAGCTAGGCGTTTAAGCATTTGATCAATGAAGGGCAATGGGTAATGGTCCTTTCGGGTCGCTTTATTTAGTTTCCTATAATCAATGCACATTCGCCATCCCGTGACGGTGCGTGTAGAAATGGGCTCTCCTTTATCGTTTTTTATAACTGTCATCCCCCTTTCTTGGGGATGACGTGAACGGGGCTAACCCATCTAATGTCAGAGATAGGATAAATAATACCGGCGTCGAGCAATTTTAGGATTTCCTTTTTAACCACCTCTTTCATGTTCGGGTTTAACCGCCTTTGAGGCTCTATGGAGGTGGCGTCGGTATCCTCCAAATGGATCCTATGTGTGCAAAGCCTAGGGCTTATCCCTTTTAGATCGGAGATAGTGTAGCCAAGGACATCTTTGTGGCTCCTAAGAACGTCTAGGAGTCTCTCAAGTTGATCATGCGTGAGGTGGGAGTTAACTATCACCGGAAAAGTTAATTTATTACCCAAAAAGGCATACCTTAGATTCGGTGGTAATTGTTTAAGTTCTACCTCAAGAGGTGCCGCTCCTTCTACTTCATCAGCTCACATGAGTTTGGCTTCTCCTTTGACATCCGAGTTTAGCTCATGTTCAGGCGGTGTGCTCTCATGTGAAGACTCAGACTCACTCCTTAGTGAGGACGATGCATCGAAATAGACGCTCTCCAATTCTGTGCTAGCATCATCAAAACCTTCACTCTGCTCCGGTTCGTTCCTGGAATCAAGAAACACATCAGACGATTCATAAAAGCAAGAGTGAGTGTCATAGAGTGTAACTCCCTGAACATTGGTTTGCTCGAAAGATTCTTCGGGAGTATAGTGCTCTTCGACACTTGTTCTACCGTCTTCGAAATATAACTTGTCATCTATCACATCAACTCTGACATTGCCCCCGATAGTCCCGTCCGGGGAGACTTGATCCATCACAAAACTAGCAAACAGTTGTTCGTCGGGGTCCTTGATATCGATAGCAAAAGCTCCGGTAGCGTGGACCTCATCGACAAGCTCCTTAAGGAGGTCTGTGAAGGAGTCATAATCTCCCTGACTAAGTTCCGTTGTCGACATTGCATCCTCCATTCTACCTGTTAAGATCTTATGCATAATACGGGGAGAATGTGCAAATAGGGCTGCAAACAGAGTTAGAACAGGATATAGAAGAAAGTAAAGAAGTAAAGAAAAATAACCGGGTGGTCGATGCCGAACACCGTCAAAATAGCCTCCCCGGCAACGGCGCCAAAAACTTGATCGCGTCCGGGCGTACACCCTAAAGAGCGACCGTGTAGTTTTACCGCAAGCGCACGGTGTAGCGGCGAGCGGGTATCGAACACAGGGAGGACGTATGACAGTGCCTTCTCCGAACAGCCTGGCTATAAGGACAGAAGAGTAGGAATTTGCCTTTCGGCGATGTTGTCACAATCGTCAAATAATGTAAAGAGATATAAAATCAAATAAAGACGCCTAGGGAATAGGGAATCCCCGCTACTCACCGTATCTCGTCAATGTGATTCATCGGTATCACAATTGCTAGGGTAGAATGTCGGATGAACTAGTTGCAACTGAATGTAAAACCTAGCTCACGCTCTCGCGCTGTTGCCGGTCTATAGCGAACCTAGGCTCGGGTCCAATTTCTTGCAAACCCTAGCCTAGGCAAGCTAGCATTAGGATCAACATCATTGTTCAATCGCGTCCCGAGCCCACTCTCGTGCAAACTCGGGCCGCGACCTAGGTTGGGATAGTTCCTACCCGTCCAATCTCTTGCAAACGGGTATCGGCATAGAATTGGCACCGAGAACCCTAGTATCGGTCCAATCTCTTGCAAACCGATACTACGGAAACTCAATTTCAACCCAATTCGGATTTCTAGGGTTTCCTATCGAGTTGGGATCCAATCTCTTGCAAATCCCAATCGATATGAATACCTAGCTATCTGTGTTATATCACTCCCAAACTAATCCCTAATAGCAATTCTAGCAATAGTTCTACCAAATCATCACAAATCGGAAATTGGGCTCGTAGGGTTCATCCCCACGCTCTAAGACGTAAAGAATACTCACAAATCATATCACAAATGAAAGAATAATCAATTGAAATAGCATCAGAATTCATGGAAATATTCAAAATAACAATAAAAATAGGATTTTTAATGAAGAGGGAGATAAACCAATATAGTTCTCCAAGAATCCAACAAAAATAACCCTTTTCTCTCCTCTCCAATCACAAGAATCAAAAACTAAAAAGTCTAATCTAAAAGGCTGCAAAAAGCAAGGAAAAAGCTCTCCTAACTAGGTTAGAAGCAGGGGTTAAATACCCCCCAAAACTGCCCAAAAATTCGTGACCAAACTGCCCCTGCGTAGCTCAAAAATCGTGATTTCCGCTACAGGCAGCGCTGCTCACTCGGCCGAGTGACAAAGGTCGCTCGGCCGAGTGAGAGACCCTGAGAATTTCCAGTAAGTCCGGGGTCTTGGGGGTCTTCACTTCGGGCGTCACTCGGCCGAGTGAGTTGTCGTCACTCGGCCGATAGGCTTCTCTTCACTCGGGCGGTCGGCAATTGCCACTCGGCCGAGTGGGTCTTCTGATGCTCAGACTGACAGAAAACAGTAAGTTGGCTCTTTTTGAGGGGCGTCGTCTGAGTGCCACTCGGGCGGACGGGATACGTCACTCGGCCGAGGCGGCTTCTGATGCTCGGCCGAGTGCACACTTGGAGCGTGTCCGATCTGGCCGGCCGAGCGGGGTCTCGCTGGTCGGCCGAGTGACTCCTTCACTCGGCCGAGTGAGACACTAAAAATGCCCATTCTGAGTGTTTTTGCCTCCTCGTCGCTCCTACGACGTTCTTTCTTCTTCCGCTCCTCTCCAATCTGAAAATACCCCTCAGGGAAGTCTTCGGTGACACTCCGGAGTAGGTGTATCTCGGAATCACTCCAAATCGCTCCAAATCTCCTGAAATACGACAAAAACAACAAATCGTGAAAAGTATCGCAATATTGTCGATAAATCCTGAAAAACGTGATTTGAGCGATCTAAATGGCATGCAATCATGCGGAAAAAAGGTGTAAAATGTGGAGTGATCACGGTCCCGTCAAAGTAGGTGGGGCCCAGCTCCCGAAATTGCTTCGCTCCTGGCTTAAAGCGAGGGACATTCTGGACTGGCTGCGCTGCTCGAACAGGTGGAACATTCCGGGCATTCGGCAGCATGCCCTGCTGCACCTGCATCATCTGATGCATCATCCGCATAATCTCCCCGTTGGTGGGCTCTCGGTCCGGCTCCTCGACACGAGGGGGCACACCACCAAAAGCACGGGTATTCCGTCTTCCAACCATCTAATGACACAGAAAACGAAATAAAATCAGACTCATAGCCTTATGACTCGGTGTCGAAATTGTTTATCGGACATTCTATAATTTCTTATCGTTGTTCCGATTAAGTCACAGTTACAGAGGAGAGGACCTGCATGGGCCACCAACAAAACCTGTCACGACCCGCTTCCCTAAAATGGAGGCGAGGCATGACGAGGCACGCTCAGGAATGGAGCTGTGAGGCTCTTGCCTGTAAAGCGTCTGGAATATCACGCAGATCCCTGTAATGTGACACGGAACAAAGATAACAATACTAGAAAGAGGCAAATAAAATTATTCATCTCCATGTCCAACAAAAATTGTCCAACAACCAGAAAAGCCACCAGGCTAACAAAAGAGTCCAAACGAAAAGGCCCAGCATGGCTAACAACGAAAGTAACAATAAACAATTGGTGCTACTCATCGACAAGATACAACAACTAAGAAGGTAATGACGGAAGAACACTAGGACTGGTCACCGGTGTCCTCGTACTCCTCGTCAGCAACTGGAACGGGCTCAAACTCCACGAACTCCTCGCCCTCAACTGCGGGCTCTGGCTCAGCAACTAACATGCGACACCCAAAGAGAAGGAGCACATGTCAGCAAAGTCTACAAGACTTTGTGCAAGGAAACAAAAGGAAGGTAAAAGCAACCTAGCAATTCTAAAGTATGCATGGCATAGCAGTTAAAGTAAGAGTGCACAAGTAAAGTAAGGAAAAGGTACAAGCATGGCATGGATGTCAAGTTTGCAAGGAACATTCACAGGGACTAGTACAAGTATAGTAAGCACGTCGTGCATAGAGATTCTGCCCTTTGGCTAGAGAGGCTGTACGGGCCAACTCTTACGCTCAAGTGACCGTTTATCCCTACCCCTCCACGTGTATCGAGCCAGGGCCTTACCCCCGAACATGGAATGCTCGCTTCTGTATCACGAGCCAGGAAGTGTTTTAACAAGGGTGGCATATGGTTATGCCCACATAGCAGGTGCCTAGCTGGAAACACGTAAACACGGATTTTACATGTATTTGGTAGCGTGTGCTACGATGCGACATACAAATCAAATGGCATGTAAAGTATGCAATGCATGGCAGATATTCAATTTAAATTGTGTACCATTAAAGAATGTAAACGTGACAGGTGAATGCATGACATGACATGACAAAGGCAATTCTAACTTCGTTGTCAAGCTAGAACATTGATATTGCGCCTAGACCGCTATCATTTCACGTTCTAGTCTCTTTCACGCGAAAAGCAAAGAATTGGCCTAAAGCATGGCCTAAACAAAGGTTGGCAAGTTTCACTTGCCTGGTACCGAGGTTTGTTGCTCGACGAGAGTCGTCACACAAATCGCTACTCTACGGGGAAAAGGGTTCGCTGTTATGGCCAAAGCATAGAATCAGAATTGTATGATTTAATCCGGTTTTGCATTGGAATCTTATGACGTCTAGCAATCCATTTTTATTAGGTTTTCTAAATTATAGTATGGGTTATGGGGAGATTTAAAGGTAGAACACTAACCGCAAAGAAGCAAAAGAACGACGATCTCCGGATTGCCGTCGCTAAATCGGATCTAGCACGACAACGGAAAGCGATCCAAGGGAAAAAGTTGCGGCTGAAAGGATCTCCTACGGCTGCTATATAATGGATCTGGAGAATGGGGAAAATAGGTGAAAACTGGAGCAAAAGGGAAATTGTGGGGTGGTAGGGTCGGTCGGCGGCCTAAGGGGTGGTGTCAGCGCAATGGGGGGTGAGAGAGAGCACGGGAGGATGCGGGAAGGCTAGAGGAAGGTTGGGGGATGATTGGGGAAGAAGATCGGCTAGGATAAGTGAAGAAAGAAATGAAAACGTATAGGGTTTAAATAGAAAGAATAGGAGGCGGCTACGACTTAACCTGGGTTTCCTGGGTAAACTAGTCGGTCAGTGAAGAGTGGTCGACCGACTAGTTTGGAAACTAGTCGGTCGGTCGTCCAACTGAGACCGACTAAAAGGTAAACAGTGAACAAGGTCGACACGGGGTAGACAGATTTAGTCGGTCTGTGAAGGTCCGTCAACCGACTAGTTTGAGAACTAGTCGGTCGGTGAATGTTCATTGACCGACTAAGGGCAAAATATGAAAGGCAACAGGTACAAAGAGTTAGTCGGTCTGAGAAGAAACTCTAACCGACTAGTTTGGGAACTAGTCGGCGATAGTCGTTCTTTGACCAACTAACGATAAACAGTAACTTGGCTGTCAAAAAGATCTCAGAATTAGTCGGTCTGAGAACAAGGTCTAACCGACTAGTTTGGGAACTAGTCGGTCGATGATTGTTCTTAGACTGACTAAGCGTAAACAGTAACTCAGCTGAAATTATATAAGACAAACTAGTCGGTTCATGAAGGGTTGCCGACCGACTAGATTGCAATCTAGTCGGTTGGTTCTCCTTCTTGAACCAACTAAGATGCACGAAAAGTGTCGAATTGAAGCGCGAAGCTTCGGGAAGATTCTTATGGCTTCTAGGATCACTCTAGCTCTAAGATATGGACGCTAAGACGAACGTCTAAAAGGGAAAACACACAAGGAAGAGAACAACCATCATATATATAATAGTAAAAAACCGGTCATTACAATCATTGAAGTCAAGAGTGAAGATTGAAGCTTTGAAGACGGTTCGTCATGTTTATATTTATTGTCTTCTAGCTTCATAGAATATAATGTTAAGCCTTGAGTAGGACTTACATTATAATCTTCATTTCGCTCATATCTTAGAGCTAGGATTATCTTAGAAGCCATTAGAAACTTTCCCGAAGCCTATCGCTTCTTCCCTCGGCTTCTTGTGCATCTTAGTTGGTTCAAGTAGAAGAACCAACCGACTAGATGACGATCTAGTCGGTCGACAATTCCTCTTGAACCGACTAGATGTCCTTGCTCATTTCAGCCTGGCACTGTTGATCAATTAGTCGGTCAAAGAAGGTTCACCGACCGACTAGATGACGATCTAGTCGGTTAGGAATCCTTCTCAGACCAACTAGTTATCATTGCCTCATTTCTGCCTGAGCTACTGTTTCGAGTTAGTCGATCTAAGAACAATTGTCGACCGACTAGTTGTGAAACTAGTCGGTTGGAATTTGTTCTCAGACCGACTAGCTCAACTTGAATTCAGCCTATACTATTTCGACTCTTAGTCGGTCAAAGAACACTCACCGACCGACTAGTTGTGAAACTAGTCGGTTGGCAAGTCTTCTTAGACCGACTAGTTCATATTGCCTGGACTTCTCATATTGGCTGTTCACCTGTTAGTCGGTTCATGTTGAATCACCGACCGACTAGTTGAGAAACTAGTCGGTCAGTGATCCTTCTTTGACCGAATAGTCTGCTTCAGAATAGAGCCGTTGGGAACTTTTTCAACACGATTTTTCTTGCCTCTATAAATACAAACCTGATTCGTTTGAGACAAGACTAGAGGTCCATTATCAAAGTTATTTCAGACCTAAGAGAGGAGTTTTCTCAAGCTATTTCCAAGCTCTCTCTTCTCACCAAGAATCTCTCCCTCACTTCTTGAGCCCTAATTCCTTAAGAGAGATTCTCTCTATTGTGAGCCACTCAAGCTAAAAGCTTGATCCAAGGTCACCAACTCCACCCTAGGCTTCCATTGCTGGTCAACTTCTTGGAGCTAGGGTTTGGTGAAATCTTCTTCCTCAAAATCCCTCTTTGCCCTAATTTGGTAAGTATACGCAAGTCATAGGATTTTGTGCTAAGTGTTTCATTATTTCATCGCATTTGATATTTGAATTGTTCTCTCGGTTGTGAGAGAAGTGTGTGATCCCGGGTTGTGGGAGTCACATGTTCATTATGTATGATTTGGTCTTGTAGAGGTATTTCTACAAGAATTTCATAGTGCAAAATCTTGGGTTAGTGGTTTCTAACTCAAGTATCCGGAGGGGATCCGGGTGGTTGGGACGTAGGATCACCGGAAACAAGTCGGTGAGACTTGGGTGGATCCGAACCCGTTATATCATTTGTTTGCGTTTGTTTATTCTTGTCGATTGTTGTTTATTCCGCATTATTGTTTGTATGTTTGCACAATAATTAGGAATAACACTCTTGATTATTTTAAAGTACTATTCACCCCCCCTCTAGTACATGTGTAGTAGCTTCACAGGGCACTACACGAGTACCTTACTGTAGAGGATCCTTACGATCTGTGGGACGCACTCGAGGAGAGGTACACGCATCAGAGAGATGTCATACTCCCCCATGCGCAGTACGAGTGGACTCACCTCCGCATACATGATTACAAATCCGTAGCGGAGTACAACTCAGCACTCTTCCGTATCACCTCACGCCTGAAGTTGTGTGGTGAAACGGTGACGGAGAAAATGTTGCTGGAAAAGTCGTTCACGTCTTTCCACGAGAAGGACATGATCCTTATGCAACAATATCGTGAGAGGAAGTTCACAAAGTACTCTGATCTACTTTCATGCCTGCTTATGGCTGAACAGAACAGAGACCTGTTGGTTGCCACTCACAACCTGCGCCCTCCTGGCTCCGCTCCACTGCCACCTCCTGCAGAGGCACACTTCCAGTCTTCCCAGAAGAAGAAGATGGACAAAAAGTCAAAATTCCAGAAATGGAAAAAACAAAAGCAGCGGAAGAAGGCCACTCCCCCAGCTCCTCCTCAGAACCAAAATTTCGTGGAAAATAAGCAAAATATGATGTCCAACAAAGGTGGCACTCCCAAGAAAGACTGGGAGGATAAGTGCTCCAAATGCAGAATGACGGGCCACTGGTCCAGAATCTGCCGCACTCAGAAACACCTCCAGGACATCTACCAGGCAAGCCTCAAGCCTCGAGCTGAGACAAACCTGATTGAGAGCGTAGCTTTTCCAGAGACCTCATGAACTCCTGAAGATTTCATAGGAGATGACACTCTCTAGTTATGGACCATTTTTTATGCTAGCAATGTATCTTCCTTTTCTGCATAGTACCTAGTTTTTATTCCATGTCAAAACATTTCCTTTGAGCATTTTTTATGAAAGTAGATCTTTTCTCTTCATATTATTTACTGCTTGAATGTCTTTCTTTATATAGATATGGAATTAATCTGCATAGTGGACAGTGCATCGACGCACTCGATATTTCAAAACATAGACTACTTCACGAGCATAAGTAGTTATTCTGGTCCACTGAGAACAATCTCAGGACCAGCTAACATAATCGAAGGATCAGGGGAAGCAATCATATTGCTCCCCGGTAACACACAAATCACACTTAAACATGCGTTATACTCCCCTAAATCTATCCGAAACCTCCTAAGCTTTAAAGATATCCGTTTAAACGGATATCACTTAGAGACGGTCGAGGAAGATAAAAGGGAATACTTGCTTGTAACGTCTCTTACAAATGGTTCAAAAACCATTGTGGAACGTTTCAAGGGACTCCCCTCGGGACTCTACCAAACAAGTATACAAACTCCAGAAACATCCATGGCGGAGCACCAGCAGTGCCCCCAAACACCAGAATTCCAACTCTGGCACAGTAGACTGGGACACCCTGGATCTGTTATGATGTACCGCATCATAAAAAGCTCCAGGGGTATAGACTTGCAGAACCTGAAGATTCTTCAAAAAGGCAAATTCCTATGTCCACCCTGTTACAAGGGTAAACTGATTACGAGACCCTATCCACTAAAAGTGGACGTAGAGTCTCCAAGCTTTCTGGAAAGAATCCACGGAGACATTTGTGGGCCGATACACCCATCAAGTGGTCTGTTCAGGTACTTTATGGTCCTGATAGACGCATCTACTAAGTGGTCACATGTGTGTCTACTGTCCACCAGCAACCTCGCACTGTCTAAGCTTTTAGCTTAGATAATCAGGTTGTGGGCCCACTTTCTCGACTACTAGATAAAGAAACTCCGTCTGAACAATGCGAGGGAGTTTACATCACAAGTCTTTCTAGACTATTGCCAAGCACAGTGAATTGAAGTCGAACATCCTGTAGCACATGTTCACACCCAAAATGAGTTAGCAAAATCTCTAATTAAGTGACTGCAATGGATTGCTCGTCCATTATTACTTCAATCCCAGATGCCAGTGAATGCGTGGGGTCATGCAATTTTTCATGCTACATCTTTAATAAAATTAAGACCTTCTGGAGGTCAATCATCTTCTCCAATGCAACTAGCACTTGGAGCCCCACAAATTGTCTCACACTTGAGAATATTTGGTTGTGCAGTATACGTCCCCATAGCACCACCACAAAGGACAAAGATGGGTCGACAACGTCGCCTAGGCATTTATGTTGGGTTTGACACCCCCTCCATAATTAGATTCCTAGAACCCCTTACGGGAGACGTTTTCAAGGCACGTCTAGAAGACTGTGAATTCGGTGAAACATCGTTTCCAAGACTAGGCTCACAGAAAAGAAGCCCGAAGCTTCAGAATATATCACTTGGGATACAACGACATTATGTCACTTTGATCCGCCCACAAGCCAGTGTGAGGAGGAGGTCCTGAAGATCATCCACATCCAAAACACTGTCCATCTCTTGCCGGACAAATTTACTAACAACCAGAAGATTTTCAAACCACACGTCCCTGCTGCTAACACTCCAGCTAGGATTGACATACCGCAAAATGGATGCAATCCGCCTGCAGCAGAAATGGTTGGACCTCTAAAAAAGAGAGGGTGACCACCAGGATCCAAGGACCAAGTCCCTCGAAAGAGTAGGACCCTTGGCAATGGTAAACAAATACCACCACAGGATGCTACTATAAGCCCTGCTACCCCATCTCTCCGAAACTCTCATGAAGAGGAAAAACTGGGAGAAAATGAAGTCTCGATACACAATGTACGAACTGGGGAGTATTGGGACAGAAAGAGCACAACCATAGATGACACATTTGCGTGTAATATTGCCATCAACGTCGCGTAATACGACGATGATATTGAACCACGCTCTCTGACAGAATGTCAAAGCAGAGATGATTGGCCAAAGTGGAAAGCCGCAATAGGAGTGGAGTTGGATTCACTCACCAAACGCAAGGTCTTCAGACCCATAGTCCAGACACCAAAAGGTGTAAAAGCTGTGGGTTATAAATGGGTATTTGTTAGAAAACGAAATGAACAGAATGAGATCGTTCGCTACAAAGCAAGGCTTGTAACGCAGGGTTTTACCCAACGTCCAGGGGTGGATTTTGAAGCCACATACTCCCCGGTCATGGACACGATCACCTTCCGATTCCTCATTGGCTTAACATCTCAAGAGGGTTTAGATATGCAACTTATGGACGTGGTTACTGCATACCTATATGGCAACCAGACCAAGACATCTATATGAGATTGCCTGACTGTTATTCTTTGCCTGCAGCACGAAAAGAGAGAGAACGTGACATCTACTCAGTGAAACTGCAAAGATCATTATATGGTTTAAAACAATCTGGAAGGATGTGGTATAACAGACTGAGCGATTTCCTTGCAAAACAAGGATTCACAAACGACCCAGTCTGTCCTTGCATCTTTATAAGAGCAAAGGCAACATGATTTGTAATCATAGCCGTCTATGTGGACGACTTGAACCTCATCGGATCTCCTGAAGAGATCGCAGAGATTTCTAGAAGCTTGACAGAAACCTTCGAGATGAAAGACCTCGGAAAGTCAAAATTCTGTTTAGGTCTTCAAATAGAGCATCTTAACGATGTGATCCTGTTACATCGGTCAACTTACACATCGAACTTATTGAAAAAGTTTCAGATGGATAAGTGCCACCCCCTCAGCACTCCAATGGTCGTCAGATCATTGGATGTACATAAAGACCCCTTCCGACCGTTGGAAGAGGGGGAGGAAGTACTAGGCCCAGAAGTGCCTTATCTAAGTGCTATCGGTGCACTCCTTTACCTGGCTAACTGCACTCGTGTCACTAAAATAAAATTCCTCATCTCACAAATTTGTCCAACGTCAACAAGAGTCCAACATCCAGAAAAGCCACCAGGCTAAAAGAAAAGAGTCTAAAGGCCCAGAACAAGGCCAACAAAAGAAAAGACAACAACAAAGCAAGGTATAGGTGCCACGCACCGATAACAAAACAACTGTCTAATAAAAGTAAAACACAACGAGGACACTAGGACTGGTCCCCAGTGTCCACGTCCTCCCCGTCAAACACAAGCACGGGCTCGACATCTGCAAACACCTCGTCCCCAACAAGTAACTCAGGCTCGGGCTCTAACATGTGTCACCCAAAAGAGAAAGGGGCACATGTCAGCAAGTCGAACGACTTGTGCAAGGAAACGGGAAATAATGGTAAACTAGCAACCTAGCAGTTAAAACATGGTGCATGGCAAGTAAAGTACGGTGGTAACAAGTAAGGTAAAGTATAGTACAAGTGGCAAGGGGTTGTTGTGACATGTAATGTCAAGTAACAAGTACAAGTACAAGGGATCACTCAACGAGTGCCCTATTGCCCGCAGGTTGTGTTCAGGTATCAAGTACAAGGGATCACTCAACGAGTGCCCTATTGCCCGCAGGCTGTGATGAGCTCGTCTTCTGGAACACGAGCCAGAAAGTGTATTTGATAAGTATGGCGTAGGGGTGCACCTAGCCGGAATAAGTAACACTAGTATGTAGCGATGCTACGCAATCATGATGAGTATTCAAGCATGCAATGACATGAGCAGATAATTCGCATACCGTTAATTTAAATTAAACGTGACAGGCGAAATGCAATGACATGAACATATTCGCGTACCGTTAATTAAATTAAACATGGCAGTTAAAATGCAATAGCAGTTAAGGATGCATGGATGACATGAACAGTTATTTTCACGTACCGTTAAGGAAAGTAAACGTGACATACAAGCATGATGAAAGTGACGGACCAAGCTTCGTTGTCAAGCTAGGTCAATGGCGTCTAAACGGCTATCCTTTCACCGTCTAGTCTCTTTTACGCTAAAGCAAGGTAAATGGCCTAAGACATGGCCTAAATCAAGAGATGCAAGTTTCACTTGCCTAGCACCGGGGATGGCGACTACTTCGTCACACGGATGCCAATCTATGGGGAAATCACTGATAGGGGGAACAACCATCAAACAACATGAAATTTATTAGGGTTTCATAAAAATACCAATAGGCTATGAAAACATAGAGGAATCGATTTCTTACCAAGAGGAGACGGAAGGAACACTCCGGGGAACCCTAGGATCAGATCTGGAAAAGATTGGAGAAGTTTGGGGAAACTAGGGTTTTAGGGGATTTGGGGATTTGATGGGTTTTGATGGAGATTTGGGGAAGATGAGGGGTGGAATGAGTGAATGGATGGATTGGATGATGGATTTAGGGCTTGGAATGGAGAAATGGAGCTTGGAGGAAGATGGGGGCTCAATGGGGGAGAAACTAGGGCTTTGGGTCGTGTTGGAGAAGATGAAGTCGTTTGGGAGGGGTATTTATAGGCTAGGCTGGCGGCTGCCCAGAAATTAGGGTTTTAACACAGACTAGTCGGTCAAAGAACAACCACTGACCGACTAGTTTGGCAACTAGTCGGTCGGTCGTCCAACGCAGACCGACTAAGTGCAAACAGTAACTCCTGAACGAAAATAGGATTCTAGAGTTAGTCGGTCCATGAACAAGTACTGACCGACTAGTTTAGCATCTAGTCGGTCGATGAACGTTCCTAGACCGACTAAGAGTAAACAGTAACTGATACAAAAATAAGATGATGAGTTAGTCGGTTCAAGAAGCATTGCTGACCGACTAGTTTGCAACCTAGTCGGTCAACCAACGTTCTTAGACCGACTAACGATAAACAGTAGCTTCCTCAGAAAATTAGAAAGCTCACTAGTCGGTCCAAGAAGGATTGCCGACCGACTGGATCGTCATCTAGTCGGTCGGTGGCCCTTCTTACACCGGCTATTGAGCACAGAAAAGTACCGATACGGAGCGCGAGGCCCCGGGATCGATTCCTAAGACTCCTAGGCTTGATCTAACAGTTAGATATGACCGTTATGAAGTCCGTCACGAGTGACATACTTCGAAATCGACAATCCTAAGGAAGAAGCGAGAAAAATACGACGAATCGATCGAAAATGAAATCTACGGAGACGAAAACCACACAAGAGGAGAAAATCCACCAAAACACATATTATAATATATAAAATCCAGATGCATGAAAAGCAGTCGTTACATCCTCCCCAACTTAAGAAAAATTCCGCCCTCGGAATTTCCAAAAATTCACGAGTCCGGAAACAAAAGTGGGAAACGCTCCCGCATCTCATCCTCATTCTCCCAAGTAGACTCTCCAGGTGAACCGTGTCGCCACATCACCCTCACAAGATTGACAACCTTGTTCCGAAGCGATTTCTGACGCCTGTCCAGAATCTGCACTGGATACTGGTCATACGTCATATCGGGGCGAACGGTAATCTCCGAAAAATCCACCGCATGAGACAGATCGCTAATGTATCGACGAAGCTGCGACACATGGAAAACATTGTGAACTCCTTCCAAAGATGGTGGCAAGGCCAAGCGATAAGCTACCTCGCCAACCCTCTCCAAAATGTCAAACGGTCCAATGTATCGCGGGCTCAACTTTCCACGCTTCCCGAAACGAATCACACCACGATTCGGGGAAATCTTCAAGAACACATGGTCGCCCGGCTGAAACTCCAAAGGACGACGTTTAGCATCTGCCCAATGCTTAAAACGGTCCTGAGCAATTCTCAACCTCTCCCGAATATTCCTGACGATATCCACGGCCTCCACGATCATCTCAGGTCCCAACAACTCCCGATCACCAACGTCATCCCAACTCAATGGCGATCGACATTTCCTCCCATAAAGAGCGGCGAAAGGCGCCATGCCAATACTCGCCTGGAAGCTGTTGTTGTAGGAAAACTCTACCAGATGTAGATGGTCCTCCCACGAACCCTTGAAATCCAACATGCACGCCCTCAGCATGTCTTCCAAAATCTGAATCGTCCTCTCGGACTGGCCATCCGTCTGCGGATGGTACGCCGTGCTGAAACTCAGACGCGTACCCAAACTCTTCTGCAAACTCTGCCAGAACTGAGATGTGAACCTCGTGTCTCTGTCAGACACGATACTCACGGGGACTCCATGAAGTCGCACAACTTCCTGCGCGATTCACGTTACATCACTATCCAAACTAGGAAAAGGAAATAAAACAGAGAGTAAAAGAATTTTACCTCCATATATCTCCTCGCTAGCGCCTCAGTGGACTGTCCTACTCGGAACAGAATAAAGTGCGCAGATTTGGTCAATCGATCTACGATCACCCAAATCGCGTCATTCTGCTTCGGACTCCGAGGTAGCCCAGTCACGAAATCCATAGTGATGTGCTGCCACTTCCACTCCGGAATCGGAAGCGGTTGTAGCAACCCGGCCGTACGCTGATGCTCCGCCTTCACTTGCTGGCAAACCAAGCACTTGGCTACACTCCGAGCCACGCTCCTCTTCATACCATGCCACCAATAATTCAGACGAAGATCCTGGTACATCTTGGTGCCACCAGGATGCACAGAATACGGCGAACTGTGTGCCTCCACCATCAGCTCCTCTCTGATATCCCCAGCAGGCACACACAACCTGGCTCCAAACCTCAGCGAGCCATCCTCATGAATCAAAAAGTCAGTCCGCAGACCGGCTTCCACCTGCTCCCGAATCCTCACCAGCTTCGGATCCTCAGCCTGGCCAGCCTTAATCCGATCCACGATCGTCGACTGTACCTGCATGTACATCAACGACGAAGCCTCTCCAGGAAGAACAATCTCCACACCAGACTCGCAAAAATCCTGCTGCAATCTCCACTGCGAGGTCAAAATCATCACCGTTGGAAGCCTACTCAAAGCATCCGGAACCACATTCACCTTGCCAGGGTGAAACTGCAAATCAATATCATAATCCGCCATATGCTCCAACCACCGACGCTGTCGCATGTTGAGCTCCTTCTGAGTGAAAATATACTTCAAGCTTTTGTGATCGGTGAAAATCTTCACTTTCTCACTCTGATAGGTCTCCAAGTCAACTTTCTAATAAAAGTGTGATGAGCTCGTCTTCTGGAACACGAGCCAGAAAGTGTATTTGATAAGTATGGCGTAGGGGTGCACCTAGCCGGAATAAGTAACACTAGTATGTAGCGATGCTACGCAATCATGATGAGTATTCAAGCATGCAATGACATGAGCAGATAATTCGCATACCGTTAATTTAAATTAAACGTGACAGGCGAAATGCAATGACATGAACATATTCGCGTACCGTTAATTAAATTAAACATGGCAGTTAAAATACAATAGCAGTTAAGGATGCATGGATGACATGAACAGTTATTTTCGCGTACCGTTAAGGAAAGTAAACGTGACATACAAGCATGATGAAAGTGACGGACCAAGCTTCGTTGTCAAGCTAGGTCAATGGCGTCTAAACGGCTATCCTTTCACCGTCTAGTCTCTTTTACGCTAAAGCAAGGTAAATGGCCTAAGACATGGCCTAAATCAAAAGATGCAAGTTTCACTTGCCTAGCACCGGGGATGGCGACTACTTCGTCACACGGATGCCAATCTATGGGGAAATCACTGATAGGGGGAACAACCATCAAACAACATGAAATTTATTAGGGTTTCATAAAAATACCAATAGGCTATGAAAACATAGAGGAATCGATTTCTTACCAAGAGGAGACGGAAGGAACACTCCGGGGAACCCTAGGATCAGATCTGGAAAAGATTGGAGAAGTTTGGGGAAACTAGGGTTTTAGGGGATTTGGGGATTTGATGGGTTTTGATGGAGATTTGGGGAAGATGAGGGGTGGAATGAGTGAATGGATGGATTGGATGATGGATTTAGGGCTTGGAATGGAGAAATGGAGCTTGGAGGAAGATGGGGGCTCAATGGGGGAGAAACTAGGGCTTTGGGTCGTGTTGGAGAAGATGAAGTCGTTTGGGAGGGGTATTTATAGGCTAGGCTGGCGGCTGCCCAGAAATTAGGGTTTTAACACAGACTAGTCGGTCAAAGAACAACCACTGACCGACTAGTTTGGCAACTAGTCGGTCGGTCGTCCAACGCAGACCGACTAAGTGCAAACAGTAACTCCTGAACGAAAATAGGATTCTAGAGTTAGTCGGTCCATGAACAAGTACTGACCGACTAGTTTAGCATCTAGTCGGTCGATGAACGTTCCTAGACCGACTAAGAGTAAACAGTAACTGATACAAAAATAAGATGATGAGTTAGTCGGTTCAAGAAGCATTGCTGACCGACTAGTTTGCAACCTAGTCGGTCAACCAACGTTCTTAGACCGACTAACGATAAACAGTAGCTTCCTCAGAAAATTAGAAAGCTCACTAGTCGGTCCAAGAAGGATTGCCGACCGACTGGATCGTCATCTAGTCGGTCGGTGGCCCTTCTTACACCGGCTATTGAGCACAGAAAAGTACCGATACGGAGCGCGAGGCCCCGGGATCGATTCCTAAGACTCCTAGGCTTGATCTAACAGTTAGATATGACCGTTATGAAGTCCGTCACGAGTGACATACTTCGAAATCGACAATCCTAAGGAAGAAGCGAGAAAAATACGACGAATCGATCGAAAATGAAATCTACGGAGACGAAAACCACACAAGAGGAGAAAATCCACCAAAACACATATTATAATATATAAAATCCAACTCGCCCTGACATAGCATTTGCAGTCAACTTACTAGCCAGATATAGTGCTGCACCTACACAGCGGCACTGGGCCGGAGTTAAGCATCTCCTGCGCTATCTCTAAGGGTCCATAAACTTAGGTCTATTCTACAGGAAAGGGGCATCAACTGGTTTAGTTGGTTATGCTGATGCAGGATACATGTCCGATCCTCATACAGAGAAGTCTCAGACATGATACATGTTTACTTATGGCGACACAACCATATCCTTGAGATCTGTAAAACAGACCATGACGACCGTCTCATCCACTTACTCAAAGCTCCTAGCGATCCACGAAGCAAGTAAGGAGAGTTTCTGGCTACGCTCTGTGATCCAGCACATCCTCACCTCCACCGGCCTGATGACCAGCGTTCTTGCGCCTACTCCACTTCATGAAGACAATGCAACATGTATAGCCCAGCTACAAGACGGCTACATCAAAGGCGACAAGACGAAGCATATCTCCCCCAAGTTCTTCTGGACGCACGACCTTCAGAAGAAGAAGAAGCAGATTGAGGTATAGAAAATCCAATCATGTAATAACTTGGCGGATTTGCTTACCAAATCTCTGCCTACTAGTATCTTTGAGAAACTTGTATATGAGATTGGGATGAGGAGAGTGAGAAAATGTAAACTAGGTCAGGATGAGAGGACTATGAACTCATAGATACATAGAAGACTGATGTATAGATTCATATGAAATCTGCAAGCCTGAAGCTTGGTCAGATGAGGGGGAATCAACCGCAGAGTTGTACTCTTTTCCCTTGGCTGCTGGTTTTTTCTCACAGGGTTTTCCGTAGTCAAGGTTTTGACGAGGCAACCTCGTTGACTCTGGATCCTGAAGTATCCATCCCTAGACACATCCCTAAAACATGGGAAGTTATGGATTAACTGTTATTTATTTAACAAGGCAGTTATCCTAAATCGGATCCTGAAGAATCCACCTTTTATTCAATGTTGGTTGGATAAGGGGAAGTGTTATGAATAGGCCCATAAGGCCCATTGGGTATCCAGCCCACTATTGAAAGCTATAAATATGAGGGTAGGAGGCTCTTAACCCACTACACATATTTCCCTACTTTCCCCTTCACAACAGTTTCATGCTTGTTGGGTTTAATTGATTTTTTTAGATTTTTTGGGTTTAGTAGAACTTGTCGGTGAAGGGTTTGTGAGCGAGAAGAGGAGTGCCGTAAAGTAGAATTAATTTGATATAAATGTAGTGTGCTTAGCAATTGTAAAAATGGGTGTGGCGTATTTGGAAGTGTGGTGTGTTTACGAAAAGTGAAGTGCAAATAGAAGCACACTTGCCCGTCCGTTTCCATTTCCCCCTCTCTCTCTCAAACCTTTCCATCCTCTTCCTCTATCTCCAAAAACTAAGATAGAAGATAAACGAGAGCCGAACCAAATGGCCATTTCTAGGGTTTTAAGCTCTACTCTTCTTCTAGGGTTTAGCACCTCGTGTTCATCCTGTTCATCTTCTCTTCTCCATCCCGTACAATGGCGGCGCCTATCCTCTTCCAGCTCTCGGTTCAGCATGAGCGTCAAGGCCGGCATCGTCGGCCTCCCCAACGTCGGCAAGTCTACCCTCTTCAACGCCGTTGTAAGCTCCCCAAAACACTAGTTCCCAAATCCCAAATTAAAAAAAAAACAATGCAGAACATAAAAAGTTTGCTTCTTTTGGCAGTTCAAGTATTAAAGTCACCAGGGTGTTTGTTGTAATGTCTCTCAGATTTTTTAATGTTTTCAAATCGTGGATTTCTATTCTTAATTTCAGGTTGAGAATGGGAAGGCTCAGGCTGCAAATTTCCCGTTCTGTACCATAGAACCAAATGTTGGCATAGTTGCGGTGCCGGATCCACGATTGAACGTGCTTTCTGGAATAAGCAAATCCCAGCGTGCAGTCCCAGCATCTATAGAATTTGTCGATATTGCTGGTCTAGTGAAAGGTGCCAGTCAAGGAGAGGTGATGATTCTTGTCCCCAGTTTGTTTAGTCGTGCATATTGTGGTCGTTGTTCAATATTTATTTCTGCCTAGATGCATGACTATTCTATTTTTTCCATCAGAGTTGATCAATTGGTGATGTGTGGAGTCAGTTATAATCATAAATGCCATGCAATAACAAATTTATAATCATCAATGTTGTTTATGTAGTTGCTCCCTAAGAATGCCAAATTAGAAAGCATGTAGGGTTGTATTCTTAGAGTATGTACTTGTAGGATGCATATTTGTAGTAACAAATTCCAACTTCACAATGGAGCTGTGTAAATCATGGTTTGAAGAGGTCATAAATGAAACTTCATTTCATGTGGATGATTGTCTATATCAAGGTAACTTATTTGAAGGCCACTTAGAGAAAAAAGATACTAATTTAGTACAAGTTCCCACGTAAGAAATATTCTTCTTCTTATTGCCACACAATTGCAAATGTGTTTTTGTCTCATAATAGTATTTTTTTCTTTTTTGCAATAATTTATGTTGCCTCGTCACCCCATGTTTTAATAGTTGACAGTAAAAGTTATAAAAAAAATATATTCAACAATAAGTCTCTTTGAAGAAGATCCTAGGAACATTCTCCTCTCTTTGGCAACCTCAAAAAGTGCTGACAACCATGCACCAATTCCAATTTGGCCAGATGAAATATGCACAATGCCTTCTTCCTGTATATTATTATTAAAATGAATTCAAGCCTTCATGTACAAAGAGTTACATGAATACTCCATATGATGATACTTAATAACAATTCATGTCAAGCATAAACAAGCCAACATGTTCAACCATCCATTGAGAACATTAGCAAGAATTGTCAAAGAGTTAAAAGGTACCTCATGAATATATGATGCAGAATTGATGCGGAACGAACATGGAATACATGCCAGTTCTATTAGTAATTGAAACAAATCCTAATTAAGAAAGGACTCCTGATCGTAGAAGAAAAAGAAATTAGATTTACTTTAAGAGTTCGAGTCAGTTTAGACTTTTAGTCTTATAGTTCTTTAATATTTTTTATTTGAGTTTTCTTTTATTTGTTTTATGATTTTTGAGTTTCTTTTAAAAGAATTGCTCTTTTATTATTAATAAAAGAGTTTGAATCATATTAGGAGTCTAAGTATGTATCTATAGGAGTTTGATTTTTCTCCCACAAATATATGTAATTGAACTTTTGGGAGATCATTGAATATTGAATAAAGGAAATTATGATTATAAACTTGATTTTTAATCCATTAAAATCTCTATGCATGCAATATGTCAAAGTGGGTGAGAAATTACTTGAGTGAGAGGTTTGAAGGAACCTTCTGTTGGGAACCTTGTAGACGGTAATCACAAATTAAAGTAGGAAAATAGTGTTATCCAAAAATAATCACAAATTAAAACTAATCCATCTATGTATGCCTACGATTTCAATTAGAGTTTCGTAACTTGGATATTAATCAACAAACTCTAATATATATAAGAAATAGATAGCACTACGAAATTCAACACAATATGCCAATATAGAGCAAGATAGTGAGAGTGAATAACAAATGCAAACACACAAGATTTTAATACTAGTTCGGTCACTCCTTGACATACTCCAGCATCCATTAATCAACTATCAAATGAGAGCAACTTGCCTCAACAATTATGAGGACTTCTACAACATTGTCTCTTCTCCACTTAGAGGAATTCCCAAGTACAACACCAACCTCACCAAGTGACGATTTCCAACAACTAAATCTCTTCACCAAGAGGACCTTAAACCAGTGAGGGTTTTGCAAATACAACAACCAATAATTTACTCACCACCACACACTGTATGGATTTTAACTTATACTTTTGAAGAGAATATTGCAATCTTTCTATAGCCACCAAGATTGAAGCTTTTAGATTGTATATGTGTGGCTATAGAAAACTCTAGTTGTGATCTCAAGAAAGTGAGTGGCTATAGAAAACTCTAATTGTGATCTCAAAAAAGTCAAGATTAAATTTGAGGGGATCACAATTAGCAAGGCTTGTTGGGTTTTGGTGAAGTGGATGAGTTTTTGAGGAAAGGATTTAAGTGGGTAGCTTTTGGTGTTTGGGCTTGGTTTCATGAAAGGAAAGAAATGATCGAATAAAAGAAAAGAAGAGTTAAATGAGATGGGTTTGGGTTAGCTGTTGGGCCAAAAAGAAAAGGGGAAAGAAAATTAAAGACATGAAAAGATGGGAGAGAAATTTAGGAAAATGGTTTTTAAAAAAATATGGGAGAAATTACAGAAAATTCCCTAAAATTCACATTAAAATTTCGGACCATTACAGAACTGTACTGGATAGGGATGAAGAAGGATGTGATAGAAATGGTTGTTAGTTGTGATGTCTGTGAACACCATAAGTATATGGTGATGGTGTCGAGAGGGCTGCTGCAGCCGTTGACCTTGTCGAACCGGGTTTGGGAGGAAGTCACGAATGACTTTATTGAAGGGTTGTCACGCTTGAAGGGATTCTCTGTTATTTTTGTTGTAATGGACCGTGTTAGCAAATATACACACTTCGTTGCCCTTTGACACCCATATACTCTGTGACTATAGCAGCTGCCTTTACGTGGGGGTGGTGCGATTGTATGGGATCCCAAAATCGATAGTTTTTGATCATGATCACATCTTCTTGAACCATTTAAGGAGGAATTTGTTCAGGATGGAGCGATCAGTTCTGAAACGAAGCACATCATACACCCTCACGGACACTCAGAAGGAAGTGATTAACCAGAGTATAAAGGCATATCTGCGGTATTTTGTGTTTGAGTCGCCGAAACAATGGGCGAGATGGTTAGATTGGGCAGAGTATTGGTACATCACTTCATATCATACCGTGTCTCAGACAACCCCATTGAAGATTCTATACAGACAAGACCCTCCGCACCTAATGTATTATGGCCACAATTCCATACCGGTGTCACATATAGAACAGTATTTGGTGGAGATGGATAATGTGTTGGAGGAGCTGAAGAGACATTTGATGAGGACACATCATGTCATAATGAAACATGCGGATGGCCATATGAGGGATGCGTAGTGTGCTGTGAGCGATTGAGTTTATCTGAAGCTTCGGCCTTCGATAAAGATCCTTGGCATACAAATGAACGAGAAGTTAGCGTCTCAGTATTTTGGGTCTTACGAGGTCGAGACAAAGATTAAGAAGGTTGCTTATCGCTTGAAATTACTGTTGAAATCTGTTATACATCTAGTCTTACATTTCTCAACCATACCAATCAATTGGTGATTACACACCGTCACCATCTTTACTGTCGAGCTTGACAAATGACATGGAAGTGATGCTAGAACCGTCTGAATTGAAAAAGATACATCAAGTGTGTCAGGTACCAAGGAAGTGTTGATCCAGTGGAAGGACCTTTCAAAATTGAAGCGACATTGGAGCGGTTCGACGCACTCCAACAACAGTTTTTGGATTTCCAACTTGAGGACATGGTGTCTCGTTAAGAGGAGAGTAATGTTAGGCCGATGCTTACACATGGGCGGCAACGCAAGAATACAAGGGAGGTGTCGTTTAGTCTTTTAGCTAATTACCTAATTAATGGTGGTTTTTGTTTAAATAAGAGAGAATGGAACATTAGGGTTTCATGTTGATTATTGTGGAGAGAATAGTAGATTAATTGTTTCTTTAGATAGTTGGGAGAGAATTGGCTTTCCTCTCGAATTGGAGGTCATATCTTTGTTGGATCCAATTTATTATCAGTAAAATAACCCTAATGCCCTAATTCTGCACTAAATATTTTCAAAATTTCTTCATTTTAACAAGTTCAACTTTCCCATTGCTTATTTCAAATTTCTATTGCATGGTCTTTAAGAATATTCACACTAGCACACATTAGTTTATCTAAAGATAATACACCTCTTTTTTTCTCCATATAGCAAACATCAGAATTGTGCATCGTACCATGTTGTATTATCCTCTTTTATTTCACTTTGCTCATATTCCTTTTTCGATTTTTAAAGGCCACTTCCTAATTTGCTCTGATTTTAAGTATGATGCATTTATTTCTTTTACTGAATTTTTAGTCCTTTTTATGTTACAGGGATTAGGAAATAAATTTCTTTCACACATTCGTGAAGTGGATTCCATACTTCAGGTTTGTGCTTCTCTTGAATTTGTGGAAGTCAATCCAATCACTTCCGCATTTTTATGTGTACTCAGTTTTTGAATTTCAGTTGGATTTTGAGTTTTACATTGTTATAGTCTGTTCATGCTGGCATCCATTCTAGCTTATACATATTTCTAATAAGATGCTAACATCTATATGTAAATATGCCAGGAAGCATTTTCTTTTTGTCTGTATTAAGGCAGCAAACTGAATGACCTGAGCCTTCCTTTATAAATTACTGATCGTTGCCGCGGAGTGAATCAACCATAAGAAAAAAAAATCAACCAGGCAACCTTCACATATGCTTTTATTTATTAGTTTTTTTACCATTTATCTTTCTGAACCATTCACACTGATCATGACGGTTGCATATTGTAACCTGAACTTTTGGTTTTCCTACACATGCTTCAAGGCTCATTTGGTTGTTCTCAATTAGTTTTTTGGCGGGTAATTTTTAAAACCTTCACACTGATAATAAAGGTTGTATATCGAAGCCTGTACTTTTAGTTTGCCTACACATGCTTCAAGGATCCTTTGGTTGTTTTCAATCATATTTCAATTAAAAAATCCATCATTTCCTTAAATGAACGTCCCTATGCAATTTTATATGTTTGTAGCTTCTCAAGTTGTTTTCCCTTGGGTATTCTTGATTCCATCACAGAGTCACTGACCTAGCCCTATACTTCTAACACACATTTGTGTGTGTAACATGCAAGATTCTGATCCTGGATCCATTTGAATTATTTTGTAAGTGATGTAGGAAGTATACTTCAAATCATGAGGCTGTCTGTATTGGATGTATTGCGTGAAAAACTTCTTTGACACTTCTCTCTATATCACCTAAATATAATACTTATTAATTTCATTTATACATTGTTGTCATGATACACATTGCAGGCCTTGTAGTTAAAAAATGATATGATATTTAGTTTCATATTTTTTTGATGCTTCTCAGACTGAACGACACATCCCCCCCACCCCCCCTCATTTGTTCCATCTTTTGCAAAGACTGAATTTGATGAAAAGGTTTTCATAATGATTTAAGTTAAATGAACATGATCCTTCGATATGTCTTTATATAAGAATTGAGATATATTAAGCAACTCCAGTGGAAAGAGTGGAAAGAGTCGATTAGGGCCTAGCCTACAAAAGCACACAAATGTGGGCAACTTTAACATGTAAAATTGTATTGGGGGAGGGTGTGTTTAGTAAATTTCTGTTTATGTTCTGAACAAAAGCTTAACACGTCAAATAAAAAAATTATGAACCCAAATCACAAATCAATTTTGTAGGATGTGATCTAATCTATCTAAACTATCTACAAAACTCAAATAATTTTGGGTTGCCTTACCTATGCAGCAAGTGGTGACAAAATCAACGTTCTAGAATTTTATTAAAAGTGATTAATTTATCACACTTGATGATGCATGTGTAAAATGTACCGAAATCATTTGATTCTTATTTATATATGGTTTAGATTGGTTAGATTATGTACACCAAAATGGACTTGTGATATGGGATCACAATTTTTCTATTTAAGGTGTTAAGTTTTTGTTTAAAAAATAAAGAGTATAACAATATAACACACATTGTAATGCTTTGAACGAGAACTTCCTAAAAGGTCTCTCATCATAGGAATGCTCTCGCTCGAGCTCACTTAACTATAGTTTTTCATGTTTCCCACTCAAAAATACTAGCTACAATTAATTTTTAAATTCATATGAACTATTATATATCACAATACTACTTATCTCAGTCAGGAAGTTACATACTCCCTCTTTTTAGGGTATGACATTCTTATCATACCAACACTTCATTAGGCAATACAGAATTCTAGAGATAGCCCCTTAGATTCTATTGGTGGCTTCCACATATTCAAAAGGTAATCCCTTCCACATCCTTGTATGATGTGACACATTTTGTATTGCATTTAGTTTCATGCGACCCTTAGTTTTTACACTTTTGGCCGGTGTTAAGCTCTGATACCATTTGTATTGGCCTAAACGAGAACTTTACAGATGATCACCCATCATGTAATTACTCTCTCTTAAGCACACTTAACCATATAGTTTTGTCACGGTTTCTTTAAAATTACTAACTACAATTAGTTTTTAAGTTTATATGAACTATTATATATCAGAGAATCGTTCACATTAGTTGGGATGTTACACACACATATTTATATATTTGTATACATATAGAAGGCGGTAGCTCATTTAACTAAATGAGCTGTCTTATCATATGTGGTAGGATCATACCTTCTTAACGTGACGCGGTCATATAAGAGCAGCTCATTTTATATGAAAGGACAGCTTGTTTAGCGCAACACGTTGGTACCTCATAACATCGTATATGGATACATGTACATTTGTGTATGCATATATCAGAAAACTGAATATATGCTGATAATGGTGGAAAATCTTATGCATTGCAATAGAAATCTGACAGGTTCGAAAGCAAATCTGAAATTAAATTGTTAAAAACAGCAAATAAATAGATAGTTTGGCTACAATATAGGGGCAACCACCCTCTCAAGACGCCGATAAGCGAGAACGTCCACACTCTCCTAAGATCCCTCGAAGAACTCTCACAAAATATCAAAATAATCATAATAATAAGATGACGGCTAGCCCTAGTTTAAGAATAAAACACATCTCCTAATCAATTACAAATTTGCCATTCAAATTAATTAAATCAAGGAAAGTCGAAAATGCCCCTAGGTTGAGGCGGCTTCCCTTGCGCGCGCGTCGGCTTGCTGGTCCCCTCCTCTGGTCCGTGGATCTAACATTACTCCGCCCCCGAAAATCTACCTGGTCGTCAAGGTGGTGCATGAGGCTTCTGGCGATGCTACTTCAGGTGGAAGTCGTCTTCCACTCCGATCTCTTCATCCTCCACGTCATCCTCCTCATCTGACCCAGCTATCAGCACTTGCAGCTTGCGAACTCCACAGTAGTGCCCTGGGTGAACCTCTCATCGCATCTGAAACAGAGCCACTTCTGCCTTTTCTCCCTCATCTTGGCGTCAGTCATCCTCCTAAATTGACCTCTTGCTGGCGATGCGTTGCTCTGCTCCCACGTCTTCTCAATACTCACTTGATTCGCCCCTGTAGCTGCCTTCTGCTCTCCTGTCGCGGTCGGGACACTTCACGAAACTGGTCCATTCCAACAACCTCTCGCCTTTCTCTCCTCCATCTGCCAGTCCTATGCCATCTGAGCGTACTCCATGGCCTCCATCAGGCTCTGAGGCTTCTGCATGCGAACCGCTGCTCGAACCGTGACATTCAGCCCCTTCACGAAGGTGCTCTCCATCGTCTCGTCTGACACCCCCATGCACATGTCCTGATAGGGCCTCGAACCTCTCTAGATAGTCTCTCACTGTGCCCTCCTGGCTGAGTGATAGCAGCTACTCCCGTACGTTTTCCAAGTGGGTGTCTCTGAACATCTCCACCATTTGATCCCTGATCTCCTTCCACGAGCAAAAAGGACGCCTCGCATCCTTCCACCGAAACCAGTCGAGGGCCTTTCCATCCAGACAGATATCTGCTGCCTCCAGTTTCTACTCATCCGTCATGCGTGAGACTCTAAGGAATCTCTCCGCTCTGTAGATACACGAGACTGGGTCCACCCCATCGAATACAAGCATCTTCAACTTCCACAGCCTATCCATATTGAATCCCTGATCTTCTTGTCCCCCGACATATCTAGGCTGGTGACAGTGCTGTCACCTCTCCTGGTGCATCTCGTATCCTTTCTGCAGCCCCCTCCACTGGACACCATGCCCCCTCGGGGCCCATCTCACCGACCACCGTAGTCTCCAGTCTGACCCCCATGATCCTCCTGATAGCACCTGTGTCCTCCTCCGCGGTCCCCGGGATGCCCCTCATAGGTGTAGGTAGGAGGGCGCCCTCCTTCGTCGTCGTATCGAGGGTCGGGAGGGTCCCGGAAGCCCCCGCCATCATCATAGTACTCATGCCCCTCACCGGGATCAAATCCACCGTCAAAACCACAAGCCGGGGCCTCTTAAAAAAGGCGAAAAATCCCCGAACATTGCAGGTGATCGTGCGCCGCTGCCCACCCCCCGCGGGGGCTCATCTGCCATCGCTGGGGTCCCCGCGGTCCTGCAGAGGGCCCGCGGGGCCCTGTCGAGACGCCTCGGGGCCCCAACGGCCCTGTATAGGGGCCGCGGGGCCCTGCTGGGTGATTTCGGGCCCCCGCGGCCCAGCAGGGGACCCCCGGGGTATGTTGGAGGCCGGCCCCCCCTTCGCCGGGGCCTGGTGGCTCTGGGGGTGCGTCGCCCCTCGTCTACCCTCCTGGGTGCTCGCGGGAGCCAGAAACCACTCCCGCGGCCCCTCGGCTGTTTGGTGCACGTCTTGGGAGCGGCGGCTAGGTCCGCCGCCCCCCTAGCTGCTTCCTCCACCTTCCGTCGTATTGCCTCTCGATAATCCATCATCCACGGCGTTCCATCTTCCTCCTCGTCGACTTCCTCCTCCTCGGGGACGAGATCCCCATCAAAAGCTCCTCTTTTTCCTTCCTCTTGACCAAAGGTGGCGCCTTTCCTGCTGATTTAGGGTTTCCATCTCCCTTTCCATCTTTGCCGTCAATTGAAAAATTAATTGCGCGAATTGTTCGTCGTGTTTCTCTTGCTTCGCCGTCAATTTTTCGATGGAAGCCGTCAACTTTGTCATGAATTCATCGTTTCCCGCCAACGATTTCTTGTTCCCGTCGATTTTGCTTGTAAATTTCGCCTCCAAAACCTCAATTTTGTCTTACGATTTTGTCGAAGCCGCCATGAATCGTCACACGCTCTGATACCAAATTGATAGGTTCTAAAGCAAATCTGAAATTAAATTGCTAAAAACAGCGAATAAAAAAATAGTTTGGCTACAATATAGGGGCAACCATCCTCCCAAGACGCCGATAAGCGAGGACGTCCGCACTCTCTTAAGATTCCTCGAAGAACTCTAACAAAATATCAAAATAAGCATAATAATAAAATGACGGCTAGCCATAGTTTAAGAATAAAACCCATCTCATAAACAATTACAAGTTTGTCATTAAAATTAATTAAACCAAGAAAAGTCGAAAATGCCCATAGGTTGAGGTGGCTTCCCTTGCGCGCGCGTCGGCTTGCTGGTCCCCCCCTCTGGTCCGTGGATCTGATAAAATCCTATTTTTTCTTATTCTATGATCGGATTCCCTGAGGTTGGTCTACGCATACTAAAACCTCAAAACTCTAAAGATCTAGTAAAGCACAGACTATTTGCTTGTTAATCAGATTGTTAGAAATTCAACGATCGTATGATAATAGAACATTTTAACAATCCAATCAACAAGTAAATAACCTAGGGTTCATTGGATTTTTGGTGTATTAGGTTTTTAGTATATTCAGACCAACATCAAGGAATCCAATCATTAAAAATAAATTTTTATTATTAGCGTTGGAAATTTTATATCTGCTTATGTATTAGTGTGTATGGAGGTTAATGTGGATGAGCAGTTGGCGTCGAACATTTCCTACATTGACCATCAAAAATTTAATGTTTTGCCTCTTTTTTCGATGACCAATATCATTCATATTAATGTTTACATATTAAGAACCAAATATACCAATAATTCAATGAAAACTATACAATTTTTTGGTTGGGTGGGTGGGGGGGAGTTCTATTATTAGCAAACCATTCAATTTTTAACATTCCAATGCATGTGCAAACAGAAAGATTATCACATATATGTCCTAAGATGGTAGATCCATATGAAATTTTCAATCATTGAAAAAGAAGCAAAAATGAAGTTTTAAAGCCGGTGTAAGAAATTTTCTAGACCGGCTCCTCATCTACTTTATTCATACACACACATACTAGAAAATACACATGCTATGCACGTAATGGATGATATAATTTATTTGAAAAGAATCCAATGAAATATAGTAGTTAGAAATATAATTTCAAACAGTATTTGTATTATATATACATATATATTAAAAAGATGGGAAAGGAGAGTAATTGAAAAATAAATAATCAAAGTTTGGACCAAATTTGGTTTGTTTTCTTAGTTCTTCTACGGTCCTCTTATTTCTTCCTTTTCTCTCTTCAAGATTGGTGATAGTAGATGAAATACAAAATGCTAATATAAAATTGATAAAAAAATAATCTATGTTACAAATGAGGGACGTGGGTTCCATGTTTGTCCTACTAGGACAAACCCAATTGGACAAATGATTGGTCTAGGTTTTGCCATCTCATCATGGTGGGGACCATTTGGATGTGAGTTGGGGTTTTGTTTGTTGTTGGGTGATGTGTGAATCCCAAATAAAGGCCCACACGTCCCCTTATTTGCAAGCTTGCCATTGCTTTTTCCTAGAACCAAAATACCACTACATCTTGACTATTTTTATGTGTTTGCCATCAGTCTTTTTTTCACTTAGACTTCCTGCGTTTTTTCACTTTCACCACCACTTTTTTCCATTTTACCCCTAGACGATACCCACACATGCATCCACACTTCTCTCTCTTTTGTCGGTTGCGCGAGTGCACCACATCCTTTGTGTGTGTTTTTTGTGCCGTGCACGGGTTATTTCTAGTACAATAATAAAATTTAATGCTGGAAGTATGTCATTATTTAGAGTGAAACTGAAAATGTATTCCTCCTTTGAAAAGCGAGAATAATTTTGAGTTATATTCAATTTTAACCCAAGAAGGGATATACGAAAAACTATCAGATAAGAAGAATGAATGAAAGGAAAGGATAATAATTTTGAAAAAATCTTTTTCAAATATAAATATATAAAAAGGGATTTTGAAAATGAATAGAGGTTTTAAATTAGAGACTTAATATCACAAATATCTGTAATTATTTTGAAATCAATTTTTTTGTTTATATGAGAGAAAGAATAAATATTTCAATTTGTGATTTTGTATTTAAAATTTAGATGAGTTTTTATATTAATTTAATTAATCATTTGAATTTTGGATAAAGAGAGGGAAGACAGTGGAAGAGGGAGACAAAAATAGAGATGAAGTAGATTAGATTAGATTTAGACTAAATAATACTAATAATAGTTTTTATTGGGGGATAGAGATTGAGATAACCAAATTTGAAATTGGATTGAGAAAAATTGAGATAGGAATGGAGGGTTCAAAATTGAAATGTTGCTGGGGGAAAGTGGAAGCATGAAAAGGGTATTGGGGATAGAAAATGTGTAAAGTTTCTTTTAAGAAAGAATTAAAAATAAGAGGAATATGTGAAAATTGAGGAGACAATACTTGCTTTTACGAGACTTGATTGATAGATATATACACTTCAGAAAATTTGCACATAAATGTTCATAAATTTGTTATTAAGTGAAGAGAGAAAATAAATATTTACATTGTGAAACTCTTGAAATCAACTAAGAATACTATTTATTAGATAGTAGATAAATTATTTTTTGCTAAGATCTTTATCATTTCTCACAAAGCATGATGTGTTAGTTGAGACAGTGAAATAAAAAGAAAATAACAGCAAATATATCAAATCTTTAAAATATGGTAAAAGTCAATATTTCAAGACTTCACGTTTTTGTTAACACAAAAATTTAATGACATCGACAATCAAAGTTGTGGGATAGTCCATCTGCGATGGACTTCGAGAGCTAAATATGAGTCCATCCTTTTTTTTCTTCCAAGATGAGACCTAAGATCTGTGAACAAGAAAAAAAATTAGTGCTCAACCATAGAGAAGATATTGAGCAGTATATTTTGGTGAAGAGAATAGTAAAAGATAAGATTTTTTTTGAAATTTGTAATTGAATGTAGTTTTAGTTATGGTTGGCAAAATTTTAAAACAAATTGTAGAAACATACGAGGAGAAATTATGATTATATGTTACATACGTATGTATGTACGCTAGTACATATATGCAGATAGATACACATACAGACAGATAAATACGGCAACAATTAAAGAGTACCTTTAGGACTTTAATATAAATTTTGAATTTTAATGTAATTATTTTAGATATGTTTTGTAAACTGAAAGAATAACCGACTACGTTAAAGAATTTCAAATCCATCAAAAGATTTTGTTAGGAAAAAAAATAAGAGATCAAGGCAATGATTGCTTTTAAGATTGTTTCAGATTAGTTAGATTTAGATATACATGTAGATTGAGAGTTTGAATTTATCACGAGAGAGATTGCTTAAGATTGGGGGTAAAGAGAGATGGAGAGATCTGTTGTTTTTAAAACTTTTTTGAAATCAAAATTGATAAGAGAAAGATATTTAGATTCTATTTACATAAAACTAATAAAAAGAAAACAATATTACAAATTACACATTTAGGATAAATCAAGAGGAAACCCTATTTTCATTAAAAGTTACATGTTTAAGAGTATACATATATGTATGTATATGTGTGTAGTGTATGCGTGTGTTAGTAGCTTAGTGGCATGCCATGGCCTTCCATTGTGAAAGTGATAAGAAACTTTTGTACGCTGCACCCAAAAGGTCAACATGCTTCTTTCTTTAATGATTGAAATGATTTTTATGGATCTACATATGGGAAAACACACACAGATATTGGTTGCTCAATTTTAAATTTGAGTCGGTTGGATCTGCATGTTTTGTTCACTTGAATGGATCTTAGTTGTACTGGTATATATATAATAGTCGTAACCATACCCTTAGGGCACTAGTCATTTAAAATATTCCCCCAAAATTTTGGATCTCCTTAAAAATTAGAGCCAATTGTTTTCCTTCAAAAAAATTCATCACTTTCCCAAAAATTAATTGATTACAACCAATTTTTTCCCTAAATTTTTTTTGCCTTTGAATTGATACTATTAAATTCTACCCAACTATGTGAAGTAAAAATAACACCAATAACGTTTGCATGCATGCATAAGTTGCATCCCAACTTCAAAATAAAATATCAACCCCAACTTCAAAAATTTTTACATGAATAAGTCAAAAAGTCAAGATTGCCCACTTTAAAAAAATGATTGAAGTCTGGGAGCATGCATGCATGCAGTCACTACTCATGCATGCATACATGCAGTTCCCACTTCAAAAATTGATTAAATTTTGGGAATGCTCAATTTTCTCCTTTGCATGCGTGCGTATGAGCCTAAAATGTCTTCCTTCTAAAACTTTCAGAAGTTTTAATCATGTTCTTTGATTGTCTTTGATAAAATATAATTTTTTACCGACCCTTCTGTTTTAGTCAGTAAATCAATTTAAAAACATCACTATTTTTGATATATTCCCCATTAAAAATATTCTTAGGGAACGGGTCATTTAATGTATCCCTGTTTTGGATATATTCAAAGACATCTCTATTTTGGATAAATCCTTAGGGCAGGGGTCATTTAATATATTCCCTCCTAAAAATTTTGAATCCCCAAAAAATGTTCCCCCAAAAGTTTCAACCAATTGTTTTCCTTCAAATTTTTTTTCACTCCAAAAAGTTCACCTCCAAAAATTTATTCTACCACAACTAATTATTTTCCCTTTAAAAAAAATTTTTTCCATGTAAATTTCATCCTAAAAATGCCATCCTACCATGTGAGGTAAAAAATAACACTAATAATATTTGCATGCATGCTTCCAGAAGTTTGAATCCCAACTTCAAAATATAATCTCAACCTCAACTTCAAAGAAGTTTGCATGCAGAAGTTGAAAAGTCAGTAGGTCAACTTCAAAATTTCATTGAAGTATGGAATATGCATGTAGTCCCCACTGCAAAATTGATTAAAGTTTGGGTTGCATGATTTTCTCTTGTGCATGTGTGCACGTGTGTCCCACAATATCATATTTACTCCAAGATTTTCAGAAGCTTTGAACACAGTCCTTAGTTTTACAAGATGAAACTGAGCCGTCCTTTGTACCAACTCTTTTATCCTAATCTGCAAATCGATTCAAAAACATCCTTGTTTTATATTATATGTACATGCACACACATACACACATACTTGTCATAATCATAACCCGTGACCATACGTTACATGGCATTCAAAATATTCATCCAAAAAAATTTCAACCTATTCAAAATCCACTCAAAACAATTTACAAACTCATTTAAAATATTCACCGCTCCCAAGAAATTTTTTTAACCACTTTCAAACTAAAATATAGGTTTCCTCATGAGAATTTAGTTCATACCAAAAATCTTAGTTCCACCTAAAATTTAGTTTCCACTAAAATTTAAAATTTTAGTTTCCACTAAATTTTTTTTCCCTCCAGATTTAGTTTCTCTTAAAAATTTTAAATTAAAATTTATTTCTCCAATGAAGTCAGTCCCCCCCCCAAATTTAGTTTTTCCCAAATTTAGTTCCACCCAAATTTTAAATTTTAGGTCTATCAAAATTTAGGTACATCCAGATTTACTTCACCCAAAATTTTAGGGTTGTTCCCTGAAAATTTTCACAAACTATCATCCTAATCGTTGATTCTTCAAGATTCAATCACAGTCATCTTTCTATCTATCCTTTTGTCCAAGTGAGCAACCACATTCAAAAACACCCCTTAATTGTATTGTGTGTTATATATATTACATTTGAGGACTTTTTTGAATTCTAGGACCGACTAGGACAAGATAAAGAGTGGTTGGGATTTGATCTTGGTAAATGGAAGGTTGAGATGAGTTTTGAGAAAGTTTTGAGGGGGAATCCATTTGTTGAAATTTGGTCCAGCTTTGAAATTTGGTCTTTGAAATTTGGTTCAACTTTTAAATAAAGAGAGCTTTGAAACCATGAATGTGAGCTTTGAAATTTGGTCCAACTTTTAAATGAAGGGAGCTTTGAAACCATGAATGTGAGCTTTAAAATTTGGTCTAGCTTTGAAATCTGGTCCAGTGAACATGTTTCGCGCCGAAGGTGCCAGCTAAATTTATTTACGCTAATTTGTTGTTCTGCGCCTAAGGCGCCTGCGTCGAATTTGTTGTTCTACGCGAATTTGTTGTTCCACGCCGAATTTGTTGTTCCGTGTCGAAGGCGCATGCGCCGAATTTGTTGTTCTGCGCCAAAAGCGTCTACACCGAAGGCGTCCGTGCCGCTAAATATTTTTACGTTAATTTGTTATTCTTTTCAATTTTAATAATTTTTTGGGGAACAAAGATTTCGCGGGGAAAAATCTTAAATGAACAGTGCCCGCGGGCACGAGTTTTTTTACGCTAATTTTTTGTTCCGCGCCGAAGGCATCCGTGCCGAATTTGTTGTTTCGCGCCGAAGGCACCTGTGCCGCTAAATATTTTTACGCTAATTTGTTCTTTTAAATTTTAATAATTTTTAGGGGAATAAGAATTGGGGGAAAATCTTAAATGAACCGTGTCCGCGGGCACGAGTTATGACTAGTATATAAATAAAGAGAGAATGACGTAGTATATGAGTAGCTGGCCTAGGAAATTTCTTACCATGACCTTAAGAATTCAATTTTCATTCTTTTTTCAATGATTGAGACCATTGATATTGATCTACAGGTCCTAAAACCTAAACATGTTGACAATTTTACGGGTTCATATTATTTGCACATACTTCGGATCATTAGAAATTGAATAGTTTGATGAACTTTTTCTTACCACATGATCTACAAGAAATAGCTTGGAGGTCACCATGTTTTTGTTTTATTTACGTATTGGTATATAAACAATTGCTGAATAGATATGGAACATGGAGTTTTTGAAGGTCTCCTACTCAGGTGGCTTATATACCTTAACCTCGCGAGCATGTGCACACACACACGTGTGTGTAAATGATAAAATGAGATAGCGTGAGCTAGTACAATCAACTAGCCATATTGATAATCATCTCCATGCTTCATTAATCACTCCATGAAAATATCAAGGGTTTGGAGATATATGTATGTATATTTACATTGGCGTCCATACTGTTGGACCTGGTCTGAGGGGAGGGTCCGAGTCTTACACATAATTTGTTTTCTAGCATGAGACTTCTAACATGTGTGTGTGTGTGTGTGTGTTTGGGGGGGGGGAATGATAAAATGAGATAGCGTTAGCTTGGTCCAATCAGGCATTATGTAGAAATGAGATGGCATGAGCAGTGTGTAGAAAATATAAAATGAGATGGTGTGAGCTAGTCGAATAAGTTATCCATATTGATAATCATCTCCATGCTTCTTGATCTATCCGTGAAAAGAGGTGTACATTAAAAAAATTGGACTGTTTGGAGCCTTCTATTATATATGTATGCAAATTAACATTGGCATCCATACCGTTGACCTGGTCTGAGGCGATGGTCTTAAGTCTTACACATAATTTGTTCTCTAGCATGAGAGTTCTAACCTCCCTCTCTGCGTGCATGCATGTGCGTCAACATTATATGAGATTGCGTAAGCTAGTCCAATCAGTGTGAACTAGTCCCACCATTTTTCCATATTGATAATCATCTCCATGATTCTCGATCATTCTGGTCTGAGGCGAGGGTCAGAGTCTTGCATGAAAATTTGTTTTGGAGCATGTGACTTCTCACATGTGTAGTTTAATTTTATGCCTTACGGATCATGGTGCAATAATAGGAATGGGCAGACTTGGGGTTTCGTCACAAGCTGCAATAGGAATGGAGGATAAGGTTTTCTTGTTTTCCTAATGAGTAAACACATTGGCATTGGAATAGCCTCTTCATCCTTGTATCCACCCTCTGGTTTCAGGGAAATGGTAATAAAAAAAGTTACATGTCTTTTCTCCTTGTTCTCATTGGACTTCAAACTGAAATAATAATGGTTTTCTGCGGAAAACTAATTCTACCTAAAATTACTTTTTCTTCATCTTGGGCTTGTGATACGCTAATAAGCATGTGCCTATGAAGTTCCAATGCTAAGAGTATGACTAGGTTCCTTTTAGACCGGTTGATGGTGATGCATCAATCTCTGATTTATCATGGAGGACAAGGATTCATCAAACAGGATTGCTTACTGTGATTATCCATCCATTAAACTTTCACTGTGAAATGTTTTCATTTTCTTTTCTTGGCAAGAGAATTCTTGTACAATATACTGTGTGAGATTCTGCTAATTTATTTTATGTATTTAACATTGTTGTTTCAACTGTTTATTGTCAGATTATCAGTAGAATAAAAATTGTTTGAAGACTGTTTTATTTGATCAAATATTGTATCAGCATGAGCATACCTTTTTGTACCAGTTGGGGGTTTCTTCTTCTTTGTCATCCACCACCTCCTCTTTTTATTTCTTCTTCTTTTCTTCTTATTTCTTATTTCTTCTTCCTTTTTGTGTTTCTTCTTCCTTTTTGTGTTTTCGCCGGGGGGAGATGGGGCGGGCATGTTTGTACTTTGCCCTCTGATTTCTCCACTAAAAAAATATTCATTTCTATATGAAGTTGACATCGATGGCTAATTACAAATGCATTTAGAAGTTTGTACCATTGGCGACTTTTTTAAATGGTGCTCCTGAGCATTTGAGTAGATACTGTGATGCATGTGATGCTTAGGTGGTACGTTGCTTTGAGGATAATGATATCATTCACGTGAACGGAAAAATTAATCCAAAGTCAGATATTGATGTCATCAACTTGGAGCTGGTTTTCTCAGATCTTGATCAGGTATGCGAGTAAAGGGATATTTTGCTCTCAATGTTCTTGCAGTATACCTGAAGCTAAGGTCATCTTGTTGACTGACTTTTCAGAACTAATTTCATGTATGGAGATAATATACTAAGAACATGGGAAGCTAATTACTAAGTTGTATTTTCTAAGTAATGCAGATAGAGAAAAGGCTGGAAAAACTTAAAAAAAGCAGGGCAAAGGATTCTCAAACTAAAGTGAAGGTACAATGTACAAACGTTTGAGATACAATGCGTGCATACAAACTTTGCTTCACTCAATTTGTATTTTTTTTTCGTTTTAATACAGGAGGAAGCAGAAAGGTCAGCTTTGGAAAATATTCAGAAGGCACTCATAGAAGGAAAACCTGCAAGATCTGTTCCATTAACTGATTTGGAGAAAAACTCTATACGCCAACTCTGTCTGCTCACCATGAAACCTGTAATATACGTAGCTAATGTCGCTGAGTCTGATCTTGCTGACCCCAGTGGTAATCCCCATGTCAAAGAAGTGATCAATCTTGCAAATGAATTGCAATCTGGGATGGTGACCGTTTCAGCACAGGTATGATACTCCTGCTGTCCTGCACTGAAGTATGTAGTAACTAATCTTCACTGTCATGTGATCCTCCAGAAGCTCATTGATATATGATTAAACCAATTTAGATGCTTTTGTTACCTCTGTTGGTTCGAAGCTATTAGTAGATCTTTACTTGTTAGATATTAAATTTTGCTTAAGGAAATTCATTGTATAGGCATAATGGTAATTAGCAGATCACTTTCCATGATTAGTTTGTATTTCATATTTTCACCGGCTTCTACATTTGTTCCAGAGATAGTTGTTCTTTGATATATGAATAATTGTTAACTGGTTGCTGATGAAACTACAAATGTAAAAGAATTAATTTTGTATCAGGTTGAATCTGAGCTCACGGAACTTCCACCTGAGGAGAGAACTGAATTCTTGAAGTCACTTGGCGTCAATGAAAGTGGGCTAGGAAATCTAATAAGAGCAACATACAGTCTCTTAGGATTGCAAACTTATTTCACATCAGGAGAAAAGGTAAATCTCCCGACTCTTTCCCCCCTTTCCTCTGCAGATTTAATTGTTCTTCCTGACATGCCAGTTTTGTTGCTCTTTTTTCCGGTCCTCAGGAAACAAAGGCATGGACAATACATGCAGGTCAGTTTTCTATCCAATGTCTGTTTTTTGTAGCTGTGTCGCGCATTAGTTTCATCTCGCTATCAAAGAAAATTTCTTTATCTTTGTTGATATGTTCCCATGAAAAATAGGCATGACCGCACCCCAAGCTGCTGGAGTAATTCATTCAGACTTTGAGAAAGGCTTCATTCGAGCAGAGACGGTAAGTCCCACCATTTAGGTTTCACTCTGATAAACGAAGGTTGGTCCAAAACTTGGCTATCTTTAAAACAAGAAAGCAATCTGGGCAGTTGACGTGAATAGATCCAGATGCTCCCTACCTAAAATGTTGTTACAAACTCCCCAAGAATGCAGATGGTTTAAGGAACACACAATCACCATTCTGCTTTTCTTACTATTAAATGAAAGATGCTGATAAAGTGTTGGCATTATCAGGTAGCCTATGCTGATTTTGTTGCAGCTGGTTCGCTGGCAGCTGCGAGGGAGAAAGGACTCGTAAGTACTTAACTTTTTGATTCTGAAAAATACTGTATTTCACAAAAATGGCCGGAATCTTATTGCTTGCTGCTTGCCTGTTTCTGTGAAAAAATAATTGCAGTTGAGGTCAGAGGGAAAGGATTATGTAGTACAGGAGGGGGATGTAATGCTTTTCCGGTTCAACGTCTGATCAATGCCCCTGGAGCTGCAATCAGCTGGTTGAGCGGCTACAACCATCTATTTCCATCGAATTTCATCTTGATTTTTTTTTGACATACTATACCCCTAAAATTACAGAATGGGGTTGAGAGGGATACGCACAACTATTGTCAATATTGAACGTCTTCTCACCTTTGTGCAAGAAGACATGTTCAAGGGTTTACCATACACCATTTATAAATGTATCTGGGTGTTGAAATACCCAGGAACTCTGGCATTTTACACGATCATAACGCATAGCCCATGGCGGTTCTTCTGGCAAACTTAGATATGCTTACTCAAGCTAATCAAACATATTCACCTAGTAGTTGTGCCTACTCAAAATTAGACATCTCTAACTCGCGATGAGTTCGTCCCCACCACTGGGACTCGATCACATAGTCGTGGCGGCGACATTCCATGTCCGAAAGCTGATGTGTAATTTCTGCACATCCTTTCAGTTGAAATTCTTCATTTGCTCTTTTTATGGATGCATTGGTGGATGGATATGGGTGGTTTTCTATTCTACTACTCTTAGTATCAACATGAAAACTCTTGGAGTCGTTGAAGAAGGTGGTGTATATTGCAAATAAGTTCTTTAACGTCATAGAATGTTGCATTTTTTTCGCTCATCTTTCACAACTCGGTGCAAGTATTTTACAAATGTGTACCTTCGTTATTTTGCTTTGATAATTTTGTTGGCTAGATTACCAAACCATTTGTTGATCAGATAATACACTTGCTCCTTTGATTTTTATGGATAATGTTGAACCATGAAAACCCCGAATTTGTTTCCCTTGATATCACTGGCAATGATAATATCTCATGGGTACTTGATGATGACATTCATCTTGCCGTTGTGAATATTAAATGTTTCATCAAAGAAGGAAATGATGCATCTCTGCAAGATCAGGCAAAATCAATGATTTTCTTTCACCATCATCTTCATGAAGAATTGAAATCTGAATATGTTACGGTAAAAGATCACCTTATTTTATGAAATAATTTGAAAGAGAGATGCGAGCACCAGAAGTCTGGAATCCTTTCACAATCTCAATATGATTGGATGCACTTAAGGTTGCAAGATTTTAAATCTGTTTGTACGTATAACTCTTCTTTGTTCAAAATTTCATCATTGTTGTGAAGGGAAATATAGGGAGAATAGGTGTAGAGGGTTAAGAGCCCCCTACCCTTGTATTTATAGCTTTCAATAGTGGGTTGGATACCCAATTGGCCCAATGGGCCTATTCATAACACTTCCCCTTATCCAACCAACATTGAATAAGGGGTGGATTCTTCAGGATCCGATTTAGGGTAACTGTCTTGTTAAAGAAAGAACAGTTAACCCATAACTTCCCCTGTTTTAGGGATGTGTATAGGGGTGGATACTTCAGGATCCAGAGTCAACGAGGTTGCCTCGTCAAAACCTTGACTACGGAAAACCCAGTGGGAAAAAACCTGTAGCCAAGGGAAAAGAGTACAACTCTGCAGTTGACTCCCCCTTATCTGACCAAGCTTCAGGCTTGCAGATTTCCTATGAATCTATACATCAGTCTCCTATGTATCTATGAGTTCATAGTTCTCTCATCCTGACCCAGTTTACATTTACTCACTCTCCTCATCCCAATCCCATATACAAGTTTCTCAAAGATACTAGTAGGCAGGGATTTGGTAAGCAAATCCGCCAAGTTATTACATGATTGGATCTTCTGTACCTCAATCTGCTTTTGCTTCTGAAGGTCGTGCGTCCAGAAGAACTTGGGGGAGATATGCTTCGTCTTGTCACCTTTGATGTAGCCGTCCTGTAGCTGGGCTATACATGCTGCATTGTCTTCATGGAGTGTAGTAGGTGCAAGAACGCCGGCCGTCAGGCCGGTGGAGGTGAGGATGTGCTGGATCACCGAGCGTAGCCAGAAGCATTCCTTACTTGCTTCGAAGATTGCTAGTAGCTCTGAGTGAGTGGATGAGACGGTCGTCATGGTCTGCTTCACAGATCTCCAGGATATGGCAGTGCCGCCATATGTGAACATGTATCCGGTCTGAGACTTCTCTGTATGAGGATCGGACCTGTAACCTGCATCAGCATAACCAACTAAACCAGTTGATGCCCCTTTCCTGTAGAATAGACCTAAGTCTATGGACCCTTGGAGGTAGCGCAGAAGATGCTTAACTCCGGCCCAGTGTCGCTGTGTAGGTGCAGCACTATATCTGGCTAGTAAGTATACTGCAAATGCTATGTCAGGGCGAGTGCAGTTAGCCAGGTAAAGAAGTGCACCGATAGCACTTAAATAAGGCACTTCGGGGCCTAGTACTTCCTCCCCCTCTTCCAGCGGCCAGAAGGGGTCTTTGTGTACATCCAATGATCTGACGACCATAGGAGTGCTGAGGGGGTGGCACTTATCCATCTGAAACTTTTTCAATAAGTTCGATGTGTAAGTTGACTGGTGTAACAGGATCCCATCTTTAAGATGTTCTATCTGAAGACCTAAACAGAATTTTGATTTTCCGAGGTCTTTCATCTCGAAGGTTTCTGTTAGGCTTCTAGAAATCTTTGCGATCTCTTCAGGAGATCCGATGAGGTTTAAGTCGTCTACATAGACGGCTATAATTACAAATCCTGTTGCCTTTGCTCTTATAAAGATGCAAGGACAGACTGGGTCGTTTTTAAATCCTTGCTGTGCAAGGAAATCGCTCAGTCTGTTATACCACATCCTTCCGGATTGTTTTAGACCATATAATGATCTTTGCAGTTTCACTGAGTAGATGTCACGTTCTCTCTCTTTTAGTGCTGCAGGCAAAGAATAACCGTCAGGCAATCTCATATAGATGTCTCGGTCTAGGTTGCCATATAGGTATGCAGTAACCACGTCCATGAGTTGCATATCTAAACCCTCTTGTGCTGTTAAGCCAATGAGGAATCGGAAGGTGATCGCGTCCATGACCGGGGAGTATGTGGCTTCAAAATCCACCCCAGGACGTTGGGTAAAACCCTGCGCTACAAGCCTTGCTTTGTAGCGTACGATCTCATTCTGTTCATTTCGTTTTCTAACAAATACCCATTTATAACCCACAGGTTTTACACCTTTTGGTGTCTGGACTATTGGTCCGAAGACCTTGCGTTTGGTGAGTGAATCCAACTCCACTCCTATTGCCGCTTTCCACTTTGGCCAATCATCTCTGCTTTGACATTCTGTCAGAGAGCGTGGTTCAATATCATCGTCGCAGTACGCGACGTTGATGGCAATATTATACGCAAATGTGTCATCTATTGTTGTGCTTTTTCTGTCCCAATACTCCCCAGTTCGTACATAGTGTATCGATACTTCATTTTCTCCCGGTTTTTCCTCTTCATGAGAGTTTGGGAGAGATGGGGTAGCAGGGCTTATATTAGCATCCTGTGGTGGTATTTGTTTACCATTGCCAAGGGTCCTACTCTTTCGAGGGACTTGGTCCTTGGATCCCGGTGGTCGTCCTCTCTTTTTGAGAGGTCCAACCATTTCTGCTGCAGGCGGATTGCATCCATTTTGCGGTATGTCAATCCTAGCTGGAGTGTTAGCAGCAGGGACGTGTGATTTGACAATCTTCTGGTTGTCAGTAAATTTGTCCGGCAAGAGATGGACAGTGTTTTGGATGTGGAGAATCTTCAGGACCTCCTCCTCACACTGGCTTGTTGGCGGATCAAAGTGACATAAAGTTTTTGTATCCCAAGTGATACTTTCTGAAGCTTCGGGCTTCTTTGTCTGTGAGCCTAGTCTTGGAAACGATGTTTCGTCGAATTCACAGTCTTCTAGACGTGCCTTAAAGACGTCCCCCGTAAGGGGTTCTAGGAATCTAATTATGGAGGGGTGTCAAACCCAACATAAATGCCTAGGCGACGTTGTGGACCCATCTTTGTCCTTTGTGGTGGTGCCATGGGGACGTATACTGCACAACCAAATATTCTCAAATGTGAGACAATTGGTGGGGCTCCAAGTGCTAGTTGCATTGGAGAAGATGACTGACCTCCAGAGGGTCTTAATTTTATTAAAGATGCATCATGCAAAATTGCATGACCCCACGCATTCACTGGCATCTGGGATTGAAGTAATAATGGACGAGCGATCCATTGCAGTCTCTTAATTAGAGATTCTGCTAACCCATTTTGGGTGTGAACATGCGCTACAGGATGTTCGACTTCAATTCCCTGAGCTTGGCAATAGTCTAGAAAGACTTGTGACGTAAACTCCCCCGCATTGTCCAGACGAAGTTTCTTTATCTGGTAGTCGGGGAAGTGGGCCCGTAACTTGATTATCTGAGCTAAAAGCTTAGATAGTGCTAGGTTACGGGTGGACAGTAGGCACACATGTGACCACTTAGTAGATGCGTCTATCAGGACCATAAAGTACCTGAACGGACCACTTGATGGGTGAATCGGCCCACAAATGTCTCCGTGGATTCTTTCCAGAAAACTGGGGGACTCCGCATCCACTTTCAGTGGAGAGGGTCTCGTGATCAGTTTACCCTTGTAACAGGGTGGACATGGGAATTTGCCTTTTTGAAGAATCTTCAGGTTCTTCAGGTCAATGCCCCTGGAGTTCTTTATGATGCGGTACATCATAACAGAACCAGGGTGTCCCAGTCGACTGTGCCAGAGTTGGAATTCTGGTGTTTGGGGCACTACAGGTGCTCCACCATGGATGTTTCTGGAGTTTGTATACTTGTTTGGTAGAGTCCCGAGGGGAGTCCCTTGAAACGTTCCACAATGGTTTTTGAACTATTTGTAAGAGCCGTTACAAGCAAGTATTCCCTTTTATCTTCCTCGACCGTCTCTAAGTGATATCCGTTTAAACGGATGTCTTTGAAGCTTAGGAGGTTTCAGATGGATTTAGGGGAGTATAACGCATTTTAAGTGTTATTTGTGTGTTGCCGGGGAGCAATATAATTGCTTCCCCTGATCCTTCGATTATGTTTGCTGGTCCTGAGATTGTTCTTAGGGGCCAGAATAGCTACTTACGCTCGTGAAGTAGTCTATGTTTTGAAGGATCGAGTGCGTCGATGCACTGTCCACTAGGCAGATAAGTTCCATATCTAAAAAGGGGAAAGACATTCAAGCAATAAATGAAGAGAAAAGATCTACTTTCATAAAGATAAATGCTCAAAATATTGTTTTGACATGGAAATAAAACTAGATACGATGCATAAAAAATAGAAGATACATTGCTAGTGCATAGAAGTGGTCCAGATCTAGAGAGTGTCATCTCCCATGAAGTCTTCAGGAGTCCATGAGGTCTCTGCCAACGCTGCGCTCACAATCAGGTTTGTCTCAGCTCGAGGCTTGAGGCTTGCCTGGTAGAGGTCCTGGAGGTGTTTTGCTGTGCGGCAGATTCTGGACCAGTGGCCCGTCATTCCGCATTTAGAGCACTTGTCCTCCCAGTCTTTCTTGGGAGTGCCACATTTGTTGGGAATCCTCTTCTGCTTCTTGTCCACAAACTTCTGGTTCTGAGGAGGAGCTAGGGGAGTGGCCTTCTTCCGCTGCTTCTGTTCTTTCCATTTCTGGAATTTTGCCTTTTTGTCCGTCTTCTTCTTCAGGGAAGACTGGAAGTGAGCCTCTACAGGAGGTGGCAATGGAGTGGAGCCAGGAGGGCGCAGGTTGTGGGTGGCAACCAACAGGTCTCTGTTCTGTTCAGCCATAAGCAGGCATGAAAGCAGGTCAGAGTACTTTGTGAACTTCCTCTCTCTATATTGTTGCATAAGGATCATGTTCTTTTCGTGGAAAGACGTGAACGTCTTTTCCAGCAACATCTTCTCCGTCACTGGTTAACCACACAACTTCAGGCGTGAGGTGATGCGGAAGAGAGCTGAGTTGTACTCCGCTACGGATTTGAAATCCTGTATGCGGAGGTGAGTCCACTCATACTGTGCACGGGGGAGTATGACATCCCTCTGATGTCTGTACCTCTCCTCGAGTGCATCCCACAGCTCGTAAGGGTCCTCTACAGTGAGGTACTCGTCCTTTAAGGTCGAGTCTAAGTGTTTCCTGATATATATAATGGCTTTCGCCTTTAATATATCGGAAACTTCCTCTGTATGAGGTGCTTCCACTGAAGCCTCCTTGTTTGCTGGGGCAGTACTTGTTGTTGCATTTTCAGTCTGTGTGAGACTGAAACCATGAGAGCGCAGATGGAACTTCAGGCCCAACTGTCAACTCAGGTAGTTTGACCCATCGGCCTTCAGGACCGAGAAGTCGACATTTGCGAGTCTGGCCATTTTATGATCTAGCAATGTAAAGAAAAACATCATGTATCATCAAGACTGATTTAGATAGACATCCACGCATGTAATGTAAACATTTTCATAGCATGAATTTAATTAATGTGATTTTAACATACATGCTTTTTTTTCAGATAATGTGAATAATTAATTAATAAAGATTAACATTCACGCATGCTGTTAAGAAATTTCATTGTGACATTAAACATGGTATTTAAGCTAATTTAACAACCACGCAGTTAATGCATAAACAATGAAACAGAAAAATGACTTAGGACTATGGGGATCAGCCAGCCGACACCGAAAATTAAAAAGAAGTACAGTCCGAAGTTACATCAAAATAAATGCATGAAAAATAAAGTACAACTCGGGAACTTCAGAGAGAAGCCCCTATCTTCATTGAGCGAACGCCTTCAGCTTCTTATTGGTGTCCTTCGGTCTTCTTTTTACATTTTCATCCTCACATACAAAATTTCTCTCAAAAAAGAAAAATTGCAGGAATTTAAAACGGTGTCGGAAACCTGGCTGATCCCTAAAAACATAGCCTAATATTGCACATCCACGCAGATAATATATTCGAGACATACAACCACGCAGATAATCAAAACACAGGCATTTAAAATTTGTGTGCGACGTGCATAGAACCTATTTTTTTTTGAAAAACTTTTACCTTTTAATCCATATTTTAATGTTTTATTTTACAGCTATAAAACCCTTTTAAAATTTATTTTAATTATTTTGGGCTTTTTAGGGCCAAAAAATAAAAGAAAAGTAATTTATGTGAATGGGCTAATTTTTGGGCCTTTTGGGCCATGAAAACAACCCATTAGGGTTAAAATTGGGCCTCCCCCGAAAAATGGCCCGTTAGGGTTAGGGTTTCAGGAAACCCTAGGGGGGGCCCGCGGCGTGTCGCTGCAACGGCTGGCCGCGTAGGACGCGGCCGCCGTGGCGGCGACAGGCCGCGGCCGCGGGCCGCGGCCGCCGCAGCGGCGAGCCGCGGCCTGCAGGTCGCGGCTACTGGCCGCGGCCTGAGGCCGCGGCACAGGGCCGCGGCGGTTGGCCGCGGCTTCAGGCCGCGGCAACTGGCCGCGGCACAGGGCCGCGGCGCAGGGCCACGGCCTGGGGCCGCGGCGCAGGGCCACGGCCTGGGGCCGCGGCGCAGTGCCGCGGCTTCAGGCCGCGGCCGCCGTGACCTGAGGCCGCGGCGTGCGATTTCCGCCGGCGGCGCTAGAGACGCGCCGTCGTTCTGCCCTACGGGCGTGCGGATTTTTGGATCAAAGGCGGGGGGGTAAAAAACGGATTTTTCAACTATTTAGATCGCTAAAAACAGATTTTTATTGTTTTTAGGCATGCAGATCTAATAAAAAATTGAATTTTACCGTGTTTATAAACTTTTTGATCCTAAAACATGCAGATCTAATGAGAAAAGCAAGTTTAGATCTAAAAAGTTTTGATTTTTACCTCTAGATTCGACGAGGAATCTAGGCGACGGTTGGTGAAGGATCTTTTCGCTCCCCGTTGAGAAGATTACGATCTTCTTAAATCTGAGCGATTGATGGATCTCCTTTCCCGCGAGTCGCCGTCTCCTCCAACGAGCGTGATCGTGCTGATAACGTGTTGTGAAGGGAAATATAGGGAGAATAGGTGTAGAGGGTTAAGAGCCCCCTACCCTTGTATTTATAGCTTTCAATAGTGGGTTGGATACCCAATTGGCCTAATGCGCCTATTCATAACAATCATAATTGGTTATGCATAGGGAAAAGATCACTGATAAAGATTTGTTAGAGAAAATATTTACCACATGTTATGTCTCAAATATGCTCCTGCAATAGTAACATCACGAGCAAAATTCACAAAGTATTCTAAAGTAATCTCATCTTCTCATGATTGAATAAAATAATATAACCAATACATTCTTTACTATTTCCTAAAACAAATAGATTTCTCGTTTCCATAAGTCAATGAGACATCTATATTACATTTGATAACCTTTTTTTGAATTCTAGGGTTGAGTGGGACAAGCTGACTAGGACAAACAGATTGATAGAATGATGGTTAAGATTTAATCTTGGAAAATCAACGGTTAAGATGAGAGTTTGTGAAAATTTTGGGAGAGAATTTTTGTATTTTTTTTTGGGGGGGGAGACTTTTTGAAGAAAACAAATATCCATTCATTTATGTGATTTAATTTGGTAATAAAATTCGAGATCTTTGAATTTAAGAGGTCTTGGAAGTTGAACAGTCAGGCATTTATGTGATTTAATTTACAATATTTATAACAAAAATAAGGAAAAGTTATATTATCACTGAATTACAAGTTGCCTATTCAAATCATCATTATCTATCCGGTCAGTTGACTTCATCGAGAAGAAAAGAAACAAATGGGATAACGGAACGTCATAATTAATACACTCACACTGGGCCCCGCATGACGTCATTATTAGGGCGTCCGTGTCGTTTTATTTATGCTAATTTGTTATTCTGCGACGAAGGCGTCCGTACTGAATTTGTTGTTCCGTGTCGAATGCGCTTATGCCAAATTTGTTCAACGCGCTAAATTTTTTTACGCTAATATGTTGTTCCGCGACGAAGGCGCCAACTAAATTTTTTAACGCTAATTTGTTGTTCTGCGCCGAAGGCACCGTGCCGCTAAATATTTTTACGCTAATTAGTTGTTCTTTTAAATTTTGGCTGTGGAAATAATTTTTTGGGGAACAAAGATTTCGCGGGGAAAAATCTTAAGTGAACCGTGCCCGTGGGCACGTGTTATAACCAGTCTATTATATAAAACACAACTTTTTGAACTCTAGGGCTGACTAGGACAAGCTGACTAGGACAAACAGGTTGATAGAAAGATGGCTCAGATTTAATCTTGATGAGTGAATGGTAGGGATGATCGTATGTGAAAATTTTTGGGGGGAACTTTTGGACGGGGAACTAAATTTTTAGTGCAACATTATTGATATTCGTTTAAATTTAATGCATAAAAAGTTGTGCTTTGAAACTTGGGCCATCCTCTTTCAAAAATTTTAATGGTGAGAATTTAATGCACAAAGATTTCTACATCGATTACAATATCATCAAAATTTCCCTCATAACAGTAGGTGGCAGCAATCATTGCAGTCAAAAACAAATTTAATCCCCAAATCACTGCCCAATTTGTCCACTTCAGACAAAATTTCGGTTACAAACAAGTGCATATAAAAAAGTCTACTCACTCTCACTTTCATTAACTGTAAAGTTCTGAAATTTTTTTATTCTAATTTGTTGTTTCGCGTCGAAGGCGTCTGCTAATTTTTTTTACGCTAATTTGTTGTTCCGCATCGAAGGCGCCCGTGTATAAAGATGTTGATAGAAGAATGATATCATTTGAGGATTTTTTTTGAATTGTCTTGCTGACTAGGACAAGCTGATGTCATACTGATGTATAAACAGGTTGATAGAAGAATGCCTAGGATTTAATCTGGGTAAAAGAAGGGTTGAGATGAGTGTTTGGAAAAACCAAAATTAATTATGAGGGTTGAGATAAGGGTGGAATTAATTATGTGAAAGAATTAATTATGTGGAATGAGTTAATTACATGGAATTAATTAATTATCCGCCCACCTACGTCGGAGGCGCCCGCTAAATTTTTTTCGCACCTAAGGCGCCAGTGCATCGAACCGCTAAATTGTTTTACGCTAGATTGTTGTTCTTTTAAACTTTGGATGCAGAAATAGTTTTTTTAGGGAACACGGATTTGGAGGGGAAAAATCTTAAATGCGGGTGCTAAATTTATTTTCACTAAATTGTTCTTTAAATTTTGGATGCAGAAATAATTTTTTAGGGAACACAGATTTTGAGGGGGGAAATATTAAATGGCGCTAAATATTTTTACACTTAAATGATGTTCTTTTAAATTTTGGATGCAGAAATAATTTTTTTAGGGAACACGGATTTAGATGTGGAATATCTTAAATGAACCGTGCCCACGCCGAAGCTAAAATTTTGTTCGTATAAATTTTAGAGGGGGAAATAATTCTTGGAGAGAAAAAATATTTTGAGGGTATATCTTAAATGAACTGGCGCTAAATTTTTTTACGCTAATTTATTGTTCTACACCGAAGGCGCCTGAGCCGAATTTGTTGTTCTGCACCAAAGGCGTCCACGCCGAAGGTGCTACAGTCGCTAAATATTTTTACGCTAATTTGTTGTTCTTTTAAATTTTGGCTGTGGTAATAATTTTTTGGGAACAAATATTTCGCGGGGGAAAATCTTAAATGAGCCGTGCCCGCGGGCACATGTTATGACTAGTTATTTCATAAAAGAAAATAACATAATGGTTGTCTTAGTCAATGTTATAGTTATGGTCAATGAAAGAATATTATCTGATAATTAAATCATCAGAAGTGAAACCATTAAAGGTGGAATAATAATTTTTCAACACCAAACCATCAGAATTAGGACAATGCTTGGAAATAAAGCGGTAAATATCCATAAAATAAACCTTCAAAGAATTATAAAGAAAAATATTATCAGTGTTGGATGGCCGGATGAGTGGGCATCGCTCTCATACCTATCTTATACCAAATGTTGGATATTGAGTCATCCCCAATATATGTTTTGATAATGAGCAAACATATTTGTTGGGCTAATACTTATGAATGCAGTAACAAGGAGAAGAACAAAGCTTTGGTGATGATGTTCAAGGCAAGAAATAAAACAAGAGAAGAAACAACGGGAAGAACTTAAAGTTCACAGTATACATCGAGAAGATTTCAAGGAAAAATTGTATTTTATGTATTTATTTTTATTATCATAGATTATCCTCGAAGAAGCACCTCACAAACACTTAGGAAGTCTTAGAAAATGTATAGAAAAGCTGTGTAATCGCCACATAACATTTTCCTAAGTTTTTTTGCAAAAACTGTATTTTTCTAACTTATTAGTCGACCAATATTTGTTTCCTAGTCGACTAATAAAAACATAAAAAATGACATATCAGACATGTCAAGTTAGTCAATCATTGTTATCTAATTAGTCAACTAATGGATGAACACAAGTCGACTAATTCAAAACAGAAACTTTTCGTTACTTCTGGCATGTTAGGTTAGTCGACCAGAGTATTATCATTAGTCTAACGGTTATTAGTCGACTAATGGATGAATTCTAGTCGACTACCATTGTACAAAACGGATTTGCATAACAAGGCATTTTCTAGCTGTTTTAAGGGTACTCTGGGATTCTCATTTATAGGTTTTCATGTCTATAAATAGAAATTTCTTAGGAACTTTTCTAACAAGTTAAAAAATATATCAAGTTTTCTAATGATATCCAAAGTTTTCCCATTTGGCCATTATATCCTCAAACTCATCTTCTTCCTTTGGCCAACATCTAGAGATTTCCATTCCTCTGATTTCCATATCCTAAGAAAAGAAATCCAATCATCCTCATAGCCAGACTACACACAAAGTGCTTCTACTTAAGGCTATTGGAAATTGTGCTTCAACAAAAAATGTTGTAAGTATTTCTCTCAAGGCTTGTTTGAGAGAAAGGTACAATATTTATTTTCGAGGTTGTTCAAAAGGGTTACTCACAAGGTTGTTTGAAAGGGTTAGTCTTAAGGTTGTTCATGTAAGTTGTTTCTTAGCCCTGGGTTGTGGTGTTAGGAGGTTATACTATTCTTGTCGGTTTGCAAATTATATTGAAATGCTTAAGCGGGATTTGTTTGGGGATTGGACGTAGGTCAGGAAGACCGAACCAGTATAAATACTTCGTGTTTGTGTTGTTTTTGTGTTGTTGATCTTATTCTTGCAATTTGTGCTTACTTGTCTGCTGCTTATTCTTATCTTTGCAAGAGTATTTGTTGATTTAGAATCTAAGTTGGTAAATCAATTAGACCTCTTAAGTAGAATTCTGTAAACACTATTCACCCATCTAGTGTTTTCTACTTGCATCCACAGGATCTTAATGTTATGATCCTTGAACACTAAGCAATACACTAGGGTGTGAATAATGTAGTGGCAATTAAAAATGTTAATTAAAAATAATTGATCAAATGCAGAAATATAATTGCAACACAAACACTAAAGAGACAAAGGCAATTACAAACACAAGATGTATCTATTGGGAGATGTGTATGCCCTCGAGGCAATTTATCTCTATGTATGTGTACAAACATCTTGTTCGAAATAATAATAAATTTTTGGCAAGAATTTACCTAAGTTGATAATAATGTACACTGAACTTAGGTAAAGTCCTGAGACTTGATGCGAGGTCAAACAAGTATCGAGATGAGAATCTTGATCATGGAGAATTGTTTGACCATTTGTAGCATAAGTCTAAAACTGTTCGTGGTCATAAATGTTTCGAGAAAAGGATATCGATATATCTGATAGACCATTGTGTCTTTGTCTTCACCATGATATGGTGAAGATGATCTCATGGTCGTTCGACTTGGCGAAGTCGGCGACGAGACACATGTGCTCATTGGAGAATGAGTTCACTGAACGATCCAACAAGATTTATCATATGGTTAACATTAACTAATCTGTTAGTGATAACTCTCAATGATGATAGAAAAGTTGGTCCTTAGACTTGAGGTCATTGTACGAACCTGTACGTGAACGGTGTCACTTAGATCTTTGACCTAGCTTCGTGACAAGGCCTGTCGAAAGGTCTTTGGTTGGGTGATGCTTGAAGCATGCGAGGGGAGTAAAAACCAAGAGAAGATTTGTCTCTTTCATTAATGGCAAGTTAGTGTCGTACGTGTTAGTTCAGTCTTTAGTAAAAACTCTGGCCAGAGTATATTGGAAGAAGTCCAACATTATTTGACTAAAGATCGATGGAGACTAACCGGTTTCGAGCTATTGGGGTTGAAAGTTGACTATACCCTAGGCTTGGCTAAGAGACATAGTTATGACGAAGGGACTAAAACTGCGGTATTCATCATGACACCGTCAGAGTGATCCCGACGACACTTAGTCAATGGGTCAATCACGTAATTATGATGCCCAAACAGGGACGACACTTGCTGCTCGTGGTCACTGTCGTCTAGGGGCTTCAAGCCCCAGCATGTAGTAGGGTCAGGCTGTAGGGTCTCACACCGAGTAGAATTTGCATCTTAGTAATTGGAAGAATTAAGGAGGAGTGCACTCGGGTGCACGAGAATAATTAAAGTCACAAAGGGTTTGTGACAATAAGTCTATAATTATTAAATCAGAATTATAACATGTCATAAAGTGTTTATGGACATATAATGCATAGAAATAAAGAGAGGATTTTTTCACGAAAGTTGGGAAAAAACCCGCGCTCAGATCGGAGTCAAAACAGGCCCAGAATGTCTATTTAAAAGAGGTTAAATATAAAATAATCAAATAAAAAAAGCTCAAAGCTGGGCAAAATGCCAAGCACGCTGGCTGGGCCAGTGCCCAGCAGGCGCCCAATGGCTGGGCCAGCGCCTAGCAGGTGCCCAAGTGGGTTCATCCTGCATGATAAGCGGGCGCCCCAGCGGGCGCCCAGCTTGTGGCAAATGCGGGTGTGCCCCACTGTGGGGCCCACACCTAGGGTTTTTGAAACCCTTTGATGGCTGGGGTTTTTCAGCCGAATGCAACTTTTTTGATAACTTTGAGCTATCGTTTGAGGGGTCAAACGAAGTCAGATTTGAGCGTCGTTTGTTTCCATGCGTTCATCGTTTAGTACTCTTCGATTTGATATATGATATCACTTGCGAAGTTCGACGATGAGGGCTAAAGAATTCGTTAAAGTTTAGCCTTAGTGTAAGGCAAACTAAACTAATTTTTTCTCCTCTAATTTGATTAGTCCCACATTACTCATGAGGCGAGGAAGGGGGGCCATCTCTCTATATACATAGGGGCTGAGCCTCTCCTTTGAAAGTGCACCAAGTCTCCGATTTGAGTAGCTCCAACATTTTTTGAGCACACTCGATGTAAGACTTAATATTTATTCCATCCTCTTAAAATTCTTCTGTTCCTTCACTCATGTCCTAGCAAGATGGCGAGGGAGTTTGCATCGGATCCAAAGTCTTTGACGCGGGTCCTGCTCAAGTGAAACTTTCTTCGACAAGTGGTTGGCTCGGAGGCACGGTGTTGACTCGCTTCGGGTGGTCTAATCTTGGAGTCATAGTGTCGGCTCGTTTCGAGGAGATAAAGACAGATTGCTGAAAATGACGCTTCGCGCGGTAGCGAAGTGACGTGTATGTCTTTTATTATATGCTTTCATATATGTTGCAGTAGTTTAGATCTGTCTTTGGGGTTGGTCAGACACAGGCCAAGATAGTAGATTTTCCTGGCTAGGGTTAATGAAATCCTTAGGGCTGTCATTAAATAGTTTAATGAATGTTTCTGCTGCATTTTTCTGATTCTATCGTCCGTCCGACGTAGGACGGACGTAGATTTTATGCCCTGAGGGTCCGACAAAACCCAATATTGGTATCAGAGCCTAGGTTTACTTTGATCTAATTTCTGCAAATGATATATAGCATGAGATGTTTAATAGAAACATAATAATAATAAGATTATTTAGATTTAATAATTATGTGATAGTTATAAAATATGTTACATCTTAAATTTTTGAGATAAATTTTGAAGTTGCTTGTTTCTACGCTAATAATTATGAGATGATTATTAATAATTGTTGTAACTTAATTATGAGATAATTTTAAGTTCCAAGTGTTCATACTAAAATTTTATGTGATAAATTTTTTAGTATTTTTAATGGTTATACTATTTCCTGTTCATTATATGATAGCATAAGAAAACTTATTATGTTAGCCATTAAAAGATTTCTAAAAATTATAAGGTAATTTTTAGATGGACATGCTATGATTTAAAAATTGTTGCAACAATTAAATTCCTAATACTTGATTAGGGAAGCGCTCTCCAATAATTATTATTTTAATTGTTCTAATAATAATTTTGAAAAAGGTTATGATTTAAATTGTTGCAACATGAATTTTTAAATCCCTAATACATGATTATGATAGCACGCTAAAATAAATAATTCCTTATACTTGATAAGGACTTTAATAAAAGTTATTAACCAATCCTAAAAATTTTGAATTTTAAGATTCAAATAGTTGATAGGATTAACTAGTTTAATGAAGCCATACTAAATCGATGTTACACATACAAATAATTATTATCCTTAAAGGATCATGAACCGATGTCTAGCGTTTTTATGACAAGTGTTGTGGATCACCACAACTCGACCAGGGATAGTGATCCTGGCCTAGTCAAATCCCCTGGCCATGTTTTGCTGGACCACAAGGATGCGAATTATTATTAGAGTTAATTGCATAAAAATACCCTCACGTTTGGGCCATTTTTACGTAAATACCCTGAGATTCATTTTGTGACAAATTGATACTCTGTGGCGGAAAATGGGCTGACGGTGTTAACTTGGACAGTTTTGCCCTTCCTCCCATCTCTCTCTCTCTACCGATTCTCTCTCTCTCTCTCTCTCTCTCTCTCTCTCTCTCTCTCTCTCTCTCCCCTGATTCTCTCTCCTCTCTCTCTACAGATTCTATCTCTCTTTCTCTCTCTACACCGAATCTCTCTACCGATTCTCTGTCTTCCCCCAATGTTCTCTCTCTCTCTCTCTCTCTCTCTCTTGTGGGATGGTGCATGTGGTGGGTGAGTGGGTTTGTGTGCGTGCGTGCGTGGGGTGGGTGGGTTGTGTGTGTGTGGGGTGTGTGTGCATGGACGGGGCTGTGTGCATGGGGTGTGTACACGTGGGTGGGTGGGTTGTGTGTGTGGGTGTGTGTGCGTGGGTGTGTGTGTGTGCTTGGGGTGTGTGGGTGGGTGTGTGCGTGCGTGGGGGGTGTGTGCATGGGGGGTGTGTGCATGGGTGGGTGGGTGGGTGCGTGGGGTGTGTGTGCATGGGTGGGTGAGTGTGTGCGTGTGGGGTGGGTGGGTTGTGTGCATGGGTGGTGTGTGGGCATGGTTGGGGGTGTGTGCGTGGGGTGGGTGTGCGCGCGTGGGGTGGGTGGATGTGTGCGCGTGGGGTGGGTGGGGTGGGTGTGCTTAAGGGGTGTATGTGTGTGTGTTCATGGACGGGTGGGTGTGGGCATTGCGGAGGTGTGTGCGTGGGTGGGTGTGTCTGCGTGGATGGTGGGTTGTGAGCATGGGGTTTTTACGCATAGGGGGTGCGTTCTTAGGGTGAGTGCGTGCATGGGTGGGGGGTGGGGTTGTGTGGGGTGGGTAGGTGGGTTGCTTGCGTGCATGGGGTGTGTGTGCGTGCATGGGTGGGTTGTGTGCATGGGGTGTATATGCTTGGGGTGGGTGGGTGCATGAGCGTGTGTGACCTGTTGAAGTATTGGCACAATTTCGGCACTACAAGGTAGATCACACATGCCCGAACCCACCCCAATGCACACACCCACCCAATACACCCACCCACCCCATGCCCACACATGCCAACCCACCCCATGCCCACACCCACCAACCCACCCCATGCACACACACACACCCCATGCACCAACTCACCCCAATGCACACACCCACACACACATGCACACACACATGCACCCAATGCACACACGCACCCAATGCACACACACACCCACCCCATGCACATACACCCATGCACACACCCACCCCCATGCATGCACACACCCACACACAAACCCATGCACTAACCCACCCTGATGCGCGTGCACACACATCCCCCATGCACACACACACACCCCATGCACACACACCCATGCCCACACCCCATGGACGCACACACCCACACATAAACCCGTGTACCAACCCACTCCAATGCGCGCGCGCACGCGCACACACACACACACACCCCACCCCCACCCCCACCATGCACACATCCACCCATGCACACACACACACACACACCCCATGCACACACACACCCATGCACGCACACACACCCACCCCACCCACACACCCCATGCACACACCCACCCCATGCACACCCACCCCATGCCCACATCCACCCACCCATGCACACACCCACCCCATGCACACACTCACACACCCCATGCACACACCCACCCCATGCACACACTCACACACCCCATGCACACACACACACACACACACATACACACACACCCACCCATGCATGCACACACCCACCCACATGCACACATACACACACGCACACACACATGCACCCACCCACCCAATGCACACACCCCCAACACCCATCCACCCATCCACCCCAATAGACACACACACCCAATTCAGGGTATTAACTTATAAAAGGCCCAAACGTGAGAGTATTAGCTTATAAAAGGCCCATTCAGGGGTAAATTTGTCCAAATTTCTGTCTTTTGGACGGAAAACTAAAAAAGGTATCAACTTAAAAGCATCGGAAAATGTTTGGATATATATTTTGATGAAAATAAACCTCAGGGTATTTACGTAATAATGGCCCAAACATGGGGGTATTTTTTTTTGAAATTTACCCTTATTATTATGTGAAACCCTCGATTACATCTAGTCAAATATGTTTAAAATCCTCTTCAAGATTAGTCGTAGCCATCCTTGTTTTAGAGGTTGGCAACTATATGTTCAGTGTTGTAGTTGTTGAGCACACTCAAGCTATGGCATGACTGCCTTATGGAAACCAACTTCTTATTACATGTGATGTAGTCTACACTTAACCCAAATCATCGCGTCGTGCATACAGCGAGCGCAAGCGTAAGTTAGGCTAGACATGAAAACAAGGGTCCGACTAGTCTAGTCCCTGTGATTTGGATGGCACACTCATGATCATAAGTGGCTAGGGGTAAAAATTGATAATGGACTTAAATATGATGTGAGTCATCTACCAATCGCAGAGTTAAGCAATTTGTTAAGCAAATTCAAGTTGTGAAGCTCAGGGTGGTTGGGTCCCTTTCCCACTAATTTTAGTTTAATTATTAAAATCGTTCATTATTATGGTTTAAAATGATCGCTAAAATAGTGGGAGGATATAGTTAGATAAACACCATTCTATCTATATTTAAACTGAACATATGCTAAACTAGGATATTTCTATGTTTTACCGCTGGAATCTAAATCATAATATCCTAAGAGAATATGTTAAATGGTCAAGAAGATTGATTAAGGAATATAAACTTAAATCCTATTTGATAGACTAAACTATGTTCTCACTGACATTAAAGTGTCCTTCTTAACACTTGCTTAAGGACAATGACTTTCTTGAAGCCCTAGACCCAATACAATTCTATCCGCAAGGTGTGGAACTTCGTGCAAACTATTTGGCTCGAAGATGAGTGCATGAGCGGTGCAAGACTATGTATCCCAACCAGATATTGAGACGAGCAACTTGTTAAGCACACTCAAGGTAGTAAAGCTCATGCGTTTGGATACATGAGATACTTGCACATCTAATATTTGTGTTGGGACGCATAATGTCTAAATGTGATTTAGAAATGAGAAGGCACTATCCTCCCACCACCACCACCACACCACTGGTGAGCGCTTCTGTCCTTACATCTGTCAGTGCCACCACCCCCCCCCCACCTGAGACCTCCGGGGCTGTCCACACCTTTTCTCTCGAGGTCACTGCCACACTTTTCTCTGTGCATGTTTCTGAGGGAACGTCTGTTTCTTTTGCTCCCGAGCCTACCGTCTCACCCATTTTGGAGCCTACCCTCACCAATTCTGTCTCCACCCCATTAGTCTCTGCTAGCACACTATCTGCACCTGTGGACCCCATTCCTTCCGAGCCTATCTTTTTGGAGTCACCAGCTACTCTTCCTGGCACCACTGTTGTATTCACCGAGAGCATCGTGGTTTTTGTCACCACTTCTGCTGCCACGACGACTCCGGTTTCTAATGTTGCTGCTTCGACCTCTGCACCAGATCTCGGTTCCATTCCATTCCCATCTTCTGTCGAGATCCCACTAGACCACCCTCTCCCGAGTTTGCTTTCAAAGCTCGTGCAGCACATGCACGAGGCCGTGTTGAGAGAGGTGCACCTAGGGGCGCATGTCCACCACTTGATTCCCACCTCACTGGTGCACACTTGACAGCGGTGGAGGACGAGGTCGCTGGCTTGAGGCATGACTTTGCCACCCTCACTCGCTTGGTCTCCACCCACCACGCGTTAATGAGCCGAGACATTATGGACATTTTAAACATTTTGAGGACACAGCGTGCACCACCTGTTATACTAGCATCTGCTCCTCCGGTTACACATGCACCGCTGATCGGTCCGTATTTTACACCTTTTTTCTACATATTTGCATACCATTTTGATCGCCCATATCGTGCTTTTTACGATTATTTGACGATATTGCGTTACTTTTCACTATTTCTTGTTTTGTCGGATTTTAGGAAATATGGAGCGATCAGGAGCATAAATGAGATTTAGGGATTTGCACGCATGTCGGAGCATTGATCGGCCCCCAGGATACACACACCGGGGGCCACGACTGTAGTCTTATCGCAAGCACTCGGTGTAGTGGCGAGCGGGTATCGAACACGAGGAGGACTAATGACGGTACTCTATTTTGATCACTAAGCTATTGGTGGAAGAATGGTTTTGAGAATGTTGTCACAATCAATCAATTAACAATTCGAATTTAATATAATAAAGGCGTCTAGAGCTAGGGAATCCCTACTATGGATCGTCATTTATCTTCGTGAATCGTGAATCTCAATGTTGCAAGACTTGAATTGAGATGAACTATTCGTAACTGAATAGAGAACCAAGTCCATGCTCCCGTGCTATTTCCGGTCTATAGCAACCTAGATTTGGGCCCACTCTCGTGCAAACCCTAACCTAAGCCACTAGCATTAGGATCGACATCATCGTCCAATCGCTCCTCAAGCCCAGTCTCGTGCAAACTCGAGTTACGATCTAGGTTGTGATAGTTCGTATTCGTCCAATCTCTTGCAAATGAATATGGACATAGGTTTATAATAAAAATCCTAGCTTTGGTCCAATCTCTTGCAAACCAAGTCTAGTGGATTTCGATTATAAACCTAAATCGAATATCTAAGCCTTCCCATTGATTAGAATCCAATCTCTTGCAAACCCCAAATCGATGGAAATTCCTAGCTATCCATAATAAATTAATCACAATCTAACCTTCTATCAATTCTAGCAACATATGAATCCATTTATCACAATTCTAAAATCGAATCCATAGGGTTTATCCCCATGCCCTAGAACAGCGGAACTACTCGCAATTCATCATAAAAATAACAAAATAAATGAATGAAAACATATAGAAATTCATAGTTGGAGAAAAGCAATTCACAAAAATGAGAAATTTCAAAAAGAAGAACAAACCAGATCTCCAATCTTCAATCTCTAAAGAGGAATTACAATTAGAATTAAGGTAAAACCTAATTTCTGGTCTCTCCTCAAACTCGGATGAAAACTAGCCTTAAATACAAGCCAAAATGGCCAGAAAATCCTAAAAGATTTGCCTCCTGGCGCAGCCCAGAACCCTAGTTCGGGATACAGGCAGACTGCGCCACTCGGTCGAGTAGAACTATCACTCGGCCGAGTGACAGACCCAAAGAAAACAGAGAAGTCGGGGGTTTTGGGGGTCTGGCGCTCTGCGCTACTCGGCCGAGTAGAGTTTATCACTTGGTCGAATGGACTTGCTCACTCGGCCGAGTGAATCTTCGGCTATGCTTTTCCAAATTCCTGAGAGTCGGCTAAAATTCCCTTTGGGAAGCTCTGACTCACTCGGGCGAGTGAAGTTCTCCACTCGACTGAGCGAGATCATTTGCTCGGTCGAGTGGACTTTGACTCCGAGCGCTCTCGTATCAGTTGTACTCGGCCGAATGGGTTCCTTCACTCGGCCGAATGAGCTGTCTGTTCGGCCGAGTGGCCTGTTTCTGGAGTTGCATCTTCTCCTCCTCGCTTCCTCATCGATTCTATCGAACTTCTTGTTCTTCCACTCATCATCTAGCGTTGCTAGCTCCTCAATAGGGCCATATGTGGTGCTCTGGTATGCGTGCAAATCCCTTGATCTTATTTATGCTCTCGATCGCTCCATATCTCCTGAAATCTGACAAAAACAAGAAATACTGAAAAGCAACGTGATATCGTCGAATAATCGTGAAAAACACGATATGGGTGATCAAAATGATATACAAACATGCATGAAAAAGGTGTAAAATGATGAGTGATCAAAATCCCCCAAGCTTCCTCTTACTCGTCCTCGAGGAAGATGAGTAAAAAGGTAAACCCGGTGGATAACAATAAGGAAAAAAATGGAAAAGGAAGATAGAGTAGAAAACGACGAGGGAGGTGCTAGATCATTCTCTCATAACAAAGAGTTGATTACTAAAATAGCGCATGATGAATAAAGAACATGCCAAATATTTTTACCTCGATATCATATCAAATATAAGTGCATTTGGTATAGAAACCAAACCGATATGAAATATGAAATCGTTCCAGAATTAACATCGTCTGAGGCATTCCAAGTGGTATACGTAGTCATAGATTGCACACTTTTCAATTGATCGCTTTCTGCTTGGAGTATAAGAGATATCACACATTATAAAGCGACAAGAATAGAAAGAGATGGTATTCATGAAATGCATGCCAAAATTTCAATTTATAGACTTCGTAATACTCTAAGTAATCTCAATAAGTGTCAAAAATTACATAGCTTAGATCGTCATGCACATATAAGTGGTCACTCTCACACACATCATTGGATCCTCTCCCCCCAAGCTTATCTATAAGCGTGGTTGCATCAAATAGAACAATACGACGTTTCCCATATTTTTTGAAACTCCATAGGGATAAAATAAAAATAAAAAGTGAAAGAAAGAAGGAAGGAGGGATTGCATATACACAAACAAACTTCTCCTTTTCTTTTTTTCTTTTGTTTTGTTTTTTTGTTTTGTTTTTTCTCTTCTCTCTTCTCTCTCTTTTTTTATACAATAGCAATCCCGAATCAAAGATAGAAAGGTATGCATGTATTATTATTCTTTTGATTTTGGGGGTAATGGAGCTTGGATTTTATAGCATGGGAAGGTGCGTATATAAGATTTGCCAAGGGGAGATTCACCAATGATTTTAAGTATAGCAATAATGTTCAAGATATGTGAGAAAGAAAAATATGCAACGCTCAGTTCACACTTTTGTATGTGCATGACAAGTTCCAGCAGGATTATGTAATCACTCAGTTTGATTTCAGAAAGTAAACTAATCCAGTCATATCAAAAAGGCATACATTCAATCAACCGGGAAGTTGAGCGTACAATTTCATGCAAATAGAAGTGATAGCAGATGACAAAGCAGTACTCCCAGTTTAAGCAACCAATGCGTGACGCTTGGTGTGTTTTCTATGAAAGCATACAATATATATTTTCAGACTCAGCTAATGCTAGAATTAGATTCACAATCATATAATAAAGATACATGTTACTATTCCCGAATGCATGGCGATGTATATCATATGATATCTGAAATAAAAATGATGGAATGGCAAGAGAATATGCATATAAGAGTAAGCTAACTCCAAGTCATCGTCATCACAGAGAATTCATTTCTAGAAAAAAGGATAAAAGAAATAACGATAAAGGAAAAATAAGAACTAACTATACATATGCATCACACATAAAAGAAAGAAAACGTGATGCATAAGAAAAATATGAAAAAGTGGGTGAAAATAGGTGGAAAATAAAGAAAGGTAGAAAAGGGAAGATAAAAATGAAGAAAATGAAAAGTGCGTGAGACACTCACTCCCCCAAGCTAAACTGCACAGTGTCCTTAATGTGCTAAGTGTGGCACAAGGACGTATATAATAGGGGCAGGTGGGTGAGGATGCATGCATGATAAAAAGTGAAAATGAAATAAAATGGGATGGATATGCAAGTGATGAGTGCGGAATGCAAATTATGGATGAAAAGAGCACACAGATCTAGGGGTGCAATATATATGTGGGCCCAGAAATACCTCCTCTCACCCAGAAAGATATAAACAAAGCCCAGCAAAAAGTGACCAAAATATGTGGACGAGAGGGTGGGTGGTGCAAAATCAGCAGCAAGAATATCAATCACAGCAGCGGCAGAAAATAAGGGAGGCATCAAGTGTGTGCCTAAGCATGTGGTGGGTCGCTAGCACCTCCCTGTGGTGGGGGAGGGAGTGGCGGGGGTGGTGGCTACTGAGAGATGGGACTAACTGCGACTGGTGTAGGCTGTGGTAGGCGTGCAAGAATCTGGTTCAGGGTGACCTGAATACCATGCAGAGGGTGACGTACTGCTGCACAGAGCTAACGGTGGGGTCGAGAGCCCAAAAATCCGCTCTGAGCCCACTTACGGCCCCCTCTATAGCACAGAGGTGCTAAACGAGGGTGTCGGGAGCGGGGGCAGAGGGTCGTGCAGAAGGAGGTTGGGGCTGACCTACACGGCCACCGTAGACTAGTGGGGCCACAAGTGGGTGAGTATATGGTACGGTGCTTGCTAAAAGTCGCTCAGCCTCTGTGGAAGGCTGAGATGCAGGAATGCTCTAAGAAGTGTGAGTAGCGGCAGAAGATGAAACAGTGATAGAGGGCGAGAAGGGTGGAGAGGTCGTAGACACAGAAGTGGGGATAGACGTCACGACGCTCTTGGTAAAAATAGCGATGGTAGAGACAGAAGGGTCGACGCCTGGGGAAGTCGTGAAACCAACAGGAAATGACTCCACATGGGTCGAGAAATCTGGTAAGGAAAGGGTCTCGGCTGTCGAAACGAGGGAAGGCTCGCCTCTCTCAAAAACAGCGGTGGGGGCGCTCTCAGAACTCATAAAAGAAGTGGGACCAGCAGTCAATGGCACAGAGGTGGTGATGGTGGTGGTGGTGGTGGACTCAGGAAAGGTGCTCCCGACACTGACAGAAGTGTGGATAGAAGTGACGGGAGCAGGGATCAAATCAGGTGCACGCTGAGGGATCATCATCTCCAGGGCCAGAGGGGGGAGGAGGGGCTCCTGCTGAGCGCCCTCAGGCTCAAGCACATATGCAGCTGGAAAGAGGAGATCCATCTCTAGTCTCCAATCCCCACGTGCGGGTCCAATGTGGGTCCGAGCGGGGCTCGAAAGCACCATATATCATCAGCGAATGGTCCGTGCAGCCAAACCCAGTCATGCTGACCATGAGGACGCATAATCTTCATGCGGGCCATGACGTCTATAGAAATGAAAGTGGGGCCCGTGGGTCGAAGCAAACCAGCTGGGAGGTCAACCCCGCATAAAGGGGCCAGAAGTATGATCAGACTGCCACAACAAATCGCCGTCCTGGCGACGACAGAGATAATAATGCGATCTAGATACAAGATGGCAATATCAATCTTAGTGGCGGGGACTAAGACGTCCGTGTCGCCCTCAAAAGCTCTCTCTAGTCATCGCGTAGAGCATATAGAGCTCAGGCGTAGACCTCGTCCCAGGCTCATATCTCGCAAGAAAAGTGGTCGCCATAAGGCGCTGAGCAATACAGAGGCATGGGTGGACGATAGAGGAGGCCTTGGCCCGGCTAGGGTTAAAAGCAAGTGGTGATCCCGTGATCAGTGTCCAGAATGCATGATGATCAAAGGAAGGAGGGGTGTGGTGTGTGGGACCAAAAGCGCGATCGGGGACCAGGACAGGGGCCCAATGGAAATAGGCTCGGAGCATATCGAGAGTGATCTTGCACTCATGATCCATCAGACGAAACGTGCAACCCCCTGGAGTCCTACGAATAGAACTCAGGACCTCGAGGGTCAGTCAGACGTAGGTGTCTACTGACACCGAAAGGAAATCACGCAACCCCATGTTCTCATATAGCTGGAGGAGCCCATGGAATACCCCTATGCGCTCAAAATCAGCAATGTGCGTAAACCTAGAGGGGACGATCGATCGATGTACGATTCTTTTCAATCTGGCACGGCGTACGTCATCTCTGAAAGTGATCCCCATCATGTCGAATGCCGGGGCGGGCTGTGCTGGTGGGGGTGGAATGGGTGCGGTAGGAGGCGGAAGTGTAGGTGATGGTAGGCTAGGAGGCATGGAGTCCGCTCTAGCGAAAGAAGAACCAGGGTCACCTGACTTCTTCTACTTGGCAGTGGGTTCTCGAACACGTGACCTAGTGCGTGGAGGCATGGTGATGCCGTGCGACATGCCAACTATCGCGAACTGCTAAAAATAAGGAAAGAGTATACCAAAGTACGATGCGACTCCAGGCAAGCGATACGAGCAAGGAAGCACCTCCCCTGAAGCTCCGAAGATGCCCTTGATCTCCCCCAAGCTATCGAAATGGGAAAAAAATGAGAAAGAGGGGAAAATTGGGGCTAAGAGGGGCCGGCCAGTGACGAGGGAGGAGGCAGTAGGGCGGCGACCGGACGTCGGTCGGCGGTGTGGTGTCGTGCCACTCGGGCATGGCCGGTGGAGGCTCGGGCGAGGGAGAAGGGTGCTCGGTCGATTGGGAAAATGCTTAGGCTATCGATTTGGGGATTTTGGTTTGGGGCCACGAGCGCTTGATTATATAGTGTAAGTCACTCGGTCGAGTGGCGGTGACCACTCGGCTGAGTGGCCTCTGTTTCGAAAATTTTAAATATTTTCAAATATGTTCTAGCTCAGCCGAGTAGAACTATCACTCGGCCGAGTAGACAAAAGTCACTCGACTGAGTGGCTAGGCCACTCAGAGCTTTTCAAGAGCTGAAAGTGTCAGGTTCACTTGGTCGAGTGACAAAGTCACTCAGCCGAGTGGCATGTAATTAACAAAGAGGGGTTTTTCGAAACTTTCCTGAGCAGTACCCTACTCGACAGAGTAGGGTCTTCACTCAGTCGAGTGAAAATGTCACTCATCTGAGTAGGCTACTGTTTTCAGCTCCAACTCTCTATTTTTATTCCACTTTCTGATTTTCTTTCTCCCGTCAGTTTCTTCCGCCTCTTGGCGTTTGAGCATATCCGTGGAGTGCTCCCTATCGCCATGGTCGTCCTCCATTCATATGGTCCCCTATTCTTTTTTCCTTGCCCATTGTCAGATTTTTCTTCGACACTTTACTCTAAACACTAATAATGTCACGACTCGCTTCCCTAAAATGGAGGCGAGGCGTGAAAAGTCCGCTCAGACTTGGAGCTGTGAGACTCCAGTCTGTAAAGCGTCTGGAATAACCAAGTATAGGTCCTTGCAAATGCGATACAGAACAAAAATAATAATAAAGAAAAAGACAGATAATATATTCCAATCTCAGAACGTCCACAATAAATTCCAACATCACAGAAAAGCCACCAGGCTAAAACGAAGAGTCTAAAAGGGCCCAAGCATGGCCAACAGAAATAAACGTACAGAAATTTAGGCGCTATGCACCGACAACCTAACAAGAGCTAAGCAGAAGCAACACAAAAACAACTCTCTACGACTGATCACCGGTGTCCTCGAACTCCACATCAAAAGTGGACTCAGGCTCAAAGTCAGCAAACACCTCGTTCTCAGTAACGGACTCTGGCTCAACAACTAACATGCGACACCCAAAAGAGACGAGGGCGCATGTCAGCAAGTCTACAAGAGACTTGTGCAAGGAAACTAAAAGAAGGAAAGCAACCTAGCAGTTCTAAAGTGTGCGATGACATGGCATTTTAATGCATGGATGCAACAAGTGAGACAATGCAAAAAGTATGACATAGCAGCAAATATAACATGGCAACAAGTATAACATGGCAACAAGTATGACATGGCATGGGTAGCAAAGCTACTAAAACATTCACACGGATTTTACAAGTCAAGTAAACATGTCGTGCTCAGAGTTTACGCCTTACAGCTGAAGTGGCTGTACGGGCACACTTCTACGCTGAGTGGTCGCTTAACCCTACCCCTCCATGTGTAATCGGGTATTGGCTTTTGACCAACACATGTAGCCCGCTTTTGGGTCACGAGCTAGGAAGTGTATTTGGCATAGGGTTGTGCCTGCAACGCAGGTGCCTAGCCTCAACAAGTCAGGCATTGGCTTTTGACCAACACATGTAGCCCGCTTCTGGATCACGAGATATGAAGTGTATTTGGCATAGGGTTGTGCCTGCAACACAGGTGCCTAGCCTGAACAAGGAAGTATGTAGCATGTGCTACGAATGCAACATTCAAGCATGGATGACATGGCATGGCAAGTTATAATTTAAGTGCGTACAGATAAGGAATTTAAACATGACAGGCATGGCAGTGCACAAGTAAAGAGCATACAGTTATGAAAATTAAACGTGACAGGCAGCAATGCACGAATGACATGGTAGGGTGACAGATCTAGCTTCGTTGTCAAGCTAGATCTTAAGATTGCGTCTAGTCAAGTATCATTTCGTCGCCTAGTTTCTTTTACGCCTAAAACAAGAAATGGCCTAAAGCACGACCAAAACAAAGAACTGGAAAGTTTCACTTGCCTGAATTACGTGCTGGTATCACTATCTCAAAGTCCAATCACAGATTTACAAAGTCCAGAGCTCCCACGCTCAGTCTAACAATCAGCCTACAGTCCCGTATTATTAATTTGGATTAGTGAGTTACAAAACAGTAAAAACACAGTTATTATCTTGTTAACATGTGGGTGTGGGTTCCTACGGTTCAGGTATACCTTAACACGATGCGAGAGCTACACTAACGTCGAGTAGCGACGTCAGGGGTTGAATTAACAGGGGCGTACGACGATCCACTGCACGACATCGATCAGAGTCACTGGCGGACGATAGCGACAATGAACAACGATCAGCCGGGTAGCGGCACGATCACCGAACAACGACATAGAGGAGGAGAACAGCCGCAGTCGTGTTACGGCTGGGCATGTGTTGATTTCTCTGAACTTTTATGGTGAAGATTGGACTTGTGCCTAAACCAACACAGATTTATCGTGTTACCGCCTTCATCACTGGTGAATCCAACATGCATCGGCTGTAACACATCAGCAACAACAAAATATTGACTGGAAACTATGCCAAAGCTATAGAGATAGAGAAAACTACGCAGCTATTTCAGTTTACCTGATGGGTATCTCCCATGAAATGTGATAGAAGCAGCAAGATTCGGAGAGGTTATCCAACAACATGGCCATGTAAAATATGTGATTGTAAACTATCAATTGGAAGTCATTAACATCTGTGCGGCAATGAGATGGAAGTTGCGATAGTTGGGGAAAGAAAACGGGCTGTGCAAGGCGGAGTTTGGTCGGAGCAAAGTCACTGGCGGCTGTGTTCAATGGGAGGAATGGCTGGTGTTTAAGGGAGGAGGAGATTTTGGGCGCAGTTCACGAAGGAGGAGGGATGATGTTTGTCCATGGGGAAAGGAGATCGCGCAAGAGTGCAAGGGGCCGTGGGGCAGCTTCCGGTGGGGCACCTGAGAGGAGGTCATGACAGGGGTCAAGCAGACGGGGCGGCGGCGCCGCTGTCCCGAGCGGCGCTGTGAGCTGCTGTTGCTGCAGCACACTGCAGCAGCACCAGGAGAGGGCCACGCACGAGCTTTGACGACGGAGGGATAGCGGTGATGGTCGGAGGAAGGTCAGGGAGCGGGGAGAGGGCCGGTCGGAGGCGGTTACAGGCTGAGGAACGCGAAGAATAGGGGGCGGCGCTGTGAAACAATGAAGTTGCGTGAATAAAGAATTTGGGCGGCTGCGTTTCCTCTGGGAGAAAGTAATGCTAGGGTTTTAAAATAATATTAACCCTAACATGTTATTAGATAGAGGGGAACAAGAAGCACGTGGGTAGTGGGGGTCTAGGGCTAGGTTAGTGGGTAGATAGGGTTTGTTTTATTAGAAATAGTTGTTATTATCAAATATCAAAAGCAAAGATGTTACACCCTCTCTCTCCTCACATGGATGCGGCCATGGTAGAGAAAAATGGATGGGTCAACAAAGTTTTGGGTGTATAATAGTATTAATAATTATTGGGGGATAGATGCCAAGTGATACTTAGGGCTAATCCAATATTAAACTGGGGAAAAAGTGAAAGTGAATCAAACGGAGCCCAAAAATTATGAAATAAATACTGGGGCGACCGTGTCGACGAGAGAAACAGAACTAAGAAGACGGATCACAAGTTCGACGACGAGAAACGAAACTAAAAATAAAAAGGTCTCACGACAAAAGTGAAAATCGCGACGTCTCTTCAAACAAAGTCAAATCGTGGGAGAACGACCCGTGAAATGACGTTCCAAAATAATTCCACAATTTAATACTCTTCGAGAGGGTCACAACGGCATATCACACCAAAGGGTTCGGATACAAACAAGGTCTAAAATAAATACGTGCACGAACAAGACTACGTGCTCGTAACACGTACGATCGAAAACAGACCGTGACATCCTACCCACCTTAGAATAAAGTCCGTCCTCGGACTTTCTAACTATAAATATATTTCTAGCCAGACTAGTAGCTATCCCAATCACATTACACTATAATTCAAACCAGGTATAGTCATTACAAGTGCTTATATATGCACTAGGTAGTCAAACATTAACAGTACTAACAAGTATATATTCACGCACATTATACACTTATACCTATCGTAGTCAGTCAAATTCATACACGTATTTCAACCATTCATATAGTCACGTACATCCTTGTCTAACTATTAAACACTTATTACATACCATGGTACACATACTCACAAACAAATGAATAGTTCACACCAGCAAATACAATCGTAGTACTCCCCGTATAGATAACTACCTATGCACAAAACAAACATGGGTATACTATTCCCTAATATTTCCTAGTATACATCCAATATCAAACACATCAACACATGTAATCACACCATACCATTATTAAATCAAGTTTTACACCATCTAATATACATTCACCACTACTATAATTTCACGGATATATAGTTATTCAAATGCACCCAGATATTTCACCACATATTCACATCGCATACAGTACTATAACTATATTCAAGTCACCACACATACCATAGTCACGAATACCTATAACTAAGCACCTACTTACCCGTGCATGGTGTACACCCACACACGCTAACATTTCAATCATTTATACCAATCATACCACTATATACTCAGCACATCTACACACCTAGTTTAGCTAGCACACATACGTTCACACAGGCAAGTCCTTAGTAAATAACTATACCACAAGACCAACACCTATAACTATATACTGGTATAGCCACACACAATCTTGTGCGTAACACAACCAGGCACAAACAATCATATCACTATACATACATCATCCATCACTATATTCATAGTACTATACACAAACCACAGACATATGTAACAACGTACTTAGAGTATACCCACTCAAACTTGAGTGAGACACAGAACCCATATTAGAATACTGTATATACGTAATACGGTATCTATACCTATACCAATACCACTCCAATATATACACATATACCAACATAACCATATACATACCTTAATGTCATTCACACTTAATATTTAGTCAGGTAACACCACATAGTTCAGTCACTTTATATATTATAATAATATTACAGACATCAGCACACGTATAATTATAATACCTTCCCTAATACATGCATTCATCGTATATTCACACACATGTAACATATATATTCACACCATAACCATCTACCTATAATTAGTATACCAACACATCTACTTATCCATACATAGCTAAGATATGCAATAAGCGTGTATACCTCATGGTATACACGCACACAACATCCCGTAAAGGCAAACAATACCACACAAATTTATAATCCCTATTACCGTACGTAGATCGAACATATTCATATAGTAAGCACATACCTACGTATGAGCACACGCCCACACGTACTAACATATAGATCAAGTAATAGGCATGCACATTTAACTATAAATACCCTAGTATCATTATACCTAATATACTCATAACTTTACCAACATATTATTCAACCATTATTAAGTATCTCCAACTACATACACCTGTCACGCCCCGCTTCCCAAAAATATGGAGGCGAAGCGTGAGAAGGTCAGCTCAAATTTGAAGCTACAAAGCTGCAAGTCCGATAAGCGTCAATCAAATTTAAAACTGCAGGTCCTTGCAACGTGAACGAAACAAAGATAATAATAATAAAATGAGACAAAAGAGATATCTCAGAATATCCATAAAATAAGTTTCATCATCACAGAAAAAGCCACCAGGCTGAAATAAAAGAGAGTCTAAAGGCCCAACCATGGCCAACAAAAGTACAGCGTACAAAACAAAGGTGCCACGCACCGACAGCTAACAACAAAACCTAAAACAAAAGAAACTCAGCAAAATCACCAAGAAAGGTCACCGGTGTCCCCAAAACTCCTCCTGGGCAGACATGGACTCAGGCTCAGCATCAGCAAAACACCACGTACACAGCAACGGTCTCGGGCTCAGGGTCTAACATGTGACACCCAAAAGAGCAAGGGGCACATGTCAGCAAGTCTACAAGAGACTTGTGCAAGGAAACTGAAAGTAGGTAAAAGTAAAGCAACCTAGCAGTTCTAGAATGATGCAATGACATGGCAGTTAAAGTAATGAGTGCAACAGGTAAAGTAAAGTAAAGTAAAGTAAAGTACGAGCATGGCATGACATTCACAAGACAAGTACAAGACAAGTAAAGTAAGCACCTCGTGCACAGAGATTCCGTCTTTTGGCTAGAGTGGCTGCGCGGGCCAACTCCTAAGCTCAAGTGATAGTTTATCCCTACCCCTCCACGTGTATCGGGCATTGGTTTTCAGCCAACACATGAGGCCCGCTTCTGGACCACGAGCCAGGAAGTGTTTTAAACAAGTATGGCGTAGGGGTGCACCTAGCCGGACAAGTAGTACGAGTACAAGTATTGTAGCGTGTGCTACGAATGCGACATTCAATGCATGGATGACATGACATGGCAAGTAGTAAAGCGTACAGATAAGGAAAGTAAACGTGACAGTTTAGTATGCATGAACAACAAGTTTAAAGGGTTGGATCTAGCTTCGTTGTCAAGCTAGATCAATTAGGTGACGGATCTAGTTTCGTTGTTAAACTAGATCAAGTAGGCGTCTAGCCAGCTATCATTTCACTGACTAGTCTCTTTTACGCTAAAAACAAGTAAGTGGCCTAAAAACATGGCCCTAAGCAAGATTTGGCAAGTTTCACTTGCCTGATTGAGTCGGTTTGAGGTACACCAGGTGATCCCGACGAAAGACGAGATTTATCTGCGTTATTGAATTATTAATCAAGCTTAGGAATATCAACCAATAAAATACTAGTAAGCCAACTCAATATATATTGCATAAAGAATTTACTGATGGCTAATAACAATAACCTATAGTACATAGCATACAACATTCATATTATCATTTACTAGTAGTACTTATGCTTCTAACCACCCTATTAATACTTTATACTCTAACTTATATACATGTGTATTGACATACACGAACCATTGCAATCATGCAACTAATCATACTATCAAACTAATTAAACTGGTAACATGAAACTAACTATTAACCTTTATACCAATACAACTTCTGCTAATGACTAGTAAGTTATCCTACTAGTAAATTCGTTCTGTTAACATTTACACTGTCGTTTAAACAAGTATTACAATAACCATACATTAACTAACTTATACCATAACATGTAGTATCTTATTAAGGTTTACTGGTACTGATAAAACTTGGCATATAGATGAAGTTGGTGCATTAACCGAGGTCCATGCATACTCATCAACCCATATAAGGAAAACAATACTAGTATTAATAGGTGTAATTCTGTTAGGAACCAACAGCAGGCATGAGGCAAAAAAAAACCATATCATGCTTCTAACCCTAACATATAGGCTGAAGTTAGGTTCTGCTAAATCTAATGAAATAATTTGTATTAACCATCTATATACTTGCTAATATCAGCAAACCAATTTAACAAGCAATAATCTATCCGAGTAAGACCAAAACATCGCTTACATACGCAAATGCAGATTGGGGGAAGACTTGTGGCACGACTAACGGCGACTGCGGGGCTTGGGCGGGGTTGCTGGATCTGGTCGCCGGCGGGTTGCTGCCAAGAGGGGGCGGGCTGCTATGAGGGAAGAGGCCGGAGCTTGTGTTGCTGTCGTCGGGACACATGGAAGCGGGGTTCAGAGGCGATGGCCGTGAGGAGGCAACGGGCACCGGAGTCGGGAGAGGGGGATGGCCGCCGTGCGACGCCGGCGGCGCTTGCTGCAGCTCGCTGCGTGCGTTGGGGAAGAGCAGCGGCCAGCTCTTGACGAAACGCTGCTGCCCGCGACTGGAGGAACTCCGAGCACGCCTGAGGAACGTCGTGCATAGCTGGGGGAGGATAGCACATGCGAGGTCGGAACGCGAGTTGCCTGGGCGGAGATCCGGCGGGGGTTGGCCGGAGGGAGGCCGGACGGCGGGGCAAGGTCGGCGAGGGGCGGAGATGAGAGGAGGAGGCCGGCGTCGATGGGTTTGGGCGAAGCGGAAGTCGGGGCTAGGAGGAGTCGCGTGCGAAAGAAAAGGAGGGGGCGCCTGGAGTTTGTTGAGGCTGGGAGAAAATATAGAATAGGTTATATATAGATTCCCTAGGGTTTTTATCAAGAAAGGGGTATGGGTTATTGTTAACCGAGCCACTTTAAGAGGCCAGGCTCACGTGAAGGGGAATGGGCCTATAGGGGGGTGTTAAAACATTATATGAAAGATGAGAGCTGGCAATCACGTGTGCAGAGCAGTACATGGGCTAGAGCTAATATAGGGTTATGATGAATTGGGATAGGAAAATTTATAATATTACTATTATTAAAAGACCCGAATTCTCCTACCCTCTCTCTCCAGTGTTGTGTGCGGCTCTTAGGGGTTAAGGGGGCCCAGTCAAAATTGGGGGGGGGGGGGAGAAAGATTAAGAGTATTAATAAATAATAGAGGATAAGCGCCATATGATACTTAGGGTTAAATCAATAATAGGTTGGGCAAAAAGTGAAAGCGAGTCAAACGGTGCCTGAAAATTGTAAGATAAATACTGGGATGTCTGGGACGACGGGAGAAAGAAGACAGAGAAGACGGATCGCAATTTCAACGTCGGACGACGAAACTAAAAATAGAAATGTCTCCCGTCAAAAGTGAAAATCACCACGTCTCGTCGAATAAGATTAAATGGTGGGAAAACGACTCGAGAATTGTCGTTCCAAATTAATGCCACAATTTAATACTCTCAGAGACGTTCACAACGGCATATCACACCCAAGTGTTCACAAACAACCATGGTCTAAAATAAACACGTGCATGATCAAAAGCACGTGCACAAACAACGTACAACGAAAAGTGGTCGTTACATCCTCCCCACCTTAGAATAAAGTCCGTCCTCGGACTTTCTAATATATCTAGTCACTCTAGTAGCTACCCCAATCATGTCACGTTAATATTCAAACCAGGTATAGTTATTACAAGTGCTTATATATGCACTAGGTAGTCAAACATTGACACCGCCATCATGTGTGTATATATATATATATATGTATATTCACGAACGTTATACACTTATACCTATTATAATCAGTCAATTTCATACATGTATTTCAATCATTTATATAAGCATTCATCCTTTATATAGCTACTACTTACCCAACACAAAACAATATTTCAGATACTCATATAAGTATAATCCCACATTAGCAAATACAATCATTGCTCTGCATATAGGTAACAACCTATGCGCAAACAAAACATGGGTATACAACTCCCTAATATTTCCTAGTATATATCCAACACCAAACGCATCAACTCATGTGGTCACACCACACCATCACTTAAATCAAGTTTCACTATATCTAATATACATTCATCACTTCTATAGTTTCACAATATATAGTCATTCAAATGCATGCAGATAGTTCACCATATATTCACATCACATACGGTCCTATAACTGTATTTACGACACGTCACATATACCATAGTCACCAATACCTATAACTAAGCACATCTACACACCTAGTTTAGCTAGCACACATACGTTCACACGGCCAAGTCCTTAGTAATTAGCTATACCACAAGACCAACACCTATAACTATATACTGGTGTAGCGACCCACAATCATGTGCGTAACACAACCAGGCACAAACACTCCTATCACTATACATACACCAAGCATCACTATATTCCAACTACAGACATACATATCAATATACTTAGAGTATACCCACTCAAGCTTGAGTGAGACTCAATACGCATATCAGAATATTCGTAACCCGGCATTCATACTCATACTAATACCACTCCATTGTATACACATCCACCAATACACCCATATACATACCATAAGTCAATCACACTTAATATTTAATCAGGTAATACTCACATAGTTCAATCACTCTATATACCCTAATAAATATACAGACTTCAGCACACATATAATTATAATACACTCCTTAATATATACGCATTCATCGTATAGTCACACACCTGTAACATATATTCACACCATAGTCTACTACCTATAATTAGTATACTAATACATTTACCTCATACATACTTAAGATGTGCAATAGTCGTGTATACCTCTCGGTATGCACACATACAACATCCCGCAAAAGCAAGCAATACCAATTCAAAATTATAATCCTACTATCATATGTATATCACCTATATACTCATGCAACAAAACATAACTACTTACGCCTAAGCACAATACATATCCACCTACGAGCACATACTCACACGTACTAATATATGGGTGACTCAATAGGCCTACTCACTTAACCATACGTACACTTATTATTATCACCTAACATACACATAGCTTTACCAATCATTTTATTTCAACCATTACAAGTATCTCTAACTACATACACAACTTAGAGTTGACACAGTCATTGACGGCACTAAAGCCTAAGCAATAGAGGGAGACGATGGTCGATAGCGTGACGAGGGAAGGATCGATAAGCACGAGTTCAGATAGGGCGAGTACAAGGTGCCGGCTTGGTTAGGTGAAACTGCGACTCACTTGTGACTGTTTAGGTAGTGGAAGGGAGATGTAGTGATATTCTTATAGGGTACAAAAAGGAAATAGTGCAAATAACATAAGCTAAAATACGTGAAATTTGAAAACTGTGGTACTTCAAAAGTTGGAGTCCTCGTCCGTATAAAATATATTTGGAGATCGATAAAACAAGTTGTTCGAAACAGGTTTGAGTCGAATACACATAATAAGATAAAACGGTTTATTGGCTTATATAAAATTATCAGGAGGAAAGTGAATCGCTCACACGAACATGAAAGACGTAATTTAGTAAATATCATACAGCAGTAATTTAATATAATTTCGGCAAAAGAATTTTGAAATTCAAAGAATGAAATTAGATCAACTATAGGGTAGGGAATGTTTTTCCAAGTCTTAAAACTGGGGAGAAATTTCAAATAAATAATATTAAAAATACTTTTAGAGAAACCCGGACTTGCAAAAAGAAACTGATTTATTCAAAGATATTAAAGTATGAGTTCAACGAACCTAGAACTGATATATATAGAAATAATTAAAATTCTATTCATCTTGGAAGATATTCTAAAGTATGTATGGTAAATGGCTAAAATGAATTTCGTAGTTTAGAAATAGAGGGTGTATCGAACTATCAAAATAGTACTAAAAGTTTAAAACCAAAATGCGAGAATTATTGGTTAGCAAGTAGCTACGAGACGGTAACTAAAAATTACAACCAATAGGCTCCAAAATCTAAGAAAAGGATTTTAACTTAATCGAATAATGAAAAAATAAAATACATACGTAGAGGGTTTAAAATAAAATTTAAACTTAGCAAAACTTTCAATAAGGGAAATCGAAAAATAACTTTCAGAAGATTCAAGCTTCGAAACGGAGAGGTTCAAGAATTGACGACGATCCTCCTGAGGTGATCTCGTGAATCGAGGTAAGAAAAATGGTCGGATGATCAGGACATACATACGCCAAAGATATGACCCAGAAAAACCTACGGGAAAACCCCTACGGTTGACCAACTAAAGATTAGGGAACTAAGCGCTAAGACTTACTAAGGAGCTAGACGGTAATGAAATGCGTTCGGCTTGGCCCGAAATCGATGAACCCAAGCGAACGACTACAGAAATTCTACGAGTCTAATATGGTCAGAGTTAGGCAAGATCCACTAAGGTAACTCCTATGGCGATTAAATCAATTCCTAGCAGGGGTATAACTAACAATCCGGGGCCTCTAACTAGCAAACACAGACGTCTAACTAAGTTTCTTACCACCTAGTGACATAGGAAAACGACTAGACTCATGGCTTACGACTCGGATGTTGCGATTTATTTAATGGACATTTTGTTATTATCATTGTTCCGTTAATTCGCAATTGCAAGACGAGACCTACATGGGCCACCAACAAAACCTGTCACGCCCTGCTTCCCAAAAATATGGAGGCGAAGCGTGAGAAGGTCCGCTCAGACTTGAAGCTACAAAGCTGCAAGTCCGATAAGCGTCAATCAAATTTAAAACTGCAGGTCCTTGCAACGCGAACGAAACAAAGATAATAATAATAAAATGAGACAAAAGAGATATCTCAGAATATCCATAAAATAAGTTTCATCATCACAGAAAAAGCCACCAGGCTGAAATAAAAGAGAGTCTAAAGGCCCAACCATGGCCAACAAAAGTACAGCGTACAAAACAAAGGTGCCACGCACCGACAGCTAACACCAAAACCTAAAACAAAAGAAACTCAGCAAAATCACCAAGAAAGGTCACCGGTGTCCCCAAAACTCCTCCTGGGCAGACATGGACTCAGGCTCAGCGTCAGCAAAACACCACGTACACAGCAACGGTCTTGGGCTCAGGGTCTAACATGTGACACCTAAAAGAGCAAGGGGCACATGTCAGCAAGTCTACAAGAGACTTGTGCAAGGAAACTGAAAGTAGGTAAAAGTAAAGCAACCTAGCAGTTCTAGCATGATGCAATGACATGGCAGTTAAAGTAATGAGTGCAACAGGTAAAGTAAAGTAAAGTAAAGTAAAGTACGAGCATGGCATGACATTCACAAGACAAGTACAAGACAAGTAAAGTAAGCACCTCGTGCACAGAGATTCCGTCTTTTGGCTAGAGTGGCTGCGCGGGCCAACTCCTAAGCTCAAGTGATAGTTTATCCCTACCCCTCCACGTGTATCGGGCATTGGTTTTCAGCCAACACATGAGGCCTGCTTCTGGACCACGAGCCAGGAAGTGTTTTAAACAAGTATGGCGTAGGGGTGCACCTAGCCGGACAAGTAGTACGAGTACAAGTATTGTAGCGTGTGCTACGAATGCGACATTCAATGCATGGATGACATGACATGGCAAGTAGTAAAGCGTACAGATAAGGAAAGTAAACGTGACAGTTTAGTATGCATGAACAACAAGTTTAAAGGGTTGGATCTAGCTTCGTTGTCAAGCTAGATCAATTAGGTGACGGATCTAGTTTCGTTGTTAAACTAGATCAAGTAGGCGTCTAGCCAGCTATCATTTCACTGACTAGTCTCTTTTACGCTAAAAACAAGTAAGTGGCCTAAAAATATGGCCCTAAGCAAGATTTGGCAAGTTTCACTTGCCTGATTGAGTCGGTTTGAGGTACACCAGGTGATCCCGACGAAAGACGAGATTTATCTGCGTTATTGAATTATTAATCAAGCTTAGGAATATCAACCAATAAAATACTAGTAAGCCAACTCAATATATATTGCATAAAGAATTTACTGATGGCTAATAACAATAACCTATAGTACATAGCATACAACATTCATATTATCATTTACTAGTAGTACTTATGCTTCTAACCACCCTATTAATACTTTATACTCTAACTTATATACATGTGTATTGACATACACGAACCATTGCAATCATGCAACTAATCATACTATCAAACTAATTAAACTGGTAACATGAAACTAACTATTAACCTTTATACCAATACAACTTCTGCTAATGACTAGTAAGTTATCCTACTAGTAAATTCGTTCTGTTAACATTTACACTGTCGTTTAAACAAGTATTACAATAACCATACATTAACTAACTTATACCATAACATGTAGTATCTTATTAAGGTTTACTGGTACTGATAAAACTTGGCATATAGATGAAGTTGGTGCATTAACCGAGGTCCATGCATACTCATCAACCCATATAAGGAAAACAATACTAGTATTAATAGGTGTAATTCTGTTAGGAACCAACAGCAGGCATGAGGCAAACAAAAACCATATCATGCTTCTAACCCTAACATATAGGCTGAAGTTAGGTTCTGCTAAATCTAATGAAATAATTTGTATTAACCGTCTATATACTTGCTAATATCAGCAAACCAATTTAACAAGCAATAATCTATCCGAGTAAGACCAAAACATCGCTTACATACGCAAATGCAGATTGGGGGAAGACTTGTGGCACGGCTAACGGCGACTGCGGGGCTTGGGCGGGGTTGCTGGATCCGGTCTCCGGCAGGATGCTGCCAAGAGGGGGCGGGCTGCTATGAGGGAAGAGGCCGGAGCTTGTGTTGCTGTCGTCGGGACACAGGGAAGCGGGGTTCAGAGGCGATGGCCGTGAGGAGGCAACGGGCACCGGAGTCGGGAGAGGGGGATGGCCGCCGTGCGACGCCGGCGGCGCTTGCTGCAGCTCGCTGCGTGCGTTGGGGAAGAGCAGCGGCCAGCTCTTGACGAAACGCTGCTGCCCGCGACTGGAGGAACTCTGAGCACGCCTGAGGAACGCCGTGCACAGCTGGGGGAGGACAGCACATGCGAGGTCGGAACGCGAGTTGCCTGGGCGGAGATCCGACGGGGGTTGGCCGGAGGGAGGCCGGACGGCGGGGCAAGGTCGGTGAGGGGCGGAGATGAGAGGAGGAGGTCAGCGTCGATGGGTTTGGGCGAAGCGAAAGTCGGGGCTAGGAGGAGTCGCGTGCGAAAGAAAAGGAGGGGGCGCCTGGAGTTTGTTGAGGCTGGGAGAAAATATAGAATAGGTTATATATAGATTCCCTAGGGTTTTTATCAAGAAAGGGGTATGGGTTATTGTTAACCGGGCCACTTTAAGAGGCCAGGCTCACGTGAAGGGGAATGGGCCTATAGGGGGGTGTTAAAACATTATCTGAAAGATGAGAGCTGGCAATCACGTGTGCAGAGCAGTACATGGGCTAGAGCTAATATAGGGTTATGATGAATTGGGATAAGAAAATTTATAATATTACTATTATTAAAAGACCCGAATTCTCCTACCCTCTCTCTCCAGTGTTGTGTGCGGCTCTTAGGGGTTAAGGGGGCCCAGTCAAAATTTGGGGGGGGGGGGAGAAAGATTAAGAGTATTAATAAATAATAGAGGATAAGCGCCATATGATACTTAGGGTTAAATCAATAATAGGTTGGGTAAAAAGTGAAAGCGAGTCAAACGGTGCCTGAAAATTGTAAGATAAATACTGGGATGTCTGGGACGACGGGAGAAAGAAGACAGAGAAGACGGATCGCAATTTCAACGTCGGACGACGAAACTAAAAATAGAAATGTCTCCCGTCAAAAGTGAAAATCACCACGTCTCATCGAATAAGATTAAATGGTGGGAAAACGACTCGAGAATTGTCGTTCCAAATTAATGCCACAATTTAATACTCTCAGAGACGTTCACAACGGCATATCACACCCAAGTGTTCACAAACAACCATGGTCTAAAATAAACACGTGCATGATCAAAAGCACGTGCACAAACAACGTACAACGAAAAGTGGTCGTCACAACACCCCCAGTAGGTATTCCAACACTAATTCTTATATACACAGACATCCCTAGAGTGATATAGCTATCACGCACCTATTTATAAATACTAACACACATACAACTTCATATATACCAAGTAATTATTTGCACTACAACGGCATCACCATCTATACTAATGGGCCCATTTATAATACTAAGGTTAACGTAGGCAACAATAATCACTAATGTGATAACTAAACAATAGTGAGGAAACCTAAATCGAAATTGAAATGAAACAAGATCGGAATGAACGGGTTCAGATGAGGCGACATATAAGGAAATAGCTTGGTTGGGTGGAACAAAATATAGTTCAGAATAATCAAGTATGGAAGAAGGATATAGAATACGAAATAAGGATGTAATAAAATGTAAGTTACGAAATAAGGATATAACGATATCCTTATAAAACGTAGAAGGGTAACATGAAAGTTAAATCACGACATAAGGATTAGACGTAGAATAATGAGTATGGAGGTGAATGGATTATTTTGCAATTGGAGATGAATTTAAATGAAGATAGTATTTTACAAAAATTTGAAGTAGGAAAATGATGAGTATAAAATCGACACGCTGAATGTTGAAGTCCATGTAACTTAGAAAAGTATATTAAAGGTAAGCGCGATGAGTTATTCGAATAAGTTTTAATGGCATAAGTAAGAAAAGGAAATTATAAATCGAATTAGGGAAAATAGAAGTACTGTTCAGAATAAAATTAGTATATGAAAAGGGACAAGGTATTTATATAGGTATGAAAAGTATAGGCTAGAAAAATAATATAAAATAGTAATCAAAATCTCGACAAAATTTTCGAAATTAAAAAAATGAATTTGAGTCAACGGAAGAGTATGAAGTCTAAATATATATATTAAAAATTTTCGAAGAAGTTTAAACTTAGCGAATGAAGAATATCGAAAATACTTTCAGAAGATTAAAGATTTGTAACGAAGAGATTCGAAAATTAACGACGATCGTCATGAGGCGATCGCGTGAAACAGGGCAAGGAAATATGGTCACATGATCGAAACATAAATACGCTTAGGATACGACTCATGAAAATCTACGGGGAACTCCCACGGTCGACCAACTAAAGATGTGGAAACTTAGCGCTAAGACTTTCTAAGGAACTAGACTGTAATGAACTGCGTTCAGCTTGGCCCGAAATCGATGAACCCAAGCGAACGACTAAAGAAATTCTAGAAGTCTAATATGGTCAGGGCTAGGCAAGAACCACTAAGGTAACTCCTAAGACGATTATATCAATTTCTAGCATGGAGTCTAGCTAACAATCAGGGACCTCTAACTAGCAAGCACAGACGTCTAACTAAGTCTTACTAAAGTCCTGATCTAATGGATTTCCTACTAAGCTGAGACAGATGTTCGGGAAACACGTCTACCAGTCAGCTAAGACATATGAAACGATGAAAATTAGACTCAGGGCTTATGATTTGGATGTTTTAATTTATTTAATGGACACTCTATAATTATTATCGTTGTTCCGATAATTCGTAGTTGCAAGAGGACCTGCATGGGCCACCAATAAAACCTGTCACGACCCGCTTCCCTAAAATGGAGGCGAGGCGTGAAAAGTCCGCTCAGACTTGGAGCTGTGAGACTCCAGTCTGTAAAGCGTCTGGAATAACCAAGTATAGGTCATTGCAAATACGATACAGAACAAAAATAATAATAAAGAAAAATACAGATAATATATTCCAATCTCAGAACGTCCACAATAAATTCCAACATCACAGAAAAGCCACCAGGCTAAAAAGAAGAGTCTAAAAGGGCCCAAGCATGGCCAACAGAAATAAACGTACAGAAAGAAAGGTGCTACGCACCGACAACCTAACAAGAGCTAAGCAGAAGCAACACAAAAACAACTCTTTACGACTGATCACCGGTGTCCTCGAACTCCACATCAAAAGTGGACTCAGGCTCAAAGTCAGCAAACACCTCGTCCTCAGTAACAGACTCTGGCTTAGCAACTAACATGCGACACCCAAAAGAGACGAGGGCGCATGTCAGCAAGTCTACAAGAGACTTGTGCAAGGAAACTAAAAGAAGGAAAGCAACCTAGCAGTTCTAAAGTGTGCGATGACATAGCATTTTAATGCATGGATGCAACAAGTGAGACAATGCAATAAGTATGACATGGCAGCAAATATAACATGGCAACAAGTATAACATGGCAACAAGTATGACATGGCATGGGTCGCAAAGCTACTAAAACATTCACACGGATTTTACAAGTCAAGTAAACATGTCGTGCTCAGAGTTTACGCCTTACAGCTGAAGTGGCTGTACGGGCACACTTCTACGCTGAGTGGTCGCTTAACCCTACCCCTCCACGTGTAATCGGACATTGGCTTTTGACCAACACATGTAGCCCGCTTCTGGATCACGAGCCAGGAAGTGTATTTGGCATAGGGTTGTGCCTGCAACGCAGGCGCATAGCCTCAACAAGTCGGGCATTGGCTTTTGACCAACACATGTAGCCCGCTTCTGGATCACGAGCCAGGAAGTGTATTTGGCATAGGGTTGTGCCTGCAACGTAGGTGCCTAGCCTGAACAAGGAAGTACGTAGCGTGTGCTACGAATGCAACATTCAAGCATGGATGACATGTCATGGCAAGTTATAATTTAAGTGCGTACAGATACAGAATTTAAATGTGACAGGCATGTTAGTGCTCAAGTAAAGAGCATACAGTTATGAAAATTAAACGTGACAGGCAGCAATACATGAATGACATGGCAGGGTGACAGATCTAGCTTCATTGTAAAACTAGATCTTAAGATTACGTCTAGGCGAGTATCATTTCGTCACCTTGTCTCTTTTACGCCTAAAACAAAAAATGGCCTAAAGCACGGCCTAAACAAAGAACTGGCAAGTTTCACTTGCCTGAATTACGTGCTGGTATCTCTATCTCAAAGTCCAATCACAGATTTATAAAGTCCAGAGCTCCTACGCTCAGTCCAACAATCAGCCTACAGTCCCGTATTATTAAGTTGGATTAGTGAGTTACAAAACAGTAAAAACACAGTTTTTATCATGTTAACATGCGGGTGTGGGTTCCTACGGTTCAGGTATACCTTAACACGACGCGAGAGCTACACTGACGTCAGGTAGCGACGTCAGGGGTTGAATTAACAGGGGCGTGCGACGATCCACTGCACGGCAGCGATCAGATTCACTGGCGGACGATAGCGACAATGAACAACGATCAGCCGGGTAGCGGCACGATCACCGAACAGCGACACAGAGGAGGAGAACAGCCGCAGTCGTGTTACGGCTGGGCATGTGTTGATTTCTCTGAACTTTTATGGTGAAGATTGGACTTGTGCCTAAACCAACACAGATTTATCGTGTTACCACCTTCATCACTGGTGAATCCAACATGCATCGGCTGTAACACATCGGCAACAACAAAATATTGACTGGAAACTATGCCAAAGCTATAGAGATAGAGAAAACTACGCAACTATTTCAGTTAACCTGATGGGTATCTCCCATGAAATGTGATAGAAGCAGCAAGATTCGGAGAGGTTATCCAACAACATGGCCATGTAAAATATGTGATTGTAAACTATCAATTAGAAGTCCTTACCTTCTGTGCGGCAATGAGATGGAAGTTGCGGCAGTTGGGGAAAGAAAATGGGCTGTGCAAGGCGGAGCTTGGCCGGAGCAAAGTCGCCGGCGGCTGCGTTCAATGGGAGGAATGGCTGGTGTTTAAGGGAGGAGGATATTTTGGGCGCAGCTCGCGATGGAGGAGGGCTAATGTTGGTCCCTGGGGAAAGGAGATCACGCAAGAGTGCAAGGGGCCGTGGGGCAGCTTTCGGCAGGGCACAGGAGAGGAGGTCGTGACAGGGGTCAAGCAGACGAGGCGGCGGCGTCGCTGTCCCGAGCGGCGCTATGAGCTGCTATTGCTGCAGCGCACTGCAGCAGCGTCAGGAGAGGGCCGCACGTGAGCTTTGACGACGGAGGGATAGCGGTGATGGTTGGAGGTAGGTCGGGGAGCGGGGAGAGGGCCGGTCGGAGGCGGTTGCGGGCTGAGGAACACGAATAATAGGGGGTGGCGCTGTGAAACAATGAAGTTGCGTGAATAAAGAATTTGGGCGGCTGTGTTTCCTCTGAGAGAAAGTAATGCTAGGGTTTTAAAATAATATTAACCCTAAGATGTTATTAGATAGAGGGGAACAAGCGGCACGTGGGTAGTGGGGGTCTAGGGCTAGGTTAGTGGGTAGATAGGGTTTGTTTATTTAGAAATAGTTGTTATTATCAAATATCAAAAGCAAAGATGTTACGCCCTCTCTCTCCTCACATGGATGCGGCCTGGGTAGAGAAAAATGGCTGGGTCAACAAAGTTTTGGGTGTATAATATTATTAATAATTATTGGGGGATAGATGCCAAGTGATACTTAGGGCTAATCCAATATTAAACTGGGGAAAAAGTGAAAGTGAATCAAACGGAGCCCAAAAATTATGAAATAAATACTGGGGCGACCGTGTCGACGAGAGAAACAGAACTAACAAGACGGATCATAAGTTCAACGCCGAGAAACGAAACTAAAAATAAAAAGGTCTCATGACAAAAGTGAAAATCGCGACGTCTCTTCAAACAAAGTCAAATCGTGGGAGAACGACCCGTGAAATGACGTTCTAAAATAATTCCAAAATTTAATACTCTTCGAGAGGGTCACAACGGCATATCACACCAAAGGGTTCGGATACAAACAAGGTCTAAAATAAATACGTGCACGAACAAGACTACGTGCTCGTAACACGTACGATCGAAAACAGACCGTGACATCCTACCCACCTTAGAATAAAGTCCGTCCTCGGACTTTCTAACTATAAATATATTTCTAGCCAGACTAGTAGCTATCCCAATCATATTACACTATAATTCAAACCAGGTATAGTCATTACAAGTGCTTATATATGCACTAGGTAGTCAAACATTAACAGTACTAACAAGTATATATTCACGCACATTATACACTTATACCTATCGTAGTCAGTCAAATTCATACACGTATTTCAACCATTCATATAGTCACGTACATCCTTGTATAACTATTAAACACTTATTACATACCATGGTACACATACTCACAAACAAATGAATAGTCCACACCAGCAAATACAATCTTGGTACTCCCCGTATAGATAACTACCTATGAACAAAACAAACATGGGTATACTACTCCCTAATATTTCCTAGTATACATCCAATATCAAACACATCAACACATGTAATCACACCATACCATTATTAAATCAAGTTTTACAACATCTAATATACATTCACCACTATTATAATTTCATGGATATATAGTTATTCAAATGCACCCAGATATTTCACCACATATTCACATCGCATACAGTACTATAACTATATTCAAGTCACACCACACATACCATAGTCACGAATACCTATAACTAAGCACATACTTACCCGTGCATGGTGCACACCCACACACGCTAACATTTCAATCATATATACGAATCATACCACTATATACTCAGCATATCTACAAACCTAGTTAGCTAGCACACATACGTTCACACAGGCAAGTTCTTAGTAAATAACTATATCACAAGACCAACACCTATAACTATATACTGGTATAGCCACCCACAATCTTGTGCATAACACAACCAGACACAAACAATCATATCACTATACATACTGTTGGGGAATTGGCGGTCCCTCAGGGCACAGAAACTCTAGTCCCGTCCTAAGTCGGACGGAACATAGACAGAAAAACAAAAGCAGCGGAAGAAAAACTTAGTTAATCTAAATTAACATGCAGTTAAAACCTTTTTAAATTAGCCCTAAGGTCCAAGACCATATGCCAAGATCTATGCCGACTTGGGATGGATCTGACCATCCTAAGAAGGATCTAGCCTACTGCGATTAAACTAAACTAATGCTAAGAATACTTTAACCACATACCCAGAATCTCAGCCCTGGAGCAGGCGAGATGTTCCGCGCCGTCTTCCGAGCTGCTCCCGTCCCACACCGAGCCGCTACTTGAACCGCTCCCCGAACCGCTCCTCGAACCGCTCCGCATCCCGAGGCGATCAATCCCCGTGCCGCCGAGCCAACCACGCGCCGAAGAAAGTTTCAAGCGAGTGAAACCTCCGCCAAGATTTCAGATTCAGAATCCGAACTCCTTTGTGGCTTTGCTAGAGCCCGCAGGAGTAAGGCAGAAATTTAGGGAGAAGAGAAATATTAATTTAAGCTTAGATCCGAGCGTGCTCCAACATTTACGAGAGCCGCTCAGATCTAGAGCTTGGGACGAGTTTTGAGAAAGGGGGGAGACCCCTATTTATATAGGCGGCGGACTCTCCCCTTTTCTCAAAATCCGATGTGGGACTAAATAATGAGTTAATTAAAATCAAGTTAGTTTGCACTTCACAAAGTGCAAACTTCCGTGAATTTTAACTCACTCACCGTTGAGCTTCAAGATCGATACAACCTATCAATACGACAAGCGTTCAACGGTGAACGCATAGGAAAAACCGGTTCGTCAATCGGAGTTCGTTTGACCCTCCAATTGAGTGTCTAAAGATCAGCCCTAGGCTAGTTTTTCGCAAAAACTGAGCCGTCAAAAACTGCCCATTAAACCTAGGGTTCCACACCCAAAGGTGGGACCCACAAAATCTGACTGGGCGCCCAAACCCAGACCTGGGCACGGGCGCCCAAGTCTGGGCGCGGGCGCCTGGCGCCAGGCGCCAGGCGCCCAGGCGGGCGCCTGGGCCGGGCCAGGCGCCCGGCCCAGAACGCCTGGGCGCCCAGCGCCCAGGCGTCCTGGGCCGCCCAGCGCCCAGGCGTCCTGGGCCGCCCAGCGCCCAGGCGTCCTGGGCCGCCTGGGCCCAGGCCCAGGCGCACAGCGCCTGGGCCTGCGCCCAGGCGCCCGGGGCCAGGGCCTGGGCCTGGGCGCCCAGGCCCAGGCGGGTCTGGGCGCCCAGGCCCAGGTCGGCTTGGGCTTGACTGGGTCTGGCCAACAGGCCAGACCAGATCCAGACTAAGCTGGTCTGCCTGGTCTGGCCTGATCTGACCCTTTGGGCTGTTTTGAGCATAACTTGATCATCTGGTGTCCGATTTGGACGCCGTTCGAACCTGGGTCTAGACCGGGACATTCCCGTCTTACCCGTGAACTTTTCCTTGCGTTTATTTTATTAAATATTGCATTAAACAATTTAATACACATTTAATCACTTTTGCATCAAATGCAAAATAGTCCTTATCTAAGCTTAAATTATCATATTGCATCAAATGCAATTATCTCTTCTTTTGCATCAAATGCAAATATTCTCCCTAACTAATTTCTACCTATTACTAGACGAAGCGTTGCACTCTGTGTGAGACCCTACAGCCTGACCCTGACAACAGGTTGGGCTCGAAGCCCTATACGGCAGTGACCACGAGCAGTGGTTGCCGTCCCTGCTTCAGGAATCATCATTATGTGGTTAACTCATTGACATGAGTATTGTCGGGACCACCTGACTGTTTCCGTGATGAATTCCGCAGTTATAGTCTCTTCGTCTTAAATATGTCGTGTAGATCAAGTCTGGGGTACGGTCAAACTGTCAACCCCAATAACTTGACTCCGGTTAGTTTCTATCAATCTTTAGTCAATAAATATTGGACTTCTTCCAACATACTCTGCGCAGAGTTTTTACTAAAGACTGAACTAACTCTACGACACTAACTCTCATTAACCGGGAGAGACGAATCCTCTCTTGGTCATTACTCGCCTCGTTCGTTTCAAGTGACACCCAATCAAAAGACCTTTCAACAGGCCTTGCCTCGAAGCTAGGTCAGTTGATCTAAGTGGCACCGTTCACGCACAGGTCCGTTAAAATGACCTCAAGTCAAAAGACCAACTAGCATATCATCACTCAGAGTTATCATTAACAGATTGGTCAATATAACCATATGATAACTCTAGTGGATCGTTCAGTGAACTCATTCTAATGAGCACCTGTGTCTCGTCTTCGACTTCGCCAAGTCAAGCGATCATGAGATCATCGCCACCGCTAAACGGTGAAGACTAAGACACAATGGTCTATCCGATGTTTCGATATCCTTGTCTCGAAACATCTGCGACCACGAACCATTTTAGACTTATGCTACAGACGGTCAAACGTTTCTCCATGATCGAGATACTCATCTCGATACCCGTTTGACCTTGCATAAAGTCTCAGGACTTTACCTAAGTTGATATCTAATGTTGACTACATTACAATATGACTTAGATAAATTATTACCAAACAGCTTACTGTTATTTCGAACAAGATGTTTGTGCTATTCACACAGGAATAAATGGCCTCGAGGGCATAATATTCCTACATCTCCCACTTGCACTCAGGCCCATTTATCTCGGTATCTTATACCGTTTTTACACATAAGTTTTCCCGACTTCATGTGGTAGAGCCTTCGTGAGTGGATCTGCTAAAACCGTCTACACTATAGACTTAAGGGGTTTCTATGTTTATGTTAGACCAACCATTTGAATCTCATTCAAATAATTCATTTGGTCTGTCGGAATCTATAATATTTTATTTCCCTGGATCTTATCCAGTTTATCGTACTTTACGATAATCATTTTAAATTAGTTACTGGTCATTTCAAATGGTTCATATCCATTTCTGATAAAGTATCAAACTCTTTGGTTACTTAATCAAAATATATGTTCCATCTCTTTGATGTCTCGCATGTAATTTACACGCTCCCACTGACCTTGAAAACTATCTGGCTAATTCATATAAGTTGGTTCGTCTAAATCATATTTAGAAAAACGAACTTATAAGTGAATGCTCCCATTTTCATGGTCAACTTGAGCGTTTACTTCGAACTTTGGTCCGAGTAGATCTGTACACATCTGTTGGCGAAACCGGTTTCATCATAATCCGTTTTAAAGAAATTAGGATGAAAACTGTTCCCGTCCAACATTATTGTACTTCACTATTTTCTTTTCTGCACCAATCTTTCAACTTAAAGATTTACTTGCAGAAAGTGAGGAAACATTTTCCTTAGGCACGTAAACTAAATTCTCAAATTTATTTACGCACACGGACCTGCATCAAGTTTTAAATCGGAGTTACTACTCCGAATTTCATCCTAGAAGTTGACTAAGTCATCATCAGTTATGATGTCTAACTCGACAATCCGTCTCACGAGATTCGAGTAATAATACAACTTCCTTACGATTGATTTATTGAATATATTATTGATAATGTCCTCATAGGACTTTATCGAAACCTAGGCATTACTATCTGGGACTTAACCCAGAGGGAGGACTTAACTCAGAGTCACTTACAATGGATCACACTAAATCTAATTAAGTGTGATTCATACCTTTTAACACACCGATGTGTTAACAGACTTGATCTGAGAGAAAATCACATTTTCTTTTAATTACACAAGATTTTATTTAGCTAAGTATTTGACCATTCGATCTAATCGAATCAGTTTAAATACTTTAGACATTTCGTTCTTTATTTTATCAGACTTGTGTTTCATTAAGAACACGTGTCTTAATAAAATATACGAATAACTTATTTTGGTTAATCTAGACTCGGGTACATCAGTATGTACTAGACTGAGTTCGACAACTCATTCTCCCACTGTCTCACAGATGGGTTTCGGCCATTGTATCTAAGAGGCTAAGACTCACAAGTGTCCGTAGACTTCATAATACGAGAGGTCAGACCCCTCTTTATGTGACTTGTGAAGCTTAATCTCTTGATACGGCCTAGTCTAATTTTACCATATAAGTTTGCTACTATCTTGTGTATTTATATATTAACATTTAATATATATATATAGTTATTTACAAATTACTTAACACAAAACATTACTTCAGAAGCAATGTGACGACATTCGTCAAAATGTGTTAAACGTCTTTTGTATAACAATTTATTCTGAAATCGTGACATCAAAATATGTCACATTTTCATTTCCTCCTACTTATGCCTTTACTAATGATAAATTAAACTAACTTTCTCAATTGACTTTCCGAAGTGCCTTCTTCCTTTTCTAAATCACATTTAGATATCAACATAAATAAATAGCTATGCAAGCAACTTATGTATCCAAACGCTTGAGCTTTGCAATCTTGAGTGTAGCTCAAGAAGTTGCTTGTCTCAAGATCCGGTTGGGATACATAGTTTTGCACCGCTCACGCACTCGTATTCGACTCAAACGGTTTGATCGAATTCTCGAACTTTGCGGATCAAAATTGTTTGTCCATACAACCTTGAGGGTAGCTCGACAAGTTGTAGGGAGAAACATACTTTGAATGTCCTATATGTTCAAGCTGCCTCATATAGAGACGAGTGACATGTAGCTTTAATTTATTTGTTGGACCCAGAACTTAATGAAATCATATTTCTTAAGTCTGTTCTTTAGAAGGTCATTTAATGTCAACGAGAATATAGTTTTAATTCTATCAATTAGAATTTAACTCGATATTCAATTAATCAACTTTTTGACCAATCAACTTATTAAAATATTATATTTTAATTCCTACGGTAAACATAGTCTTGCCCTAGTTTTAGCATATGTTCAATATTAAATATAGGTAGATTGGCTTTTATCTATCTATATCCTCCCACTAATTTTACGAACGTTTTAAAGCTTAATAACGAACGATTTAATCGATTTAAAATTAATGGGTAAGAGTTCCAATCACCTTGAGTCTAAACAACCTTGAGTGTAGCTCAACAAGTTGATTGACTCTGTGATCGGAAGATGACTCTTCATCGATCATATCGGATATGACTCTCTTAATCGGTTTTTGCCCCTAACCATTCGTGATCATGAGTGTGCTCATCCAAATCACAATGTCTAGTCTAGTCGGACCCTTGTTTTCACGTCTAGCCTGACTTGCCCCTCAGCTCGGTGTATGCACGACACGTCGGTTTGGGTCAGGTCTTAGACTTACATCAAGTCAGACTACATCGTTGACTTAACTTACGCCGGCGCTCGGGGTACGAGACGACGGTTAGGGTTAGTCAAGATTTCATCTTATGTATTTAAGGAGTTGGTTTCTACAGGGTTGCCATGTCACAGCTTGAGTGTATCTCAACAACTATAACACGGGCCCTATAGTTGCTAACCCCTAAAACAAGGAGGGCTACGGCTAATCTTGAAAAAGACCATTAACGTATTTGACTTAGATATAGTCCAGGGTGTCATACAATCATGATTCGCGACATTGCGGTCCAGCGGAACTCAGCCAGGGAATTGACTAAGCCAGGATCACTACCCCTTGGACTAGCAAGGGTTGACCCAGAACTCTTAGCCAAGCACATTGACTGGATCATGGTCCATTGAATGAAGCTTGTCATTTTTGTATGTATGCCATAGACTAAACAGCTTTTATTAACAACTAATTAATCCTATCAACTAGTTGAATCCTTAAATTCAAAATTTTAGGATTTGTTTAATAACTTTTATTAAGTCCTTATCAACTATAAGGTTCACGTGCTACCCTAATCATTATTAGGATTTTAATAAATTTTATTAACAATGCTAGAAGTGAAGTCCTTTAATGAAAATTAATTATAACAATTAGAATTGAAAAATCATTTAAAGGACTACCCTAATCAGGAATTAGGTTTTAATATTGTTGTTAATGATTTATTAAAACATAGCATGTCATTAAAATTCAAGTAATAAATTTTAATCATTTTTAATGGCTAACCTAAATGGTTGTCTTGTGGTATCAAATAAGGGACAAGATTAACAAGCCATTAAAATAAAGCAACACTAATTTATCGCATAAAGATAGTGCACAACTATTTAACATTTAAATATACTAAGTTTATCGCATAAACAATTTTAGATTTTTAAAATCAGTTTTAAAAATATCTTATAAATTTAAAAAATTACTTTTTAAAAAAAATTTCATGTTAAAAAATTTATCATATACAATTTTTAAACATTTTAAACATTTTAAACTTATCGCATAAATTTAAAGCCTTTAAAATCAATTTTAAAATTTATCACATAAATTTAAAAGGATCATTTTAAAATTTCCATGCTTAAAAAATTTATCATATAAAAAATTTAAGGCATCCAAAATAATTTTAAACTTTTAAAGATTTAAAATTATTACATAAATTTTAAAACGTCATTTTAAAAATTTTCATGTTCATAAAATTTATCACATAGAATTTTGAACTTAAAAAAACATTTTTAAAAATTATCTAATAACTTTAAAAAATTTAAAAGTACTTAAAAGCATTAACAAGTTTAATGAAATCGCAGTACCTAGATCGACTACGCAAACCTATGCTCTGATACCACTGTTGGGGAATTGGCGGTCCCTCAGGGCACAAAAACTCTAGTCCCGTCCTAAGTCAGACGGAACATAGACAGAAAAACAAAAGCAGCGGAAGAAAAACTTAGTTAATCTAAATTAACATGCAGTTAAAACCTTTTTAAATTAGCCCTAAGGTCCAAGACCATATGCCAAGATCTATGCCGACTTGGGATGGATCTGACCATCCTAAGAAGGATCTAGCCTACTGCGATTAAACTAAACTAATGCTAAGAATACTTTAACCACATACCCGAAATCTCAGCCCTGGAGCAGGCGAGATGTTCCACGCCGTCTTCCGAGCTGCTCCCGTCCCACGCCGAGCCGCTACTTGAACCGCTCCCCGAACCGCTCCTCGAACCGCTCCGCATCCCGAGGCGATCAATCCCCGTGCCGCCGAGCCAACCACGCGCCGAAGAAAGTTTCACGCGAGTGAAACCTCCGCCAAGATTTCAGATTCAGAATCCGAACTCCTTTGTGGCTTTGCTAGAGCCCGCAAGAGTAAGGCAGAAATTTAGGGAGAAGAGAAATATTAATTTAAGCTTAGATCCGAGCGTGCTCCAACATTTACGAGAGCCGCTCAGATCTAGAGCTTGGGACGAGTTTTGAGAAAGGGGGGAGACCCCTATTTATATAGGCGGCGGACTCTCCCCTTTTCTCAAAATCCGATGTGGGACTAAATAATGAGTTAATTAAAATCAAGTTAGTTTGCACTTCACAAAGTGCAAACTTCCGTGAATTTTAACTCACTCACCGTTGAGCTTCAATATCGATACAACCTATCAATACGACAAGCGTTCAACGGTGAACGCATAGGAAAAAAACGGTTCGTCAATCGGAGTTCGTTTGACCCTCCAATTGAGTGTCCAAAGATCAGCCCTAGGCTAGTTTTTCGCAAAAACTGAGCCGTCAAAAACTGCCCATTAAACCTAGGGTTCCACACCCAAAGGTGGGACCCACAAAATCTGACTGGGCGCCCAAACCCAGACCTGGGCACGGGCGCCCAAGTCTGGGCGCGGGCGCCCAGGCGCCAGCCAGGCGCCAGGCGCCAGGCGCCAGGCGCCCAGGCGGGCGCCTGGGCCGGGCCAGGCGCCCGGCCCAGAACGCCTGGGCGCCCAGCGCCCAGGCGTCCTGGGCCGCCTGGGCCCAGGCCCAGGCGCACAGCGCCTGGGCCTGCGCCCAGGCGCCCGGGGCCAGGGCCAGGGCCTGGGCGCCCAGGCCCAGGCGGGTCTGGGCGCCCAGGCCCAGGTCGGCTTGGGCTTGACTGGGTCTGGCCAGCAGGCCAGACCAGATCCAGACTAAGCTGGTCTGCCTGGTCTGGCCTGATCTGACCCTTTGGGCTGTTTTGAGCATAACTTGATCATCTGGTGTCCGATTTGGACGCCGTTTGAACCTGGGTCTAGACCGGGACATTCCCGTCTTACCCGTGAACTTTTCCTTGCGTTTATTTTATTAAATATTGCATTAAACAATTTAATACACATTTAATCACTTTTGCATCAAATGCAAAATAGTCCTTATCTAAGCTTAAATTATCATATTGCATCAAATGCAATTATCTCTTCTTTTGCATCAAATGCAAATATTCTCCCTAACTAATTTCTACCTATTACTAGACGAAGCGTTGCACTCTGTGTGAGACCCTACAGCCTGACCCTTACAACAGGTTGGGCTCGAAGCCCTATACGGCAGTGACCACGAGCAGTGGTTGCCGTCCCTGCTTCAGGAATCATCATTATGTGGTTAACTCATTGACATGAGTATTGTCGGGACCACCTGACTGTTTCCGTGATGAATTCCGCAGTTATAGTCTCTTCGTCTTAAATATGTCGTGTAGATCAAGTCTGGGGTACGGTCAAACTGTCAACCCCAATAACTTGACTCCGGTTAGTTTCTATCAAGCTTTAGTCAATAAATATTGGACTTCTTTCAACATACTCTGCGCAGAGTTTTTACTAAAGACCGAACTAACTCTACGACACTAACTCCCATTGACCGGGAGAGACGAATCCTCTCTTGGTCATTACTCGCCTCGTTCGTTTCAAGTGACACCCAATCAAAAGACCTTTCGACAGGCCTTGCCTCGAAGCTAGGTCAGTTGATCTAAGTGGCACCGTTCACGCACAGGTCCGTTAAAATGACCTCAAGTCAAAAGACCAACTAGCATATCATCACTCAGAGTTATCACTGACAGATTGGTCAATATAACCATATGATAACTCTAGTGGATCGTTCAGTGAACTCATTCTAATGAGCACCTGTGTCTCGTCTTCGACTTCGCCAAGTCAAGCGATCATGAGATCATCGCCACCGCTAAACGGTGAAGACTAAGACACAATGGTCTATCCGATGTTTCGATATCCTTGTCTCGAAACATCTGCGACCACGAACCGTTTTAGACTTATGCTACAGACGGTCAAACGTTTCTCCATGATCGAGATACTCATCTCGATACCCGTTTGACCTTGCATAAAGTCTCAGGACTTTACCTAAGTTGATATCTAATGTTGACTACATTACAATATGACTTAGATAAATTATTACCAAACAGCTTACTGTTATTTCGAACAAGATGTTTGTGCTATTCACACAGGAATAAATGGCCTCGAGGGCATAATATTCCTACACATACATCATCCATCACTATATTCATAGTACTATACGCAAACCACCGACATATGTAACAACGTACTTAGAGTATACCCACTCAAACTTGAGTGAGACACAGAACCCATATAATAATACAGTATATATGTAACACTGTATCTATACCTATACCAATACCACTCCAATGTATACACATCTACCAATATAACCATATACATACCATAATGTAATTCACACTTAATATTTAGTCAGGTAACACCACATAGTTCAGTCACTTTATATACTATAATAATATTACAGGCATCAGTACACGTATAATTATAATACCCTCCCTAATACATGCATTCATCGTACAATCACACACATGTAACATATATATTCACACCATAACCATCTACCTATAATTAGTATACCAACACATCTACTTATCCATACATAGCTAAGATATGCAATAAGCGTGTATACCTCATGGTATACACGCACACAACATCCCCTAAAGGCAAACAATACACACAAATTTATAATCCCTATTACCGTACGTAGATCGAACATATTCATATAGTAAGCACATACCTACGTATGAGCACACGCCCACACGTACTAACATATAGATGAAATAATAGGCATGCACATTTAACTATAAATACCCTAGTATCATTATACCTAATATACTCATAACTTTACCAACATATTATTCAACCATTATTAAGTATCTCCAACTACATAGTAATCAAAATCTCGACAAAAGTTTCGAAATTAAAAAAATGAATTTGAGTCAACAGAAGAGTATGAAATCTAAATATATATATTAAAAATTTTCGAAAAAGTTTAAACTTAGCGAATGAGGAATATCGAAAATACTTTCAGAAGATTAAAGATTTGTAACGAAGAGATTCGAAAATTAACGACGATCGTCATGAGGTGATCGCGTGAATCGAGGGCAAGGAAATATGGTCGCATGATCGAAACATAAATACGCCTAGGATATGACTCATGAAAATCTACGGGGAACTCCCACGGTCGACCAACTAAAGATTTGGAAACTTAGCGCTAAACTTTCTAAGGAACTAGACTGTAATGAACTGCGTTCAGCTTGGCCCGAAATCGATGAACCCAAGCGAACGACTAAAGAAATTCTAGAAGTCTAATATGGTCAGGGCTAGGCAAGAACCACTAAGGTAACTCCTAAGACGATTATATCAATTTCTAGCATGGAGTCTAGCTAACAATCAGGGACATCTAACTAACAAGCACAGACGTCTAACTAAGTCTAACTAAAGTCCTGATCTAATGGATTCCCTACTAAGCTGAGACAGATGTTCGGGCAACACGTCTACCAGCCACCTAAGACATAGGAAACGATAAAAATTAGACTCATGGCTTATGATTTGGATGTTTTAATTTATTTAATGGACATTCTATAATTATTATCTTTGTTCCGATAATTCGCAGTTGCAAGAGGACCTGCATGGGCCACTAATAATACCTGTCACGACCCGCTTCCCTAAAAGGGAGGCGAGGCGTGAAAAGTCCGCTTAGACTTGGAGCTGTGAGACTCCAGTCTGTAAAGCGTCTGGAATAACCAAGTATAGGTCCTTGCAAATGTGATACAGAAGAAAAATAATAATAAAGAAAAAGACAGATAATATATTCCAATCTCAGAACGTCCACAATAAATTCCAACATCACAGAAAAGCCACCAGGCTAAAAAGAAGAGTCTAAAAGGGCCCAAGCATGGCCAACAGAAATAAACGTACAGAAAGAAAGGCGCTACGCACCGATAACCTAACAAAAGCTAAACAGAAGAAACACAAAAACAACTCTCTATGACTGATCACCGGTGCCCTCGAACTCCCCGTCAAAAGTGGACTCAAGCTCAAAGTCAGCAAACACATCGTCCTCAGTAACGGACTCTGGCTCAGCAACTAACATACGACACCCAAAAGAGACGAGGGCACATGTCAGCAAGTCTACAAGAGACTTGTGCAAGGAAACTAAAGGAAGGAAAGCAACCTAGCAGTTCTAAAGTGTGCGATGACATGACAGTTTAATGCATGGATGCAACAAGTGAGACAATGCAATAAGTATGACATGGCAGCAAATATAACATGGCAACAAGTATAATATGGCAACAAGTATGACATGGCATGGGTAGCAAAGCTACTAAAACATTCACACGGATTTTACAAGTCAAGTAAACATGTCGTGCTCAGAGTTTACGCCTTACAGCTGAAGTGGCTGTACGGGCACACTTCTACGCTGAGTGGTCGCTTAACCCTACCCCTCTACGTGTAATCGGGCATTGGCTTTTGACCAACACATGTAGCCCGCTTCTAGATCACGAGCCAGGAAGTGTATTTGGCATAGGGTTGTGCCTGCAACGCAGGTGCCTAGCCTCAACAAGTCGGGCATTGGCTTTTGACCAACACATGTAGCCCGCTTCTGGATCATGCGCCAGGAAGTGTATTTGGCATAGGGTTGTGCCTGCAACGCATGTGCCTAGCCTGAACGAGGAAGTACGTAGCATGTGCTATGAATGCAACATTCAAGCATGGATGACATGGCATGGCAAGTTATAATTTAAGTGCGTACAGATAAGGAATTTAAACGTGACAGGCATGTCAGTGCACAAGTAAAGAGCATACAGTTATGAAAATTAAATGTGACAGGCAGCAATGCACGAATGACATGGCAGGGTGACAGATCTAGCTTCGTTGTCAAGCTAGATCTTAAGATTGCGTCTAGGAAAGTATCATTTCGTCGCCTAGTCTCTTTTACGCCTAAAACAAGAAATGGCCTAAAGCATGGCCTAAACAAAGAACTGGCAAGTTTCACTTGCCTGAATTACGTGCTGGTATTACTATCTCAAAGTCCAATCACAGATTTACAAAGTCCAGAGCTCCCACGCTCAGTCCAACAATCAGCCTACAGTCCCATATTATTAAGTTGGATTAGTGAGTTACAAAATAGTAAAAACACAGTTTTTATCATGTTAACATGCGGGTGTGGGTTCCTACGGTTCAGGTATACCTTAACACGACGCGAGAGCTACACTTACGTCGGGTAGCGACGTCAGGGGTTGAATTAACAGGGGCGTGCGACGATCCACTGCACGGCAGCGATCAGAGTCACTGGCGGACGATAGCGACAATGAACGACGATCAGCCGGGTAGCGGCACGATCACCGAACAGTGACACGGAGGAGGAGAACAGCTACAGTCGTGTTGCGGCTGGGCATGTGTTGATTTCTCTGAACTTTTTTGGTGAAGATTGGACTTGTGCCTAAACCAACACAGATTTATCGTGTTACCACCTTCATCAATGGTGAATCCAACATGCATCGGCTGTAACACATCGGCAACAACAAAATATTGACTGGAAACTATGCCAAAGCTATATAGATAGAGAAAACTACGCAACTATTTCAGTTAACCTGATGGGTATCTTCCATGAAATGTGATAGAAGCAGCAAGATTCGGAGAGGTTATCCAACAACATGGCCATGTAAAATATGTGATTGTAAACTATCAATTGGAAGTCCTTAACATCTGTGCGGCAATGAGATGGAAGTTGCGGTAGTTGGGGAAAGAAAATGGGCTGTGCAAGGTGGAGCTTGGCCGGAGCAAAGTCATCGGCGGCTGCGTTTAATGGGAGGAAGGGCTGGCGTTTAAGGGAGGAGGAGATTTTGGGTGCAGTTCGCGAAGGAGGAGGGCTGATGTTTGTCCATGGGGAAAGGAGTTTGCGCAAGAGTGCAAGGGGCCGTGGGTCAGCTTCTGGTGGGGCACCGAAGAGGAGGTCATGACAGGGGTCAAGCAGACGGGTTGGCGGCGCCGCTGTCCCGAGCGGCGCTGTGAGCTGCTATTGCTGCAGCGCGCTGTAGCAGCGCCAGGAGAGGGCCGCGCGCGAGCTTTGACGGCGGAGGGATAGCGGTGATGGTCGGAGGAAGGTCGAGTTGCGGGGAGAGGGCCGGTCGGAGGCGGTTGCGGGCTGAGGAACGAGAAGAATAGGGGGCGGTGCTGTGAAACAATGAAGTTGTGTGAATAAAGAATTTGGGCGGCTGCGTTTCCTCTGGGAGAAAGTAATGCTAGGGTTTTAAAATAATATTAACCCTAAGATGTTATTAGATAGAGGGGAACTAGCAGCATGTGGGTAGTGGGGGTCTAGGGCTAGGTTAGTGGGTAGATAGGGTTTGTTTTATTAGAAATAATTGTTATTATCAAATATCAAAAGCAAAGATGTTACACACTCTCTCTCCTCACATGGATGCAGCCAGGGTAGAGAAAAATGGCTGGGTCAACAAAGTTTTGGGTGTATAATAGTATTAATAATTATTGGGGGATAGATGCCAAGTGATACTTAGGGCTAATCCAATATTAAACTGGGGAAAAAGTGAAAGTGAATCAAACGGAGCCCAAAAATTATGAAATAAATACTGGGGCGACCGTGTCGACGAGAGAAATAGAACTAAGAAGACGGATCACAAGTTCGACGACGAGAAACGAAACTAAAAATAAAAAGGTCTCACGACAAAAGTGAAAATCGCGACGTCTCTTCAAACAAAGTCAAATCGTGGGAGAACGACCCGTGAAATGACGTTCCAAAATAATTCCACAATTTAATACTCTTCGAGAGGGTCACAACGGCATATCACACCAAAGGGTTCGGATACAAACAAGGTCTAAAATAAATACATGCACGAACAAGACTACATGCACGTAACGCGTACGATCGAAAACAGACCGTGACAATTAAAGATCTAAAATAAAAAATGAAAAGAAAATTTAACTAAAAAGTGAGATGGAACCGTCGGGTTGCCTCCCGACAAGCGCTCGTTTAAGGTCTTGAGCTCGACCCCTTAAGATTCGCGATTAATGCTCGATATTCGACGCATAGGAGATGCACGCGTTGAACTTGCCGGGAAGGCTGCTTGGGTTCAGTTGTTGATTTTCTTCGGCGTTCCTTGGCTGCCCTTCATCATGGGTTGTAGTGGGGTGTGACTCCCCCAAGTTTGAGCTCTTGGCATCCTTTTCTTGACCGGCGGCGAAGATTTGTTTTTCGGTGGAGCTTTCTTCACGTGCTTCGCCGTAGAGAGTTTGCATAGCTCTCTAATCTTAACGACTTCAGCTTCGTCCTTTTCTTCATCCATAGGAGAATCCGATGGGTCTCCCATCATTTTGCCAGCCTTGGCAATTTGGACCTCTTCAAGGTCGTCATCGTGCTTGGCTCCAATGGCAAATGGCATGGCGTCGTCAATGACCTCGTCGAGGAGGTCCACATAATCCACTTCTCCTTGCCAAGGCCTATGCTTCATCGCTTTCAAAATGTGGAGCTCAACCTCAATCTTGCCGACATTCAAGGACCAGGTTCCTTCCCTTACATCTACAATCACTCCGACGGTGGCTAGGAAAGGGCGTCCAAGTATCCGTGACATATCACCCTCTTCCTTAATGTCCATCACCATGAAGTCGCATGGTAAGCAAAGTCCACCCGGGACTTGTAGTGGTACATTTTCAGCGATCCCCACCGGCCTAGTGATTCGTCCATTGATGAGTTGTATCTTCATGTCTGTGACCTTGAGGTTGGTCCCCATATTCAGTTTCTTGAAAATCGTAAGGGGCATGAGGCTCACGCTTACCCCCAAATCTACTAGATCTTTCTGAAGTGGGACTCCTTCGAGCGTGCACGGAAATCGAAAACTATCGAGATTTTTGAACTTGGTCGGTGCTTTTCCTTTTTGGTAAACCACGTACTTTGCTCGGTGAGCATGACCCTTTCCTTTCGCTTCTTTCCCGCGATCAAATCCTTGAGAAACTTTGCTTAGGACGAAATTTCAACTATTGCATCTAAGAACGGGATGTTCAAGCTTATTCCTCGCAAGTACTCCAGAAATTTGACGATCCTCTTCTCAATTCTTGTCTTTGCCAACCGTTGTGGGAATGATACCGGTGGCATATAAGTTTGCTCCTCGCATGGCTTCTTTACTTCAGATTTTTCACCATTGCTCGCCGCTTTTGGGTCCTCCTCATCATTGGCCGGCTCCTTCTCAACTGAAGCTTCCTCCCTCGTCTCCTTAGCTTGAATCATGGCGGGAGTAGTGTCCTTCTCGCCTCTTGTAGTTACCGCCACTACCGCATTAATGTGGCCGGTGTTGTCCCATGGGTTTTGTTTCGGTTGAGCCGGCAATTGTTGATTGGTCTTGTTGAGCAATGTGAGTTGCTCTGCCAACTGTGCCACGACGGTGTTAAGGGAGTCTTGTTGAGCCGTCCATATTGCGTTAATCTTTTTTTGTTTGGCCATGAATTCTTCAACCTTTACTTCGTGGTCCGACCTTGGTGGCGCTTGCGGTCGGTTGGGTGCTTTCCACCCTTGATTGTATCCTAGGGATCTATATGGCCCAGCTTGTTACCTCGGTTGGTAGTTTTGTTGGTGGGGCAGCCTCTGTTGATACTGTGGTTATAGCGGAGGCCAAGCTTGTGTTTGTTGTGGTAGGGGTTGCTGCTGTGGTAGAGTCAAGGCTCCATCATTGTTGGCAAATGAAAATCCGGGGTGACCCCTTGTAGCCGGGTTCACCCAATAACTGCTACTACCCGCAACATATTGAGCTTGCTCCATAGCTCCATCCCCTTGCTCCCATCCAACGAACATAATCTGGCTTTGATCCTGCCAGTCACTCATGCTTCCTTCGGGTGCAGACGTGTTGGAAGCTCCATATGGTTCACTAACCAACTTTTCCAATATCTCTACGGCTTTATGAAGGGAATCAAATTTTGTAGAAAGTTCCGCCACTGCCTTTGCCTCATAGATGCTAGCCGGCTTTAAGGACGACGAGGAATGTCCCCTATCGTCAGCCCACTGCTGATTATTCGAGGCCATCTCCTCAAGTAAAGCCGTAGCGTCATCCGGTGTCTTCGCCAAAATGGCTCCATTGGCGGTTGTGTCAATAATCTGTTTGGTACTCGGTTACAACCCATTGTAGAAGCTATGCACTAACTCCGATGGCTTGATGCTATGGTGGGGGCATTGGTGTTGGAGGTTCTTAAAGTGCTCCCATGCCTCATATAAAGTCTCCTGAGGGCCTTGCTTGAAAGACATCAAGGCGATTCGTATCTTCACAGTCTTGGATGGTGGATAGAACTTGTTGACAAATGCACTTGCTGGCTCATCCCAAGTGGTGAAGATTCCCTCGGCTTGCGTCCTCAGCCAATACAAAGCCTTATCGCGAAGAGTAAACGGGAAGAGGCGCAGTTGAATAGCATCTACCGGCATGCCAGGCATCTGGAAAGTAGCGCACTTCGCCAAGAACAATTGCAAATGGTAGTGCAGGTTTTCTTGAGAGTTTCCAATGGAATGGGTCTTGTTGCATCAACACTACGAGTCATACCTTCAACTCAAAGTTCTTATCGACGGCCAACTCCGGCATGACTATAGAAGAGGTGGTAGACGTGGTCTTGGGCCATATCCTATCTCGGATGGAGACAAGCCTAGCCATACGTTGCGCTAGCTCCTCTGGTGTTTTCGGTGCGGCCGTTTGAATTTCCTCTATAGCAAATCTCCTCTCAGCTATAAGCCTCCTTGCCGTATGCTCGATCTCTGGGTCAAATAATATTTCTCCTTAGGGAGCCTTCGATCTCGTGTACATGCACAGAAAAAGAGAGTCTAGATAGAATTGTTAGCACAATAGAGAAATAAAAGAGTAAAAATAATAAAAATATAAAGAAATAGCCAAGTAAAGAAAATAAAATACCATCGCCTCCATGGCAATGGCACCAAAAACTTGATCGGCCCCAGGGATACACACACCGGGGGGGGGACGATTGTAGTCTTACTGCAAGCGCACGGTGTAGTGGCGAGTGGGTATCGAACACGAGGAGGACTAATGAAAGTACTCTATTTTGATCACTAAGCTATTGGTGGAAGAATGTTTTTGAGAATGTTGTCACAATCGTTTAATTAAAAATTCGAATTTAATATAATAAAGGCGTCTAGAGCTAGGGAATCCCCACTACGGATCATCATTTATCTTCGTGAATCGTGAATCTAAATGTTGCAAGACTTGAATTGAGATGAACTAGTCGTAACTGAATAGAGAACCAAGCTCACGCTCTCGCGCTATTACCGGTCTATAGCAACCTATATTAGGGCCCACTTTCGTGCAAACCCTAAACTAAGCCACTAGCATTAGGATCGACATCATCGTCCAAGCACTCCTCGAGCCCACTCTCGTGCAAACTCGAGTTATGATCTAGGTTGTGATAGTTCGTATTCATCCAATCTCTTGCAAACGAATATGGGCATATGTTTATAATAAAAAATCATAGCCTTGGTCCAATCTCTTGCAAACCAAGTCTAGTGGATTTTGATTATAAACCCAAATCGAATATCTAAGCCTTCCCATCGATTATAATCCAATCTCTTGCAAACCCCAAATCGATGGAAATTCCTAGCTATCCGTAATAAATTAATCACAACCTAACCTTCTATCAATTCTAGCAACATATGAATCCTTTCATCACAATTCTAAAATCGAATCCATAGGGTTCATCCCCATTCCCTAGAACATCGGAACTACTCGCAATTCATCATAAAAATAACAGAATAAATGAATGAAAACATATAGCAATTCATAGTTGGAGAAAAGCAATTTACAAAAATGAGAAATTTCAATAAGAAGAACAAACCAGATCTCCAATCTTCAATCTCTAAAGAGGAATTACAATTAGAATTAAGCTAAAACCTAATTTCTGGTCTCTCCTCAAACTCGGATGAAAACTAGCCTTAAATACAAGCCAAAACGGCCAGAAAATCCTGGCAGATTTGCCCCTGGCGTAGCCCAGAACCCTAGTTCACGATACAGGTAGACTGCGCCACTCGGCCGAGTAGAACTATCACTCGGCCGAGTGACAGACCCAAAGAAAACAGAGAATTCAGGGGTTTTGGGGGTCCGGCGCTCTGCGCTACTTGGCCGAGTAGAGTTTATCACTCGGTCGAATGGACTTTCTCACTCGGCCGAGTGAGTCTTCTGCTGTGCTTCTCCAAATTCCAGAGAGTTGGCTAAATTTCCTTTGGGAAGCTTTGACTCACTCGGGCGAGTGAAGTTCTCCACTCAGCCGAGTGAGATCATTTAGTCGGTCGAGTGGACTTTGACTCCGGGCGCTCTCGTATCAGTTGTACTCAGCCAAATGGGTTCCTTCACTCGGCCGAGTGAGCTATCTGTTCGACCGAGTGGCCTGTTTCTAGAGTCGCATCTCCTCCTCCTCGCTTCCTCATCGATTCTATCGAACTTCTTCTTCTTCCACTCATCATCTAGCGCTGCTAGCTCCTCGATAGGGCCATAGGAGGTGCTCCGGTATGTGTGAAAGTCCCTTGATCTCATTTATTCTCCCAATCGCTCCATATCTCCTGAAATCCGAAAAAAACAAGATATAGTAAAAAGCAACGCGATATCATCGAAAAATCGTGAAAAACGCGATATGGGCGATCAAAATGATATGAAAATATGAAGAAAAAAGGTGTAAAATAAGGAGCGATCAAGCTCGCTCATGGCCTTATTGAGGAGCTAACGGTGCTGGACAATGAGCAGGAGAAGAAGAAGATTGATAGAATCGACGAGGAGGCGAGGATGAGAAGGAAGGATTCCAGAAACATGCCATTTGGCCGAGTCAGCTTGTCACACGCCCGAGTGAATCAGCGTACTCGGCCGAGTATGACTGATACGAAGACATCTGCCTGACCTAGTGCCGCAATGTACTCGCCCGAGTGGTTAATTCCACTCGGCCGAGTAGAGAACTCCACTCGCTCGAGTGTGGTCACATTTTCTGAAGGAAAACATGCCAGACTCTTTGGAATTCTGGGGAGCACAACAAAAGACCTACTAGGCCGAGTAGGAAGTCCACTTGCCCGAGTGATGAACTCTACTCGGCCGAGTGATGCAAAGTGCCAGAGTGCCCAAACCCTCTAATTTCTCTGTTTTTATTCGGATCTGGCACTCGACCGAGTGAGATTTCCACTCGGCCGAGTAGCGCCGCCAGCCTGGGTTAGAAACTAGGGTTTTGGGCTGGTAGGGGCAATTCTGTCAGGTTTATTTAGACATTTTGGGCATGTATTTAAGCCCAGTTTTTATTCCAGCTTGAGAGACTCACCTTAGAATAGTTTTTAGATTAATTCTAATTTGAATTCAGCTTTGTATTGAAGGAGATTGAAGAACTAAGATCTGGTTTGTCTAATCCTCTTTTGCACTTTTATGAATTGTTTCCTTCTAGATCTAAATTACAATATGTTTCCTATCATTAATCTTGCTATCGTTTCGATGAATTGTGAGTAGATCCCTTGTTCTAGGGCAAAGGGATGAACCCTATGGATCTAATGTTTGATTTATGATGAATGAATCGATATGTTGCTAGAATTGCTAGGAGGTTAGTTTGTGATTGATTTATTATGGATAGCTAGGAATTTCCATTGATCTAGAGTTTACAAGAGATTGGGCTCTGATCAATGGGAAGGTCTAGATATTCGATTTAGATTTATAATCGAGATTCACTAGGTTTGGTTTGCAAGAGATTGGACCAAAGCTAGCATTTTTATTATAAGTCTATACTCATATTCGTTTGCAAGGGGTTGGACGAATACGAGCTATCACAGTCTAGATCTTAACTCAAGTTTGCCTGAGAGTGGGCTTGAGTTGTGATTGGATGATGATGTCGATCTTAATGCTAGTGGCTTAGATTAAGGTTTGCATGAGAGTGGCCTCTAATCTAGGTCGCTATAGACATGCAATAGTGCGAGAGCATGAGCTTGGTTCTCTATTTAGTTATGATTAGTTCACCTCAATCCAAGTCTAGTAACATTGAGATTCACGATTCATGAGGATGCATGACAATCCGTAGTGGGGATTCCCTAGCCCTAGACACTTTTATTATATTGAATTGAATTGATAATTGAACGATTGTGACACCAACATTCTTAAACCATTTCCAAATCACCTTTCCACAAATAGCTTAGTGATTAAGATAGAGTACCGTCATTAGTCTCTCCTCGTGTTCGATAACCCGCTTACCACTTAACCGTGCGCTTGCTATAAAACTACAATTTTTTTCCGGGTGTATATCCGGGAGTGATCAACCGCTCGCCAACCCGATTTCTCAGGCTTCTACAGGGCTTGTCACACTTTCTGTTGAGCCGGTTGCACCAGTCTCTGACCCACCTGCCGGCCCACCTGTTGATCCACCGATTATTCCATCTTCTGGTCCTCAGCAGCGGGACACATTGCCACCTCCAGAGGGTGGTGCCCTTGCTTGATTATTACTTTTGCTCCCATTCTCTCCATCATCCATATTTTAGTGTCCATCTGTTTGTTCGGGGCCTTACACATGCTTAGCTTGGGGGAAGACCCATCATCATCCATCTGTATATCCTTCATTCCATCGTTGCATCATCTGCATCATTTGCTTGCATGTACATATTCTAGGCATTAGGACATGCACCTGCATTTTTATTTTTCATTTGTATAGTTTCATTTTTTAGTTTTCCTTTTTTATTATTAACCACCCGTCCCACCTAGCATTATTTCCCGCCTTGTACGCGTGTTCTCTGTAGTGATGACACTACTATGTTTAGCCTGTGGGATGAGCGCTATCGCTTTTTATTTTTATTATCTATCCTTTATTTCTTTCACTTTACCTCTTTTTATCTTATTTTCTACCTATTTACACCATTTTATTTATTTCTTTTTAGCATCATATTTTCCATCTTTTGGTATGCTTGCATACTTGTTTTATCTTACCTTTCCACCTTTCTTTTTTAATTCTAGATATATTCCATATGATGATATCTCTTAATGCTTTAGCAACCATCACGATGCTTAATACCTTTGCCATGCTACTTAGAGTATTTCACTATCTTGCTATACATGTGCTTGTAAATATATTTCTATTGATGACTCCTTTAAGTGAATGCATGACATTTATTGAAGCTGAATGTATGGATTAGTGTTTAGTATGCTTTTATTGGAAATGCACCAAGATTCATGCATCATTAGTATATCTGAAGCATCAGTTTTATTGTCTTATTCACCTTCTGTTTCATGCCTGATATGATTACAAACTTTACTTCTTGACTTCATTATTTGTTGAAATGATTGAGAATATCCATGCTTACATATGAATTTTAGTTGATGTATTATCTTATTGAACCATTTGTGCACATCTTAGAGTGAACCGATTGTTACATTATATTTCTTTCTCCACATATATCTTTATTTCTCTACATGTCACTTGAGTTCACCCCTTGCAGCTACTTATACCGCATCTATTCCAAAAAATCCCTTGCAAAAGAAAAGCTAGCTCCAAAAGTACAAAAAGCCAAAAAGGAGCCAAAAACCAAAAATACAAATCAGATTGCTCCTACAAAAATCCAAAAAGAAAAATGAATGAGAAACAAAAACAAAAAGAAAATAAAAAAGAAAAAAAGGAAAAAAAGTTTCTCTATCTCATTATTGGAGCCACTTTTATACTTGGGAAAACCAAGGCAAAAATCCCATTTCCCCTATTATTTTCCTTTAGATGTAACGCCTCAAGCTAAGCTTGGGGGGTGTGAATTTATTTGACCATATGAGTGAGTACAACATTAGAGTGGAGTTGTGCACGAATGGGAATATTTGATAATGCTGAAACTTAGTGAAAAAGTTTAGCTATGGAGATTTCTTATGATTTGATATGAATATGTGAATGCCGTGACTTTTATTCTATTCTCTATTGCATGCTTGGTATGATTCTTATATGCTTTAGTTATAACTCTTGATTGAAAAGTGCATCGCCAATGATTTGCATATTAAATTCTATGAATTGTATGAAGTGAATATGAGTTGATTGCATGAATTTAGAGGTCCCTTTTTGTTGATCTTAGAAGCTTGCAAGTACCATGTTTAAGTAAGATATGAAATCTTAATAGCATGTGATTCGTATTTTTCGAGTTATCGTGATGTGCAGCTTATATCATGAGATCTGAGCGAATAATCTAGCGACCCCCTCCTTTTTTCATTCTTTTTCTATTTCTTATTTTCATCTCCCAGTGAGCTTTGTATTTGTCTTCCTCGAGGACGAGTAAGAGGTAAGTTTAGGGGATTTTGATGTGTCCATATTTTCCATGCATTTATTGCATCATTTTATATCATTTTTGCCTTCTAAAGTTCACATTGTCATATATTATCGTGCTTCTAACGATATATTCGAGTTTTGTATAGAATTGTGGATTTTCAGGAACTTTGGAGTGAATTGGAGTAATTATGGGACATGGACACATCCGAGCCGTCCGAAACATCATTGGCAAGGTTCAACAAGTGTTCGGCAAGGTGAAGAAGCAGATTGGAGGAGAGGAAGAGAAAAGAAGGAGATTTTACAGCTCTAAAGGCTTGAAGGCTTTTTCCCAGGCTGCTCGGTCGAGCTGCTCAGCACTCGACTGAGCTGATATTCTTGAAGCTCCATTAGACCTGACATGCCCCACTTGACCGAGCAGAGCTTCTACTCGACCAAGATGAATCCAAGCAGAACGACTATTTTGAGCAACTCTCTAAGTACTGTAGCTCGACCGAGCAGACAAGACCACTCAACTGAGTAGGCCATCTACTCGACCGAGCACGAACCAAACAGAGCAGTGTTTTGGAGAGACTTTCAGCCCACTGTAGCTCGACCGAGTGGAGGGGTAACTCGACCGAGTAGCCCGTATCAGCCGAGAGCCAAAGAAGCAGCAAAGCAGAGTCGCATGTCCAGCTCGACCGAGCGGCGCCGCTAGTCGACTGATTAGGGCGCCGCGACCTGACTAGTTGGTGGGCCCAATTGCACATATCTTCAGATTTTTGTGGGGTCCATCCCCTTGTTTATAAGCACAATTTTTACCCTATTTTGAGAGAGCAAGTTATTTTCCTTAGTTTCAATTTTAATTTAGTTTTCTTAGAGAGTTTTCATAGCCGTCGCAATTTTGTAGAAGACAAAGATTGGATTTTTATATATTGCTTTTGCTTGGAATCTTGAGTTCTTAATTCTTTGTGATTGTCTATCGATCTACGATGTTTTGGTAACGATTTCTAATCTCCTATTGCTTGCTTTAATGTCTTTTATTGCGATGATGATCTCTCTTGCTTTTATTGAATTCTCCATTGTTATTTCTATGATCCATGAGTAGTCTTATCTAGGGCTAATGGATTAGCCCTAGGATCTTAGGATAGATGTAAAGTGAGGATTTTATGTTGTTTTAGTATAAAAGGGATGTGTTTTGGTTAATCTAGCCAAGTTTGTAGGAGATTCCATATAAGGTTTGTGACCATGATAGTGGCATGCACCTTGGACATATTTCCTATGAACTTAATTAAGCACGTTAGTGAATTCAATCGGAGTTCGTGACCACGATAGTGACGCATACTTTGATGGTGTCCACCGACGTCATATATCACTAATTGATGACTACGATAGTAGCGTCAATGAGAGCCACCAATACACAGATCAAAGCTCTAATCCACGAGGTGGCATGAGCACAGATTGAGAATAGTTGTCGATCATAATGCATGGATCATGTGAGTATATCCACGAGGTGGGGCTAACACAGGATACGTTAGACGAGTATCACAACGATAGTTGGCCATGCGTTCTATATTTTAGATGCGACAATCTCTCTATAATAAAGCCAATTCAACGTAAGAATTCTAACCTAGCATCGACATCCGACGATCCTAGTGGTGACTCCTATTGCCCTAGTCTTTTTATATTGTTGATAACCTTGTTAGGAGATAATCGTGACAACCATCCTTGAATACACATACTGACATTGTTATGAGATTTAGAAAATACCCAAGACTATATAAGCATCACCTCCATGTCGGATCGATGTCTTTCTATATTACAAAGCTATGACACCGTGCACTTACAGTAGTTTCTGGGGGTAAATCCGGAGCGCATCACCCCCTCATCTTATGACCGACAATAGAGTTGGGTCGTTCAGTTGTGAGGGGGTGGCCCCTTCATCTTATGACCGATGACCGAGGAGTGTCATTTGATTGCAGGGGCATGGCCCCTTTGATTTATGGCCGATGATAGAATTGGGTCATTCAGTTGCAAGGATGTGATCCCTTCGTCTTACGGCTGACGACCGAGGAGTGTCGTTCAGTTGCGAGGGACTTGGTCCCTTCATCATACGATCGACGATGGAGCTGGGTCGTTCCGTTGTAGGGGGTGGCCCCTTCATCTTACATTGATGACCGAAGAGTGTCGTTTGGTTATGAGGGGCATGACACCTTCGGCTTACGGCCAACGACAGAGTTGGGTCATTCAGTTGCGAGGAGATAGCCCCTTCGTCTTACGGTTGATGACTGAGGAGTGTCGTTCGGTTGTGAAGGGCATGGTCCCTTCATCTTATGGCTGACGATGGAGTTGGGTCGCTCAGTTGCGAGGGGATGGCCCCTTCGTCTTACGACTGCTGACCGAGGAGTGTCGTTCGATTGCAAGGGCATCGCTCCTTCGGCTTACGACCGACGACAGAGTTGGGTCATTCAGTTGCAAGGGGGTGTCCCCTTCGCCTTATGGCTGACGACTAAAGTGGTGCTACCTCCTCAAGACGTCATGAGAAGAGATAATTTTGGTCAATCAGAACTTTTTCTAAGGATGGGATCCTTTGTGAGAAGAAAGTTTCTGAAAATTAATCGAGCATTGGATGGAGTAAATCTCTCGAGAAAAATTGTTTACGTCATATTGAGAAAGTGTCATTGAGGAAATAAACTTCATTTATTAGGAAAGCGTAAAAAATTGGATAACAAAAGGAAAAAGGTATACATGCACTTTCATTCTTCTTGGAGCCGTTTTTGCCAATCGTTGTTTTATCCTTATTTGAAGACCATAATTGACAACCTTGATGACTGTTGACCACATCATTGGCCCATTGCCTTTCTGCTTTGATGGCCCTTCATTGGATTGTGGATCGTCATTAGATTTCTTTGGATGACCACGTTTGGCCAAGGAGTCAATCTCCTTCTTCAGGGTCCAGCAATTCTCTGTGTCATGACCGTGGTCGTTGTGGTACTTGCAGAACTTGAGGTCGTCTCTCTTTTCATGCATGTTCTTCTTAACAGGTTCATTGACAAGTCCTTCTCACTGAGCATACGCCAGGACTTCTGCCTTGGGGGCGTTTGGTCTGACATAAGCATCCTTAGCAGAATGCTCCTTGCTTTTAGGACTCTTATCTCTTTGCCTTCGATCTCGTGGTTCTTGATGGGGTTCCCTCGGGGACGTGCATCTCGTCATGTTTCCTCATGACGTTTAGGATCATCTTTCTTCGCAGCAGTGAGTGCTTCCTCCGAAGTCATGACTTGATCCATTGATATGAACAACTCCTCGAGATTGTTCGGCAGGAATTGATGTAGGGATTTCATCAGATCTTTATTTTGGACTACTTGGTTGAGAGCTCCGATGATAGTAGCATCCGGGATGTCTTACAGTCTCTCATCATTGAAACGTTGGACGAAGTCTCGAACTGATTCCCTCTCGCCTTGCTTTAAAGTGAAGAGGTGGTATGACTTTTGCTTCTGGCGCCTTCCTGCAATGAATTGCATGCAAAAGATTTGAGACAAGTCACCAAATGACTCGATGCTATCATTAGGTAACATATTGTACCATCCCTCTGTCGCCTTTGTCAGTATGGTGTGGAAAGCTCGGTAGAGGTACGGCTCGTCGGCTCCGTGTAAATCCATCACCCTTTGATATTTGCAGATGTGTTCAAAAGGATCACCCATCCCAGCAAAGGTGGGCAAGGTTGGAATTTTAAACTTGTATAGCCGAGGGACAGAAGTGATGTTCTCCTTCAGAGGAGTATTTCGATTAGTAGGAAGGGCGGGCGGAACTTGTTCCTCCTTGCACTGTTGATGGGTTGCGCTGGAAGAATGGATATGGCTCTCTTCCCTCTCCTTTCTCTTTGCGCCTAACGTACGCATGTGGGGACTGTGGCCTTGGATGAGATGATCTACCACTTGCTCCAAGACGCTGCGAATGGTTCGTTTGTTGTTGGAGGGCCTTGGACTTCTGAGATGCCCCGAAGATCAGTTGTTGTTCGCCACTTCCCCTCTCCATTGAGATGTAGGAGTAGTATTGATCGGTCTGTTAATCTGTCGATCAGGTCCTTGCTTGCCAGTCCTTTGGTTTCTGGGAGTAGCCTGCTGATGTGTCACAATATTACACATTATATCTATTTGTTTACATATCAAAATGATTGCTTAAATCCTGATTTATTATGCTTTTACGCTAATAACTGGAACTATTTGACTTTAAGAGCGTTTATTTGCATTTCAGGGAATATCAAGCGATTCAGAGTGTATTGGAGAAGCAAGCACGGACATCGATACCGGAGCTCCAGTAGCACCACATTCGACGACTCAAAGCTGCTGGGGAGTAAGGGAAGAGCAAGAAAGAAGAATCAAAGCAGCCAAGAAAAGGAGGAAGGAAGGAGAGCAATGAAAGGAGAAAAGAAGAGTGAGCTTCCAGGTCGCTCGGTCGAGCGCTCCACGAGCTCGACTGAGCTGTGACATCATGAAGGAGGAGAAAGGCTGCAAGGGGTCGCTCGTCTGAGCGACATAACTCGCTCGACTGAGCGACCCCCAAGCTTAGATTTGGTTAATAACTGGTTTTGTTCTGGAATTGGAAATCTATTAAAGGCCGTTCTTTTGAGGTTTAGAATTTATCTGTTGAAGAAAAAATAAGATCTTTTCATGATTCACTATCCCGAACAATCTGTTGAAGATGTAATTAAGACTTCAGTTTCAGTAAACTCGTTTATTTGTCTTTTTAAAAAATCTGTTTCATTCATATGATAGAATATGGGGTGAAATAGCTTAAACCTTTTCTAAGACTTTTCCGGATAACTATGTATATATGAATAGATACATAGAAAGTATTATATATATACCATTGAGCCAATGACTATGCATGATTTCATCTTGAATCAATTCCATACCGGTTTGAAATTTATTTAATTAAAGGAATGTTATGGTAAAACTTCGTTTGAAACGATGTGATAGAAAGCAATGTGCGACTTGAAGGACAATTCGTTGTGGATTCTTACATCCACCATTTTCTATAGGAATGAAGATGCTCTTAAATCGACATAGTTTGTTCTGCTCCTGCTAGGAACCTAATTTGTATTGGGTTGGTAAATAGGAATAGTACATGATGGAGCTCGAGCAAAAAGTATTGATTCATTTTTCGGGGGTAGGAATCTAGGGTTAGTAATAATTAATAAGTTAGACCAACTTTGTAAGTACATCTTCAATATAGAGATCGAAGGGTAAAAATTGGAACAAGTTTGAAATGAAATAAGAAACATCAAACAAATTTGTCTGAATTGGAAAAACTTTTTCGATTCAAATTAAAATAAAAGTGGATTAAAAGGTAATCTATCGTTCGTATTATTTTTCCATAGAAAGAAATAACAAAAAACAAAAGGCATGTTGCTGCCTTTTTAAAAGGAGTAAGGATCACCGAAGTAATGTCTAAACCCAATGATTTTACAAAGCAACGAGAAAGGATTCCGGAACAAGGAAACACTAGTTTCAATTGTCTCAATAATTTTATTATAATGAGGAGCAAAAATAGATTCGTGACCAGACAAACAAAAGAGGTTAGAGACGACTCAAGAAATGTCTAAGGATTTATCTTCGAACTTTTTTGGAATTACCCAACTTGAGTTATCAGTATGTATGGAATGAACTTATAATCTGATGATCGAGTCGATTCCATGATTATAAGTTCATAACCTCAGCCCATTTTGGGCAGAACAGATCTACTAATTCTTTTATTCCAGTTAGTAAGAGGAATCTTGAACTAAGAAATAGGCCTAGAAGCTAAAGAGGGTATCCTGAGCAATTGCAAGAATTGGGTTCATTGATATTCCTGGTATAATGTATCCATAGAACATCTGACGTAACATAGATAATAAACAAATAGGAGTTATTATCATTCCAATTGTCATTACAAAAATAATTATCATTTTGTGGCATTAAAAGATATTTTGGCTGGTAATTATTCCAAAAAATACTACTAATTCCGCAACAAACCCACTCATTACTGGCAATGCAAGAGGAGCCATCGAGAAACTACTAAACATGGTAAATATTTTTGGCATTGGGATAAATATCCCCCCATTTCATCGAGATAAACAAGACGTATTGTCGTCAGTGAGCCCTATTTTTTGCCTTGCAGCTCTCAGGAAAGTTCGCATCTAATTCGGCTAATCGATCGATTGAGCGACATCAATTCCAACCGAGCGAGATCAAGTCCTCTAAGAGGGCGATCGGTCGAGCAGCTTCACCGCTCGACCGAGCAACCCCTCCTCTGCGCGGCCAGCTGGAAGCATCAAGAAAGCACTCGGTCGAGCACTAGGGCACGCTCGACCGAGCGCTATGTCGGCAGACCACTTTTAGGTCATTTGTAGGATTTTTGGGGGAAGGTTATAAATAGGGAGTTGTAGCCACCAATTGAGGGGCCGGTTTTTATCCCCTTTTCCTGTTTTCTATCTATGGGAGCGATTTTCAGAGGTTAGGCTATGCCCTAGGCCCACTCTTGGATGTTTATGTACCGCATCTTCATTAGTTAAGTATAATTTCCCTTGTGGTCATCTTTCTCTTATGTTTTTATTGTTGAATCTTTTATTACTTTCATATTATTTGTTTGTGATGTTTATTCCTGTTGTTCTCATCTCTTGTCTAATGATTGAGTAGATCTATTGCTAGGATTAGTGATGAACCCTAGGATTCTAGGGGTTGGATGATGGGTTAACCTTAGTTGGATGAATCTAGGGTTATTCTATGGTAGTTTGGATAAGGGGTTTTGGGGGATTAGCTCTAGGATTGGAGGATCGCGAAAGCAACTACATATCTTAGGGAGAATCCCCACGAATCCAATTCGGGCTTAGTGGCAGTTTCTGAGGCTCACGTTACGAGAGTGAATCGAGAGCCGGGGGCGATCACTAATCCTAAATCCGATGGTGACTACAAGGGTAGCCCGACTGCTTGAACCAACCGTAGAGTGGTACCCCAGTCCGTAGACCATGAGAGTGAATACAGGTTTGTGGTATGGGAAACCCGTGTCTAGCGTAATGCACACATCCATGTGCAAAGCCAACTACAAAAGCACGGCTGCACATGGGGAGGCGTTAGATGAGCATGACGACGAAAGTCAAGTGCTCGTTTCTATATCCGGATGTGACACTCATACCCGCATTCGTCGTTCGACGAAGGGATCCTTGACCCATTATCCAAACCCAAAATCCCTAGAGGGGATTCCCAATACCCTAGTGATATATCCCCTCATTATTTTTCTCTTTGTTCTACTTGTTTTCTTTTTTGTTTTGATGTGCCTTGCTGACATTTACACCCTCGCATTCCACATCCACCACTATTACGACACTCCATAATCCATCTCCACATAAATAAAACGTTCGAAGCCTAAGTCAGCCTAGGATCGATAGGTAGTGTAACACCACCTCCATGTGGATACGATACCCGCTCGCCACTGTTTACACCGTGCGCTTGCAGTAAGATGACATTCGACCACCGTCCCGATTGCAAGAGCAAAGGGACGACCGAACAAGTTTTTGGCGTCGTTGTCAGGGAGGCGTTCTGCCATACTATCTATTTATCACAATTAGGTTGCTAGACTTCGAATAAAAAGAAAATTTATAAAGAGAAACAAAGAGATATATTTTCCCCGCCACCGCTTTATTACTATCTCTTTTTCTTGTACCACTGATATCTTTTCCAGGTTGTTCGTTTTTGACTATTCATGTACAATGGAATAATTTTAGGATTATTCAAGCGAAGATTATTTGGCACAGTATGAGGCTCCAATGGAAGAATACAGATATTATCCACAGGACCCATACTATCAGATGGATGGAAATGACCACTACTCAGAATGCTATGCCTACTGTGAGCCTTGTGACATGGAGGGCGCCTTACGAAAGCCGCGTTTCTCTCTTGAGTCCGGACCATCCCATTAATTTGGCACTCACATAGATGGAGGAGAGCAGGGCGACACTTCAATTTCAACATGAGGAAACCTGTGCCAAGCTAAAGGAGACCTTTGATCAACTGCAACAGGTGGTCGATGATACCAGCATGACTCTTCCATCTCATGAGCCCGAGGGAGAGAACGAGGACACATTCTCGGGCATATTGAGTAGCATTGTGGATGAAGTTTGGTCCACCGGTCTAATGGCGCAAGTGGTGGGACCGGAAAGGTGCTCTCTCTCAAGTGCAAGAGTCCGTACAAGTAGTAAAATCTGGGAGTCCAGATGTCGAATCCACGGGAAGAAATCTGTTGCAACCACAATTCAAATCAAATAGAAAGCCAACGAAGAGAAACTAAACACTTTTAATGGTGGTGATGGTGGTGTGAATGGGGATACGTGAATGATACGAACAAGGAAAATACGTGAGAACAAATATCTATAAAAAGTATGCACATGGTATAGATTCGTTAGGATCAACGATTCGTATTAATTTGGTTGATGAATATCTCACAATGAATTCTCTTTTTGAGAGCAATTCACCGGGAAAATATCCAATATAACTCAATGAATTCTCCTTTTGGGAGAAATTCATCGGAAGATGCCCTTTTGGGGGTTAAAACACAAAATTCAATGAGATCGTCGCTAAAGCTATAATACGATATGAAACTCTCTTTTGGAGAGATCAAAACTACGGTATGAAACTCCCTTTTGGGGAGATCAAAACTCACCCTTTTGGGGCGATCATCAACTAAATCAATTCTTTTGGAATCTAAAAAAGTCGATTTACGAACAACGATTACAATATTAGCGACGTTTAACGATTAAGCACATGGAATACAACCAAACTAACATAAATCATAGCACCTAACTACTCCATACCATGCACAACAGAGATTTAGCTACACATCATGCAAAAATAAACAAGTTTCTTAGCAAAATACATCAAGATTATAGCAAAATACGGTAGAAAAGCATCAAATAAGGAGTTTAAGTTAAGAATTCATCACCAAATATCCTTGAAAAGACATCAAAACTCTCTGGAAATAAGAAAATAGCCTCTGAAATTTTACAGAATTTTTCAGAGGGGAAATACGGCTCCTAGAGCCTCCAATACGCTCAAAATACGCCCCAATCTGCTTGAATACGCCCAAAAAACCATAAATACGCTTATATAATAGGCTTACGGGTTTGGGTTGTGTTATCGGGTCCAAACCCGCACCAAAACTTACCCGAACTCATCTCAGCCGCACATCCAGATCGGATCAAACTGTGGCCGTCCGATCAACTTTCAAAAATGCGGGATTTGATGCTGGCTCGACACGTGTCACCTAACTTCGGATCGTCTCAATCGCGTCCGCTTAATCTCCGAACCCCGCTCGGAATATATTTCGACCGTAGGATCTCGAGGCAACGGTGGATATGAAGCCACGTAGCCGCTGCATTTTGCTTCAGGCGGGAGCGCTCTCCGTCGTTCAATTTCGTCCCAACGGTCGGGATGACGCCGCGTGTCCCTCGGAGTCGCGATCGCCTCGCGATTTCGTTCTTGATTTTAGCCGCTGGTTCCGGATCGTACGCTTGAAAACGAGCCACGTCGCCTTCGTGATTTGGGCCTATGACATCCGTTGGATCAGAATCCAACGGTCCGCTAAGCGCCACGTCGACCGCTTATCTGATCAGCTCCGCTTCGTCGACGTCCGTTGGATCTAGGATCGGACGGCTAGGAATGTGCCGCGTCGCCCGCATTGTCAGCCGTCGGATCTCGAGCGGGGGCGCGCGGATGAAGGCCACGTCATGCGCCAAGATTCGTGCACATCTCATTTTTTGGTATTCTGCATTCAAAAATTCATAGAAATTAGCACAGATCTCAGAAAAATACAAATAAATAGTCGTTGGAATCGTGAGATCGAGATCAAACTATGAAAAATATAAAATGTGCAGAATTGCATCGTTAAATGCTGTTTTGTGCTCAAATAGTGTGTTTTCTCTAATAAATAAATGTGTAGAAAATACGTATGAATTAAAGAACAATGTGGCATCACATGAGCACAAAATAGGGTTAAATGGGGGGTTAAATATGTAATATTGAACCCGAATCACACCCCCAACTATCGATTTGCTAGTCTCTAGCAAAAAGAGCGATAAATACGGATGGTTAATAAAACAATAAGTTCTTTCAAATCGCTCATGGCATGGCTCAATAATACGCATTCCAACATGGTCTTGGCCATCAATATACACATCCATGAACAAAATCAATCACATGATATTTTCTCTAATTTAGTATGAATAAATAACATACAAGCATCGTTTTACGCAAGCGAAAGTATAACACGTCGTTTTGTCCTAGTTTCCTTGTTTCCAAGGAGTTGGCCTATCAAAACAATCACTCAAATTATGGGTATTGAAGTTGCTTAGTATATTCACTATTTCTTTTCTTTTATTCGTTCCGCGTAACGCGTATCAAGCAACATTCGCAGAAAAAGGTATAACTTGGATCGCTCCATCAAATGAGTGAGTTTCCGGTCAATGGCTCCCAAATCGGACGATCATAGGGCATTAGGCCAAGAAGGACCCCTCAGATTGTACTACTCGAGCCAACCAAGTTATTTATTAGTGACAAACTTATTCATTCATTTTCTTTTCTTTTCTTTTCTTTTCTTTCTTTCTTTTTTTTGTAAGCAACTCAAAACCCATCTTTGAATATAAACATTAGAATCAAAGGCCAAATTCCTCTTCAACTTGAAGACTATTCTTAAAAATCGTGTATACTTAAGCGTTTTCATCACATTAGCATGCATGAAATATATTCAAACTATTTCGAGATATTAATCATGGAAATTGACAGTTTTCTTGAATAGTATATTAAAAGTAATTCCATGAAGGGAAAAATAATTAATCAAGCCATAAACAATTTTTAGAAATCGATTAACGCGTAATCATCCGAATTAGAGGCATATGAATGAGTTTTGAAATGATGAGATTTGGTGATTTATTCTTCTCAAAAAAAATCCTAAGTCTCGTACACACCCCCCAACTAAAGATGGACATTGTCCTCAATGTCGAAAGGTGCACGAGTTTATTCAAGCAAGCAACCTAGAAAGCATATAAAAACTACACTACTGGAAAGAACACACCGTGATCAAATGGCGGATCCCGAATCTTTAATTGTGGAGGAAGTTGTTCAATTTGCTCCTTGCGCTCCTCGGTGATTATTCTTCCTCCAACGACTAAACTGGATCCCAGCAACGTGACTCCCAGCATCTCTATAAGATGTCCACTTATATCCTGCAAGAGATGAGTCACGTCAATCCATTTTAGTTTAAAATTCTTCGAAATAAAATTATTCCAAATGTAGTCATCAAAATAAGTGAAAGAAATTAAAATAAGTTGACGACTACTCCCTGAAAGATTTGCACTACTCTATGTACAATGCTCATTCATTGTGGAGAGGGATAAATGATTTTGGGACAAAATTGGAGGAGGGCATGGTTCTGACTCCATGGCGATAATCTCAAAACCCTTTTCCCTAGCTGTCTCCTCCTCTCGTTCATCCAAAATTGCTAGTTCGTCATCTCTTTCGCACACACTTTTTGCCATGTATATATTTTTATTCGTGTCATCAACGTGACATGGCTCTCTCGATATTCCTGCAATAGAAGATGAACTCGTATTAGTTTCTTTAAATTGAGTTTCAAAAGGTTTCAGAGTGTTTTCTTACTACAAAGCGTTGACCGTGGAGAACCCGGTCAACGTGGTCGAGGGACCCGCTTCGGGGTCCCTCGGGGGCTTCGGAATCGGTGGTGGAAGGGGCGAGGGGTAGCCTCGGCCCTGGCTGAGACGCTCGGCCTCGGACAGGAGTACTCGGCCTCGGCTGGGAGGGGGACGAGGGGTAGCCTCAATCGCCCGGGTAGATGCACGGCCGACGGGTGGCGAGGGTGAGTCTCGGACCCGATTAGGACGCTCGGCCTCGGTAGGACGTGTTCGGCCACGGCAGGCTGACGGTGAGGGGAAGCCTCACTGTCCGGTTGATCGAGTGGGTCAGAGAGGGGCGAGGGGTAGCCTCGGCCCGTTGATCTGTTTGTCCACCTGCGCAGACAGAGGACGCTCGTCAGGGGGCCGGACCTTGGTTCCGGCCAAATCCCCTCCGATGCCTAAGTCAGATAGAGATCTGAGAAAGGAGGCCCGGCGGAGACGGTCCGACTCGTGAGGAGATCGTGACGGCGTCTCTCGGCGGCGAGCGGGGGAGGAAGGAGAGAATTGGGGGAACGAGGTCGTTGATGGAGTACCTTAGGTTTTGTTACCTGAGATGCGGTCCCTTTCTTCGTCGTCTTCCTGGCCCTTTTATAGAGCTCCCGCTTGATTGCCTCCGGCCCACGTCCACACCGGCCATTGATCGTGCCCCATCAGTCCCCCCTCGCCGTCGCTCTCTCCGCCATGCCAGCACCTCCCCATTATCGCCATTTAGTAGTCGCGCGTCCGGGGGAGTGGTTTTCACAGGAGTGGGCGAGCGACCAACGGGTTAATGGGGCCGGGTCGGAGTCGACATTCGAGAAGGTCCCTTGTAGGGCCTTTGTCGAATGGGCTTTGAGGACGCAGATGGGCTTTTGACCAGTAGTCGGGCTCTTGGGCTCGTGCTTTGCGGGGGTCTCGGTCAAATAGGCGTAACAATTGCCCCCATCGGTCGGGTTGATCGGCCTCGGCCGGTTCGGCTCGGCCGATGTGACCTCTGCCGATTTTGACGGGCTCACCAGTCGATGCCGACTCATTTATAGTCGTCATCAATGAGTTTGGCCCGTTCGATGTTTTTAAGGCGCGGGTGCCGAAGCACCGTCGGCCTTCAGATGCTGCCACGTGTAGCGGCAAGCTTATCCCTGCCGCTCGCGGAGTCGCCTTAAGTTCGAGAAGCCAAAGGGTTCGTGAGCCGCCGTTGGTGGGGTCGATCAGCCTCGGCTCGCTCAGATCACCCGTTGAGGTCTCCTGGGATTCCGAGTGGTGCTTCAATCGAGGCGAGGCCATAAATGCAGGTCATGATGAGGCGGATCGATAGGACTTCGACTGGCGCCAATTTCGGAACGCCGCCGACTCTTCGAGCCTCGCCACGCGTTCTTGTCAGGTGCTTCGAATTCTCACCTGGCGTATAAGATCCCCGAGTTGTGTTGATCTCCACTTCTCCTTCGCTCCTCCGGTATTCAAAGACTTCAGCAACTCGGAGTTCCCCGTTGTCTTCGCTTCTTTGCATTCTCCAGTCTGGTTAAAAATAGGTAATTCCTCTCTTGCTTTCATCTCATGCTGTTCTTAGGATAGGCGGTTCTGGCCGGAGGACGAGGGGTCCTCCGGAGTCCAGGCGGGGTGAACCCCGGCTAGGGGAGTCAGGTTCCCCCGCCGGGAGTCGTTCTCTTCAAGATAAGGGGAATGAGAAGCTTTTTCCAGACTACGCCCGTGATGACGTTGGCGTCGGCTGCCGTACGGCTTAATGTGCCCCCGGTAGTCCTCCGTACGCCGTCGAGGACCCCTCCTTCGGTGGCTGCGGAGATCCGGGAGAGATATCTCTGCTTCCCATACGAGGTTCGGGTTCCATTTGTCGACGAGCGGATTTGCCTTCCGAGGAGCAATGAGGTCGGCGTCTACGTCGAGATGTTCCGCCTGGGTCTTCGCTTCCCGCTCCATCCCTTCTTCATCCAGGTCATGGAACATTTCACAGTGTCCCCTGTGTCAGTTCACCCCGTGCTCGATCGCGGTACTGACGGGCTTCGTAACGCTCTGCTGCTCCTGTGGTCTGGAGCCGACTCTCCCCCTTCTCTTCCACTTTTACCAGGTCCAGACGGTCGGTCCGGGGTCATGGCTGCTACTCCGAGCTCGTTCGAGGAGGATGCCTGATCCGGGTTACCCCGCTGGTCAGGGGATTGGGACTCGGATTATTGTTTTCGTGGTCTTCTTGGGGGGAGGCCCAGATCTAACAAGCTGGGGCAGTTCTGTCCATCCTCGCCCGTCGTTAGTTCTCTCAGACACCGACCCGGCCCAGCCGCTGCGCTTCTGTTGGCTCTTCCTTTGGAGACGAAGTCCATCTGGGTCTTTGTTGGACGACCTGCTCCTGAAGGCCGTCTTGTGGTCTCCGGGTAGGTCGCTTTTTCGTCCCCGGATCGCCCTATGACTCATCCTGATTTCGGTCTCCTTTGCAGGGTTGGCTGGCCGTGAATTCGTCCGTGACGTCGATGAGCTGATCCGTCACGGAGCCGCTTGGAGCCGAGGTAGTACCTCTGGAAGGGCGCCCTCGGAGGACCGTTGAGGAGGAAGTGCGCCGAGCCGAGCCTTCCGTGGGTAAGGTGGTGGCCGCGCCTCCCGCCTCTTCTTCTGGCGATCCCCTTTCCGGGGGGTGAGGATGGTGCGAGGCGGGAAGCGTTCCCCTCCGGCGCCTTTGGAGCCCCACGGTGGAAAGAAGGGGAAGGAGGACGTGGATCCCTCCGGTCCGGAAAGTTCCGCGCTTCCCGTGGCGTCCGCCGGAGATCCCTTCGATAGCTTTGCCAGCCACCCCCCCTCGCAGCGTCTTCGCCCGTATCACCAGGGGTCGGGGCCTTGTTGGCGAGTGACTTGGCTTCGATCGTCGTCCCTGGAGTTCGATGTTTGCTGACCGAGGCCCTGGCTCAGCAGGTTACCGAGGTCTCCGTCCCTCCCCGGGACCGCAGCCTCCTCAAGAAGATCCCGGCCGACAAGATGTCGGATTTCGTTGGTCTGGATCCTTCAACAGGTTCGGTTATCTAGCTATCCTCTCTTTCTCTTTATCCTCTTCTTAGCCCATGTCTCGTCTTTTCAGGGTTCAGCGCTCGCTGTGGAGTTGCAGTGTCGAGCCGTCCGCTTGAGGGAGCTGGAGGAGTCCTCCATGAGGGCTCAGGAGCGGGCCGGGGCGGCTGAGGTGGCTATGACGGAGGCCCAGATGGAGTCTCGGCGTCTCAATCTCCGTGTGGCCGAGTTGGAGGGACGAGTGGGTGACCTCCAGGGAAAGCTGGAGGATGCTCAGCAGTCGGCTGAGGAAGCGGCGGAGTCGTTCCGCGGGAGAGGGAGGAGCTTCAGAGGGAACTGTCGGATCGGCGCCAGGTGGCGCGGTTTGCAGAGGAGGTGGAGAAGGGCGTCGTCGAGGCCCTGGGGAAGAAGATCTTCGAGGTTCTCAGGGAGGCCTTCGGTAAGTATGTAGACATCATCGCCCCCCGGATCGTCGAAGTCGTCCAGTCTTCCTTCCGGGAATGTGCGGAGCGTGTCCGGCAAGCCCCTCCGCCAGTCGAGTCCCCTCGCTCCGAGCAGGGGCGAAGTGCCCGAGGATGTGTCCTCTCGAGCTCGGGCCCACTGAGCCGCCTCTCCCGGCTTTATCTTCAAATTTTTTAGCATCCGCTTCGCTTTGGGCCAGTCTACTTGAAATGGATCCCTGGCCCCCACCATCTCCTTCGACGTCGTCACCGGCTCCATGGCTCATAATTGCTGGTTGCATGGCTGCTAGCTTGGGCTACCTACTTCGGGTCTTTCGTCAACCAATTTTGCTCTGTCGGTGTCGTAGGCGAAGAACTCTGTCATTCCGTCGTGAGTAGATTGCTTGAAGGGTGTTTCCTTCGCCTTGATCCCCTGTAAATAAGACGCATTTTTGTACTCTGGTTTGCTATTATAAACGAAATCGACTTACTTAGACTTCTTGTGTACTTTGCGTTGTCGCCTTGTTCTCGGCTTAGGAATGGACGAGGCTGGCGTTGGCTGGGGGGATTCTCCCAGACTAGGGGTGCAGGAGTCGGTCAGCGAGGGCGAAGCTCCTCGACTTAAGACCGGTCGGAGTCCGTGCCTACTGGGGGAATTGCCCCCAGACTTATGAGCGCTGGAGTCGGTCGGCGAGGGCAAAGCTCCTCGGCTTAGGACCGGTCGGCGTCCGTGCCTGCTGGGGGAATTTGCCCCCAGACTTATGAGTGCTGGACTCGGTCGGCGAGGGCCAAGCTCCTCGGCTTAGGACCGGTCGGCGTCCGTGCCTGCTGGGGGGAATTGCCCCCAGACTTATGAGCTCTGGACTCGGTCGGCGAGGGCCAAGCTCCTCGGCTTAGGACCGGTCGGCGTCCGTGCCTGCTGGGGGAATTGCCCCTAGACTTATGAGCTCTGGACTCGGTCGGCGAGGGCCAAGCTCCTCGGCTTAGGACCGGTCGGCGTCCGTGCCTGCTGGGGGAATTGCCCCCAGACTTATGAGCTCTGGACTCGGTCGGCGAGGGCCAAGCTCCTCGGCTTAGGACCGGTCGGCGTCCGTGCCTGCTGGGGGAATTGCCCCCAGACTTACGGGCACTGGAGTCGGTCGGCGAGGGCCAAGCTCCTCGGCTTAGGACCGGTCAGCGTCCGCGTCTGCTGGGGGATTTGCCCCCAGACTTATGAGTGCTGGAGACGGTCGGCGAGGGCAAAGCTCCTCTTCCTCCTCCAGTGAGGCGGCGGTCCCCGGCCTTTCGCGTTATTGGCGACATGTCAACTCCGTCGGGATTTTAAATAAAGACAATAAAAAGAAGGCGTTTGTACTCTCATGAGTCCTGTCGGACCGGTACATTTGGAGGAAACGGAAAAAAGGAAATGAAGCTAAGCAGAGGGATGTAAAGCTAGATAACTCCCTCATACTTAGGCTGCCACCGGGGGAAGGGACGTTGCCTGCTCACTCTATGATGCGGAGGGGGCCTTGGATGGTGTTGATCTTCTTCCCCTTGTCTCGGCTGCGTGGAGGTCCCCTCTCCGGGGGCCGGCTCGTCGGCCTGATTCCTGGCGTGCCCTCGGCTCATCAGCTTCTCAATGTCCTTCTTCAAATGCCAGCAATCTTCCGTGTCATGACCATCGTCCTTATGGTACTTACAGTACTTCTCCCGGTTCTTCCCGCCTCTTTTAGCCTTCGGTGGGGGGCGATCAGCTCGCTCTTCCTTCTGTACTTGGGCGAGAATGGCGTCTGGGGGTGGTGTCCCTCGCGCTTTCTCCCCGCTGCCTGTTCCTCTGCTCTTCTCGGTCCGGTACCCTTCGGGGCTAGCTCGTCCGCCGTCGCCACGCTTGGTCCCTCGAGCGGCTTTTCCTGCATCCTCGGCCAAGGCCTCCTCGGTCAGCATGAAACGTTCGGCCCTTGCCATGATCCCGGGGAGGTCCTTCGGGGGGTCGTTGTGTAGGGACTTCTTGAGGCCCCTGTGGCGAAGTCCTTTCTTAAGGGCCGTCTGGACCACCAGGTCGGGTGGGGTTGTTCACGTTCAGCCTTTCTGCATTGAAAGCGGCGCATGAACTGTCGGAGTGGCTCGGCCGGACCTTGCACTATATTGAACAGATGTTCAGCACCAGGTTTGATCAGTCTCCCTGCCATGAACTGTTTGCAGAACAACTGGGCGAGTTGTTCGAAGCTGTCGATGGAGCGGCTGGGCAGGCTGTGGTACCAGATCCTCGCCGCTCCCCTGAGAGTAGAATAGAAGCCCCGGCAAAGCAGGTCATCGTCAGCTCCCTGGAAGGCCATGTCCCCCTCGTAGTCCATCCACGTGGTGTGCCGGGTCTCCTATTCCATCGTACTTTCCCAGCACCGGGATCTGGAATCGGGAGGGGACCAGTGCGTCGGTTATTCTCCGTGACAAGGGGCATCGATCTCCGTGGATGCCTCCGGGGATGCGGTACTCGCCTGCCTCTGGATCGACCGGGGATGGAGGTACCACCGGCGCCAGCGGGGCTTGGCTCCACAGCCTTCGCCACGCTGGGGGCCGGGCTGTCCCGACGTTCCCGACTCCTCCTGTGGGAGCTCCTGCTCCGCCGCGATCGGTCTCTCGAGTGGTGTCGTTCGCTTCTCCTGCGGCGGGACGACCGCGATCGATGAGACGAGGCCGTCCTCGATTCGCCGTCCGTCCCTTCGGTCTCTCTTCGGCTCCTTTCACGATTGGGTGAGGAGGCGTGTGACCTCGCCTGACGAGAGCCGGACAGCGTGAACCGACGCTCCGTGTTCGGTTTCCGGGTCCCGTGGTCGTCGACCACAGCAGACCGCAAGTGTGGGGGACCCCCCGCCCATCGATGGCTGTCGTCCAACGTGCCTCCGTTGGGTGGCGCATGGCCGACGAGCTGCTGCACCGTTGCGACCAACGTCTGGAGGCTCGCGTTGGTCTCTTGAGCCAGGGCGCGGAGCTGTCCCTGCGTGGCCAGTTCTGAGCCGCCGGTTTCTTCGGTGGAGAGGGTGGGGTGGCCGCTGACGGGCGTGTCCTCGGGATTGCCGTTTGTTGTGCCTTTCCCCCTCCTCCGGGATGGGGGGCATGTGCTTCCTTCCATTGCTGGCTCGTGCCATTGTTGGTGTGGTTTGCTTCTTCGTGGGACGATTTCTCGTTCCCACAGACGGCGCCAGATGTTTCAGAGTGTTTTCTCACTACAAAGCGTTGACCGTGGAGAACCGGTCAACGTGGTCCGAGGGACCCGCTTCGGGTCCCTCGGGGGCTTCGAATCCGGTGTGGAAGGGGCGAGGGGTAGCCTCGGCCCTGGCTGAGACGCTCGGCCTCGGACAGGAATACTCGGCCTCGGCTGGGAGGGGGACGAGGGGTAGCCTCAATCGCCCGGGTAGATGCTCGGCCGACGGGTGGCGAGGGTGAGTCTCGGACCCGATTAGGACGCTCGGCCTCGGTAGGACGTGTTCGGCCACGGCAGGCTGACGGTGAGGGGAAGCCTCACTGTCCGGTTGATCGAGTGGTCGGAGAGGGGCGAGGGGTAGCCTCGGCCGTTGATCTGTTGTTCCACCTGCGCAGACGAGGACGCTCGTCAGGGGGCCGGACCTTGGTTCCGGCCAAATCCCCTCCGATGCCTAAGTCAGATAGAGATCTGAGAAAGGAGGCCCGGCGGAGACGGTCCGACTCGTGAGGAGATCGTGACGGCGTCTCTCGGCGCGAGCGGGGGAGGAAGGAGAGTAATTGGGGGAACGAGGTCGTTGATGGAGTACCTTAGGTTTTTGTTACCTGAGATGCGGTCCCTTTCTTCGTCGTCTTCCTGGCCTTTTATAGAGCTCCCGCTTGATTGCCTCCGGCCCACGTCCAAATGAGTTTCAAAAGCATTACCTTCTTCTACGCAAGTGGCAATCAAATTAAGATCTTCAATAACAAAAAGCATTACCTTCTTCTACGCAAGTGGCAATCAAATTAAGATCTTCAATAGATTTTTGAATCTGCCGACTCCAAGCAAGGAAATTCTCTTGGAATTGATGGGATGTGGCCTCCTGTGTCTGAATAATCAGGTAAGCGTCCTCTTTCAAGGATTGCAAAGGTACGTCTACGCTTTGCTCTTCTTGATCAAGGCACGAAGGCTCCATTGAATCGCTCTCTGAAGTCTCTTCCACGGTTTCTTCGTTTTCTTGCAGAGACTCCATGTATTCCCACGCCTCTGTCGGCGTCATGACTCCCAAAAATTCCTGCAGCTGGGGTTGTAGTCCATCTAGGAAGAACGCCAGGAGCTCTTCATTTGTGTACCCATGCTACGGATAGCTCGATATAATGTCTGTGAACCTCCTCCAGGCCTGAAAGAAAGTTTCACAGTCAGTTTGATTAAAATTAACAATTTTGAGCTTCTCCATTCTATGTTTGTGTGCATTAGCATACCTTGCATCATATAGATTGTTTGTGCAATAAAAATTCATGTACTCCATTTTTAAAAATTAAAATAAAATAATAAAAAAAGGTTTATGTACAGTAAAGTGGAAAGATCTCACCGAAGGTCCTCTAAATGAAATAAACCATAGTCACAAACCATTCCTCCCCGGCAGCGGCGCCAAAAACTTGGTGGGACCGAAAAGGTGCTCTCTCTCAAGTGCAAGAGTCCGTATAAGTAGTAAAATCTGGGAGTCCAGATGTCGAATCCACGGGAAGAAATCTGTTGCAACCACAATTCAAATCAAATAGAAAGCCAACGAAGAGAAACTAAACACTTTTAATGGTGGTGATGGTGGCGTGAATGGGGATACGTGAATGATACGAACAAGGAAAATACGTGTCACGCCCCGCTTCCCAAAACATGGAGGCGAAGCGTGAGAAGGTCCGCTCAGACTTGAAGCTACAAAGCTGCAAGTCCGATAAGCGTCAATCAAATTTAAAACTACAGGTCCTTGCAACGCGAACGAAACAAAGATAATAAAAATAAAATGAGACAAAATAGATATCTCGGAATATCCATAAAATAAGTTTCAACATCACAGAAAAAGCCACCAGGCTGAAATAAAAGAGAGTCTAAAGGCCCAAACATGGCCAACAGAAGTACAACGTACAAAACAACGGTGCTACGCACCGACAACTAACAAAAACTAAAACGAAAGAAAGCTCAGTAAAGTCACCAAGAAAGATCAACTGGCACCCACAAAACTCCTCCTAGGCAGACATGGACTCGGGCTCAGCTCAGCAACACATCACGTACACGGCAACGGTCTCTGGCTCAGGTCTAACATGTGACACCCAAAAGAGCAAGGGGCACATGTCAACAAGTCTACAAGAGACTTGTGCAAGGAAACTGAAAGTAGGCAAAAGTAAAGCAACCTAGCAGTTCTAGCATGAATGCGATGACATGGCAGTTAAAGTATGAGTGCAACAGGTAAAGTAAAGTAAGGTACGAGCATGGCATTTAAACATGGCATGGATGACAAGTATTACATGAATCATTCACAAGACAAGTACAAGACAAGAAAAGTAAGCACCTCGTGCACAGAGATTCCGTCTTTTGGCTAGAGGGCTGATCAGGCCACTCCTAAGCTCAAGCGAACGTTTATCCCTACCCCTCCACGTGTATCGAGCCAGGGCCTTACCCCCGAACTTGGAATGCTCGCTTCTGGATCACGAGCCAGGAAGTGTTTTTAACAAGTATGGCATAGGGGTGCACCTAGCCGGGTAACATGGAAACACGGATTGTACAAGTATTTTGTAGCGTGTGCTACGATGCGACAATCAATTTGGATGACATGTAAGATGCAATGCATGGCAGTTTAAAAGTGCGTACAGGTAAGGAAAGTAAACGTGACAGTTTAGTATGCATGAACAACAAGTTTAAAGGGTTGGATCTAGCTTCGTTGTCAAGCTAGATCAATTAGGTGACGGATCTAGTTTCGTTGTCAAACTAGATCAAGTAGGCGTCCAGCCAGCTATCATTTCACTGACTAGTCTCTTTTACGCCGAAAACAGGAAGTGGCCTAAAAACATGGCCCTACACAAGAGTTGGCAAGTTTCACTTGCCTGCAAAATCTGACGTCTAAAAAACACCGCCCAAAAGTCCACAAGTCACAAACAACCTATGTGCACATGTCCACCAGCCTACAATCCCATATTATTAATCTTCAATTAGTGAGATACAACCATCAGAAATTACCAAATTTTAGTTGATTAACATGCAAGTGGTGATTCCTACGGGGCAGATCTTACCTCAACACGACGCGAGAGCTATTCTGACGTCGGGGTAAGCGACGCTAGGGGTTGAATTCCGGTAGCGTGTCGGGTATTGGAGTCGGGCTCGGAAAGGTAACGGGTCGTGAAAAAGACGTTCTATATCTGTGACACGATTCGATGTTATTTAAGTTAACCGTGATGGCTAATAACATTAAGGTCTTAGTTAATATAATGCTATCAAAAGTCCCAAATTAATCTGTAACTTATATGATGTTACTACTTGGCAAATATAAATATTACTTACAAAAATTATTCTGTCACCAATATGACATAGCTATAATAATGACCTATATAACTATCCCTATATAATATGATAATAACCTTCCAACTGATCACGTAGGCTCACCCTGATAAATATAATATGGGAACACCAACACCAACACAACATTACATACATGAAGTACCTGCCTGAGTTTACTTGCTCACGGGGAGTTCGGTAGGGGTGAACGGCAGCCACTAGGGTGTGGGGTGCTCGGCGATCGATTGGGGGAGTGATGCGGTAATGGGCGATGGGCAGGGAGACACGGTGGTGTGCGTCGTTGGAGGGACGAGCGGCGGACAGAGCCGCTGTCAGCGCTGAGTGCTGACGGGAACAGCGGAATGCGGCGCTGTTGGTGTCCGGAGGTGGCTCCGGCGACCTGCAGAGCGGAGAGTCGACGGGGAAGGCGAGAGGGGCCGGTCGGAATGGCGGCGCCGCCGTGCGGTGCCGTATGCTGCTGATGCGACGAGCAGCCAGCCGCTGCCGTGCTGCGACGATCGCAGCGGTTGCTGCGAGGTGCTGGCGGTGCAATGACGGCCAAGCGGTTGCCGTGGCCTTGCTGGGTGCTGCTGCGACGAGCACAGCGGAAGACGGCGGCCACTGACATGCGGTGAAGGCCGGAGAGGCAGCCGTCGGTCGGAGTACTTGGCCTTGGTCGAGGAGAGCGCGCGGAGGAAGTCGTCGTCGCAAGGGGGGTCGAAGGTCGGAACAGCGAATATGGCGCTGAGAAGGCTCCGTGCGAAAGTATAGAGGGTGGCGGCTCTATGATGTTGGCTGTGAGAGGTATAGGATATAGGTTATAAGAAAAGCAAAACCCTAGGTTGATTAAAAAGGGGCAGAGCCCAATCGCGTGAGGGGGGGTCCAAGGCTTAGATCACGAGAAGGCCTCTTTTTGCGTGGCTGGGGATAAAATACCCTAGGGTTTCTTATTAGAAACAGGCGTGGGTTATTAAAAATCATTATAACAATTTCCAAATCAATAATGTCTCTTTCTCCTCCGTGCGTGTGCGAGGGGCCGGCCTTGTATCATTTGTAGCTAGGCTAACGGGCTGGGAAAGTAATAAGGCTTGGGTCATAAAGGATACCCTATGGTTTAATTATTATATAAAGGGGGAGGGGTCGCTGTGTCCTACTAGGGTTATGTATGGATAGAAATAAAGTAGTAGGGTTGTTGAGGGGTTGCTCATGGCTAGCACGTGAGGAGTGTCTTTGGATGTCCAAGGGCTAATGCCTATAGGTCTTAGGTTAAAACTGTTTTTAAAGAAAACAAAGAGGTTCCTCTCTCTCTCACCTGGATGTGTGCGGCCAAGACCAAGAATGGGCTGAGTCAACATGGCTAATAAGAGTTTTAATAATTATTGGAAGTAGATGCCAAGGGGTATTTAAGGTTACACCGATACTAAGCTGGACGAAAAGTGAAAGTAGATCAAACGAAGCCCAAAAATTGTGAAATAAATACTGGGGTGACTGTGACGATGAGAGAAGGAAGACGGAGAAGACAGATCGCAATTTCGACGACGAGAAACGAAATTTAAAAAAAAAGGTCTAGCGACAAAAGTGAAAATCGCCACGTCTCATCGAGTAAGATTAAATGGTGGTGTGAATGGGGATACGTGAATGATACGAACAAGGAAAATACGTGAGAACAAATATCTATAAAAAGTATGCACATGGTATAGATTCGTTAGGATCAACGATTCGTATTAATTTGGTTGATGAATATCTCACAATGAATTCTCTTTTTGAGAGCAATTCACCGGGAAAATATCCAATATAACTCAATGAATTCTCCTTTTGGGAGAAATTCATCGGAATATGCCCTTTTGGGGGTTAAAACACAAAATTCAATGAGATCGTCGCTAAAGCTATAATACGATATGAAACTCTCTTTTGGAGAGATCAAAACTACGGTATGAAACCCCCTTTTGGGGAGATCAAAACTCACCCTTTTGGGGCGATCATCAACTAAATCAATTCTTTTGGAATCTAAAAAAGTCGATTTACGAACAACGATTACAATTTTAGCGACGTTTAACGATTAAGCACATGGAATACAACCAAACTAACACAAATCATAGCACCTAACTACTCCATACCATGCACAACAGAGATTTAGCTACACATCATGCAAAAATAAACAAGTTTCTTAGCAAAATACATCAAGATTATAGCAAAATACGGTAGAAAAGCATCAAATAAGGAGTTTAAGTTAAGAATTCATCACCAAATATCCTTGAAAAGACATCAAAACTCTCTGGAAATAAGAAAATAGCCTCTGAAATTTTACAGAATTTTTCAGAGGGGAAATACGGCTCCTAGAGCCTCCAATACGCTCAAAATACGCCCCAATCTGCTTGAATACGCCCAAAAAACCCTAAATACGCTTATATAATAGGCTTGCGGGTTTGGGTTGTGTTATCGGGTCCAAACCTGCACCAAAACTTACCCGAACTCATCTCAGCCGCACATCCAGATCGGATCAAACTGTGGCCGTCCGATCAACTTTCAAAAATGCGGGATTTGATGCTGGCTCGACACGTGTCCCCTAACTTCGGATCCTCTCATTCGCGCCCGCTTAATCTCCGAACCCCGCTCGGAATACATTTCGACCGTAGGATCTCGAGGCAACGGTGGATATGAAGCCACGTAGCCGCTGCATTTTGCTTCAGGCGGGAGCGCTCTCCGTCGTTCGATTTCGTCCCAACGGTCGGGATGACGCCGCGTGTCCCTCAGAGTCACGATCGCCTCGCGATTTCGTTCTCGATCTCAGCCGCTGGATCCGGATCGTACGCTTGAAAACGAGCCACGTCGCCTTCGCGATTTGGGCCGATGACATCCGTTGGATCAGAATCCAACGGTCCGCTAAGCGCCACGTCGACCGCTTATCTGATCAGCTCCGCTTCGTCGACGTCCGTTGGATCTAGGATCGGACGGCTAGGAATGTGCCGCGTCGCCTGCATTGTCAGCCGTCGGATCTCGAGCGGGGGGCGCGCGGATGAAGGCCACGTCATGCGCCAAGATTCGTGCACATCTCATTTTTTTGTATTCTGCATTCAAAAATTCATAGAAATTAGCACAGATCTCAGAAAAATACAAATAAATAGTCGTTGGAATCATGAGATCGAGATCAAGCTATGAAAAATATAAAATGTGTAGAATTGCATTGTTAAATGCTGTTTTGTGCTCAAATAGTGTGTTTTCTCTAATAAATAAATGTGTAGAAAATACGTATGAATTAGAGAACAATGTAGCATCACATGAGCACAAAATAGGACTAAATGGGGGGTTAAATATGTAATATTGAACCCAAATCAGCAAGTTGCAGGTGATCCTTCTGAGAGTAAATTTCACAATTTTATTACTCATTGCATATCTTCTGCAGGTATCATTGATGATGGAGTCCACGCTCGAGTTGAGGGGGACAAGATATAATTTTATACCGTGAAGAGATGCCTGAGCCCATATTGTCACCTGCACCCGCTGTTGAGAGGGCCAAGCCACACCATCTGGTGCCTCGAGTTCCAAGACGGAAACAAAGACATAGGCATAAAAAGGAGAATATGAAATTTACTTTGTCTTCCATACCTGAGGAGCCCGAGGAGGAGGCCGAGGCAGTGCATCGTGAGGAGGCCGTGCTAGCGAAGCCAGAGGAAACCGTTAAGGAGGACAATATTTGGGATGAGGATAAGGATATTCACATGAAGCCCGGGTATTGCACACCTTCAGTTGAGCTCCCGCATCCACCTCCACCATGCACTATGGCAGAGGACCGCCCACCAGAGCTTACTGCTCCCACACAGGGAGATATTTTTACCCATTCCATCTCTGAATCTTGTATTCCATTCAATATTTAATTTGATTCAGATATCTTTGACATGTCGTATCTTTTGCAAGACACATACGATTATGGACCGAAGGTACGCTTTGATGTGTCACTACTTGAGGAACCTACCGAGGAGCACAGCGAGGAGTCGCTTGACGAGACCCACACTCATACACCAGAGTTTCTTGAAGAAACCAAAATGAACGGCGAGGAATTTCTTGTCGTGGTACGTGAGAGCAGAGATACATTTTCAGGGAAGTATCGTCAACCTATTTTTATTTTACATATTTCTTTTGACGATCTTCTCTGGAAAACTTTTATTATGGGGAAAAAATTATCCACATCAGATTGATGTGGCTTATCTCTTTCAAGGTACATGTGGAGTCCTTGGGGAGATGCTAGAAGCCACATTGCTGGAATCTGATGAAGTCCGTGAAGACACGCACTTGGCGGAGCCACAGAAGGATCATATGGAGCAGTTGTCTACACTAACAAAGATACTGGATCCTCCTTTTCTATAGGTGATATCAATCCAGTAGTGTAGATATAGTTTAGATTTTTATGCTTTAAATAATCACGAATCCTCTCGACAGCGAGAGGATAGTATAGGATTTTTATGCTTTCATAGTTTAATAAATTCACCCAATTTGATAGTTCACAATTATCTTTTGCACCCCACCCAATTCCATGATTTAACTGCCTGCCCTTATATTATAATGCTTACTTTGCCTCTCTCCCCATTTTTTATACCCATCTGTCCACACCAGGCACCATATGGAATAGCTTGGGGGAGAGATATTATTTTGTTGTGTAACTCCCTATTTTGCAGTTGTCCTCTATCCATGTCATACACACATTGAGGATAATGTGACGTTTACGCTTGGGGGAGTGCATCACGCACTTTGCTTCGTCGTGAAACACACTTTGAAATTTTTAGTTGAACCATGTTCGCCTCTTTATTTATGTCTCATATGCTCCATTTTCTATGAAATATTGTGAATTTATTTTTTATGAACTCTGATATCTGTTAGATTAGAGTTCAATTTCTTGACTAGAGTATCAATGTTAATATGCTTTTTCATAGTAGAACACATAGTTTCACAACCAAATTTTTGTAACAGTTAAGCTAAAAACAAATGAATCAAATCTGAAAATTATTTGACTATTGCGTGATTTGATTGATAATTCTATTGCTTCATGGATATTTAGTAATTCAAAAGAGATAGGATAACCTCACGGTAACCAAAGTAGTGACAATTAGAATTCCTGAAATCGAGTCATGTCTAGATTCTATGCTTTTTTATTTTTCATTTGTGTATGCCCAAATAAACGATCTTTGATCATGCTTTGCATTCCATTGCGTTTATGTGAGTTTGCAAAAATCCCAATAATACAAAAATCAAACAAATATCCTAACAGGTCCTTGGAGTTCCTTGTAACCTGATGCCTTAAGATCATCTGATCTGGGATGCATAGACTGCCTTTTGTATATATTGAGTTATCTCGTGTATATAAAGAAATAAATATGTATATAAGAAAATTGTATAGCCAAAAACAATTGTAAAAAGAAAAATTCCATATCCTTACCCCACTTTCTATATAGAATAGAAATTTGGCAAAGTTGATGGGTTCCAGGAGTCATGAAACGAGCGTAGCATGGTGACACCTAACCTTAATTGAATTCACTAACTCATTCCATGAAGCTTAACAAAATATCACGCATGCTTGAAAATGTTTGATCATGACATATGTATACTGCTTAGAGAATGAGTTGTGGACATTGGTTTCATCTCTGTGGACTTAGTATATTTCATGGTAAACTATGATATGATGTAGCTCTATTCTCATTTCATTATTATCGAGTTCATTACATTTATTGGAATCCACAACATGTTCATTTGAGCAAGATTTAAGTATTTTGTGTAAATGTGCGTTCTAATCATTTTTGTGTGTGTTCACGAATTCTTGCATCCATTGGTTCATATATTTGCTGAGTTTAAGATATGTCTCCATCATGCTTCACCACCTCACCTCTCCATTGCATTCCTCCCCCGGGTTCGCTTCTTACTAGTTTTCCTCGAGGACGAGTAAGAGGTAAGCTTGGGGGATTTTGATGTGTCATAATATTACACATTATATCTATTTGTTTACACGTCAAAATGATTGCTTAAATCCCGATTTATTACGCTTTTACGCTAATAACTGGAACTATTTGACTTTAAGAGCGTTTGTTTACATTTCAGGGAATATCGAGCGATTCAGAGTATATTGGTGAAGCGAGCACGGACATTGACACCGGAGCTCCAGCGACGCTACATTTGACGACTAAAAGCTGATGGGAAGCAAGGTAAGAGCAAGAAAGAAGAAGCAAAGGAGCCACAAAAGGGAGGAAGGAAGGAGAGCAAGGAAAGGAGAAGAGAAGAGTGAGATTCTAGGTCGCTCGGTTGAGCGCTCCTTACGCTCGACCGAGCTGTGACATCATGAAGGTGGAGCAAGGCTGCGAGGAGTCGCTCGGCCGAGCGACACTACTCGCTCAACCGAGAGACCCCCAACGCTCACCCGAGTTAGTCATCAGTAAGCTCCTATTTGTTTGCCTTGCAGCTCTCGAGAAAGTTCGCGTCTAATTCGCTTGGTCGAGCGGCCAATCGCTCGACCAAGCGACATCAATTCCAACTGAGCGAGATGAAGTCCTCTAAGAGGGCGCTCGGTCGAGCGGCTTCACCGCTAGACCGAGCGACCCCTCCTCCATGTGTCCAGCTGGAAGCGTCAAGAAGACGCTCGGTCGAGCGCTAGGGGGCGCTCGGTCGAGCGCTATGTCGGCAGACCACTTTTAGGTCATTTTTAGGGGTTTTGGGGGGAATGCTATAAATAGGGAGTTGTAGCCACCAATTGAGGGGGCCAGTTTTTATCCCCTTTTCCTGTTTTCTGTCTATGGGAGCGATTTTTAGAGGTTAGGCTATGCCCTAGGCCCCCTCTTGGATGTTTATATACCGGATCTTCATTAGTTAAGTATAATTTCCCTTGTTGTCATCTTTCTCTTATGTTTTTATTGTTGAATCTTTTATTGCTTTCATATTATTTGTTTGTGATGTTTACTCCTGTTGTTCTCATCTCTTTTGTAATGATTGAGTAGATCTATTGCTAGGATTAGGGATGAACCTATGGATTCTAGGGGTTGGATGATGGGTTAACCTTTGTTTGATGAATCTAGGGTTGATCTACGGTAGTTTGGATAAGGGGCTTTGGGGGATTAGCACTAGGATTAGAGGATCGCAAAAGCAACTCCAAATCTTATGGAGAATTCCCACGAATCCGATTCGTGCTTAGTGTCCATTTCCGGGGATCACGTTTACGAGAGTGACTCGAGAGCCAGGGGTGATTACTAATCCTAAATACTCTAGTCGATGACTACGAGAGTATCACGACTACCTGAACCAGCCGTAGAGTAGTACCCCAGTCCGTAGATCATGAGAGTGAATATGTGTTTGTGGTACTGGAACCCAGTGTCAAGCGTAATGCACGCGTCCCCGTGCAAAGCCAACTACAAAAGCACGGCTACGCATGGGGAGGCATTAGACGAGCATGACGATGAAAGTCAAGCGCTCGTTCCCATATCTGGATGGAACACTCCTACCTGCATTCGTCGTTTGACGAAGGGATCCTTGACCCATTATCCAAACCCAAAAGCCCGAGCGGGGATTCCCAACACCCTAGTGGTATTTTCCTTCATTCTTTTTCTCTTTGTTCTACTTGTTCTCTTTTGTGTTTTGATGTGCCTTGCTGACATTGACACCCTCAAATTCCACATCTACTACCATTATGACACTCCATATTCCATCTCCACTAAATAAAACATTCGAAGCCTAAGTCAGTCTAGGATCGATAGGTAGTGTGACAACCGTCTCCCTGTGGATACGATACCCGCTCGCCACTGTTTACACCGTGCGCTTGCCGTAAGATGACATTTGACCACCGTCCCGATTGCGAGAGCAAAGGGACGATCGAACACCTGCTCCACGCCTGGTGTTTGCATCTGATTGGGAGGCTCCTCCTCAGCAACGTGTTGTGAACTTTCAAGGTTTTGTTGCACAGCCGCAGCCAATACGGCGATGCTTTTCCCGATCTGTGTAGTGAATTTATCGAATTGGTCCCGAGTCACCATTCAAACGTTTGGTTCTTTCGAGGATGACCCAGAATCCTCAGCGTTTTCAATTTGAACATTTTTGTTCAAACTATTCTCAATCAATTAGAGAAGTGGTCCGGTGTTGTTATTTGGACCAAGGTCGATTTAGTGTTTCTGGGTCCAGTCGACATTAGGGCTTTGGTTGCCTTAGGATGTAGACTGATGGATTTCCACAGACGGCACCAGCTATTAAATCCAAATCTGGATCAACGGTGATTTGGGCTGACGTGGGCTCCTCTTGTTGGGCTGGAGCCTCGTCTGCTGTTGAGATGGGACCCTCGGTTGGAAGAACTAAGGTTGATGAAGGCTGGGATGAGAGCACATGAGGAAGCTCGATCGATCTCATGGTTGATTATGACGACCGTTCGAACCTTCCGTTGGGTCGAGCTTTGAACAAAGATCGATTGGAACGATCGTTCGAGCGATTTGCTGGGTCGAGCGTCGATCTCCATACACCACAAATGAACGTCAGCGGGGTCAGATCTGGGTTCTGACCCAAATCCCCTCTGATGCTTAAGTTAGAATGGACTTAAGTGGAAGTCTTGGGGCTTGTGTCATGCCCCGCTTCCCAAAACAACAGAAGCAAGAACGAGACTAAGGTCCGCATAAACTTGAGCGGTGAAGCTCAAGTCCATTAAGCATCTGTGGTAAAATCGCATAGAATTCTTGCATGCATTTTAGAACAATAAAAATAATATTCATATAATTAAAAGGCAACATCCAGAAATGTTTGTAATGCCCTACCAGCTACTGCACAAGTACTAGAGGGGGGGGGTGGTGAATAGTACTTTAAAATAATAAGGAAGTTTAATATGAAATAAACAATCTTACCACAAAATCCTATACCTTGAGTTTTTCTTACCCAAATGGTGAAATGGAGGATTTGAGGAAGATGAAGTCACCAAGACCTAGCACCAAGGAAATGACCAGCAATCGGTGCCTAGGGATGATTTGGAGACTTGGATCAAGCAATAGCTTGAAGAGCTCACCAAGAACAACCTTCTCTCTAGATGGATTCTAGATCTAGAAATGAGAGAGAATGGGTTTCTTATGAGGAAGAGAGCTTTAGATTAGAGTGAGAAAGGCTATCTCTTTTGATCTCAATGAATCTCTGAATGGAAGCTCTAACCTAGATAGAAATGACCTAGGTTCGTATTTATAGGGTCCCATAAAAATAAGTTAGGTCATTCTCCAACGGATAGAAATCTGTGAGAATTAGTCGGTCAAAGAACAATCACTGACCGACTAGTTCATCAACTAGTCGGTCAGTCAAACAGCATGGACCGACTAAGTGAAGATCTGAGAAGAGATAGAATTTCAGACTTAGAAATCTAGTCGGTCCAAGAAGACTTTCTGACCGACTAGTTTCACAACTAGTCGGTCAGTCAGTGAACGTAGACCGACTAAGAGGCAAAATGAAATAGTCTGAACACAAGTTGACTTAGTCGGTCCAAGAACAAAAGTTGACCGACTAGATTGTCAACTAGTCGGTCACCAAACGTTCTTAGACCGACTAACGATAAACAGTAGCTTAGGAGAAATTTAGCATGAACAGTAAGTCACAACTAGTCGGTCAAAGAAGCATCACTGACCGACTAGTTCACAAACTAGTCGGTCGGTGAGTCAACGTAGACCGACTAACTGTAAACAGTAAAGTCCAAGAAATTAAGGAATCAAACTAGTCGGTCCAAGAAGAGTTACCGACCGACTAGATCACCATCTAGTCGGTCAGTACTTGTTCTTGTACCAACTAACATGCACAATAAAGTCCGAATCGAAGCGCGATGCTTCGAGGAAGTTAGAATGAACTTGTGCAAGGATCCTAGAGCTACGAAATGAGCGTAATGAAGATAGAAACGTAAGATATACTCAAGGCTTAACATTCTATATATCGAAGCTAAAAGACTATAAATAAAACCTTAATAAACGGTATTCGAGAGCTTTGATTGAATCTTCATAACTTCCAAAAACGGCGCATGAGCTTCAACGAAGCTTTAGGCATGAATACGAGCTTTGGGAAGTGTTGAGATGTCGCTTTGAATGTTCTCGTGAAATTGGCGACGATCTCCAATACTGCGCTCACAAATTGTTAGTTCATGGATTATTTATGTTTGCTCATCATCAAAACCAAATCCGGGGAGTCCAATATTCAATAATGTTCGTACAAGAAATAAAACGACAAGGCCTCGACATGGACCCAAAGGGAACTACAACAAAGTACTAATCCTACTACAAGGTATTTAAACAAACTAAAAGAAAATAGCAACAACGCCGACTCTAGTCCTCCACAGGGAGAGACTCAGCATCTACAACAACTATTGGCTCACTAAGTCAAGCATCTCAAACAAGTCCTCCTGGTCTTGGTGCTCTGTCTCAGTACCTGACGTACAAACACCCAAGAGAAAAGGAGTTGTACGTCAGGCAGAGTCTACAAGTGAAAGGTAAGAATGACTCTACTGTAAGGTGCATGGAAATTACAGACAGATATTTAAATGATCTTTACATGACAAGTTATAAATGTCATGACTCTACTGCAAGGTGCATGGAAATTACAGACATATATTTAAATGACAATGCAAGAAAAGTAAACACAATGGAAGAAAAGTAAACGTGGCATGGCAATGGCCGTAGTGTGTGCTACTGGCTACAAGACAAGACAAGTGTGTAACACGAAGGGTTCACGCCTTACGGTTAGAGGGCGGCCAGCACCCTCTCAACCATGCGACCGCTCAACCCTACCCCAACCCAAGTGCACAAGACAAGTCTGGACAAAGGATCAATATCTCTATCTTGGAGAGTGCCTTATTCGCTGCTAGCTTACCTGGTCAAAGGATCACTCACTCTGCTAGGTGAGTGCCTTATTCCCCGCTGGGTTGTGTATCAGTACCGTCATTTACTGGAACACGAGCCAGACTAGTCATACATGACCCTACTGGAACACTAGCCAGACTAGTCATATATGACCGATGGAAGTAGCCAAATCAACGCAAAAGTTCAAGATTGACAAGATGTTCCATTTATGTCCACACATACAGATAATTATTAACAGGGCAGTTATAGTAAGTTGTGCCAAGACTTCGTCGTCAAGTCTAGGCTGTCGTGAGTGTGTCCTAGACGCTATCATTTCACGTCTATGTCTCTTGTCTACAATCTTTAAGCTAGGGAAGTAATGACCTAAAACATGGCCGTAACAACGCAAGTGAGCACACTTGCCTGAAGTGGCAAGAAGTACGTCTGTGGGGGGTGTGTGTGTCTCGTCATGGGCAGTGCGTCGGTTATGGTTAGTTGTAAAAAACTAAAGGGGACGATGTCAGGACCGGTTTTTAGAGGACCTATTATGGTATGTCTCTAGATTGAGCGTGACTATCCTAACAGTGCCAAATCATATTGTTCATACGTTCAAATCTATTCTACGGTTCTCTACGTCGATTCTACCATATGTGCACAGTCAAGATGTCCAATCGACGCCTTAGATTATCACATCAGTTTAAAGGTGCGTAAAAGTAAATTTAATGATTAGTTGTTAATTTTTAATTAGGTTTCAATGGCGTAACATGTGGGTTGCTACGAGTAAGGGTCACAACCTAGTTCGTCGGTCACGCGTAAGTCTGACATCGGATTCTGAAAACGACAACGGATCGCATCACATTCGCTTCGGTTCCTCGACTACGGGTAGCACAGTGAAGAACAGGATTGTCGGGGTTGCCTCGGTTACAGGTAATGCATCGAGGAGGGTAATCAGGGTTGCTGAAAGATGGTCTGGACGGCGGCAGCAAAATCAGTGACACCGGTGGCTTGCGACTAGGGCAGCGGTAGCAACTGTTGGCAGCAAGGGCTTGCGACTAGGGCATCAGAAATAGCAGCAGTAAGGCGGCGGTTGCAGCTTGCGACAGCGAGGGGACAACGGAAAGGCAGCGAGGGGGAAGGGAACAACTGCTGTCAGCGACGGAGCTGCCGTCGAGGGATGCCTCAGATGGAAGCAGCGGACAGGAGGGGTGTTGTCGAGAGGGGACGGCCGTCGGCGTCAGCTTTGGGTTCAGGTGGCCGCCGGCATGGAGAAACGGAGGGGAGAGGACTGCCGACCGTCGGGGTGGCCGGGAGTGAGCAAGGACTGCCGGTGATGGGGGAAGTCCGGCAGGGTTGCGGCGTGCGGCTCAGGTGGCCGTCGGCAGGGGGTGGCCACAGGTTTGAGTCGGAGAGATGGGCGCAAGTCGATGATGGGTTTAGTGTGGTGTTTTTTGGTGGTCGTGGGGGTTCGAGATGGGTGCTGTCGACCTGGGTTGGAGAGGAGAAGTTGAAGGAAATGGGAGGGTCACGTGAAACCTAGGGGAAATAGGGTAGTTGCATAGTGAACTTGGGTTGCTTAGGGTTTCTTAGAGTAGGGGTTTAAGAAAATGTGTGCGGCTGAAAACATAGCCCTAGGTTGATATATAAAAGGTAGGAGAGAGAAAACGTGTGAGGGGGTGAGGCAACATGGGATAGGGGTATGGTTAGGGGTTTGAAAAAGTCTTAATAGGTTTCAGTTTAGATTTCTTAGGATTCGGTTGTAACTGAGAATATTAGATATCCTTTTAGTTAATTGAGTTAGGATTTTAGAGTAATTAAAAATTAAAAGCATGTTTCAAAGCCCAGTTCGTTTGCGTTTTAAAAACTTTGTATTAACACTATTTAGAACTCAGAATTTGTAATGCGAATTTTTTTTAAAATATATTTTATTAATTAATAATGATGTTATTTCGGATTGGTCCCTCGACATCTCAAAAATTAAAAGAAGATACCGGGTCGATCGCGCCTTCGAGAGGGTCGTGAAAACAGAGTTCGGTCACGTGCTAGGCCTATCGAAAACAACAATAAAAATAAAGTACGAAAAATACACATACAGAGCAAAAATACGTACAAAATACGCACGGTCGAAAAGCGGCCGTTACATCCTACCCACCTTAAGAACGTCGCCGCCCTCAGAATCTCTATCGACTAGGGTGCAGAAAGAATGGATAAGGATGTCACTCATGTATATACTCTCTCGATACACCCACACTACATTCTCTATTATGAACACACGCTGCTAATAAGTAACAGCTACGTACTCACGCGTAAATACTCAATCAATAATACTAACACAATAATAATAACAATAGTATTATCACTACTAGTAATACTATCTAACAACCATACTAGTAATAATAATAACTCTCAGACCACATCACTAAGTCATAATAATATAGTCACTAATGTATCATAACTATAACACAACGCAATTAACAAAATGCCATAATGCGTAACACTCAATTAATATTATTAATACTATATCAATAACAATAGTAATAATACTTAATAAATAGTAAACGAAAATAATACACATGCATCACTAATTATATATCAAATATCAATACTAATATGTCACAACTTATATATAACATGATCTATTAATACCATCATACAATTCAATTACAACCATCATTGTAATTAAGACAAATCGTAACACTTTACTATTCAGACACATGCACCTACATTATTACTATACACAAGCACTATCATATTTACAAAATCAGAATTCACAACCATATAGTTTCACTCCGTATAATTACGTTACCCTATACTAATACATAAGTGCATTCATATTCAGTCAAATAATACTACAATAATACGATTATTTCACTTACTACATTATACTCTACACGTCACATAATAACTATCACTATATACGTACATGCACACAATATATTACACAATACACAACAATAGACATGCTCTACTATATATATATATATATATATATATATATATATATATATATATATATATATATATATATATATATATATATATATATATATATATATATATCTATACAAAACATAACCATACGTACTATATGTTCACATAGTTATACACAAACCTAGTAATTTATCTAGAGCTAGCAAAGTACTTCATATACCTATCCATACATAGTGACAACATACATATAATCGTGTATACCTCCTGGTATACACATGCACATATAACATCCCGTAGGGACACACATCACTACACAATATTATAACCCTATTACTATACGTAAATCACACATTTCCATACAATATGTATAGATCATACAATATGCATGAATAGCTATATATACCTTTCCACACATAAGCACACGCCCATACGAACTAATATGTAGATCATACAATATACATACCCAACTATAAGCACTCATATTATCACATACATTACACCAGACATATACATAACTTTACTAACATACATTTACCAACACTAACAAGTATATCCAAAATACATATACTACTAGTAGATAGTCAAACACCAATTCTAATACACACGGATATCCCTATAGTAATATAGCTATTCCCATATACATGTATAAATATTATACTATAATATCTTACATATAACTTCATATATATCATGCACAATACTGAATATACATATATAACACAAGTGACAACCATAATATACTAATATACTAAGGGTAAGCACACTCATACATGAGTGGTATTCAAGGATTCACACACACGGGTCCACACACGCTACCTATATACGTGCACCATGACAACATCACAAATAATGCTAATAGACCCACTATTCTTATACTAAAGTTGACCTAAGTAATGACAAGCACTAATCTGACTAAGCAAGAGTAAGGAATCCGAAGTCGAATGGCGTAACGAATCAAGATCGTGATGAACGGTTTCAGTTGAGACACGGATAAGAAGATAGCTTGGTTAGGTGACACAAAAATTAATCATTATGAAATAATTAAATAGGAGAATGAAAGATATGTGAAAAATATAATAAAAATCTTTATAAAATATATAAAATAGCGAGTAGCTGATTTACGTTAAAACACAGAATAAATATTAGACAAAGAGAATAATGAGTATAGTGATGTAGTGATCGTTTTGTAAATGGAGGTAGATTTATACAAAAATTTTGAAGTATGAATACAATGAATATAAAACTGATACACTTGAAAAGTTGGAGTTCTATTTAGCCTAGAAAGTATTTAAATTTGTATATGAAAGGTTGTTTTGAAATATGCTAGTAGATAGTAAGAAAAGAAAATAATATCTTCAATTTGTAAAATAGAAATAAGGTTTAAAAATGAAGTTCGTTATATGAAGAAAGTAGAGTAAACATGCGAGATTGCGTGAAATAGAAGAACCAAAGATATAGGTTAGAAAATTGTTACGAGATGGTAACTAAAGATTTTGTCAATAGAGCTTCTTAATCAAGATCGAGTTTAAATCAACTGAAGGGTAGAGACTCTAAGTATATATTAATGGTTTTCGAAGAAATTAAACTGGACGAAGAAGTAAAAAAAAGAATATCGAAAATGCTTTTAAAAGAATCAGGATGTGCAATGGGAAAGATTCAAAAGGTTAATGATGGCTAATGAAGGGATCGTGGGAAGCGAGGGCAAAGAATAGAATCGAATGAACAAAACATAAATACGACTAGGAATTAACTGAGTGAATCTGCTACGATGGAATCCTATCGTTATTAACATGGTAGTGTAATGATTAGAAAAAATAAGAATCAGAGGTATAATTATTGGGTCGACTAAAGATTAAGAAAGCATAGCACTAAGATTTTCTAATGAATTAGACTGTGATAGAGAATCCAGGGAAAAGGTCCCTCGAGGATCAAGATTGTAATCCCATATAGAGCATAGACCTGGAACATCATCCGAAAATACGCCTTCGAAGACTCAAACTATATATTGCAGGCTTCATTGGTTCAACTTGCACGGATGTGGCGTTACTACATTCCACTGGACCGAAGTTTGATAGGTCCTAGCGAACGGCTAAAGGAAACTCTAAAACCTAGTATGGTCCGAGCTGGGTAAGACCCAAGATAGTAATACGACTGAGGTGACTCCTAAGATGATAATACTAAATCTCAGCAAAGGTGTCTAAGTAACAAGCATGGGTGTCTCACTAACTCTTCCTATAATCCTGGTGTTGGGTTCCCCTGTTATGCTTGTTGGAAGCAACGATCTAGGCTCTTGGTTTGATGATGACAAACGTGTCGCTATATCTAACGTGTGTGCTTAGTGTGTTTCAGGCTTGGCGAAACAATATACTTTCACTATTTGGCGGAATTGCTATTCGTATAGCATATTGGGAGAAAGGGAGTGTGTGCACAAAGAAGTTTGACTTGGTCAATGGAGAGCAAAGTTGGACTTGGTCAAATTGGTGATTGGATCAATTCAAATCTTTTTGAACTACACATCAAATCCCAAATTGATTGATTCAACCCAATCCCTAGCCAATTACAAATTTCCTAGTTGGTAGTGTCCTCATCCTAGCCAAACTTATTCCTAGCCATATTTCAATTCAAATATCCTATCTATTGCTGAAAACCCCTAGCACATCCTATAAAAGACCATCATCCAAAACCCTAAAAAAAATCACGGCCTACAAAGAAAAAAGTGTGTGCAACAATAAAATAAAAAGGGCATTGCGGCAATCAATTAAAAAAGGTGAGGCCAAAATTGTGAGGGGCTACAAATTTTCATACGGCTACACAAAGAAACCCATCTTCTCTATTTTTTAAACCCTAGCCGCAAGACATTTCCTCACCTTCAAGCATCACCAATAACAAAGCCTCAAGCTTTTCAGCTTGTCGATCACATCATCAACAACCCTTGACAGCGGCTATCCACGCATGTAAGAGGTGATCGAAGAACTCCTCACCATCTCCGTTGCTGATCGAGGATCTCGTCGGAGTGCCGTTGTTCGGAGAGCGTAAAAACTGAAGCTGCAGTTTGCCAAATCTTGAGTCGTCGTTGCCGATCGCAAAGCCCATAAACACCATCGTCGGAGAACGAGATCGAAGAAGTCTTCGCCGTCGCCGAAGGAGAATCTGTTCGCTGTCGAAGCCCTCGATGCTGTTCATCACCATCAACAACGTAACGAAGTCCTCGGCATTGTCATCTACACGGAGGAGTTGCAAGAAGACACTGTTGTCGCCGTGAGACGGAGCACCGCCGTCGAGTTAGGGTATCCGCCTTTGCCGCTGCTGAAACGTCGCTAGTCACCTTCGACGATCGGAGAAGACCGTCGTAGTCAGAGACGCTGTACGAGGAGCCACCGGAGATCGCTCGTATCAAAGCCCACCGAAGCTGCCGTCGTCTTTCCCTGAAGAGTCCGCCACCGCCGCCGTGAGCTGATCGCTCGGAGCTTTGCTGACCGCCGCTGCTCTCACTGAAGACCATCGCTGCTTCCCTGAGAAGAAGACGCCATCATCTCAAAGAAGTCACCGCCGTCTGAGCTGCTCACCGCAGAGATCCAGAACACGGAGAACGCTGCAGGAGCTCGAGTTGGAGTCGTCGGCGTCTAAGCAAAGCCACCGTTGAAGACGAAGACGATGACGTCTTACGTCGTCGTTACTGCATGAATTAAAAAGGAGTGGACGACTGAGAGCGCAAGGCAGATCGAATTGACGGCGGAGATTGATTATCAGAGCGAAATCGAAACGAAGCAGAAATGAATTTTGAAGCTGACGTGGCCTTGAGTTGTTATCAGGAGTTGCTCTACGCACATGTCACTTAATCTTAAGATCTGATTTGAGTTGCTTTGCACGTCGACCGTAAATCTAAAGTGGCTGCTGAGCGCACAGACTGCTCAATTTGGGATTTGTACTGGGATTGCCTTACACACAGACCAGTGTGTATTTTGACATCCAGGAGTCAGATTGAGACACCGTTTGCGTCAGATTGGAGCTGACAACGTGCTGATTGACAGAGACGCTCACACAGACACAAACTGAGCATTTCTAAACCCTAAACTCCTTTATTTGTGTATTAGTGTAACGTTCTCTGTAGGGGAAACTTTACCTATATTTTGTGACTATTTTGGGACTTATCTAGTTGGGACTAGACAAGTGGGACCCAGCTAGTTTGGGACTAGCTGGTAGAAAGCTTGACTAGGATTGATAGTGAGAGGAAACACTGTGTGTGGGGTACTGAGAGCCTGGTAAGTGTAGAGATGTAGAGGGTGCTCTGAGCGTGCTCTAACTTGTGGCTTTGTACCTATTGTGCTATTCAATACTAGTTCTGCTTTGGGGGCTGGAGTAGGTCGTTGGGACGACCGAACCAGGGTAAATCTGCTGTGTACTCTATGTCTGCTTTTTATTTACCCTGTTGCTGCTTTAACTGCGTGTGATTTCTTGTGGGTTGTTCGAGAATTTTTTATTAGCCTATTCACCCCCCCTCTAGGCTAGGATCCAAGATCCAACAAGTGGTATCAGAGCAGGTTTTAGGATCTAGCCTAGTTTGACCATGGACCACATTGATAGTGTTTTTGCTGAGGGTCAGTCTATTTCACGTCCACCTAGATTTAATGGAGTAGACTATGTTTATTGGAAAAAATCGTATGAGAATCTACTTGATTTCTATTGATTATAAAGCTTGGCAGCCTAGTTTGACCATGGACCACATTGATTGTGTTTTTGCTGAGGGTCAGTCTATTTCACGTCCACCTAGATTTAATGGAGTAGACTATGTTTATTGGAAAAATCGTATGAGAATCTACTTGATTTCTATTGATTATAAAGCTTGGCAAATTGTTGAAAAAGGCTATAAATCACCTGTTATTAAAATTGAAAATACTGAGATGCTTAAACCTGATGATAAATGGGATGATAATGATTGGAAGATTTATTCTCTTAATGCTAAAGCTATGAATACTCTCATTTGTGCATTAGATAAATCTGAATTCAATCGTATCTCACATTGTCTAACTGCGCAGGAAATATGGCATACTTTGGAGGTGACGGACGAGGGAACGTCACAGGTGAAGGAGTATAGACTTGCACTTCTGAGCACCGAATACGAGGGATTTCGCATGCTACCATCAGAGACCATATCTGAAATGTTTGCGAGGTTCACCAACATTGTCTACAAGTCTAGCTCGCTCGGTAAGCCATATTCTAGCCTTGAACATGTGAGAAAGATATTAAGAGCACTGTCAAGCTCTTTCAGGCCTAAAGTCACTGTCATCCAAGAAGCGAAAGATCTGTCATAGATGAGGGTGGAGGCCTTGATAGGTAATTTAATGTCCCACGAGCTTGAATTGCAAAACGTGGATAAAAGGGAGAAACCTGAGGAGAAGGAGAAAGCTACCAAGCCACTTACTCTGAAAGCTGACGAAAGTGAAGATGATGATGATGACATAGCGCTAATGGTCAGAAATATCAGAAAGTATGTCCAGACCAAGCAAGGAAGAACAGAAATGGCACCCAGGTTTAATCGCTCTAACTTTTTTCAGTCTTCTAAGCAAAATTATGATCAGAATGCTACTAATAGAATGACTTGTTTTAAATGCAAGAAAAGAGGACATCGAATGAGGGATTGCCCACATGAGACAGCTCAGGTAGCTAAAGAAAAGGGAAAATCCAAGGTGCTAACTTGGGATATGGATAGCGAAGCTGAGAGTGAGGAGGAGGAACACGAAGCCCACTCATGCATGGCATTGATGGGAATACACGATGAGGTAATTTCTGGTAGTAAAACTGAACTCCTTACTCTTTGTAAAGAAATGCAAGATACAATAGTAGAGCTTGAATCCACTATAGATGATTATCAAAATGAGAACTTTGAAATGCAACAATCTAAATATGAAATGTCTAAAGAGATTGACAAACTCAAAATTGAAATTGTTGCTCGTGACTCTACTATTGACATTTTGAAAAAGGAAAAATCCAGTTTTAATGATGAAGCACCTTGTCTCTCTTGCCCTTCCTTGATGAATAATATTAGCATTCTTAAACTTGATTTGGTTATGCTCGGAACTGAAAAAGACTATGTGAGTAGAGAGCTTAATGATAAATTCTGCATGTTGGATAATGATTTTAAAAGGAAAATGATTGAATTCGAAAAGAAGGAAGAAGAAAACAAGAGGACTTTTATAAGTAAATGCACATTGCTTGTGGAAGAAAATAAACTGTTGAAATCCAAAGTCTTTAATCTTGAATTGGCCATTAAGAAATTCTCTATGGGAAAACAATCGTTGTATACTATTTTAGAGAATCAATTATATGGCAATAATAGAAGAGGACTTGGATTCGGTTTGAAAAACGTTGAAAAGTCAAAATTCAAGAAATTCCACAATGCACCCTCTATTGCAAAGAACACATATGCAAAGTGCTTTACCTGTGATAGTGTAGGCCACACTTCATATTATTGTAAATTTAGGAACACACACATCAAGTTTAAACAAGTGTGGGTTCCTAAAACAATATTGGCTAACACTAGTGGACCTTGTTGGATTCCAAGGTCACACTTAACACCTTTCATGTCGGTGTGATGGAGTTTTGGCGAGGAGCGATAAATTCAATGTCTCATTCTTTTAGCTCCTTCGTCAAAGAGCGACGAGAAGGTAAAATTTCTATTCCCCTTTGCATTTCATTGCATACCTTCATAGATTGTTTTGTGTGCTTGATTTATTTTGTTTTGTGTGATTGCATGCATGATTTTTTAATGCTTTTATTTCTGAAAAAAACCAATAATAAAAAAATGAGCTTAAAAGAATACCTCTTATGAATCTCTTAAGTGGTATTGTATGAATGATCAATTCTATCCCTTGTAGAAGTCAAATCATTATTGTTGTAGCTACATGAACATGATGATTTTCTTTTTAGTAGCCATGACATGTCTCATAAGTTTTCAACGTGACTTCTACACCTACATTTGCACTTTCACGATAATTGACTTTTTAGTGCTTTTGGAGATTCTTTTGAAGAATAATGAAAAGTGAATGTAGGAATGATTACATTCTGAATTTTCTAAGGGATATGAAGTGTTTAGCCATGAATAAAAATTGAGCACAAAAGAATTGCAAATAAAAAATATTGAAAATTGCTCCGTATGAAAAATGGATACACTTTATGGCTTAATACACAACCCACGAGTATCCGACTTGTGCTAAATGGGTAATCATTAGCATTGGTGTATATAACTCGTCAAGCAATGCCACCCCGTATTTAAAAGTCCTTTTAGACCATGTTTCAGGGTTCGGTAACTTGAACTCATCTTTGATGAGGTGGGAAAAATCAATCCTAGTGATATTCATGAAAATTGGAAAATGTGGATTGATTTGGTTGATTTTCTGAAATTGAATCTCCTCTTGTACTTTATTGTCTATATCACTACACTTACACAAAGGCGGAGAAGTCTTGTTATGAAATCCTATGAGCTTAGTTTGTCTATTTTTTGGAAAACTCATGCAAATTGCACGCTACATTTAATAATGGTTTATTTTTGCATGGAATATTTTTGTGACTTCATTAATCCACTTTTGGTGATTACAAAGGGGGAGAAAGAGAAAGAAAGATTTGTGAAAGATTTGTGTGTTGTTTGTTGTCGGTATTATTTGTTGAAGGGGGAGCTTGAGAAAAATACTTGAATAAATGTTGAAGGGGGAGCTTGAGAGAAGGGGGAGCATGCTGCTTTTATATTTCCTAATTGTTGTGCATGCTTTGTAATGTTTGAATGACTCATCCATACATCATATATCATTACACCATTCAACACACTTCACACACCCATACTTATTGCTCAAATCTTTTATGGGTTTGTCATCACCAAAAGGGGGAGATTGTTGGAAGCAACGATCTAGGCTCTTGGTTTGATGATGCCAAACATGTCGCTATATCTAACGTGTGTGCTTAGTGTGTTTCAGGCTTGGCGAAACAATATACTTTCACTATTTGGCGGAATTGCTATTCGTATAGCATATTGGGAGAAAGGGAGTGTGTGGACAAAGAAGTTTGACTTGGTCAATGGAGAGTAAAGTTGGACTTGGTCAAATGGTGATTGGATCAATTCAAATCTTTTTGAACTGCACATCAAATCCCAAATTGATTGATTCAACCCAATCCCTAGCCAATTACAAATTTCCTAGTTGGTAGTGTCCTCATCCTAGCCAAACTTATTCCTAGCCATATTTCAATTCAAATATCCTATCTATTGCCAACATGAAAACCCCTAGCACATCCTATAAAAGGCCATCATCCAAAACCCTAAAAAAATCACGGCCTACAAAGAAAAAAGTGTGTGCAGCAATAAAATAAAAAGGGCATTGCGGCAATCAATTAAAAAAGGTGAGGCCAAAATTCTGAGGGGGCTACAAATTTTCATACGGCTACACAAAGAAACCCATCTTCTCTATTTTTTAAACCCTAGCCGCAAGACATTTCCTCACCTTCAAGCATCACCAATAACAAAGCCTCAAGCTTTTCAGCTTGTCGATCACATCATCAACAACCCTTGACAGCGGCTATCCACGCATCTAAGAGGTGATCGAAGAACTCCTCGCCATCTCCGCTGTTGATCGAGGATCTCATCGGAGTGCCGTTGTTCGGAGAGCGTAAAAACTGAAGCTGCAGTTTGCCAAATCTTGAGTCGTCGTTGCCGATCGCAAAGCCCACAAACACCATCGTCGGAGAACGAGATCGAAGAAGTCTTCGCCGTCATCGAAGGAGAATCTGTTCGCTGTCGAAGCCCTCGATGCTGTTCATCACCATCAACAACGCAACGAAGTCCTCGGCGTTGTCATCTGCACGGAGGAGTTGCAAGAAGACACTGTTGTCGCCGTGAGACGAAGCACCGCCGTCGAGTTAGGGTATCCGCCTTTGCCGCTGCTGAAACGTCGCTAGTCACCTTCGACGATAAGAGAAGACCGTCGTAGTCGGAGACCCTGTATGAGGAGCCATCGGAGATCGCTCGTATCAAAGCCCACTGAAGCTGCCGTCGTCTTTCCCTAAAGAGTCCGCCACTGCCGCCGTGAGCTGATCGCTCGGAGCTTCACCGATCGCCGCTGCTCTCGCTGAAGACCATCGCTGCTTCCCTGAGAAGAAGACGCCATCATCTCCAAGAATTTGCCACCGTATGAGCTGCTCACCACAGAGATCCAGAACACGGAGAACGCTGCTGGAGCTCGAGTTGGAGTCGTCGGCGTCTAAGTGAAGCCACCGTTGAAGATGAAGACGATGACGTCTTACGTCGTCGTTGCTGCATGAATTAAAAAGGAGTGGACGGCTGAGATCGTAAGGCAGATCGATTTGACGACGGAGATTGATTATCAGAGCGAAATCAAAACGAAGCGGAAATGAATTTTGAAGCTGACGTGTCCTTGAGTTGTTATCAGGAGTTGCTCTACGCACAAGTCACTTAATCTTAAGATCTGATTTGAGTTGCTTTGCACACCGACCGCAAATCTAAAGTGGATGCTGAGCGCACAGACGGCTCTATTTGGGATTTGTACTGGGATTGCCTTACACACAGACCAGTGTGTATTTTGACATCCAGGAGTCAGATTGAGACACCGTTTGCGTCAGATTGGAGCTGACAACGTGCTGATTGACAGAGACGCTCACACAGACACAAACTGAGCATTTCTAAACCCTAAACTCCTTTATTTGTGTATTAGTGTAACGTTCTCTATAGGGGAAACTTTACCTATATTTTGTGACTATTTTGGGACTTATCTAGTTGGGACTAGACAAGTGGGACCCAGCTAGTTTGGGACTAGCTGGTAGAAAGCTTGACTAGGATTGATAGTGAGAGGAAACACTGTGTGTGGGGTACTGAGAGCCTGGCGAGTGTAGAGACGTAGAGGGTGCTCTGAGCGTGCTCTAACTTGTGGCTTTGTACCTATTGCGCTATTCAATACTAGTTCTGCTTTGGGGGCTGGAGTAGGTCGTTGGGACGACCGAACCAGGGTAAATCTGCTGTGTACTCTGTGTCTGCTTTTTATTTACCCTGTTGCTGCTTTAACTGCGTGTGATTTCTCGTGGGTTGCACGAGAATTTTTTATTAGCCTATTCACCCCCCTCTAGGCTAGGATCCAAGATCCAACAATGCTGAGACAAGATACTTGGGTAAATTTCATGTATGAGTTAATTCTAGACTTTTGGCTAATGATAGTATTTCTATTGTTCTAAAGTTCACAAATGCGCGACCAGCATGGGCCACCACTAAAACCTGTCACGTCATGCTTCCCAAAACAACGGAAGCGAGAACGAGACTAAGGTTCGCATGAACTGGAGCAGTGAAGCTCGAGTTCATTAAGCGTCTGTAGTAAAATCACGCAGAATTCTTGCATGCATTTCAGAACAATAAAAATAACATTCATATAATTAAAAGGCCACATGCAGAAATGTTCGTACAAGAAATAAAACGACAAGGCCTCGACATGGCCCGAAAGGGAACTACAACAAAGTATTTCTCCTACTACATTGTATTAAAACAAATTAAAAGAAAATAGTAACAACACCGACTTTAGTCCTCCACAGGGAGAAACTCAGTGTCTACAGCAACTACTGGCTCACTAAGTCAAGCATCTCAAACAAGTCCTTCTGGTCCAGGTGCTCTATCTCAATACCTGACATACAAACACCCAAGAGAAAAGGAGTTGTACGTCAGGCAGAGTCTACAAGTGAAAGGTAAGAACGACTCTACTGCAAGGTGCATGGAAATTACAGATATTTAAATGATCTTTACATGAAAAGTTATAAGATGCAACAGCATGACAATTTATATAAGCATGTCAGGAAAGTAAAGACATTGCAAGAAAAGTAAACGTGGCATGGCAATGGCCGTAGCGTGTGCTCCTAGCTACAGGACAAGACAAGTGTGTAACACGAAGGGTTCATACCATACGGTTAGAGGGCGGACAGCACCCTTTCAACCGTGCGACCGATCAACCCTACCCCAACCAAAGTGCACAAGACAAGTCTGGACAAAGGATCACTCTCTCTATCTTGGAGAGTGCCTTATTCGCTGCTAGCTGATCTGGACAAAGGATCACTCACTCTTCTAGGTGAGTGCCTTATTTCCCGTTGGGTTGTGTATCAATTCCTCCATATACTAGAACACGAGCCAGACTAGTCATACATGACCCTACTGGAACACAAGCCAGACTAGTTATATATGACTGATGGGAGTAGCCAAATCAATGCACAAGTTCAAGATTGACAAGATGTTCTATTTATGTCCACACACACACAGATAATTATTAACATGGCAGTTATAGTAAGTTGTGCCAAGACTTTGTCGTCAAGTCTAGGCTGTCGTGAGTGTGTCCTAGACGCTATCATTTCACGTCTAGGTCTCATGTCTACATTTTTAAGCTAGGAAAGTAATGGCCTAAAACATGGCCGTAACAACGCAAGTGAGTACACTTTCCTGAAGTGGCGAGAAGTACGTCTGTGGGGGTTGTCTCGTCACGGGCAGTGCGTCGGTTATGGTTCGCTGTAATAAATTAAAGGGGACGATGTCAGGACCGGTTTTTAGAGGACCTATTATGGTATGTCTCTAGATTGAGCGTGGCTATTCTAACAGTACCAAATCATATCATTCATATGTTCAAATCTATTCTACAGTTCTCTACGTCGATTATACCCTATGTGCACAGTCAAGATGTCCAATCGACGGCTTAGATTATCACATCAGTTTAAAGGTGCGTAAAAGTAAATTTAATGATTAGTTGTCGATTTTTAATTAGGTTTCAATGGCGTAACATGTGGGTTGCTACGAGTAAGGGTCACCAACCTAGTTCGATAGTCACGTGCAAGTCTGATGTCAGATTCTGAAAGCGGCAACGGATCGCATCGCTTTCGCTCCGGTTCCTCGACTGCGGGTAGCACAGTGAAGAATGTGATCGTCGGGGTCGCCTCGACTAGGGGTGGAACAACAAGGAGGGTCGTTGGGGTTGCTAAAAGATGGTCTGGATGGCGGCAGCAAAATCAGCGACGCCGGCAGCTTACGACTAGGGCAGCGGCAGCAACTGTTGGTAGCAAGGGCTTGCGACTAGGGTAGCGGCAACAACATCAGTAAGGCAGCGATTGCAGCTTGTGACAGTGAGGGGACATCAGCAAAGCAGCGAGGGGGAAGGGAATAGTGGCAGTCGGTGATGGAGCTACCGTTGGGGGATGCCTTAGATGGAAGCAGTGGTCGAGAGGGGTGCTATCGAGAAGGGACGGCCGTCAGCATCGGGTCTGGGTTCAGGTGGCCACCGGCATGGAGAAACGAAGGGGAGAGGACTGCCTGCCATCGGGGTGGCCGGGAGTGAGCAGGGACTACCGGCGATGGGGGCAGTCTGGCGGGGTTGCGGCGTGCGGCTCAGGTGGCGTCGGCAGGGGTGGCCGCGGGTTTGAGTTGGAGAGATGGGCGCAAGTCGATGAGGGGTTTAGTGTGGTGTTTTACGACGGTCGTGGGGGGTTCGAGATGGGTGCTGTCGACCTAGGTTGGAGAGGAGAAGTTGAAGGAAAGGGGAGGGTCCCGTGAAACCTAGGGGAAATAGGGTAGTTGCAAAGTGAACTGGGGTTGCTTAGGGTTTCTTAGAGTAGGGTTTTAAGAAAATGTGTGCGGCTGAAAACATAGCCCTAGGTTGATATATAAAAGGTAGGAGAGAGAAAACGTGTGAGGGGGTGAGGCAACGTGGGATAGGGGTACGGTTAGGGGTTTGAAAAAGTCTTAATAGGTTTCAGTTTAGATTTCTTAGGATTCGGTTCTAAATGAGAATATTAGATATCCTTTTAGTTAATTAAGTTAGGATTTTAGAGTAATTAATAATTAAAAGCATGTTTCAAAGCCCAGTTCGTTTGCGTTTTAAAAACTTTGTATTAACATTATTTAGAACGAAGAATTTGTAATTCGAAATTTTTTTTAAAATGTTTTATTAATTAATAATGATGTTATTTCGGATTGGTCCCTCGACATCCCAAAAATTAAAAGAAGATACCGGGGTGATCGCACCTTCGAGAGGATCGTGAAAACGGGGTTCAGTCACGTGCTAGGCATACCAAAATAATAATAAAAATAAAGTACAAAAAATACACATACAGAGCAAAAATACGTACAAAATACGCACGGTCGAAATGCGACCGTTACAGATTGATCAAAGGGGATGCATCTCGAGGTAGTCACCTCAAGCATTTGGAGGAAGAATTATGTAAGTGGAAGCGAGACAAGTTTGTCAGAGTACCTAGCGCTTATTACCTCTGGAATCTGTCCTTTGTTCTGATTATCTCCTATGTATTTATTGACTGGAGTGGCTCTTCAGTGATGTTGGTGGAATAATGGTCACCAATTATGGTGGAACGATCCTCCCTCATCGATGGGAGTAACTGCCATCCACACCCCCTCCATTTATGAGCCTATTATGTTGGATCCTGTCAAAACAGAGTTAGGATCGATAAATGAAGTTGAGACTTACGCTTGCGTATGCGGCACGGTAGTCACGGAACTTCGCCTTCGGATTCGCCACGATGGATCGAGTCTTCTCACGAACGGAGTAAGGCTACTAAATCCACAATCTAAATCTCTACTTTTAGATAAAGAACTTGGATAAAGAGAGAGGAAGGATTTCGACAGCGCTTCGCTAGAATGAAATGCAAGGCAAGAATGCCATGCAAAAGTGTAAGGAAATGGCTAACCCTTGGGTCTTATTTATAGCCCCCAAGGTAGTTATTTTAGGAGTAATTGTTCCTTTGGAACAATTTAACTAAGGTGTACCATCATACATGGCACATTATAAGCTTAAGTTGTACCATATGCATGGTACAACATAAGCTTAAGATATTACCCCTTTATTAGCCATATGTCGCATGCACTTATGCACATATAATGCGACTTTCCCATTAATCTAGAGATCCTCTCCGCAAGGGAACAGATTCCCTTTGCACACGACTTCGTGTACGTGACGTTCGAGGTCTGTATTCCCTCGTACATCCCCCACAAGGGTGTACAAACGTCTTCCATATCCAACATCTCCCACTCACACTTGAGGGGATTGTAAGAGAACGTCTTTCTATTAGTTCTTTCATCTATCATACCGAGAAATAGACCGTGCGACCGTCATGCGCGTAGAGTCTGTTGTTGTGCACTTGTTAGAGATACACAACGACCTCGAAGGTGCAAAGTTGAGTAGTTCAACGCATGCTTTACCCTAGATTATTTCTTCACATTTCTTATACTTTATATTCAACAATTGAATCCCATCTGGATTACAATTGGCTGGCCAGCTTTGAATCATTAAAGTCCAAATGCGAATATGAAATCAATCTTCCTCTTCTTGCGAACCTTTTGATCTTGACTTGATTCGCTTTTCTAACGTGCCCCGCCGAGCCGAATTATCATAGCCCATTAGCAACACGCTAAGATAGCGATCATCTCGTCAAATCTAAAGGAACCAATTGGAGTCCTTGAGGGTAAGAATTAAGACCCATATGGCCTTTGAGTCTCACATAATAGCAAACTCTATTGCTACTAACTCAGTGGTCGAAATGCATACGTGGTATGAACACGTATTACAACATCACTCCTTTCCCAGGGAGAGTATGTCTTAATGATGTTGTATGGATGAAAGATCAGACACCACAGTGCCTATCTTTTGAGTCCCCTTACTACCCATGAAATATTCCCGGACTCTCATCCTGCATAAGACAGATAGGATTTAAAAAATCCTATGAGATCTCTTTTAAATATCCTTGTGATACAGATCTCAGATCTTTTGTAAGCATCCATATGATGCAGATCTTTCATTCGACTATCTTGTTTAAGTCACGACTCTAAATCATTTGTCTAATGATTTTGACTTTAAACTAGTCTCATCTCTATCTTATCCATCTGATAAGATAAGGCGGTTGCTCATGTGAGAGAGCCAACCTTAATCTGTCCGACATACACACAATAAAATAGCTGAGACTTAAACACAAATGTATAAAATCATTTGTAAGAAACTTGTATGCAATATATAAAAGAACTTCTTCCTTTTATTAAACTTTGATCTTCTATAGACATGGGAAATATTACATCATACAGCTCAGCACCTACGCATTCCCATAGATGATAAGTGTTTGTAGAACACATCTCTGGGGATCGCCTTAGTAAGGGGATCCGCTATCATCTCATGCGTGGATATGTATCCTATGTCTACTTCCTTCCGTTTGTCATAGTCCTTCGCAAACTTGAATCGAATATCAATGTGTTTGGTCTTACAATGAAATTTAGGATCTTTGACATAGGCAATCGAGGCTTGACTATCACTGTATATAGGAACAGTGCTCGAGTCAATGACATTCGTCAGCCTGTCTAAGAATTTCCTAAGCCAAACAGCTTCTTGGACCGCCATGCTGAATGCTACGAATTCGGCTTCCATGGTTGATAGGGCGATGCAGGTTTGCTTCTTGCTGCTCCAGGACATTGCACCATTCCTGAGCAAGAAAACAAAGCCTGAGGTAGATCTTCGCTCGTCGAGATCACCTGTCCAATCAGCATCGGTATAGCCTTCGAGTCTCAAGGTATTGCCTTGATAGCACAACGCATAGTCCGCAGTCCCTTTGAGGTACCTTAATATCCTCTTCACCGCTTTCCAGTGTGCCTGTCCTGGGTTGGATTGGTAACGGCTTACCATACCAACAGCATAGCAAATGTCCGGTCTGGTACACATCATGGCGTACATCAGACTCCCGACAGCACTGGAGTATGGAACCTTTTCCGTAGCTTTCTTTTCTTTTGGATCTTTGGGACACATCTCCAAACATAGACCCTCGCCTTTGCTTATTGGAGTATCAATTGGCTTGCAGTCCTGCATATTAAACCGTTCTAAAACTTTCTTTATATATGTCTCTTGAGAGAGAGAAAGAAGTTTCTTGGAACGATTCCTTGAGATCTTAACCCCAAGGATATATGCAGCTTCACCCATGTCTTTCATTTCAAAGACGGATGAAAGCCAAGCTTTGATATCCATGATAAGACGCTTATCATTTCCGGCTATAAGTATGTCATCTACATAAAGAGACATAATTACATACTTGTTCTTAATCCTCTTAATGTATACGCAGTTGTCTTCGTCGAGCATGGAGAAACCATACGACAAAACGACTTCTTGAAAGCGCATATACCACTGCCTTGAGGATTGTTTAAGACCATATATGGATTTACGAAGTTTACAAACCTTATGTTTGTTTTCTTCTTGTACGAACCCGTTTGGTTGTTCCATGTAGATCTCCTCATCTAGTTCTCCGTTAAGAAAAGCAGTCTTTACATCCATCTGATGTAACTCGAGGTCCAAACAAGCCACCATTGCCAGAATTAAGCGAATGGAGGTAAAACGCACGACATGAGAGAAAGTCTCTTCGTAGTCTATTCCTTCCTGTTGCGTGAAACCTTTCGCAACAAGGCGAGCTTTATATTTCTCGATGGAGCCATCAGCCTTATGCTTGATTTTGAGAACCCACTTGTTCCCAATGGCTCTACGTCCCTTAGGTAAATCAACCAAGTCCCAGACTTGGTTTGATTTCATGGATTGAAGTTCTTCTTCCATCGCCGCTATCCATTTATCTTTAGCAGGGCATGTGACGGCCTGTTTGAAATTTACAGGTTCGTCATCATCTTGTAGTAATGTCATGAATGTTTGAGGAAATTCATCCTCAAATCTCAGAGGTGTTAGCCTCGTTCGATTACTACGTCTTGCTTGAGTTTGATCACTCCCACTTGGAATGACATCACTCCCACTTGGAATAACATCACTCCCACTCGGAATAGGATTGGTATCGTTCGTATCATCCATTGGTGAAGTTTGAAACGTATTTTCTTCTTCACCAAGGATTCTCCCACTCGAACGTTCCGATCCTTCTTGATCCCAAGTCTCAAACAAGGATAAGTCTTGACTTATCTCACACTGTCTTGGAAACTCGTTTTCCAAGAAGACAACATTCCTCGATTCGAATTCTATTAGACCCCCATTGTCCTCTTGACCGACGAAAACATATCCTTTGGAGTTTTCAGCGTATCGGATGAAGATACACTTCCTCCCACATGGCCCAAGTTTGCCATATTTGTGAGAGGATAAATGTGCGTAAGAGGCACAACCCCAAGGTTTTAGAATGCTTAAGTCTGGAGTTCTATTGTTCCACAACTCATAAGGAGTAGAACTTACCGACTTCGAGGGTACACGGTTTAAGATGAATGCTGCCGTCAATAATGCATCACCCCAAAAGGTGATGGGCAAATTTGCCTGAGACATCATTGATCGGACCATTTCCATCAATGTCCTATTTCTTCTTTCCGCAACACCGTTTTGTTGCGGAGTATAAGGCATAGTTATTTGATGAACTATGCCTTTTTCATCACAGAGTTCCTTAAAACTCGTTGATTGATATTCTCCACCCCGATTGGTTCGCAAGACCTTTATCTTGCGATCTATGTAACGGCCGCTTTCCGACCGTTCGTATTTCCTGCGTGCACGTGCTTTATCGTGCACGTATTCTATTTGGCTATTTCTGAGCTCCGGCATGAGCGATGCGATATGCCGTTGCGATCATTTGGGAGTGTAGAATTTTATAGTAATATTTGGGAACGTCTTTTCACGGCTCGTTTTCTCGCAAAACGATTTTGAAAGATAGGGGCGTTTTGGTCTTTTGGCACCAATACGCGGTTCCTGATTTTACGATAATTTTTAGTAGGTGTAACACGCAATCGGACACTGTAGCCCCGTACTTCTCGTCTCCACGATCGTCCCGGTATTTTCGGATTATTTTTCCGATGCCCGTAGTGGAAGATATCCCCTAATCAATTTCAACCGTTGATTAGCCACTAATCTTTTGAATTTCAAATTTAAAATCAAATCCTAATCAAATCTTTGGAGAATCCCTACGTATCATGCATGTGGGATTTCTTCCACTACCCACACCCAAAACTACACCCCCTCCTCTCACATACTCTCTCTCCTAGTCACCTAAATACACTCTTTTTAACACCCATATATCAAGTTTTTCTTCCCTTTTAACAAACCCAAACCACAACCCTAGGAGGCCACGCATGAACCCATTTGCAGCCGCCTTGCTCCTCCTCCGGCCACCACGGCAGCCCCCCAAGCTCCCCAACTCCGGCCACCACCTTCTCCTCCTCCTTCTCCTCCATCTCCACCTCTCCAAGACATCAAAAACTCCATGAAAACCACACAAAACACAGCCCAGGCCAGAACTGCGCCCCGCCGGAAAACATCGCCGGCCGGCCACCTCCGGCCACCCCCTCCGGCGACCACCACCCCCGATCAACTCCTCTCTGACCCCCCAAGCATCTCCACCTCCCCTTACCCTCTTCCCTCATCTCTATCTCCCTCAAAACGCTTTCAAACACAACCCAAACGACAGTTTTACAGATCTGCGCCACCGCCGGAAAAACTCACGCCCACCGGCCATCCGGCCACCTACGACGACCACCCTACCGCCGTTGGATTCCTATCGAAACCATCTACCAACTGCAATTTTCCTCACGCTCATAGCCCACTTGTAGCTCCCGGAATCCTCGTCGGAACACGTCGCATCCGCTGTTTTTCACAGATCTGGAAGCTGAACTTCGCCGTCCGCGCACGGCCACCTCCGACCACCCCCGGCGACAACTCCACTGCCGTTGGCTTCGTTTTGAAGTCCTTTACCCACTGTAGCTTTCCGTTCCCGTTGTTCGTCTCCGAAATTTCACTGAGACACGCGACAACGGATGTGGCGCGAATCTGTCCTCCCCGGCTTCTCACGGCCGCCCACCGCCGTGCGCTCACGCCGTCGGCCATCCACCGGGCCGAGCATCTTCCTTTGGTCCCACTTAATCTACCAACAGCCCCCTTGGACTCTCGGAGTTCACGTGCTTTGCCGCACGCATGTACTTTTAGCCGACGTCGCCGTTATCGTGAAGAACCGTTGCGCTACTCGCAACGGGAAGGAGATCGCTGATTAGCTCGCTGATTTCACGTCATCATCCCGCTGTCTAGAGGTACCTCGCTGTGCTACCCGCGGCCGAGGAGTTCCAGACAACGCCGACGTTGCGCCGTTCAGACCCGACTTCCGCTTGTTGGACGACATTACGAGGTTAGTTTCCCCTAACTCATAGCACAACCCACACCATAGCAGAACTGAAAACCTAACTAAAATCGGCAACTTAACTCATTAAATTTATTTTCTGCTCCCTCAAAACGATGTGGAACTGTAGATCGACGAATGGACTTTTTGACTGTGCACATAGGATAGAATCGTCGAATAGGGTTGAACATCTAAAAGTGACTTTTGACGAATAGGATAGTCCCGACAACCTAGAAACGAAACCTAATAGGATTTGATGAATTTGAGACCTGACATCGTCGCCGTGGCGATATTTCAGACGGACTTCCGCGGACGGGACGCTTCGAGAGGACGACACACTCGCCATCGCAGGCAAGTGTACCCACTTGCGTTTTTGACCGTGCTTTGGTCTTAGGTTGCTAGAACTGTTAGACTGTGAATGTATAGAACCGGACGTGAAATGATAGCGTCCGGGACAACTCCTGACGGCTCAGACTTGACGACGAAGTCTGAGCCCGACAACAACTTTTGATATTGTAGGGCTATCATGTGTGTGCGTGTGTGTGGACACCCTAGAATAACCCTTCCTGTCTTGTCACGTCCCGTCCCGTCTTGCACAGCCCGCTGGGCAATAGGGCACCCTTCGGGTGATCCCTTGTACAGATTCACAGCCTGCGGGCAATAGGGCACTCTCCAAGCTAGAGAGAGTGATCCCTTGTACTGATTCACAGCCTACGGGAAGCTCGGCACCCACCTAGCAGAGTGAGTGTCCCAGCAGACCGAGAGGATAGAGACTCTCACCTAGCAGAGTGAGTGGTCCTATACAGTTGTACGGTTTCACCTACGAGACGTTCGTCGCTCACCTAGCAGAGTGAGCGATACGCTACCGACCGTGGGGATAGAGGCACTCACCTAGCAGAGTGAGTGGCCCTATATTGTCTTGTCCTGAGTTCTGGGGTTTGGGGTAGGGTTGAGCGTGCGCACGGCAAGAGGGTCTGATCCCCCTCGAACCGTAAGGCGTGAACCCTTCATGTCACAATTGTCCTGTCTTGTCTTGTCTTGCCACGTTTCGTCTTGTTCCGTCCTGTTTATCCTGTCTTGACTTGACACCTGTAGGCTAGTCCCGTAGTTGGTAGCATACGCTACGACTACTACTTGTCCCGTTTTACTTTCCTGCTACGTTACTTCCTTTCGTGTTATTCTGTCATAACCACAGCATGCTAATCAACCAGTAAACTGTTGTGTAAAAGAACCTCAGCATGCTAATCAACCAGTAAACAGTTGTTTAAAGTTTGGTGCACTTGCAGTAAAGTCTAACCCTCCTTGTAGACTTTACCTGACGTACAGTTCCTTTCTCTTGGGTGATGTACGTCAGGTGTTCAGCCAGAGATCGTGGATGAGGCAGACTCACTGGAGCACGAGGAGCCGAGGACACCGACCCAGAGTACGTGCCTGACGAGGACCAGACCTTGAGGCCTTTTTAGTCGACACTTTCAGAGGTTACTCCTTTTAGGTTGCTTTTAAATCTTTTGTTGCCATGTTTAGGCTTCTTGTTAGACTTTGTACTCGTTGGATATTATAGCTCTAATTTAATGAATGCAACTTCCTTTCTGTACTTCCTATTGTTTCGAACTTTATTAATGCAAGAACCTGAAAAACTTTTAAAATGGTACCCCTACAGACGCTTATTGGGTCAGAGCTTCTCAGCTCTGGCCTAAGCGGGCCTTTGTCACGCTTCGCCTCCGTCGTTTTGGGAAGCGGGGCGTGACAGGTTTTAGTGGTGGCCCATGCAGGTCCCCCAAAAGTTCGGAGCAATAAGAGTACCGCATTCATTTAATATCCATGTACAAGTCTAAATTAGGTTTTTTTTCCAGTGGTAGGAAGAATTAGATAGACACCCAGGTTTGATAGTCTGGCTCCTTGGTTAAGATTTAGTCATCCTCGTCCTAGAATACCTTAGTAGCCACTTGACTCTGACCGTGTTAAATTTCCAGAGCCCTTCTTTTAGTCGTTCGCTCGGGTCCATCGACTTCGGGCCCAGCAGAACTAACCTGGAATCTCTTAGGAACCTTATCTTTAGATCCCGATTATAGACTAGCTCATTAGGAAGTCTTAGAGCTGAGTTATCCTAATCTTTAGACAACCTGATAATTAGAATCCCTGACTTCTAGCGTCTCCCTGATCATTACCCTTTTCGTGATATCGACCGTAGAGTTCCATCGTAGCTTCGTGAATCGTATCCTAAGAGTATCCATCATGCGATCTTTTCCTTTCTTCCAATTCAAGTAATCGTTCCTGACGAGTGTCGTTGATCCTTCGAGTCTTTTCCCTTGCCAAGTCTGCTGCCTCTAAAAGTATTTTTGAAATTCCTATTAAGTTTTTCGCTCAGCTTAACTTCTTTGAAAACCCCTATGTTATATATTTCAAAATTCTTGTTTTTCGGTTGAGTTAAAATTCTTTCACTAACCTTGAAACCTCCCTGGTTGTAAAATTATTTTACTATCTTGTACCTATTTTCAAATCGGCATCTTTCGTGTTTCAGTTTTTTTTAAACCTTGTTATCAAATTCTATAATCCAATATATATATATATATATATATATATATATATATATATATATATATATATATATATATATATATATTACTTTTCCAAACTACAAAATTTTTATTGCTAATCACTTACCGCACGTACTTTTAAAATATTTTCTAAACAAGAGGGAACTCCAATTATTATTTAATTATTATTGTTATATCAGTTCTATGTTCTTCGTGACCACATTTCAAAATCTTTGTGTAAACTTATTTTCATTTGCAAAATAATCACTTCTCACCCTACCTTTCTTTCCTTCGTCTCACTCTTTCCCAGAATTGTAATTTACTACATCTGCCCACTTTTCTACGTATTTTTTTAATAAGTATAAAAGTATATGATATCATATTTTACACGTAATTCTTCTTCCATCTATTTAATTATTTTGAGAAATATTTTTGTTCCATCCAACCAACTATCTCCTTATCCCGTCTTATTTGAACTCTTTCCTTCCGATTCTTTTCGTTACACTCCTGGCTTCTGTTTTTCCTTAGGTTGTGTAGACATTAGTCCTTGTAGTTGTCTATGTTATCTCCGGTTTAGGAGAAGGCCCTTTTGGTAGGTGATGTCGTTGTGGTGCATGAGTATAGGTAGAGTGCGTAGACCTGTATGAGTGTGTGTTATTTAGGATCCCGATGATTGCCTTTTGTGTCTTGAATTTGACTAGCTATTATTGTGAGATTGTTATTGAGCGATTCGGAAATTTCAACAGCTCGCCGGCCGGCCACCTCACGCTCATAGCCCACTTGTAGCTCCCGGAATCCTCGTCGGAACACGTCGCATCCGCTGTTTTTCACAGATCTGGAAGCTGAACTTCGCCGTCCGCGCACGGCCACCTCCGACCACCCCCGGCGACAACTCCACTGCCGTTGGCTTCGTTTTGAAGTCCTTTACCCACTGTAGCTTTCCGTTCCCGTTGTTCGTCTCCGAAATTTCACTGAGACACGCGACAACGGATGTGGCGCGAATCTGTCCTCCCCGGCTTCTCACGGCCGCCCACCGCCGTGCGCTCACGCCGTCGGCCATCCACCGGGCCGAGCATCTTCCTTTGGTCCCACTTAATCTACCAACAGCCCCCTTGGACTCTCGGAGTTCACGTGCTTTGCCGCACGCATGCGGACGGGACGCTTCGCGAACCGTAAGGCGTGAACCCTTCATGTCACAATTGTCCTGTCTTGTCTTGTCTTGCCACGTTTCGTCTTGTTCCGTCCTGTTTATCCTGTCTTGACTTGACACCTGTAGGCTAGTCCCGTAGTTGGTAGCATACGCTACGACTACTACTTGTCCCGTTTTACTTTCCTGCTACGTTACTTCCTTTCGTGTTATTCTGTCATAACCACAGCATGCTAATCAACCAGTAAACTGTTGTGTAAAAGAACCTCAGCATGCTAATCAACCAGTAAACAGTTGTTTAAAGTTTGGTGCACTTGCAGTAAAGTCTAACCCTCCTTGTAGACTTTACCTGACGTACAGTTCCTTTCTCTTGGGTGATGTACGTCAGGTGTTCAGCCAGAGATCGTGGATGAGGCAGACTCACTAGAGCACGAGGAGCCGAGGACGCCGACCCAGAGTACGTGCCTGACGAGGACCAGACCTTGAGGCCTTTTTAGTCGACACTTTCAGAGGTTACTCCTTTTAGGTTGCTTTTAAATCTTTTGTTGCCATGTTTAGGCTTCTTGTTAGACTTTGTACTCGTTGGATATTATAGCTCTAATTTAATGAATGCAACTTCCTTTCTGTACTTCCTATTGTTTCGAACTTTATTAATGCAAGAACCTGAAAAACTTTTAAAATGGTACCCCTACAGACGCTTATTGGGTCAGAGCTTCTCAGCTCTGGCCTAAGCGGGCCTTTGTCACGCTTCGCCTCCGTCGTTTTGGGAAGCGGGGCGTGACAATCTAGTTGATTTTCCACTAAACTCATATAGCTTTTGAAGCAAGATAAAGCTTCATGTTTGTGGGAAATCAAATAAATGTGACCGAAACGGGTGAAGTCATCAATGAAGGTGATGAAATAGGACTTCCCGCGTCTTGTCTTAACATTCATTGGACCGCAAATGTCCGAATGGATAAGCTGTAATGGAACTTCGGCCCTTGTGCCAGTTCCAAACGGCTTGAGACAAGTTTTCCCTACAAAACAATGTTCGCAAGTTGACATTTCAACTTTTGAAACATTAGATACAAGCCACTTTTGGCAAGTCTATCCATTCTAGTTGGTCCAATGTGACCAAGTCTTGCATGCCAACAAATGATCTCAGATTCAGAATTAGAAGCATTTGTCAAATGGAAACTTTTCATTAATAGAAGAAGAATCATCATACATAGTGTTCAAAACAATCAATCCATTACAAACATTACCCGACCCAATTAAAGAACTATTACAAACAAGGTCAACCTTTTGTTCATAGAACCTCCATTCATAACCTAAAGACATTAACATGACCACAGATACGATATTCCTTCGAATATCTGGAGCAAAGAGGACGTCGTGCAATAATAGAGTCCGGCCGTTGTCGAGAACTAGCTTGCATGTTCCGACGCCTTTGACTTCAACACGAGTGTTGTTGCCGACGTATATCCACTTTGTTCCTTGAGTTATCCTTCGATACTCTACGAAGAACCTTCTGTCCTTCGCTACGTGGTCCGTGGCCCCTGAATCAATCAACCAAAAATAGTTAGATTCAGCAAGAAACATGGAACTAGAAACACATATGTAACTAGCCCTACAAGTTACCTTATCACTTCCATCCGTACACGTACGGGCGAAGTGACCGTACTTGTTGCACTTAAAGCACATGATCTTCTTCAAGTTTTTCTTCTTTGAGTGCACATTCTTTTGCCACTTTTTGTTCTTAGTCTTCTTTGAGGTTTCCGGTTCTTGCTTTCGTTCGTTCACAAACCTTAAGCGTTTATCCTTCCGTTTCTTTCCTCCATGTGAGGAACTAGCGGCCATGTGCACCTCGGCACTAGGTTTTGCGGCTTGAATCCGCTCTTCCTCGAGTTCGAGGTGTTTGGATACATCGCTTAAAGTTTTAATGCACTCATTATGAGTGAGGTGCATTTTCATGTTATCCCAGCTATCTGGGAGTGAACGAATGACTGCTTGGATCTGCTATTCGTCAGACAGCGTAAGACCCGCATCCTTCAATTCAGCTATGAGATTCGCCATGTGGCGAAGATGCTTTTACATAGATTGATCTCGTCGCATTTTGTACGAGTCAAATTGAATATTTAAGGAGCGGAGTTTGGTTACCGAAGTTCCACCAAACTTTATTTCTAGCCCAGACCATATGTCTTTGGCTAGGTCGAATTCCCGAAATAGACGCATTATGTCATTGTCCATTGCGGACAGTAACGTAATACGTGCTATTTTGTTCTTTCGAGTCCAAGTCTCATAAGCTTCTCGGTCCCTCTTGTGTTGGGCCGTATTGCCCAACTCAGGTTCTTCCATTATGTTTTGGAGTGTTTCAAGCACATCTTGCTCCTCCAAAACATATTGGATTTTTATTGACCATAGTTTATAATTGTCGCCGTTGAGCTTCTCACCTTTGTTAAGCTCGGCGACAATGTTCTTAGAAGCGGTAGACATATTTGAATCAAAAAACTGCAAAGAAAATGAAAAACACGATCAAAATTCTATGCATAAAGTTTCGATTCTTTAAACACTTGATAAGTTCCTTGGATAAGCTGAAATGTTACTCTAGAATCGAGAAGTTCACTACGTTCCCAACTACCATCTAGAAGTAACTTTCAAATTATCCCTCTTACTTGTCTCATGTAAAAAGAAATCAGAAATAATACCCGTATGGTACCAGCAGCGGAAAAATACTTTTGAAAAACATATCTTTCAAAATGAAATAGGTGAGAGTTTGCGCAAAGAATTTTAGCGCAACAATTGCCAAGCCACGAGACCTGTTCTACACACCCATGGGTTAGATAACCATGGCCGGATCGTGGTAGGACTTAGAATTCTAAATTGCGCTATCCCGATTAAGGACGGGACATAACCTATTTGAAAACACCTTTTTCAAAAATTTGAAATGCATTGGCTAATCTCCGTAGAGTAGAGCACAATGTCATAAGTACATTGGCTAATCTCCGTAGAGTAGAGCACAATGACATGGCTAATCTCGCATGAAGTAGAGCACTATGGCTAATCTTCAAGGAGTAGAGCCCAAAAAAATTTTTATAAAACAAGAGTAGACGACTGTCGTTAGCCCCGTATGGACTAGTCGGCACATTCGTGTTTGACCAAGGCCTTTTGTCACCCCGTATGGGTTAGTCGGCAAGTTCGTGATCGACCAAGACCTTCTGCCGGATTGGTCGACCAAAACACCCAAATTGGTCGACCAAAAAATTTGGTCTGAAACTTCTCCCGGCCAGGGCCTCTGCCCTGGCCGAGGCTGGCCAAGGGCCGGCCAGGGCCTCTGCCCTGGCCGAGGCCGGCCAGGGCCGGCCACTGCCAGGGCCGGCCATGGCCAGCCCCTGGCCTTGGCCGAGGCCGGCCACTGCCGGCCTGGCCTTGGCCGGCCATGGCCAAGGCCATTTTGGCATTGGCCGGCCATGGCCCATATGGCCATGGCCGGCCACCCCCTTTGAATGGGGTTACCGCACACCCCGTCGGAGGGGTGGCCGTGGTGGTTATTGGCCGTAGCCAACCCCCTCCGCATGGGGAGGGGGGTGCATGGCCTTCATAGCCCATTTGGCCATGGTGCACATGCACTAAAATTCATCTTCCCCGATGGGAATAACCACCATCTTCTTCTCCGGTGAAGCACCCGTTCGTCGATGAAGCACCCGTTCGTCGAGAAAGTAGTTATTTTCTAATGGCCGTGTGCCAAAAATGAAAAATAACATACTACGTGAACGGTCGGTTCTTCCCGTCACGGAGAGTTCCTGCCATATCCGTAATGACAGAAGACCCTAACGTGAAAAGAACAACCGCTGCGTTCTCTCCGTCACGAAGCGTTCCTACCATATCCGTAATGGTAGGATACCCATTTGTGAAAAAGACAACGCCTCGTTCATCGGTTCGACGTGGCGGTGGTTTTGACCGGGGCGAACCCGTATGGCTCCGATACCAATGTTGGATCCTGTCAAAACAGAGTTAGGATCGATAAATGAAGTTGAGATTTACGCTTGCGTATGCGGCACGGTAGTCACGGAACTTTGCCTTCGGATTCGCCATGACGGATCGAGTCTTCTCACGAACGGAGTAAGGCTACTAAATCCACAATCTAAATCTCTACTTTTAGATAAAGAACTTGGATAAAGAGAGAGGAAGGATTTCGACAGAGCTTCGCTAGAATGAAATGCAAGGCAAGAATGCCATGCAAAAGTGCAAGGAAATGGCTAACCCTTGGGTCTTATTTATAGCCCCCAAGGTAGTTATTTTAGGAGTAATTGTTCCTTTGGAACAATTTAACTAAGGTGTACCATCATACATGGCACATTATAAGCTTAAGTTGTACCATATGCATGGTACAACATAAGCTTAAGATATTACCCCTTTATTAGCCATATGTCGCATGCACTTATGCACATATAATGCGACTTTCCCATTAATCTAGATATCCTCTCCGCAAGGGAACAGATTCCCTTTGCACACGACTTCGTGTACGCGACGTTCGAGGTCCTTATTCCCTCGTACATCCCCCACAAGGGTGTACAAACGTCTTCCATATCCAACATATTATCAACCGCATCCTTAAGCCACGGAAGCTCAACAGGCAGATGGAACGTGGGCTTTGACTAGGCAAACATTCAGCATCCATCGTGGGCCTCGTGGGCCTCGTGGGCTCTTCGGTGATAATATTTTCCCTCCTCGAGTGCCGGCCCAAGGATTTAACAGGAATACACTTAATATACCCATACAATAGAATATACCATGTATTACACTAAATACTTATCACATATAATATGTATTAAGTGATTTAAAATATTTAAAAATAGTTTTATTATTATAATAGTTTCAGAAAAATTAGGAAAAATCAGCATAAATACATAAAGACATATACGTATAAATACAATCGAAATACGTACTTAATACGCCGTACATTCATAATAGGGGGTTACATTGCTATTAAAGGAAGTAATATTACATGATTTATTACGTGATTTATTACAAGATTTATTATGAGATTTATTACGGGATTTATTGCGAGATTTATTGTGGGAAATTATGGGAGTGGTTATAAGGTGGAGGGATGGTGGTGGCTCCTATAAATGGAGAGGAGTTCTTCTCCTCTAGGACAACAACAATCAGCCATCTACGGAATCACCCGTAAACAAATTTCTCCTCCCCTCTCTAAGATCCAACATTAGTGTTAGAGCGAACTTCTCTTTCTATCTGCAGAACATTTTTCTGCTAGCAGCTCTTGAGACGGTGCATCTGTTTCCACGTGCTGCTCTCTCCTTCACGCGTCTTCCATATGGCAGGATCAGCCTTTCCAACAGAGCGCAGTTCTATAATTTTTTCACCTGAGCAGTGAAATCAAAGGGAATTAATCAATTTGCATTGATTGTCGTATGGAACCCACAACTAATCTTCTCTGTGCAGGGTTTGCTGGGTCCTTAGGGCCATAAAATCGATGTCTTGCCTAAGTCAGACAGACAATGAGATCAAACAAGTAGCGGAAAACTAGTACTTAAAACATTTTTAAGATCAAGCCCTAAAGAAACAACCCTAGGCAGAATCCTTACTATCTCGGGGTTGGGTCCGACCAACCCCTAAGGATAGATCTATCAACCTATTTGCAATTATAAACGCATGTAAATAAACTACATACCTTTCACTTCGTTTCCGCAGAAAACGAAGCGCCGTTTTCTGCAACATTTCTTTGGCCCTGCGCCGCTTCTCCCAAGCCGAACTGCCTTCCGAGCCGCACCTAGTCCTAAGCTGAATCGCTTTCCAAACCGCACCACGTCCCGAGGCGAGCAACACCCTTGTCGTCGAGCCAACCACCCGTCGAAGAAAGTTTCACCTTAAGTGGATCCTCCGTCAAGACTTTGGATCCAATCCGGACTCCTTCGTAGCTTTGCTAGAGCCCGATCATGAGCAAGGAAGAATTTAGGGAGAAAGAGGGAATATTTTCGTTAAGCTCAGATCCAGCTTGCTTACGTTTAATGGAGCTACTCAGATCTGGAGCTTGGGACTTGTTTCAAGGAGGGGAGTATGCCCCTATTTATATATGCATCTGACCCCTCCTCTCTTCTGAATTTCTGAAGTGGGACTAATCTTTGGGAGAAGAAAAAACAAATTTAGTTTGCCTTACACGAAGGCCAAACTTTGACAAATTTTCTCTCCCTCACCGTTGAGCTCCAAGAATGATGTCACACATCGTTGCGAAGAGGGTTAAACGGTGAATACTTATGAAAAAATAGCACTCCATTCCAAGTTCATTTGACCCCTCAAACGTAACTCTAAAGTTGCCCAAAAATCATACAATTTTGCAAACTGCATCCGCCCAAAAATGGGGCAAGAACCTTAGAAGTGTGGGGTCAACTGTGGGCCCCATAAGCCCAGCCACCGGCTGGGCATGTGCGTGACATGCACCTAGTGCCCAGTGCTAGGTGCGTGCGAAGCACGCGCCCTTGGCTGGCGTGAAATTATGGTGCACAGGGCACATCAGATGACCGGTCCAATGGGCCAGGTCCTTAAAGGGTTCCCCTTTAATTTGTTTTGGGCCTTTATAATACATCAAAAACCCTTTTTGATGTTTTGGGCTCATATTGAGTCCGTTTTCGACGTCATTTGAACTTGTGTTTTGACCGGGACGTTCCCGTCATTCAGGTAACAATTTTCTAGGCCCATAAACATTTTGCGACCTATTAAACTGCATTTTGCATCATATACAAAATCCCACATCATTAATATTAAATATTCACTTGCATCAAATACAAATGAACCGAGGGCATGCATCCCTCAACATCTCCCACTTGCACTCAGGATCATTTATCCCAAATACAGAAGCAATCTGTAAACTCTTTGCAGTTTTTGTCTCTTGCATCAAATGCATTTTCTCCCTAATTTCTATCTATTACTTGACAAAGGTCTCACTCTGTGTGAGACACTACAACCTGATCCTACTACATATGGGGCTCGAACCCCCAGATGGCAGTGACCACGAGCAGCATGTGTTGTCCCTGTTTCGGTATCATACTTATGTAGTTAACTCATTGACATGAGTATTGTCGAGACCACCCTGACTGTGTCCGTGATGAATACCGCAGTTTTAATCTCTTCGTCAAAACTATGTTCTTAGTCAAGCGTAGGGTATGTTGAATATTGGACTCCCCGGATTTGGTTTTGATGATGAGCAAACATAAATAGTACATGAACTAACAATTTGTGAGCGCAGTATTGGAGATCGTCGCCAAATTCATGAGAACATTCATAGCGACATCTTAACACTTCCCAAAACTCGTATTCATGCCTAAAGCTTCGTTGAAGCTCTTGCGTCGTTTTGGAGTTATGAAGAATCAATCGAAGCTCTCGAAGACCGTTTATTAAGGTTTTATTTATAGTCTTTTTAGCTTCGATATATAGAATGTTAAGCCTTGAGTATATCTTACCATTCTAACTTCATAACGCTCATATCGTAGCTCTAGGATCTTAGTACAAGTTCATTCTAACTTCCTCGAAGCGTCGCGCTTCGATTCGGACTTGTTTGTGCATGTTAGTTGGTACAAGAACAAGTACTGACCGACTAGATGGTGATCTAGTCGGTCAGTAACTCTTCTTGGACCGACTAGTTTGATTCCTTAATTTCTTGGACTTTACTGTTTACAGTTAGTCGGTCTACGTTGACTCACCGACCGACTAGTTTGTGAACTAGTCGGTCAGTGATGCTTCTTTGACCGACTAGTTGTGACTTACTGTTCATGCTAAATTTCTCCTAAGCTACTGTTTATCGTTAGTCGGTCTAAGAACGTTTGGTGACCGACTAGTTGACAATCTAGTCGGTCAACTTTTGTTCTTGGACCGACTAAGTCAACTTGTGTTCAGACTATTTCATTTTGCCTCTTAGTCGGTCTACGTTCACTGACTGACCGACTAGTTGTGAAACTAGTCGGTCAGAAAGTCTTCTTGGACCGACTAGATTTCTAGGTCTGATATTCTCTTTCTTCTCAGTTCCTCTCTTAGTCGGTCCATGCTGTTTGACTGACCGACTAGTTGATGAACTAGTCGGTCAGTGATTGTTCTTTGACCGACTAATTCTCCCAGATTTCTATCCGTTGGAGAATGACCTAAGTTGTTTTTATGGGACCCTATAAATACGAACCTAGGTCATTTCTATCTAGGTAAGAGCTTCCATTCAGAGATTCATTGAGATCAAAAGAGATAGCTATTCTCACTCAAATCTAAAGCTCTCTTCCTCACAAGAAACCCATTCTCTCTCATTTCTAGATCTAGAATCCATCTAGAGAGAAGCTTGTTCTTGGTGAGCTCTTCAAGCTATTGCTTGATCCAAGTCTCCAAATCATCCCTAGGCACCAATTGCTGGTCATTTCCTTGGTGCTAGGTCTTGGTGACTTCATCTTCCTCAAATCCTTCATTTCACCTATTGGGTAAGAAAACTCAAGGTATAGGATTTTGTGGTAAGTTTGCTTATTTCAATATAACTCATTTATATTGCTTGTTGATTCTCTCGGTTGTGAGAGAAGGTTGTGATCCCGGGTTGTGGGATTCACTATTGCCGTTGTTGTATGATTTGATCTTGTGAAGGTTTTTTTTCACAAGATATTCATAGTGGAAATCTTGAGTTAGGGTTTCTAACTCAAGTATCCGGAGGGGATCCGGGTGGTTGGGACGTAGGATCACCGAGAACAAGTCAGGGAGACTTGGGTGGATCCGAACCCATTAACATCATTTGTTTGCATTGTTAATTTTGTTGTTGTCATTCAATTTAAGCTTCCGCAAATTGATTTGGTAGTTGTTTGTAATTTAATTTGAAATTATACTCCTTATTATTTTAAAGTACTATTCACCCCCCCTCTAGTACTTGTGCAGTAGCTGGTAGGGCATTACATTTGGTATCAGAGCCAGATACTTAGCTATGTATGCCAACGACAACAAGACCGTGCGTCCATCTTCCAACTATGACACCTTCAGGAACCGAGAAGGAGCATCTTCGGTGATGGAAGGACATTCCTCTACGAGGCCTCCATTCTTCAACGGTACCAACTACGGGTACTGGAAATGCCGGATGGAAACCTTCCTCCGGAGTGCGTCTCTATGGAGGACTACAATGAAGGAATACATCGAGCCCGTAGAAGAAGACTTTGAGAAATGGACTACCGCGGAGATCGCCGCGGAGGTAAGCAATGCCAAGGCAATGAACGCCTTGCAATGCGCTTTGGAGCCCGAGGATTTCAATAAGATATGCACATGTAAGAGTGCATATCAAATTTGGAACTCCCTCCTCATTCTTCATGAAGGGACGAGTAGGGTAAGAGACTCTAAACTCGTAGTCGTAAACAAAGATTACGAAATGTTTCATATGCAACAGGGCGAGAAGATGAAAGAATATTACGCTCGCTTCGTTGACATAATAAACGAGTTAGAGGCCCTCGGCAAGTCCTACACTCAAAAGGAGAAGTGCTCAAAGCTTATTGAAGGACTTCCCTCTTCTTGGGAAAAACGTACCTTCGCCATCGAGGAAGGTAATGACATGAACAAATATACCGTAGTTCAACTAATGGGTACTTTGATGTCATACGAGGTACGCAAAGATAGCAAGGTGAAGTTACAAGAAAAGATGAAGTCCTATTTGAACCAAGATGCGCCTAAGAAAAAGGCGATTGCATTCAAGGCGGCTTCATCCACCTCTACCGATGATGAGGACTCGGAAGAAGAAATGGACATGGAATCCATTGCACTCATGGCAAAGAAGTTCAATCGCTTCTTCCGAAAGGGTAACTTCAAACAAAAATCTAAATTTCCTTCTACTAACACCTCTCCACCTTTGTGCTTTAATGCAATAAGCCAGGACACATCAAAGCGGATTGTCCTCAAAACAAGCAAAAGGAGAAGTGGAAGGCGCCGAAGTTCGACAAGTCAAAGAAGTACAAAAAGGGGTACAAAAAGGGACTTGTCGGAGCAACATTCACCGACTCCGAGGATTCCTCAAGCGGAGAGTCGGATGATGAGAAAGTGGAGCAAGAGCACATGTGCTTCATGGCAAGAGAGGAGCATGATCAAGGATCTTCCTCCTCCGATGATAGCGACGACGAAGGCGATGAGGTAACTATGGATGATCTTAGGGATGCTAACTCTCATTTATGGTCTAAATACACTAAATTAGTAAATCGATATACTAAAGTAAAAGATGACCTAGCTAGCATTCAAACCTCGCCTAAGACTATCATCACCAACAACGACACCGTTGTTGAAGAGTTAAGAAATGAGATTGTTAATCTCAAATCTAAACTTGACATGTTAGCATTGATGATCCGGAAGAACATAGGATAGCTGATTAACTTCTCAAAACTCGACTTTGAGTATGGAGAACGAGAATCTTAAATCTCGTGTTTATGTGCTCACATCGCAAGTATCCACATTAGATACTTCTATGCGTTCTCTCAAGAGAATTATGAGAACACATTAGGCCGAATCAATAGATTCAATAAGGGTAAGGACCATTTGGATAAAATCCTAAGTGACTTACTTCCGGCCAATCACCACATTGGTTTGGGGTATACGATGGGATGTCCATCCAAAGTGGCCACTACTTTTGTTAGGCCAACTTCCGGTGACTCTACGAGTGGTAGCAAACACTCTATTGGTAGTTTATCTACCAATGGTGCTTCCACCTCGTCCACACCCTCTTTTGGAAAGAAACCCACTTTGGGTGGACCTCCAAAGAAGGGGCATGCTTATATGTACACAAATACCATGCCACGTAGGAACACACGTCCTACTCCACCATCTCACACATATAATGATTTCTATGCTACACGTTCACGGGCACGTGCACACCATGTGAGACACCCTCACGCATGTGTTCCCACACATGCATATGTTCACCCACCTCATCATATGAATAATTCTCGTCGTGCACCATTCCATCATGTTCCGTATGCCTATCCATGACATGCATCACGTAGAAACCAACAACGCATGCATGCACCCAATAGGATGATGGCTCCCAAAATTTTCACTATTTGGAGCCCAAAGGACACAAGCATGGATAAAAACAAGTATATATGAATGCTTATTTTTCGGATGTTGTGCATAGTAGAAATTATGTGGGGAAGTCAAAGTCCAATTGGACTTGGCTTCCAAAGGTCTAACTTTTGAGGACCAATGACCTTGGGTACCATGATATGAAAGTTTCTATCTTTAGGTACTCAAGGAAAAGAAAAAGAAGAGGAGCAACAAATTTAAATTTAGCTCCAAAGGGAATTGGATACTCGATAGCGGGTGTTCAAAACACATGACGGGTGACGCTCAATTGCTCTCCGGAGTGGTTCCCATTGCAAATGGAAATCGCGTCGTATTTGGAGGCAACGAGAGCGGAACCATCGTCGGTGTTGGTAAAGTGGGTAACCCTTCTAAACCCTTAATTAGTGATGTCTATCTAGTTAATGGTTTAAATCATAATCTTATTTCAATAAGCCAACTTTGTGACAAAGGTTACAAAGTTAGCTTTGCGAAAGGATTGTGTCATATTTCAAATGATAATAATAAATTATTATTTTCCGGCACATGCCATAAAGATATTTATATTTTGGATCTTCCTAAGTCATATGAACAATGTCTCGTTGCCAACACAAGTGAACAACACTTATGGCATCGACGCTTTGGACATGTGAACTTTGGAACACTTTATAAGCTTTCGAAATTAAATTCCATTAAAGGTTTTCCGAAGCTCGCTTTTGAAAAGAAAAGTTTTTGTGATTCTTGTCAACGTGGCAAGCTTCCTAAATCTTCATTTAAACCTAAGAAAAGCATTTCTACGAAACGGCCACTAGAGCTATTACATCTAAATTTATTCGGGCCAACTAGAGTTGCTTCCTTAGGAAATGCAAGATATGGACTAGTCATCGTTGATGATTATTCAAGATTTACATGGGTATTTTTCTTATGTAATAAAAATGAAGCTTTTGAAAACTTCACAATATTTGTGAAGAAAGTACAAAATCTCATCGGAACTACCATTGTCACTATTCGTAGTGATCATGGGGGTGAATTTGAGAATGAGTCTTTCTCAAATTTTTGTGATGATCTTGGAATTACTCACACGTTTTCTTTCCCTGGCGCACCTCCTCAAAATGGTGTTGTTGAGAGGAAGAATAGAACGCTTGTGGAGTGTGCTCGCACTATGCCCGAAGATAGTCAACTTGGTTATCAATTTTGGGCGGAAGCGGTACACACCGCTTGTTATGTGTTTAATAGAATACTTTTGAGGCCCCGGCACCAAACAAACTTGCTATGAATTGTTGTTTGGTAGATTGCCTCAAGTTAAACATTTTCGTGTTTTCGGCGCAAAATGTTTTATTAAAAACACATATGATAATTTGGACAAGTTTGATCCGAGATCGGATGAGGGGATATTTGTTGGGTATTCCTCACGTAGCAAAGCCTACCGGATATACAACAAAAGATCCTCTACGATCGAGGAATCACTTCATGTCTCTTTTAATGAGAATTTTACTACTTCTAGAATTTCAAATGATAATGATTCTATGGATGTTTTATGTGATTCGTTTGAAAATTCTAAGTCTATTGATTCAATTGATTCTATTGAGACTAACCCGACTAATGAAGTTGTTGAGAATGTGCCTAGTGATCAAGGTATTCCCAAGCGGCTTCATACCGTTCGCGACCATCCCCATGAGCAAGTCATTGGCAATATTAATGATAGTGTCAAGACGAGATCTCAAGTCCACCACTTCGCCAATTGTGCCTTTGCCTCATCGATAGAGCCAAAGAATATAGTTGAAGCTTGCGAAGATAGTGCTTGGATCCTTGCCATGGAGGAGGAACTCATTCAATTCGAGAGGAATGAGGTATGGGAGCTTGGTCCTTTGCCATCGAAGAACCACACCGTCATAGGGACAAAGTGGATCTTCAAGAACAAAACCGACGAAAATCAAGTCGTCGTCCGGAACAAAGCTCGGTTAGTTGCTCAAGGCTATCGCCAAGAGGAAGGTATCGATTTCGAAGAATCCTTCGCTCCGGTAGCTAGATTAGAATCAATTAGACTTTTATTGTCTTATGCATGCCATAAAAATTTTAAGTTATTTCAAATGGATGTTAAAAGTGCATTTTTAAACGGAGATGTTGTTGAGGAAGTTTACGTTTCTCAACCTCCGGGCTTCATAAATGAAAAATTTCCAAATCATGTTTTTAAACTAAAGAAAGCTCTTTATGGTTTGAGACAAGCTCCTCGAGCTTGGTATGATCGCCTAAAGAATTTTCTTTTGGATTTGAATTTTAAAATGGGCGAAGCCGATTCTACACTTTTTGTTAAGCATGCGAATAATGATATTTTATTAGTTCAAATTTATGTTGATGATATCATTTTCGGTGCTACTAACTTCACTCTTTGCGAAGAGTTTTCTAATGTTATGAAGGACCAATTTGAGATGAGCCACATGGGCGAACTCAAATATTTCTTAGGTCTCCAAATTCGCCAATTGAACGATGCAATCTTCATCCACCAAACGAAGTATACGGTGGAGTTGCTTAAGCGATTTGGAATGGAAATTGCTTCCGGGAAAAAGACTCCAATGAGCACGACTACGCATCTTGACAAGGATACGGGCGGTAAGGATGTAGACATTCGTCTATATCGAGGTATGATAGGTAGCTTACTTTATCTTACCGCAAGTAGGCCCGATATTATGTTTGTCGTATGCATATGTGCTCGTTATCAGTCTCAACCTAAGGAGTCTCACTTAGTAGCGGTAAAGCGTATTTTCCGTTATCTAAGTTATACACTTGATTTTGGATTACTTTATCCGAAATCTAGCACGTATGAGTTAGTCTCATACAGTGATGCCGATTATGCGGGATGCAAATCCGACAGGAAAAGTACTAGTGGCACTTGCCATTTTCTAGGAAAATCTCTTGTCTCTTGGTTTTCCAAGAAGCAAAATTCCGTATCACTTTCAACCACCGAGGCGGAATATATTGCCGCCGGTGCCGCTTGTGCCCAGGTTCTTTGGATGAGACACACTTTGAAGGATTTTGGTATTCACTGTGATACTAGCCCTATCATGGTGGATAACCAAAGTGCTATCTGTCTTTCAAAGAATCCGGTGCACCATTCCCGATCAAAACACATAGATGTCCGACACCACTTTTTAGATGATCATGTTGCTAAAAAGGACATCATTTTAGTGTACGTTGAAACCCAAAAGCAAATCACCGATATTTTCACGAAACCCCTAAAGGAGGACTCCTTTGTGCGGTTGCGTCGAGAATTGGGATTATGGGTGAATCCGAGATATAGGATTCATATTTCATTAAATTATCTTGCATGCTATTATATTTTGCGATATTTCATTCATGCTAGATTTATTGAATTTTTGGGAATTTTATGTGATATGTTTGAATTTATGATCGAATTCGTATTTCAATGTCGTATTTAAGATTTCGACGTTTTATGGGGTAATTTAGATGACTAATGAGAGTGTTAAGATGTTTCATCCAAGTGATTTGTGAAGAGAAATCAATTATCAATTTTTGGACTCTTCTAGTCGGTCTCAGTTCATTAGCCAACCGACTAGATGCTCATCTAGTCGGTCAGCAAGTGAACTCAGACCGACTAGATCAAGCTTTTATCTTACTCTTATCATTTTCTTTCTTTAGTCGGTCTCAGTACACTTACCGACCGACTAGATTGAAAACTAGTCGGTCAGTGAATATACTGCGACCGACTAATTCTTGCCCTAAAAATCCATGTTTGCCTCTGTTTCGACTTAGTCGGTTCAAGCTCATTGACCGACCGACTAGATCGTAATCTAGTCGGTCAGTACTTGAACTGTGACCGACTAAGTATGTTAGGGCAAATGTGTCTTTTCCAGATCTCGACCGACTTATATCTCTTTTCATTCGACTAAAGCTCTTTCTAGTCGGTCTCTTTTAAGCTCCAGCCCGCAAAATCCCTAAACCCCTCCGAGCCTTTTCAACTTCCCGTCGACTCCGGCCAGATCTCCGGCCATCCCTGCCGTCCGCCGCCGTCGACTCCTCCTCCTAGGTAAAACCCCCTCCTCCTAGGTCTCATTTCCTATTCTAGGGTTTGCTCTCCTTGATTTCAACTTCTAGTTGCTAGGGTTTCAAATTTAACCTAGGGCTTGTGTTTTTTCGGATTTTCTTTTCTTAGGGCTGTGTGCTAGGGTATTTGATCTTCCGTCATCATTAGCTTGTACTCGTCGTGCCACGACCATGGCAAAGACGAGGATTCCTATCGCCTCTTCTGGGGCTTCTCCTATGTCTATAGGGCCTTCCGACCCTAGGAATCCACCTAAGCCTAAACGTCGTGCCAAATCTACCCAAGCTTCTCCGTCTTCGCCTCCTCTGAAGAAGCAGAGGACGGCGACCGTCAAACCCAGAAATCTAAGACTAAAAAGGTCATACTCCACTCACCCTCTACTCCTCCCGATTCCGACACTGAGTTTGTGCCTGAGGATGAGCCTAGCCATAGGGAACCCACTCCTCCACTTCGTCCTAGGACTTGCCAGCCAAAGGGAAAGGGCCCAATGCCAGCGGGTGGTGTTGACATATCATTGTGTCGCGACGACCCTATGTGTCTCGCGGCCTACAACCGTATTGAACACTGCCCGATGCTATTGGAGCACTACGTTCAGTTTTCAGATTTCCTTGGCTTAGCTGATCTCCTCTCCTATAGTGGTCTCCTTGATTATCTCCGATACGATCTTAAGGCCAATCCTAAACCATATCCTCGCATAGTGAAATTGTTCTATGCCAATCGTGTTCGAGGCCAGTACGACGCGAGTCACTCCATCGAGACTACTGTCTTGGGAACTCCTATAGTTCTCACGACAGAAATCTTGGGGGAGATACTTGGTTGTTCGTCTTCCAGTCTCCTGCCTTCTGACATTTCCGTCGACGATATATCTTCCTTGGATCAGTCTGTTCTTTCTGACATCTTCCATGTGATCCCTCCTGCCTTTATTGGAGTTCCTTCAAAGTCATTCAAGCCAAATGCCTGGGTTCTGAATCTTATTCTGAAGTCGTGCTTGCTTCCCAAGTACGGCTCATCTTCACTTCCATCCCAGCCATTTTTTGAAGCTCATATACGCTCTTTTCTTGGGTTGCGAGATTAATTGGGCTCACGTTATACTCGATAAGATGGACTCTTTCGAGTGTATACGCAAGACCAATAAATCTGTGCATATTCCATACCCTTGTCTGTTGACCCTTGTGTTTCGTCATTTCGAGTCCCTCTCCCCTCCTGACGATGAGCGTCCCTTGGGTACTCCTCTGAACGCGACGGCCGTTAAGAAATCTCTAGCGGCGCTTCGTCACGTGCAGAGGTCTACCGCATCTGCTTCCCAGTCTACTCCCTCAGCTGCTGCTGCCCCCGCTCCTCCTGCCACATTAGACGATGTCGTACGCCTTCTTCGTCAGCACGACTCACGTTTGGCTCGTACTGAGGAGGTCGTCTGTCGTATGGCTCGTATGATGGGGATTGATCTTCCTCCTTCAGTTTCTGAGGCCGAGGAGATGGACGATGAGGAGCTTGACGAGCTTGTCACTTCCTTAGCCCGTGGCGATGAGGCCACTGCTACTGCTGCTGCTGCTACCCTCTTCAGCTCCTGGAGATGGCACCACTTCCGGTGCTCCAGAGACTTCTGCTTCAGCACTTCAGACTTCTGAGCCTGCTGCTGACCCTGCTGTCGAGCCTGCACATCTATCACCTGCTCCTGTCTCACCTGCTGCTGTTGAGACCCCTGCTGTTGCGACCCCTGCTGTTGAGCCAGTTGTTTCCACTCCTACCCCGACGATCCCGTCTGTTGAGACGCCTCTTCTCCCTGCAGAGCCTGAGTCCACTCCGTCGACTGGACCCACGGAGACTGCAGATCCAGCCACTTCCTCGTGATCGTTTGTTCCGAGGACTCTCCACTACTCTTTGGATGACATATTTTTTTTGAGAGTATTTTGGGTTAGGATGGAGATTGATGGTTGTTTTTGATGTACTTTTGAGTTTTCTGGATGTCGGTGTTGGGTATTTTGATGTACTTTGGATATTGATGATGATGATGGATATTTTGATGTGTTGTATTTTTGTTGTTGGACGTTGATGATGTTGATGATGATGTTCTCATGATGATGTTGTATCAATGCTATATGATGTATTTCTTTTTGATGGGTATGTTGCATTTGTTGTATCGATTTTTTTTTGGGATGTACTCTTGATGTTTCTATCTATATATACATCGATGTTCATGTTGTGATATTTACTTCGTCGTGCACATTAATTCTCATTCAATGTCCATGCTATGTAAAATCGTCGCTCGACGATTGAAAAACTTGGTTAAATAGATTGAAATTCTAAAATTGTATAGAATTGTTTTCCATGCACAAATTTAACCAAGAATATTGAATATTGGAGAGTATGTTTCATTATTCAATAAATGAAAAAAATTATTACCAAATATTATTTTTTTGATGATTTTGATTATCGCTTTTTGATAATGGACAATTTGGCACACCTTGATTTGATTTTATCATTTTTTCCTTGGTGTCAATTAGTTCCATCGTCATTGTCTACGACTCTCGATGTTGGATTTTCCATTTCCTAGTTGTTGTCGTTGTATGCCCCCCATTTTTGGGATAATGCCAAAGGGGGAGAGATAATGATAATAAATAGCGCAAATGAAAATTTAACTCAATTTCCAAGAATCTAGTTTGATATGTTAGATTCAGGGGGAGTTAAGATATATATAAGGATTTTCAAAATCCGATATTTCGAAAATCGATTCTCTTTATTAATCTTACTCGTCTGCTTGATGCAATTCATATATATATTCATTTTGGAATTAACGTGTCATCAATGCAGGGGGAGTAAGTATTTTACATTTGAATCATTATTTTTGATTATTATTTATGTTGGTTTGTCATCACCAAAAAGGGGGAGAATGTTGAATATTGGACTCCCCGGATTTGGTTTTGATGATGAGCAAACATAAATAATCCATGAACTAACAATTTATGAGCGCAGTATTGGAGATCGTCGCCAAATTCACGAGAACATTCATAGCGACATCTCAACACTTCCCAAAACTCGTATTCATGCCTAAAGCTTCGTTGAAGCTCTTGCGCCGTTTTGGAAGTTATGAAGAATCAATCGAAGCTCTCGAAGACCGTTTATTAAGGTTTTATTTATAGTCTTTTTAGCTTCGATATATAGAATGTTAAGCCTTGAGTATATCTTACCATTCTAACTTCATAACGCTCATATCGTAGCTCTAGGATCTTAGTACAAGTTCATTCTAACTTCCTCGAAGCGTCGCGCTTCGATTCGGACTTGTTTGTGCATGTTAGTTGGTACAAGAACAAGTACTGACCGACTAGATGGTGATCTAGTCGGTCAGCAACTCTTCTTGGACCGACTAGTTTGATTCCTTAATTTCTTGGACTTTACTGTTTACAGTTAGTCGGTCTACGTTGACTCACCGACCGACTAGTTTGTGAACTAGTCGGTCAGTGATGCTTCTTTGACCGACTAGTTGTGACTTACTGTTCATCGCTAAATTTCTCCTAAGCTACTGTTTATCGTTAGTCGGTCTAAGAACGTTTGGTGACCGACTAGTTGACAATCTAGTCGGTCAACTTTTGTTCTTGGACTGACTAAGTCAACTTGTGTTCAGACTATTTCATTTTGCCTCTTAGTCGGTCTACGTTCACTGACTGACCGACTAGTTGTGAAACTAGTCGGTCAGAAAGTCTTCTTGGACCGACTAGATTTCTAGGTCTGAAATTCTCTTTCTTCTCAGTTCCTCTCTTAGTCGGTCCATGCTGTTTGACTGACCGACTAGTTGATGAACTAGTCGGTCAGTGATTGTTCTTTGACCGACTAATTCTCCCAGATTTCTATCCGTTGGAGAATGACCTAAGTTGTTTTTATGGGACCCTATAAATACGAACCTATGTCATTTCTATCTAGGTAAGAGCTTCCATTCAGAGATTCATTGAGATCAAAAGAGATAGCTATTCTCACTCAAATCTAAAGCTCTCTTCCTCACAAGAAACCCATTCTCTCTCATTTCTAGATCTAGAATCCATCTAGAGAGAAGCTTGTTCTTGGTGAGCTCTTCAAGCTATTGCTTGATCCAAGTCTCCAAATCATCCCTAGGCACCGATTGCTGGTCATTTCCTTGGTGCTAGGTCTTGGTGACTTCATCTTCCTCAAATCCTTCATTTCACCTATTGGGTAAGAAAAACTCAAGGTATAGGATTTTGTGGTAAGTTTGCTTATTTCAATATAACTCATTTATATTGCTTGTTGATTCTCTCGGTTGTGAGAGAAGGTTGTGAGACCACCCTGACTGTGTCCGTGATGAATACCGCAGTTTTAATCTCTTCGTCAAAACTATGTTTCTTAGTCAAGCGTAGGGTATGGTCAACTGTCAACCCTACTAACTTGAACTCGGTTAGTCTCCATCGGTCTTTAGTCAGATAATGTTGGACTTCTTCCAATATACTCTGGCTAGAGTTTTCACTAAAGATCAAACTAACACTGCGACACTAACTCTCCATAGACGGGCGAGACGAATCCTCTCTTGTTCATTACTCTCCTCGCCCGCTTCGAGTTTAACCCAACTAAAGGCCTTTCAATGGGGCTTTTTTGAGGCTAGATCAGTGATCTAACTGACACCGTTCATGTACAGGTTCGTACCATGACCTCAAGTCAAAAAACCAACTTGCATATCATCACTGAGAGTTATCATTGACCGATTGGTCAATGTTAATCATATGATAACTCTCGTTGGGTCATTCAATGAACTCATTCTCTAATGAGCACTGGTGTCTCATCTTCTACTTTGCCAAGTCAAATAATCATGAGATCATCGTCAACATTGCATGGTAAAGACTAAGACACAATAGTCTATCCGATGTGTCGATATCCTTTTCTCAAAATATCAACGACAACGAACATTTTTAGACCTATTCTACAATAGGTCAAATACTTCTCCATGATCGAGATCTCCATCTTGATACATATTTGACCTCGCATTAAGTCTCAGGACTACACCTAAGTTCTAATGAAGACTACACTATTGTTATCTTAGGTAAATTCTTACCAAACAGCTTACTTTTATTTCGAACAAGACTGTATACATGCACATGGATGAATTGCCTCGAGGTCATACCCATCTCTCAACATCTTCCACTAGCACTCTACAACGCCCCGCTCCCCAGGATACCCAATAAGTACGAATCCGTATCGGGTATTCCTGAAGAGGCGGGTGCTACAAAGAAAAAATACAAAATTTCAACACAATCAGGTCCACTGCGCACTGCTGGGATAGTACCTGTAATGTTCCCAAAGCACAACCAAACAACCAAAAACATAACACAGAAAGAAACGCATAGGAAAACTGTACAACAAATAAACCCAAAGAAAAGTCTGAGTTCTATACATCATCCATACGTACATACATCCATCATGAACAACTCGTCACTACCCAATCAAAACCCCAAAAGTACAATACTCTCTCCTCTCCCCTCGCCATCCCAACCTAACTCATCACACGTAAGTCCACTGCTCCACCTTACCGCCATCAACCAACTCTAACACCTGAACCTGAAAAGTCAATGTTGGGGCACGTCAAAGCGTGACCCAGTAGGAATACCATACCCCAACTAGCCCTTACATGAAGTGTGGAAAAGTGCACGTGAGCAGGCAGAGTGTATGACATGGCATAAACGTCAAGCATCATAATGAAACATAAGGCAAATTATAAGAGCTACAAAAGTGAAGTGAGCTACAAGTAAAGAACGTACAAGTAAGCAACAATTGATAATGCTGCAAAAGTAATGAAAGTTATCTGAAGTGTTTTGGACCCTAAGTAGTGGGTAGACCTTGGGACTGGACCTCACCCCCAGTTGGGGTGGAACAGGCAAAACTCCCCGAGACAAGCTCTTACTAAAGGAGCCCTGTTTTCCCCTTACTTCCCCTTCACATTTCTCCAATTCTCCACATTTCTGTCACTCCCCGCCGCTCGGGCAAGAACAGGAGGGCCACCAACCACCAGTCCAGCCACTCATGTTTTCCCCACAACATAGTGTCCCCCAATCCCCGTGTCACCCTCCTTTAAGAGGACTTAATCATTTCTTAGCATTTCAATTAAAAAATAACGTGTAACAAAAGAATCACATAGCAACCACCATTTCCATTCTTTCCTTTCCACATTTCACAATACACTTGGGACATGCATCTCCTTGTGCATTCCCTTTCCCATTTCCATATATCACAACAAAGGTCATGCCACCACCAAGCCAACCTTACACCATCACATAAGCATCCATATCAAAGATTACATATACAACTTGGAGACAACTATAACCAAAAGAGAAGCATGCATGATGAAACACTTTAAGTGAAACATGAAAATATAAGTGAGGGTAATAAATTAGAGCCACATATGGGAACAAGCACTTCATGTCTCAACCATCCATCATCATGGAACACTAATAATTAAGAGCAATTACCACAAATAAGGTTTAAGAACAACACCTCTCCACTTCAGCTTACAGGAAATTGCACAATAGTCAGGTTAAATGGCAGTTTACTCCATATTCTTGTATAGAACATAACAATGAAATATAAATGAAAGTTGGAGGTATGGTAGGTTTGGGCGCACCGTTAAAATTTTAGGCAAAAATAATCAGTATGTAATTTATAGTGAATTCTTTGGTAAAGTCTGACAAATCTATTTTCCAGACAGATTTCAGAGTCTGTCTTGATGGCTGATTTTAGGCCTATTACAATCAGAATTACGAAAACCTTATCTCAGGGAAAGTTTTAGAGAAAGTCGTTATCTTTCCAATGGGACCAATGTTACCAATTTCTATGAAGTGTGCAGGGACTGATCTACGATTTGCCAAACTGTGTCCAGATTGGATGAAATCCCGACATGTTGTAAAGATAGAATTTGTAACCCTATTTCTAGTTCGAATTGGTAAAAGTTTACAACATAAAAGTTATAGATAACAGTCCAATATTTAAGCCATAAAAATTTCAGAGTAAACTCAATTCTAGATTGGAAGGACTAGGCAGAACAATCAGCATGTAAATCTGTCCAGATTTGCTCTCCGCGCACAACTGCCCAACTCAGGATTACTCACCGCACAAAACCACCCAAATCTCAGAATTGCTCACCGCGCACAACCATACAAATCTCAGGATTGCTCACTGCGTACAACCATACAAATCTCAGGATTGCTCACCGCGTACAACCATACAAAACTCAGGATTACTCACCGCACACAACCATACAAACTCAGGCTTATCATAAGAAAAGGGTGAGACAACAACAACAACAACCATGAAACTAAGCATGCAACTCTAATACTAGTTGGAGATGGAATCCTACCTTAGGGGTGATGAGAGATAAGGGGGTAGCCCAAATCCCTATGGCTCCTCCTTCTTCAAGTCCTTCTCCTTCTTCCTTCTCTTCTTCTCCACAAGCTCCCAGAACGAGCAAAGGCACCCAAATGACGACAGGGATGCTACGGGTGTATGCAGAGTGAGGGTGGCTTAGCCATATGGGTGCTCAGCCTCCCTAAAGTCTAAGAGGGAGCGATGAGAAGGGATGAATTCGGCCTGATCTTGGGGAGAGAGTGAGATATTTTTAGAAGAGTTTAGAAACTTGGGAGAAAAGAGTAGAAGCGCCAAGAATTACGTAGAAGAGTCAAGAATCTATATTTACAAGTTTGCCATCCTCCACAAATATCTCTTCCACTCTCAGAATTACTCAACGCACAAAACCATACAAAATCCAGAATTGCTCAATGCACAAAACCATACAAAATCCAGAATTGCCACCCAACCTTAATTACAAGTGTGCCATTACTTCTCACACTCTCATATTAATTACAGGAATGCCACTAACCTTGACCCCTTTCACACTAGCCTCTCTACACCAATCCTACACACCCATTCACACACATACACATATCATCACATAACCTCCTTCATGCATCACATACCCATGCATGACCTCACTATTCCTGCATGTATACTACATGCACGATCAACCACATAAATCACACACAAATATGTACTAACTTGTATACAAGCATATGCACGATACATAGAACACAGATATACACTCTATATTCACATAAAAGCATTGACCCTTCGTATATGGCACTCTGGGCCATTACATTCTACCCACCTTAAAAATCAAGTCCGTACTCGGACTTTCCAAATTAAGGGTCAACCTAAGAATGGACAGACGTAGACATTAAGGTCACTATACCCCATGCATACAGACACTATAACAAAAGCAAAGCATACTCACGTGCATACATTTACACGGATATCAAATAGTCATACACATAACCGGGCATACACATACCCATGCATGGGCACACACCCATACACGTCAATATACCGATCATACCATCATACACGTACATTCAACTATACACACATATCATAGATACATCCAGATACCTATATACATATCAATACACATGGATAACCATACAAAATATACTCATCCTTAAATAGGTGTAAGTGTACCAGCTTCCATCCATACATGTATTATATACTCATCTCATATATCAACTCCTAACACAAATACTTCTAAGACATAGCCACACATACATGGGTGAAACTCAAGGATCCACACATGCATCTGCACACTCTACATGTGCGCATATCACATACAGTATATAGACATAACAAAGTACATCTATACACTATATGCACCTTAATCAAGTATATAACTCAATTCTACGCATTACTCATAAGTCAACCATGTATTAACACATATACTTCAAATACATTCACATAGCCATATAATCATTCATACATATACTATAGTCATATGTACATGAGTATATCATCTCAATATACTCGACAAACCATATTCAACACTTATAGAGCTACAGACATATCAGTACATATACATACACACATAGATATATACACACATGCTTACTCAATCAACACTCTAATGTCTACCCTCAGGGCACTATACCTCAAGCTTCTGATATCAGGGCTCTATCTTAAGGCAGAACTCCTACCCACCTTAAGACCCAACTACCCTCGGAACACTACACGCACTACCCTTATACAGCCGCAGTGCGGTGACCTGCATGGGCCGCCAACTGCAATGCCCCGCTCCCCAGGATACCCAATAAGTACGAATCTGTATCGGGTATTCCTGAAGAGGCGGGTGCTACAAAGGAAAAGTACAAAATTTCAGCACAATCAGGTCCATTGCGCACTGCTGGGATAGTACCTGTAATGTTCCCAAAGCACAACCAAACAACTAAAAACATAACACATAAAGAAACACAGAGGGAAACTGTACAACAAATAAACCCAAAGAAAAGTCTGAGTTCTATACATCATCCATACGTACATACATCCATCATGAACAACTCGTCACTACCCAATCAAAACCCCAAAAGTACAATACTCTGTCCTCACCCCTCGCCACCCCAACCTAACTCACCCATAGAACTCCACTGCTCCACCTCAAAGCCACCAACCAATACCTGAAAAGTCAATGGTGGGGCACGTCAAAGCGTGACCCAGTAGGAATACCATACCCTAACTAGCCCTTACATGAAGTGTGGAAAGGTGCACGTGAGCAGGCATAGCGTATTAAATGGCATAAACATCAAGCATCATAATGAAACATAAGGCAAGTTATAAGAGCTACAAAGGTGAAGTGAGCTACAAGTAAAGAACGTACAAGTAAGCAACAATTGATAATGCTGCAAAAGTAATGAAAGTTATTTGAAGTGTTTTGGACCCTAAGTAGTGGGCAGACCATCTTGGGATTGGACTTCACCCCTAGTTGGGGTGGAACAGGCAAAACTCCCCGAGACAAGCTCTTACTAAAGGAGCCATGTTTTCCCCTTATTTCCCCTTCACATTTCTCCAATTCTCCACATTTCTGCCACTCCCCGCCACTCGGGCAAGAACAGGAGGGCCACCAACCACCAGTCCAGCCCCTCATGTTTTCCCCACAACTTAGTGTCCCCCAATCCCCGTGTCACCCTCCTTTAAGAGGACTTAATCATTTCTTAGCATTTCAATTAAAAAGTAACGTGTAACAAAAGAATCACATAGCAACCACCATTTCCATTCTTTTCTTTCCACATTTCACAATACACTTGGGATATGCATCTCCTTGTGCATTCCCTTTCCCATTTCCATATATCACAACAAAGGTCATGCCACCACCAAGCCAACCTTACACCATCACATAAGCATCCATATCAAAGATTACATATACAACTTAGAGACAACATATAACCAAAAGAGAAGCATGCATGATGAAAAGCTTTAAGTGAAACATGAACATATAAGTGAGGGTAATAGATTAGAGCCACATATGGGAACAAGCACTTCATGTCTCAACCATACATCATCAGGGAACACTAATAATTAAGAGCAATTACCATAAATAAGGTTTAAGAACAACACCTCTCCACTTCAGCTTACAGGAAATTGCACAACAGTCAGATCAAATGGAAGTTTACTCCATATTCTTGTATAGAACATAACAATGAAATATAAATGAAAGTTGTAGGTATAGATGTCCTGAGTTCACATATCGATTTTCATGAAGTTTTAATGAGTATTTTATTTTCTACAGAATTTATACTAAAGTGTACTTGTGCTGGAATTGAAAACAGAAACTACACTACCTTAATGACCAGATTACTGCTAATTCCAGGCAGAACTAGCAGAAATGGAAAACTACAAAATTGTAGAGCTTGAAGTTAACTTTCCAACGAGACCAAGAACACACAATTTCATCAAGTATTGAGGGACTGCTTGTTGTTTTAGTAAAATGTGTTCAGACTGAGTAAAAACAGGCATGTTGGCAAGATAGAATTTTTAGCTCTAATTACAATCAGAATTAGTAAAAGTTTACAACATAAAAGTTATAGATAACAGTTCAATATTTAGGCCATTAAAATTTCAGAGCAAACTCAATTCTAGATTGGAAGGAATAAGCAGAAAATCAGCATGTAAATCTGTTCAGATTTGCTCACCGCACAAAACCACCCAAAACTCAGGATTGCTCACCGCGCACAACCATACAAATCTCAGGATTGCTCACCGTGCACAACCATACAAACTCAGGATTGCTCACCGCGCACAACCAAACAAATCTCAGGATTACTCACCGCGCACAATCATACAAATCTCAGGATTACTCATCGCGCACAACCATACAAACTCAAGATTGGCATAAGAAAAGGTATATCCACAACAACAACAACCATGAAACTAAGCATGCAACTCTAATACTAGTTGGAGATGGAATCCTACCTTAGGGGTGATGAGAGATAAGGGGGTAGCCCAAATCCCTATGGCTTCTCCTTATTCAAATCATTCTCCTTCTCCTCCACAAGCTCCCGGAATGAGCAACAGCACCCAAACGACGACAGGGATGCTATGGGTGTGTGCAGAGTGAGGGTGGCGTAGCCCTACGGGTGCTCAGCCTCCCTAAAGTCTAAGAGGGAGCGATGGGAAGGGATGAATTTTGCCTGATCTTGTGGAGAGAGAGGGATATTTTTTGAAGAGTTTAGAAACACGGAGAATTTGGGAGAAAACAGTAGAAGAACCAAGAATTAAGTAGATGAGTCAAGAAGTCATATTTACAAGTTTACCATCCTCCACAAATATCTCTTCCACTCTCAGCACAAAACCATACAAAAATTAGAATTGCTCAATGCACAAAACCATACTCAACGCACAAAACCATACAAAATCTAGAATTGCCACCCAACCGTAATTACAAGTATGCCATTACTTCTCACACTCTCCTATTATGCACACACACTCCCCATCAATTACAAGAATGCCACTAACCTTAACCCCTTTCACACTAGCCTCTCTACACCAATCCTACACACCCATTCACACACATACACATACCATCACATAACCTCCTTCATGTATCACATACCCATGCATGACCTCACTATTCCTGCATGTATACTACATGCATGATCAACCACATGAATCACACACAAATATGTACTAACTAGTATACAAGCATATGCACGATACATAGAACACAGATATAAACTCTATATTCACATAAAAGCATTGACCCTTCGTATATGGCACTCTGGGCCATTACACACTCATGCCCATTTATCTAGGTATCTCATATCGCATTTACACATAAGTCTATCTAGACTTTATGTGGTAGAGTATTCGTGAGTGGATCTGCTAAACCGTCTTCAGTATAGACTTAAGAGGTTATATGTTTCGGCTTGATGACGAATTTGAATCTCATCCAAATCGGTCCTTAGTACTCTTGGAATCCATAAAATTTGTCTTGCCTGGATCTCATCCAGATTCTCGTCCTCTAGGCATAATCCAAATAGTCACTGGTTATCAGGATGGTTCATAATTGTTTCTGATAAAGTGCCAAACTCTTTGACCACTTTGTCAAAACATATGTTCCAGCTCTTTGATGCCTCGCATGCCTTTTATTTGCTTCACCAACCTTGAAAAATATATAATTTTGTTCTTCTAAATCATATTTAGAAAACATATATATATTCCAGTTTTCGTGGTTATCATGAGCATTTACATCGAGTCTGATTTGAATAGATCTGTACACAGCTGTTGGCGAGAAAATTTCATCACAATCCGTTTATAGGAGTTCTGATGATAACCGTTCTCAACCAGCATAACTTGTACTTCACTATTTTCCATCTGTACTAATCTTTTGTCTCGAAGATTCGCTTGCAGCCAAAGTAAACACTTTCCTTGGGCACGTAAACTAAAGTCCATACTTTATTTATGTGCACGGACCTTTTTCGGATTGCATCAAGCCATTCTTAGAGTCACTACACCAATGGCATCTTGGAAGTTGTCTAAGCCATCATCAACTATGATGTCTTACTTGACTTTTCGTCTCACGAGACTCAAGTAATCTTTAACTTCCTAACCATTAATTTGAGGAATATCATATTGATAAGGTCCTCACAGAACATTATCAAGAAACTAGGCATTACTATCTAGGACTTACCCCAGATGGAGGATTACTACTCAGAGTTACTTGCCATGCATCGCACCATGTCTAACAGAGTGCGATTCATGCTCTCCAACACACCGATGTGTTAAAATACTTGACCTGAGAGAAAATCTCATTTTCTTTTAGTTATGCAAGAATTACAAAGCTAAGAATTCGACTCTTTGATCTGATCGAATCAGTTCAAATACTTTTGTCATTGTGTTCTCTATTTTATCAGACTTGTGTTTCCTCAAGAACATGTGTCGTAATAAAATAAGAATACCTTTCCCGGCTTATTTAGACTTGGGTCCGGGTACATCCGTATGTACGAGACTACGAGTTCACCAACTCATTCTCCCACTGTCTCTCAGATGGAATTTCGGCCATCATACCTTTGAGATTGTAATACCCCACATTCATATATACGAGTATGATATGTATATTTTGGACATATTCGTATGTATAGAATTTTTGGGTATTTTTTTCTTAATTTTATGTTAACAAAATTGTTTTTAAAGAATTTTTTAAAGAACATGTAGATTTAAATAAATGTAGTATATAAACGAATACTAGTGATATACTTGTATCAAGAGTAGTATACATGGTATAATGGGGGTATTCCTATTTAATTAAAAATTTAAATCCTAAAATTCCTAATAAATCCACCTTACCTAATGAGGTGTCTCAATCCTAATAAACCTCACCAACTCAATGGCTAGGTGCTAACCCCAGGTTGATCTCCACCTAATTGGGATTACGTGTCAAGCTCTGCATATTTTGGGGAAGCAGGAGGTCGGTTCAGGAAAACCAAAAAGGAAAAAGAAAAAAAAGAAGAAGGAAAAGAAGCAGAACACTCTCTTGCAATTTTCCAGATCACTCACCCTTCCCCTCTTCACTGTCAATTCTCTTAAGCAAACCCAAAGCCAAAACCCTAAGACCCTAGTTTGATTGATTCGTTGGAGAAGAAGAACATGGTTGGCTTAGCTTTCAGAGGGTTTTCCAGGAGAAGAAGGGCCCCAGAATTCTAGATGTACTAAGTCAGGTAGGATTCTAACCTGTTAGATAGGGTTCAGTTTAATTGTGTCAGATTTTCCCAGTTTCGTCGTCGTCAGAATCGAAGACCAAAATCCCCTCTCACACGACCGTATGGAAGCTCCATACGGCCGTGCTGTAAGAACTCACGTAGGCCATGGAATCACACGACAGTATGGATTAAAACCATTCGGTCATGTGAATCATCCTTTCCCACGGTCGTATGCTCTTTTTGCCATACGGCCGTATGGAAAATCCCATACGGTCGTGTGGCCTTATTTTCCCATTCTGTTGCTGTGTTTTATTTCAGCCTATGTCCTAAATATTCAAAAATTCATAACTCTTGGTAACACTCCAAATTTGATGACTCAAGATGTTTTGAAAGTTAATGAAGTTAAATATAATTCTTAAGAAGAAAGAAAATCCTAATTTTGACTGTAGATAGGTGTAAAGAGACGATTTGTAACATAGTGTCAGTTTTAGACAGATTTTACCACAATGCGGTAAAAATGCCATAACTCTTACTAAAGACCTCCAAATTCTATGATCTTGGACAATTTGGAAAGCTAACTAAATTATCTACAATTTTATGTTTTAACTAAAAGCTAAATATAATAGCACCTACCTGATATATGTTGATGAATCTGGAGGATAGACTTGACGTGCGTTTATATTTCATATATTTGCGCACGTTTTCTTCCGTGTTTTTCCGTATTTTCTGTCGTCTTGTATTCGTTTTCTTGTGTTTTCTTGTTTTCTTTCACTTTTCCGTGTTTTTGTATATTTGCAGGATTTTACCGACGTAGGAGACATAAAACGACGATATCATGAGTCCTCGAAGCAACGGGAGGAGTCACGCGTGATCCAGGGGGTCAAACGACGAAGATCGCATCTTTCAGCCCCTCACCCGACCGGTTGGTCACTTCCAACCGATCGGGTGATGCACGCGTGCACCACCCGGACACAAGTTGGAGCGGCCAAGAAGTCACCCGGTCGGTTCAGAGACCGGTTCAAACGCCCCAACTCTCTGGAATTCTGACGCTGAATGCCAACCGATCGGGTGACCTTCACCCGATCGGTTCACCTGTAGCCGATTCTCCGAAGCCATGACACGGAGAGCTCAACCGACCGGTTCACCCGACGGCGCGAAGATCCAACCGATCAGCTTCATGCCTCAACTGACCGTGTCGTGGTGACCGGGTGAAGTCCTATTCCGAGTTACCGAAGAAACGAAGCAGGTCGCCCGATCGGGTGACTTTTCACCCACTCGGGTGATATCATATTCTATATATAGGACCCCTAGGTTTTCCAGAAACGGGAGTTGTTATTTTTTGCTGTTTTTTCTCTCTCTTGACGGCTGTAATTTTTCAGATATTTGTAAGTTTTCCAATCTTTGTTAAACTTTAATATAGTGTTATTAGCATTGCTCTTACTGCTTTTCAATCGCCTGATCATGATTTTTACGGTCGATTTTACTTTAGATCGATTTTTACTAAATATGTGTGAGTAATTCCCAAATCTGGGATTTTGGTGGAAACCCCTTCGTGGGTTCTTCCTGATGCGTCCATAGGACTAGGAAATCGATAGGGATTAGGAATCTAACGGTTACGCGGGGTGTTTTATTGTCATCGGTGGGAAAAAGACCGCCTTTGACTGTTGGGCCAAGGGGGAATAAACTTGGCGGTTGACTCCCTAGCCATAGCTCACGCCTTTAGCGTAGACGTCGAATCCTAGCGCGCGGGAGCGGCAGGATGAGACGTTGGGAGTTATCATTGCGAACTTAGTGCTCCCGGAGTCGGTCAGTGTTAATGGACACGGGAGTGCCCACTGACCGAACCTGGGATGTCCGGCGTATCATCCTGGGCACCGACCGGAATATCAGGCCCACGGGACGCTGGTACCACTTTTAGAGGCAACGTCTCACCATTAGACCCTAATTCCGATCGTAATCCTACCCGTCGGCCGTATCAGCGAGAATCGCACGATAGGGTGGAAACCAAAGTCCCGGGGTTTTCCCTTTATATTGTTTATCCCTCTCATTCATTTACTGTGACAACCATTTATCCGATTCGGGCTAGCTCGCTCATGGGGTGAATTTGATCCTTCTTGACACAAGCACATCCACGCCTCCCTGAGTTCGACCCCCAAGCCACACTACAACACCGTGCGCTTGCGGTTACAAATATTTAAATCTCACGCCTCCAATCATATTATTGCACACATCAAACACGCACAACATGGGGACGTCACCTAGGTGGGGGTGAAGGAGGTGGGGATGAGTGGGATGGTGGAGGTGGTCCGAAAGTGTGAGTGAGGAGACGAAGGATGGTGGCCATGTTCCTCTCAAGAGCGAGGAAACATGGGTGAGTGAGAAAGGATGACGGTGATGGGTCCGAGGGGACAGAGGAGGTGGTAAGAGCACAGAGAGCAGCGATCTCGGCCTCGAGACCAAGACAAGCTGAGGTCTGGCGGCGAACAAAAGAAGTGGACTGACGTGAAGCGGAAGTGGTGCCGGGAAGTGATGTGGAAGTAGTGCCGGCGGCAGTGGTCATGCCGGCACTGGACACAAGGCCGGAGATGGCCTCAGAAAGATCCTCAGAAGTGATAGGGCCAGGAGCACTGGTGGTGTGACTCGGGCCAGCCCCGATGTCTCCTCGGGATGCAGGGATATCCTGCTCGCCTAAGCGGGCGGCATGGGAAGGTGGTATGCGTGCATCCTGGGGAAAGAAAGGAAGGCGCAGCCTCGCTAGAAAGTCGGGATCGGGCGGAAAAGTCCAATCTCCCACTAAAGCTATAGTCATGCGAGCGGGGTTGGGGAGAATGGTGTAGGGGGCTGGGGGGGTGGCCGTAGTTGAAATTGAAACGACGATCAGGGCGGGGCTTAATCATATGAATATGCCGCATGACATCAAGATCTAGATGTGAGGGTCCTGCGGCAGTGGGAAGACCTCGGGGAATGGGGATATTAAATTGGGGAAAAGAAGCAATGATAGTGATTATTCCCCCACAACAAAGCTTGCCCTTGCCGGCTCGGCTAATCTCGAGGAGCTTGTAAACAAGCCAGTCACCGGCTTGGACGGGGGTAGTAGGGGCCCTAAAGCTAATCCCATCATCGTCTCGAACGAAAGGGAAAGTCATGGCCCATAGAATGAAAAGATCAGGGATGGTCACGGTGCCTGACTCATCCCTGGGGAAAAATGCGGAGGATATGATCCGATGGGCCAGACGGAATATAGGATGGATGATTGAGGAGGCCTTGGCCTTACCTCGGGGATAGCGACGAAATAGGGTGAGGCGGAACCAAAACTGATCGACGTCGAATTCGGGTGGATACCCGTAGTGTCGGATGGAGTCGTCCCCAAGGATAGGGAAACCAAATATATTATTGATCGTCTTCAGGTTGGTGCGGATGGTTTTGTTACGCACCCGGAAAATGACGGTCGACCCCGACTCACAAACGAGTGAGGAAAGAAATTCTAGTGTGAGGGACGGGTAAGACACTGCGGTGGCGTTTAGGAAGGCTAACCATCCTAAATTCGCGAAAAGAGTCTCGACCTCGGTGAAGACACCGAGATCGATAAGCGATTGGGTGTGGGCGAATTTGGTCGACAGATGCCCCCGAGCATCCAGCCTAAGGTAGAAGTCCTTATGCTCTTGGTTCCTAAATTGATACCCATGCGGGCCCATCATTGGGTCCTCAGGGGGCATAACAGGTGGGGGAGGGGCTAGTGATAGTGCATGTGGTGTATTGGGAGGAGGACGTATTTGTTTGCGTCTCTTTCGAGACGGTTCCTCCTCCCGCAGGATACCCTTCCCCTTATCTCGTTCTCGGGCCATAGTGGGTGCGTGAGTGTGATGCAAATGAGTGTAGAATACGATAAAAGCACGCACACACAAACAATCAAGCAAGTAGAAATTCTAGGGTAAAAAGTAAAATTTGAGCAGTGGAGCGAAGTTACCCAGCAGAGATTGGAGTTCCTTGCTTGAAGTTGACCCAACACCGTGCAATTGGATGGAGTGTGGAGCCGCGGCACTCCTCTTCAGCGAAAATTCGAAATTGGGGGGAGATTGTGGAATTAGGGCTAAGGAAGCAAAATGGGGGAAAGAGAGAGAGAGAAAATGATGGAGAGATGGAAGGGGTAGGTGGAGAGAGAGGCTAGAGGGGGAGTGGAGGTCGTGGGAGAGGGTTTTTCGGCCGTTGGGAGAGTGGGGGAGACGAAAGGACGGCTGGAGAGTCGAGATCGGGCGAGAAAATGAACGGTTGGGGCGGGGGCTTTTTATAGGGTTTAAGTCGAACCGATCGGGTGAGTTGTCACCCGATCGGTTGACTTATAGGTCGAGAATTTCAGCTGAAGAGACGCTACAGGCGAACCGATCGGTTGATAACTCAACCGATCGGTTGGCCACTCCACAAATTTTTCCGAGAGTTTGGTGTTGTTCACCCGGTCAATCAACCGGTCATGCTTCTCATCACCCGATCGGTTGACAAAATCTGAAAATTTCCCGAGACTTCAGCCCCAGTTCACCCGGTCTGCCAACCGGTCTCACATGTCTTCACCCGATCGGTTTGTTGAGTGACTGATACGGCCATCAGCTGATACATCCCTACCGATCGGCTGAGAACTCACCCGATCGGTTGGGGCCTTGTTTTCTGCAAAAGTCCACAAATGGCCTAAGTCCCCCAACGGAAGTTCTTGCGGCTGGATTTATTTATTAAAATAGATAAAATAAAGTTAAAAATAGTCCTAAAAATTGGAAACAAAGGTTTAGAGCATGGGTTGCCTCCCATGAAGCGCTTTTGTTTAACATCGTTAGCTCGACGCCCGTTGATGATGTTCAAGGTGGGTGATACGGGTGATGCCCAAAGTCTGACATCGCTTCAGCTTCAGAGCTGGCAGCTTCTGGTGTAGTCGGTGGCAACAAGAAAACTTGTTCGACGACTCTCCCTTTGTTGACGGGGTCCGGGGGCTTCTCCCTCATATTGGCGTCCACCGCCACTCGTTTAAGGATCCGGATCTCATCTTCGGTGAGCCCCATGGGCTCTTTGCCTTTTCTCCTCATAGGAGGAGCTTTTGGGAATCCGGGAGGGATCATGTGTGCCGCATCCGTTATCCCAGCAACATCATTCTTCTTCGGGCTGACTGGTTCTTCTGAGTCCCCCAAGCTATCGGGGGGATTTCTTGAAAGAATTTCCCAAGAGCTTTCCTCCACAGCTCTCTCTTCTTCTAACTCCAGCACATTGCACCTTGGATCATCCGGGGGATCGGGGTGCTTCATTGACAACCCCAAGTCAAACTCGACTTTTTCGTTGCCGACGTTAAGGGAGAGTTTCCCATTCTTCACATCTATCAAAACGCCGGCAGTGGCCATGAAAGGCCGCCCAAGAATGATGGGGGTGTGTGCATCTTCAGGCATGTCCATGACAACGAAGTCCACAGGCACGTGCACCCCTCTAACATTGACAGGAAGGTCATCTATAACCCCCACCGGGTATTTGACCGAACGGTCTGCAAGCTGTAGGGTCATTCCGGTGGGCTCCAAGTCGCCCATCCCTATCCTCTTATACAGCGATAGTGGCATCAAACTGACGCTCGATCCAAGATCGACGAGCACGCGACGGATCTTTACCTCCCCGATCGCACAAGGGATAGAGAAGCTCCCCGGGTCTTTAAGCTTAGGAGGGGTTACTCGCTGGATAAGAGCACTACATTCAGCCGTCAAAATGACCTTCTCCTTTCTAAAACCCTTTGTCACCAAATCCTTGAGGAATTTCGCGTAGGAGGGTATCGTCTCTATAGCTTCAAGGAAGGGGATTTGCAAGCTTAGATCTTTGACCATGGCAAAGAATTTGCCATACTTCTCGTCTATTTTGGCTTGGGCTAACCGTTGCGGAAAAGGCACAACGGTCTTGAATACCCTGAGGCTCCCTTCCTCGTTTTTCTTCTTTTCCTCTTCATGAACTCCCTCCTGAGTTGTTGGCTTTGGCGACGAAGCACCGATGTCATTCAATTTTTCATTCGGTCGCTCCACGACCAATGGTGCTTCTGGTTCCTTTTGGGGCACTCTTGTGGGGATTTGTGTTCCGCTCCTAAACACGATAGCGGACACATTCGTATGCTCGTGCGTGAGTGCCAAAGTTTGGTTTGCTCCCCTCAGGTTCACCTCCAGTTGTGGCAGCAATAAGTTTTGCGACCTTGAAAGGTTCGCCACTTGTAACCCCAGCTAGGTTACTTGGTCCGTGAGAGCCCGGTGTCCCATTTCCAGCTTCAAATTTATCTTCTCCTGGTTGGATATATATTGAGTCAAAAGGGACTCAACCGGAGAGATGGCCCTCTGTTGGCCATATTGCTGCTGCTGCTGAACGGGTTGCTGATTCCTGGGAGCATATTACTGATATTGTTGTGGAGGTTGCTGCTGCTGAAACTGCTGCTGCTGAGGCCTAGCCAGCTGATATATCTGTTGTTGCTGCTGCTGAGGCGGCAGCTGCTGATACTGTGCCCGGTAACTAAGGTTAGGGTGGTTCCAGTTGTTCGAAGAGTAGGCCGGGTTGGAGCTAGTCCGTGGTGGATACGGCGCATTTCCCGTAGGATTGTAGAATAGTGCGCTCGCTTGGTCCAACGGTGGTGAGATGTCACCACCGTCAAATTCTCCAAAGACTTCGGCTTCCACCGCCACAATGTGTTATTTACCGCTACCACCGGCTCCTACCATCAATGCGGAGATCTGGGTCGACAGCAAGTCAAACTTGTTGGAAAATTTTTCGACATCCTCGACCCTGTTGATACCCCCAGATCTAGGTGTGGCTCTCTCGTCACACCACCGCTCATTGTTTGATGTCATATTTTCTAGAATTTGTCCGGCATCTTCTTCACTTCTTGACATAAAGGACCCTCCAGCCGCGGCGTCCATGGAAGATTTCAAGTCATCCCTCAATCCGTTGTAGAATAGATTAATTATCTGCCATTTCGGAAGCTCATGATGAGGGCATCTTCGCTGCATTTCCTTATATCTCGTCCAAGCTTCATGCAAGGACTCGTGGATGGCCTGGGAGAAGGAGGAGATCTCACTCCTCAGCTTCATGGTCTTCCCCGGAGGAAAGAACTTCCAGTAAAGCATTTGAAAGCTTCTCCCAGGTGTTGAATGTGTTCGGGTCCTTCCCCCTAAGCCACAGCTTGGCCTTATCTCGCAGAGAGAAGAGGAATAGCTTCAGACGGATCGCCTCAGTTGTGACACCATTTATCCGGAAGGTGTCACATTTCTCCAAGAAGGAGTCCAAATGTTCGATGGGGCTCTCCATGGGTGCCCCCGAGATTGCGCCGTAATAGCATGAGGACGGATGGCGGAGGTGGACTCGATGGATGGCATCGAGTACTCCAGCAGGGACTTGTGAGGAGGGGTGTTCTCCCCCATGGTTTCTGGCTCTTCTCTTCTTCGCTTCTCTGCGGCTAAACGCCTTAGGGTGGCGTTTATCTCCGGATCAACAGGAATCAAGTCGTCGAGACTTCTTGAACTCCTGCGCATTAAAAACAACAAACACACGTGAAGCGAAAAGTGGGAAGGAAAGAGATAAAATAAAAAATAAAAAATAAAAATAAAAATAAGAAAATGAAATAGAAATGGAAAAAGAAGAATGCAAAAACTATCGCGAGATAGAGATGTGAGCTAGACTCAAGGGTTCATGAAATCCTAAAATAACAAGCACGTTGCCTCCCCGGCAACGGCGCCATAAAGCTTGACGTCCCCCGTGTTTGCGTGCATGCAAGTGTGCAATATATAATTGGGGGCATGAGATTTAAATATTTATAACCGCAAGCGCACGGTGTTGTAGTGTGGCTTGGGGGTCGAACTCAGGGAGGCGTGGTTGTGCTTGTGTTAAGAAGGATCAGATTCACCCCATGGGCGAGCTAGCCTGAATCGGATGATGGGTTGTCACAGAAAATGGAATGCGAGGGATAAACAATATAAAGGGAAAACCCGGGACTTCGGTTTCCACCCTATCGTGCGATTCTCGCCGATACGGCCTACGGGTAGGATAGCGATCGGAATTAGGGTCTAATGGTGAGACATTGCCTCTAAGAGTGGTACCAGCGTCCCATGGGCCCGATATTCCGGTTGGTGCCCAGGATGATACGCCGGACTTCCCGGGTTCGGTCAGTGGGCATTCCTATGTCCATTAACACTGACCGACTTGGGAGCACTAAGCTCGCAACGATAACTCCCAACGTCTCATCCTGCCGCTCACGCGTGCTAGGATTTGACGTCAACGCTAAGAGCGTGAGCTACGGCTAGGGAGTCAATCGCCAAGTTTATTCCCCCTTGGCCCAACGGTCAAAGGCGGTCTTTTTCCCGTCGACGACAATAAAACACCCCACGTAACCGGTAGATTCCTAATCCCCATCGATTTCCTAGTCCTATGGACGCATCGGGGAGAACCCACGAAGGGGTTTCCACCAAAATCCCAGATTTGGGAACTACTCACACATATTCACTAAAAAGCGATCTAAACCAAAATCGACCGTTAAAAACATGATCAATCGATTGAAAAGCAGTAAGAGCAATGCAAATAACACTATATTAAAGTTTGGTAAAGATCGGAAAACTTACAAATATCTGAAAAATTACAGCCGTCAAGAGAGAGAAAAAACTGTAAAAAATAACAACTCCCGTTTCTGGAAAACCTAGGGGTCATATATATAGAATACAATATCACCCGATCGGTTGAAAAGTCAACCGATCGGGTGACCTGTTTCGTTCTTCGGCAGCTCAGCATGGGACTTCACCCGGTCATACAGCACGGTCGGTTGAGGGTTGAAGCTGACCGGTTAGATCTTCGTGCCGTCGGGTGAACCGGTCGGTTGATCTCTCCGTGTCTTGGCTTCAGAGAATTGGCTATAGATGAACCGATCGGGTGAAGGTCACCCGATCGGTTGGCATTCAGCATCAAATTCCAGAGAGTTGGGACGTCTGAACCGGTCTCTGAACCGACCGGTTGACTTTCTGCCTGCTCTAGCTTGTGTCCGGGTGGTGCTCGCGTGCATCACCCGATCGGTTGGAAGTGACCAACCGGTCGGGTGAGGGGCTGAAAGATGCTATCTTCGTCGTTTGACCCCCTGAATCACGCGTGACTCCTCCCGTTGCTCCGGGGACTCATGATATCTTCGTTATATGTTCCCTACGCCGGTAAACTCCTGCAAAATACAAAAAACACGGAAAAGTGAAAGAAAACAAGAAAACACGAGAAAACGAATACAAGAAAGCGGAAAATAGAGGAAAAACACAAAAGAAGACGTGCGTGAATATATGAAATATAAACGCACGTCACTAGACTCGGCGTACCCAGTTAGTCTGGTTAGTAGATATCAAAGTAATCCTGGTCCAGCTCGTTGGGAACTTGTTAAGAGGACTATGAAATATATAAAGGGTATGGTGCACCACAAGTTAGTTTATCAAGCAGATTCTCTTGAAGTTCTTGGTTACTACGATGCAGATTTCAGAGGAGACAAAGATGACAGGAAGTCAACTGCAGAACATGTGTTACTCTTTGGTGGTGCAGCTGTTTCTTGGTGTCACAAGAAGCAGGGTTTTGTATCGAGATACACACAAGAAGCTGAGTATATAGCATGTAGTATGTCGGCTAATCATGTGGTCAGGATCAGACGGTTCCTACTGGACTTGGATCTCAATTTGGTGGATGAACCAATTGAGATGTAATGCGGTAATCAAGCAGCCATCAGCTTGATCCACAGTGGTGCAAACAGTTTCAAAGGAAGGCATATTGAGATAGAATATCATTACATACATGATATGGTGGAAAGGAAAGAAGTTAGTGTTACTTATATTCCAACAAGTGATATGATTGATGATCCCTTGACAAATGGTGTTCCAGCATGTATATTCATCAAACATGTTGGTTTGATAGGACTTAGGAATATCTAAGTCAAGAAAACTTTCATGAATTATAAAAGGAGACAATCATGAATAATGATTGTACACGATGAATAAAATATGCATATCTCACGAATAATTTGAGTATGTGAAATCAAATCATGTGTTATATCTCACGGATAGTGGGAGTAAACCCGGAATGCATTTGGCCAGGCCAAGTGGGAGATGAAGACGAGTTTTGGCCTGAAGTGGCATAGTACCCGACGTCGCCCAACAAGTTGGTTGGTATATGTAATAAATTGGATACATAATAAAGTGCTATTAAAGAAAATAATATTGCGGGATTTATTACGTGATTTATTATGAGACTTATTACGGTATTTATTGCGGGATTTATTGTGAGAAATTATGCGAGCGATTATGGGGTGGGGGGATGATGGTGGATCTTATAAATGGAGAGAAGATCTCCTCCTCTAATATAACAACAATCGGCCATCTCCGAAATCTCTCGTAAACAAATTTCTCCCTCCTCTCTAAGATCCAACATATTATTCATCTAAATGGCCATAAAAATATGACTTTTGAGTTGAGAATATTTTATGCTTCAAAAAATCACCGAAAATCTTCAAAAAAATCATGGATAAATCATGAGTTTATCTTGGGTTATGACAAGTGTTTTGACAAGTGTTTTGTAGCACATATTTCAATAATCATACGGTCCATAAATACGCATTAGCCTTTGAAAATCCTTGTGTGGGCACCCGTAGTGGCCAGAACTTGACCGGTTAAATGGGGTTGCAGCTAGCGAAGCGCTATCCACCGATCCCTACCCGGTAGGATTCTGATCGGGTTTCAGGTCCCGATCACGCACAAATCCATCACAAAGAAATTACACTGGGGTTCATGAGGTAACATGCTTTCATTTCACCCAGCTGAAGCCATTAACAGCATTGTCCCCGTAGGCCCATAAGACCCATCCACCATCTGAATGTTGGAGCCCCAGGCCATCATAATTTGCTGTTATTAGGGGACCCAAGATCGGATCTCCATCATTAGGGAGCAACTACTAGTGCTTAAGCAATAACATATATATATAGCGCAACCAAATTGGAAATTGCACGTCAAAGTCCTTGATCCTATGGAGACTGGAAATAATGATCAGTTGGTGAAGTTTCTGCCTTGGGGGGCTGTTACGCCTATTTGACTGAGGCCCGAAAGACCCAAGCCCAGAGATCCAACCGCCGATCAAGAGCCCATCTGCGCACTCAGGCCCACTCGATAAGGCCCTATGGGGACCCCCCCCCCACATGTCGATCCGACCCGGCCCCGGTAACACGCCGGTCACTCGCCCACTCCTGCGATAACCGCCCCCTCGATCCCGCTACCACTTAATGGCAGTTATAGGGAGGTGCTGGCATGGCGCAGGGAGCGGCGACGGGGGGGGGGGGGGGGGGGGGGGGGGGGGGGGGGGGGGGGGGGATTGAGGGGGCACGATTGAGGGCGGACGAGCGACGTGGGTCGGGGACAATCACGGCGGAGGTCTATAAAGGGGCTAGGAGGACGACAGGACAAGGGACCGCCTCTCAGGTATCTAGAACCTAAGGTACTCCATCAACGACCTAGTTCCCCCATTTCATCTCCTTCCTCCCCCGCTCGCGCCGTGAGACGCCGTTCCGATCTCCTCACGAGTCGAACTGTCTCCGCTGGGCCTCCTCTTTCAGATCTCTGTCTGACTTAGGCATCGGAGGGGATTTGGCCGGAACCAAGGTCCGGCCCCCTGACGAGTGTTCTCGTTTACGCAGGAGGGCATCAGATCCACGGGCCGAGGCTTCCCCTCCGCCCCTCGCCGACCACGCAACCAGCTGGACGAGTGAGGCTTCCCCTCGTCGTCCGACCGCCGAGGCCGAGTGCAACCGACCGAGGCCGAGCGTCTCGACCCGGGCCGAGGCTACCCCTCGCCTTACCAACGGCCGAGGACCCCGATTCAATCCAGTCGACGCGCTCTACGTCGTCTGCTGGTCCGACTCGCGCCTCAACTGCACCAACTCGACTCGTCCGAGGGACCCAAACGGGCCCCTTGACCACGTTGACCGGGTTATCCACGGTCAACGCTTTGTAGTGAGAAAACACTCTGAAACATCTGGCGCCGTCTGTGGGAACGAACTGTCCCACGAAGAAACAAACCACATCTGCGATGACGCGATCTCCCCCATCTCGGCGAAAGGGGAGCAAGGCCCTGACGCGAGGCGACAGGGCCCGCCATCGTTGGCAAGAACGGGCGCGGGCCCGATGCGAGGATGATCGTGAGGGAAGGGCCGGGAGGCCCTCCCCGTCCCTACCAGTCGGGAGACTGAGTGCATCCGTAACGGCGCGCAGCTCGGACGTGGCTTTGGTGGTGTCAGTGGTCATAGACACTACCATGGTACGGCGGCTGCTTGTCGACACCGGCAGCTCCTGTGACGTCCTCTTCCTGTCAACCCTGGAAAAAATGGGGCGGCGGAAAGAAGACTTACGACCTCGCTCGGGACCCGTGGTAGGATTCACGGGTCACTCCACCCCCATCATCGGCACGATCCATCTCCCGGTAACGCTCGGAGACGCGCCGGACTCGGTGACCCTGGCGGTGGAATTCATCGTATTGGGGATCGGGTCAGAATACAATGGGATCATCGGCCGACCCCTACTCAACGCCGTCGGTGCGGTAGTCTCAACCCTCCATCAGACTATCAAGTTCCGAACGCCAGGGGGGATGGGGCAAGTCGAAGGCGACGCGGGGAGACCGAGTATCTGCTATCAACTGGCGGAGGAAGCTCCCGAGGATCGTCTAGCCGACCGGATGGCCGCGCTCGACTTGAGGAGTGGGCCTAGGCCCGCCCCTGCGGAGGAGCAAGAGCAGATCCCGGTCACGGACGTTGAGGGCCGGTTCGTCTCGATCGGGAGAGGGCTGAGCCAGGACCTGAGGGATCAGCTGATCGAATGCCTGGAGGCGAACCTGGACATCTTTGCTTGGTCACCGGAGGACATGCCCGGCGTAGACCCCCAGGTGATCGTCCACCAAGATCAACGCCGACCCCAACTTCAAGCCGGTCAGGCAGAAGAAGCGTAACCTGGGCGGCGAGAAGATGAAGGCAGCCTCCGAGGAAGTGGAGCGTCTCCTTGATGCCGGCTTCATATGAGAGGTCTGGTACCCGGAGTGGCTGTCGAACGTAGTGATGGTCAAGAAGCCCAACGGAAAGTGGCGAATGTGCGTGGACTTCAGTGACCTCAATAAGGCCTGTCCCAAGGATAGCTACCCCCTGCCGCGCATCGACCACCTGGTGGACAACGCCTCGGGGTACGAGATGCTTAGCCTCATGGACGCTTACTCAGGGTACAATCAAGTCCAGATGGACCCCTGGGACGAAGAAATGACAGCCTTCACGACGGACCGGGGGACTTACTGCTACAAGAAGATGCCCTTTGGCTTGAAGAACGCAGGGGCCACCTACCAGAGAATGGTCAACAAGGTTTTTAGCTCCCAGATCGGGAGGAACCTGGAAGTCTACGTCGACGACATGCTAGTCAAGTCAAGGCGACCAGAAGACCACATCGCCGACCTGCGGGAGACCTTCGAACGGTTGCGGCGACACCACATTCGACTCAACCCTGCGAAGTGCACGTTCGGGGTAAGATCTGGCAAGTTCTTGGGATTTATGATAACTAACCGTGGCATTGAGGCTAATCCTGACAAGATCGAGGCGTTGATCAACATGCGTGAGCCGACGATGATCAAAGAGCTACAGAGACTGAACGGGTGCATCGCAGCCTTGGGGCGATTCCTTTCCAAATCGGCGGAGAGATCGCTCCCCTTCTTCAAGGTCCTGAGGAAAGCGATCGCAGAACCTTCAGACAATAGGAAGACGATACTGTGGGACGAAGACTGCTCCAGGGCGTTCGAAGACCTCAAAGAGTATCTCCGCAGCCCGCCTCTCCTGTCCAAGCCACGGGAAGGGGAGTCGCTGAGCCTTTACCTGGCGTGCGCGGAGGAAGCTGTGAGTTCGGTGCTGATCCGGGAAGACGGTGGGGTGCAGTGGCCGGTATATTACACGAGCCGGATCTTGAAGGGGGCGGAGGTGCGATACTCGCCCATGGAGAAACTGGCGTACGCCCTCGTCCTCTCGGCACGAAGGCTCCGACCCTATTTCCATGCCCACACCATACTGATCCTGACCGACTCACAACTGGAGCAGAACCTCAAGAGATTCGATCGAATGGGAAGGATGCTAAACTGGGGAGTGGAACTGAGCGAGTTCGACCTCCGATTTAAACCGCGCACGGCCATCAAAGGGTAGGCTCTGGCCGACTTCATCGCCGAGTGCACGACGGAAGGAAATGGCCCCCCGGAGGAAGAAGACCCAGCGACGGTAATTGCTCAACCCTTGTCCTTTCTTTCGGCTGACCACTTCCAGCCAGGAGATCTAGGAGCGTGGATAGTCCATGTGGATGGGTCGGCCACACAGTCAGGAGGCGGGGCTGGGATTGCAATCCGATCTCCGGAAGGGAACATTGTGGAATACGCGTTGCGGTTCGAGTTCCCAGCCACGAACAACGTGGCGGAATACGAAGCGGTGATCAACGGCCTGAGGCTGGCCCTGGAGCTCGGGGCCGAGTCCGTCCGCCTCCTCAGCGACTCGAAGCTCATTGTCAACCAACTCTTGGGGAGTTACGAGGCACGGGAGGAGGCGATGCAGAGATATCTCCCTGTCGCCAGAGTGGCGATGTCCAAGTTCAAGAATGTGGAAGTCTTGCACCTCCCGCGATCAGAGAATGCGCGGGCAGATGCGTTGTCGAAGCTGGCCTTGTCCTCGCCAAAGGAGCTGGGCCGCACCATCTACGTAGAGAACCTGCAGTCCCCCAGCACGGAGGAGCACGAGGTGATGGCAATCGGCCAAGAGCCCACCTGGATGGACCCGATCATCCGGTACCTCACTCATGGAGAGGTGCCGACCGATGGGGACGAACGCCGAACCCTGGAGAGAAAGGCGCTCCGATACGTGATCCATGAAGGGACGCTCTACCGAAGACGCTGGACCAAGACGGATGTCCTCCCATACTTGAAGTGCATCGGACCGCAGGAAGCTGACTACGTCCTACGGGAGGTTCACGAATGGATCTGCGGGAATCACCATGGGGGCAAGATGGTCGCACAGAAGATCTTGAGGCAGGGATACTACTGGCCGACCCTGGCCCAAGATGCAACAAGTTACGTCCAAAAATGCCAAGAATGCCAGAGGTATGCCCACCGCATCTCGACTCCCCCGTCAGAGCTCATCCCTATCGTGAGCCCCATCCCCTTTGCGAAATGGGGGCTCGACATCCTCGGACCGTTTAAACCGGGACGAGGGCAGCGGAAGCATCTGATTGTGGCGGTAGACTACTTCACCAAGTGGATCGAGGCCGAACCGCTGGCCACCATCACGTGGAAGAAAGCAAAAAGCTTCGTATGGAATTTCATCATCTCCAGATTCAGAGTGCCACGGGCCATCGTCACAGACAACGGGAAGCAGTTCGACTCCGCAGGGTTTAAAGATTTTTGCGAGGAATGTGGAATCAAGCTACTCTTCGCCTCTGTAGCGCACCCTCAGACCAACGGAATGGCGGAAGCGGCCAACAAGTGCATCATAGAGCCCCTCCGGAAGAAAGTGAAAGACGCCGAAGGGAACTGGCTAGAAGAACTCCCCGGGATACTCTGGTCATACCGAACGACCCACAAGGAGGCCACTGGCGACACCCCGTTCATGCTCACCTACGGGGCCGAGGCGGTGGTGCCGGTCGAATTGGGCGAAGAATCTCTCCGCCTCAAATACTTTGACGAAGACCGGAACTCGCAGGGTCTGGGGCTCAGTCTGGAGCTCCTTGGCGAGCGACGGGAGCAGGCACTGGCCACCATCATCCGCCAGAAGCAGAAGGTGGCCCGATACTACAACGCTCGGGTGCGGGGAAGAAGCTTCCACCTTGGGGACCTGGTCCTCCGGAAAGCGGGCTTCAACACTGATACCGCTCGCAAAGGGAAGCTCGCGGCTAGATGGGAGGGACCCTACAAAGTCATCGAGGTCCTCGGACCCGCAGCCTACCGACTAGCCGACATGGAGGGGAGGATTCTCACTCACACTTGGAATGCGGAACATTTACGCAAGTACTTTCAATAGATGTATCGTTTCCTATGAAATAAATTTATTTTGAATTCATTCTTTTCCAGATAAAGCAAAAAGATATACAGAGAGGTGCACGAAGAGGCCGAGGGGCATTCCCCTCCCTCATTTTTCTCCGGGGGCACCGGTGGAGCCACAGGCTGGCAGCCCACTAGGGTCTCCCCCCTTACTCCGTTCGACGTCAGGGTACATCCGAAGATCCTCGAAGTTGACCCCCGAGAGTGGGAACTTCTTTTGGATCTCGGACTGACACCGGGCGAAGCCCTTCTCAAACGCCTCCGATAAGGCGGTCTCAACAAAGGAGGTGGCATACTCCGCCACAGCATCTTGAGCGATCCTGGCCGGATCCACCTCCTCCAGCCCACGCATCCGGGCCTCTAAGGTCTCGATCTGGCGTTGGTGCTCCGCACTCTCCTTCTCGATCTCCCGGGATTTCTCGCCAAGTTGGGCAAGAAGGACCCTCGCCTGCTCCTCCGCCGCTTCCAGACGATCGGAGAGCTCCAAGGTCTCGGAGGCAGCAGCAGGGTTGGGGATCTGCTCGGCTCCTCCAGACGTGTCGGCGCCTCTCAAAAGCTCGGCGAGACGTGCCTCGGCCTCCGACTTTACAGCCAGAGCCAAGGCTATCTCTCGGTCCGCCTCCTCCAGGGCAGAGGACAGCTCAGTTACGCGGGAATCCAAGGACTGGACCCGCGCTTCCTCTAACTGACATGCCTCCCCCTTTTCGCCGGGGGCCTCAGGGCCTCGCCCGGCATCGGATTTGGCTTTGGGAAGAGCCGCGAATTGGCACCTCATTGAGAGGCCCACCGAGGACAACTGCGCCAAAGCAACGAAGGTAAGACAGCAAAAGCAGCTGGAGAAAGGGGGGACAAGCAGAGACACACTACCTGTTGACCAGCCTGGATCACGAAGGTGGCCAAACAGTCACCTCTGACTCCCTCCAACACCACCTGATCGGGAGGGAGACAACAGTTCTCGGCCACTCGAGCGGCGGCTCCGCGGCTCGAAAACACCGACTCCTTCTCCCCCACTGGGAAGCGTGGACGAAGAAGACCCTCCCCTGACGAAGGGAACTCGCCAGGAGCGGAGCGGAACGCGCCAAGATACCGACTGTAGGCATCAGGGAGAGAATCGTCCGGGAGAGGTGAAGGGCCGACCCACGGCCAGGCAACCTCAACGGGGGCGGGTTGAGGTCGATCAGCAGTCGGCAGGACATCAACCCCCTCGACCCCCTCACGGACCCTCTTGGAAGACCCCAGCAAGGGAAGAGAGGGAGATGACACCTTCTTCCTTTTTGAGCCTCCGGTCGCGGTCCCGACCCGCTGCTTCTTCCGGACCTCCAGCACATGATCCCTTCTGCGCGGATCCGGATTTGGGACCTGCACGAGAGCGCTGGCGGGAGAGGGACCAAGAGGGAATCCACCTGCACTCAAAGAAGAAATGAGAGACAGAGCAGAACCCGGACGACCTCGAAGGGCGAACGCTCGGAGAAGCTTACCTAGGGGCCATACCATCTTACGCAAGTTGCGGTCACTAAAGAGGACGTCGATCGAGCGCTCCCTCGTAGGAATCGCCAGCATGTCCTTCGCCGTCTGCTGCTCGGCGACCGTTGGCTCACCCAGATCGAGGATGACGGCACCGGCCGCCTCCCACCGAACCGGGAAGGGTACACTCGACGGGAACGTGACAAACACGTATTCCCCCTTCCAGCGTTTCAGGGAGCTCGGCAACCCCAGCACCAGGGTCATCTTCGGGCGGGCGCTGATGTAAATCCACGCCCCCGATTGGTGGTGGCTCAGGCGGTAGAACTGGGCAAAGAGGCGAAGAGAGGGCGCCACTCCCTTCAGCATGCAGACAACGATGAACCCGACGAGGAGCCCGACGGCGTTGGGACAGAATTGACACAGGCACACGTTGTGGGCCTGAAGGAACTCAACGATAAAAGGATGGAGCGGGAAACGAAGCCCGAAGCGGAAGCACTTCTCATATATTCCAACCTCGTTGGAGCCAGGAAAGCAGATCCGCTCGTCAGCCCCATGGGCACGAGCCGAGTAAGGCGGAAGCAGGTAGGCGGAGCGCATGCTCCCGATGGCGGTGGCACAGATCGACGAAGGCCACGACAAGACCTCTGGGGGCACCCCTGAAAGATCATCCCCGTGCTGACGAATCGCCGAAGGAGGGCCACCCGCCAGACCTGGAGCCGCGTCGCGCTCCGACCGACCCGAACCCGTGGCAGAGGAAGACGACATGAGGCAGAGCTCGGGCAGAATAGGGATCAGCACAAAGGAGAAAACGACGGGATGGCGGCTCACGAACCCCTCGGATTCTCAACTTAAGACGACCCCGCGAGCGGTGGGGATAAGCTTGCAGCTACAACGTGGCAGCATCAGAGGACCGAAGGCGCTTCGAAGCCCGCGCCTTAAAAGTATCGAACGGGCCAACTCATGATGACGACTAATAAATGAGTCGGCATCGACTGGCGAGCCTGTCAAGGTCGGCGGAAGTCACATCGGCCGAGCCGAACCAGCCAAAGCCGACCGACCCGACCGATGGGGGCAATTGTTACGCCTATTTGACTGAGGCCCGAAAGACCCAAGCCCAGAGACCCAACCGCCGATCAAGAGCCCATCTGCGCACTCAGGCCCACTCGATAAGGCCCTATGGGGGACCCCCCCACATGTCGATCCGACCCGGCCCCGGTAACACGCCGGTCACTCGCCCACTCCTGCGATAACCGCCCCCTCGATCCCGCTACCACTTAATGGCAGTTATAGGGAGGTGCTGGCATGGCGCAGGGAGCGGCGACGGGGGGGCGGATTGAGGGGGCACGATTGAGGGCGGACGAGCGACGTGGGTCGGGGACAATCACGGCGGAGGTCTATAAAGGGGCTAGGAGGACGACAGGACAAGGGACCGCCTCTCAGGTATCTAGAACCTAAGGTACTCCATCAACGACCTAGTTCCCTCATTTCATCTCCTTCCTCCCCCGCTCGCGCCGTGAGACGCCGTTCCGATCTCCTCACGAGTCGAACCGTCTCCGCCGGGCCTCCTCTTTCAGATCTCTGTCTGACTTAGGCATCGGAGGGGATTTGGCCGGAACCAAGGTCCGGCCCCCTGACGAGTGTTCTCGTCTACGCAGGAGGGCATCAGATCCACGGGCCGAGGCTTCCCCTCCGCCCCTCGCCGACCACGCAACCAGCTGGACGAGTGAGGCTTCCCCTCGTCGTCCGACCGCCGAGGCCGAGTGCAACCGACCGAGGCCGAGCGTCTCGACCCGGGCCGAGGCTACCCCTCGCCTTACCAACGGCCGAGGACCCCGATTCAATCCAGTCGACGCGCTCTACGTCGTCTGCTGGTCCGACTCGCGCCTCAACTGCACCAACTCGACTCGCCCGAGGGACCCAAACGGGCCCCTTGACCACGTTGACCGGGTTATCCACGGTCAACGCTTTGTAGTGAGAAAACACTCTGAAACAGGGGCTAAAGACAGACTCAGTCTGGCTTGTGGCCAAACCCCATTTAATCACCCACATAAAGATTCACAACTGATGCCATGTGCAGAGTCCATGCATAACAACAGTCAGAGGGCTAGGGCTTTGGACTGAAACTGGACAACTCAACCATCAGGGGTGTGGCAAATAGCCCGACCCTGGCCTACTATGAGGACCATCCTATTGAAGCCAGCTGTTCCGGCAACCGACTGCTCCACCACGTTCATGTGAAACGTGGACCATGGCTCTGCTCTGCACAGGTGGGGCTATCTTTGATATCCGGAGCCTTTAGTCACAGAACCCTCGACCTCTTAGTCCTTGAGGGTGATGGGGTGTGGTTCGACATATATAATCTCGTTAGCAAAGGTGTTCAATCTGAGGCAGCCTAGCCTTGGTCGATCATGACGACGTGAAGCCAGAACAGACATTAGTACATTCCTTCACACGAACATGCTGGTGCTTTTTTTTGCTTGCAAACGTGCATGCCCTCTCTTTTGTTACGTGTTTAGGCCCCCCCAATTTAGTTGAGGCAGGGCCCATGTGGGCTTAGTTTTGTTTGGTTGCAGTCTTTGGGCTCCACCGGTTTAATTACAAGGATAGAATGACGCAACACCTAACTCACCATCTTAATTATAAGACCACTAGGATTTAGTACAAGGAGACCGTGCATATTAAGGCAGCTAGCTGGCTGGCTGGACTCACTTGTGTTCATTCTAAGCTACATATATTGGTATCTAGTCTCTCTCTCTGTCTCTCTCTCTCAGTTTCTTTGGGTTGAGGATGAAGAAGTCAATGAATGCTTTGCTGAAGAAATGCAAGAGCCTCTCCAAGCTTGGGAGGTCCTCATCCTACAGCAGCCTGAGGTCTAAATCCGTCAGAGACCAGGACTGGGTCGGCCACGCCGACTGCGACGACGAGGCGGCGGTGGTGCTCGTGGGGAGCTCGAGGCGGCAATACACAATAAGCTCGAAGCATCTTAATCATCCCCTCATCAATGCGCTTATAGATCGGACCAAGACTGGCAACGATGACAAGATATCGGTCAAGTGCGAGGTCGTGCTCTTCGACCACCTCCTGTGGATGCTGGAGAATTCCGATCCCGACGAAGTGGCGGCCGACGGTGTGCTGGAGGAGCTGACACAACTGTATGCTTGCTGAGTTCATGATTAACACCATTAGTCTTAGATAATGAAACTTGTGTTTCTCTGTTAGGTTACTTTGAGCTTGCCTTTTGTATGTCTAAATTTCTGACTTTGCTGTAATCGTCTCCCCCGAGTGAGATCACCGATGCTGTAAGATGTTGCATAATTTGGTGTCCGTGTTATTGATGTGTTGTGCTCTCCAGTTTCAACTTTCAATATGGGACTATTATTAAATAAATAACAGAAAAATATAGTGATAACCATATCTTGGGTCAGCACATCGTCGCAGTCTGACTTGATTTGAAACAATGGATATATAGAAAGGTGTTATGATTAATTGAGTCTTTAATTTTAGTTATTTACTAGAAATAACACGTGTACACAGTGCACGTGGACCCAAGAAAAAAACCCACGCACAGGATGCGGGACCCGTGCGCTGTGTCAAAGGAGAGAGAAGTGTCAATGTGTATGAGTCAATATCGTCAAGGATAAAAAGCGAAAAAGCTGGAGCTAAAACGTAAAAAGTACCGACGGCAATGTGGAAAATGGCCAATGACAAACATGTAAAATAAGGAAGATAGTGGGTTTCTTTGGAAATGGCGAGCATGCAAATAAGAGCAATGCGGGGGGCAGTTTCCTCGGTGGTTCCACAACAACACCAAAAACATCACCCCCACCCCCACCCCCACCCCCCCAACCAAAGAGTATGTCACACCATGATGAGATGGTCAACACATGGCCACCACTCCATCCACTCTTTTGTCCTAGTAGGACAAATATCCTATCATCATCTCTCTTTTGTAAATGGACTAAAAATAACCCGTGCACATAGTGCACGGAGAAAAAAAACCCCACAAACAAGATGCAGTGCACATGCGCAACCAAAAAGGAGTGAGAATTTTGTTTTTTTTTGTGTCGGTATCATCGGGGATAAATGGACCCCAAACCAAAGCCCAAACCTCCACCCCCGTTGGAACCCACCGAGTTTGTCCCAATCAGCTAGTGACTGGGACAAACCGATGTGGTCATCCCTCTTTTGTAAGGAGGATATCTTATCCGATCAATCACAGGTCAATCCTATGTCATTGTTACTTAAAAAGAATCAGGATTGTTTGAATTAAGGCTAATTTTTACAACTCTAACTTTATCTGTCAAATTTTTTCCACAATATAACCCATTACTCGCATTTACTTAAATTACAAAATTGTTGTAAACGTGTTGGCTATGGAATCCATATCCCTGTATTTATAGTGGTAGGGTTACATAATGGGTGGATACCCACTAACGGGTAGGCCCACCAAAAGCCTGTTTATAACACTTCCCATTATCCATCCATTGTCGTAAGCCGTGATGAACGCTTCAGGGTTCATGGAGCTTATCTGATCATGGGTCTATGGATACTTCTGGATCCTTAAGTTTAAGAGTACTTGCCTCGTTAAAACCTTCGCCAAGGAAAACCCAGTGGGAAAAACCAGTGGCTAAGGGAAAAGAGTACAAGTTTCTGAAACTTCCCCTGATCGATGGATAACATCAGAGGTGGATACTTCTGGATCCAGAGTTGATGTGGCTGCCTCGTTAAAACCTTTGGCTATGGAAAACCCAGTGGGAAAAACCAGTAGCCAAGGAAAAAGAGTACATCACAACATTAACTCCCCCTGATAAGTACAAGCTTCAGGCTTGTAAATCTCTCAACTGTCTCATCCCAATTCCTAGTACAAGTTTTCTAAAGGTGCTGCGAGGCAAAGCTTTAGTGAACAGGTCTGCCAGGTTATCGCAAGACTGGATCTGCTGGATGTCGATCTGGTTGTCCACTTGCTGTTCATGCGTCCAGAAGAGCTTGGGGGATATGTGCTTCGTCCTGTCACCTTTGATGTAGCCACCTCGTAGTTGAGCGATGCAGGCAGCATTGTCTTCATACATGGTGGTAGGTCCAAGATCTCCCGTCTTCAGGCTGGTGGTCTTGAGGATGTGGTTGATGACTGATCGAAGCCAAAAGCATTCTCTGTTAGCTTTGTGGATCGCAATTAGCTCGGAGTGGTTGGATGAGGTTGCTGTCGATGTCTGCTTCACGGATCTCCATGAGATGGCCGTCCCACCGTATGTGAACACAAAACCGGTCTGGGACTTTGCGGTATGTGGGTCGGACATGTATCCTGCATCTGCATAACCGACCAAGTCGGAGGATACACATTTCTTGAAGTATAGTCCCATGTCCACAGACCCTTGGAGGTAGCGCAGAAGTTGCTTAACTCCGTTCCAGTGGCGCTTTGAGGGCGCAGAACTGTATCTGGCTAGTAAGTTAACTGCGAACGCTATATCGGGACGCGTGCAGTTTGCCAGGTATAGGAGTGCTCCAATTGCGCTTAAGTAGGGTACTTCAGGACGCAGTGTTTCCTCCCCCTCTTCCAGCGGTCGGAAGGGGTCTGTGTCGACCTCCAATGATCGAACGACCATTGGTGTGCTAAGCGGATGACATTTGTCCATAAGAAAGTTTTTCAGTACTTTCTTTGTGTATGTCGATTGGTGTAACAGGATTCCTCCGCTTAAGTGTTCAATTTGTAGGCCTAGGCAGAACTTCGTTTTGCCAAGGTCCTTCATCTCAAAAGTCTGTGTGAGACTTTTGGATATCTCACCTATCTCTTCAGGAGATCCGATGATATTTAGGTCGTCTACGTAGACGACAATAATCACGAATCATGTTCCCTTTGCTCTTATAAAGATGCAAGGGCAGACCTCATTTGTTGTGAATCCTTGTTGCACTAGGAATTCACTGAGTCTTTTGTACCACATTCTACCTGACTGTTTTAGACCATATAGTGATCTCTGGAGTTTGACAGAGTAGACGTCCCGAGGTCTTTCTGTCATTTTTGTCGGTAGTTTGTATCCGTCTGGAATTTTCATATAGATGTCCTTATCTATATTTCCATATAGGTATGCAGTCACAACGTCCATCAGCTGCATATCCAAACCTTCCTTTGTGGATAGGCCTATAATGAAACGGAAAGTGATCGCGTCCATGACCGGGGAATAGGTATCGTCATAATCTATTCCTGGTCGTTGGGAAAAGCCTTGTGCAACAAGGCGCGCTTTGTAACGCACGATCTCGTTATTCTCGTTTCTTTTTCTCACGAATACTCATTTATATCCCACAGGTTTAACACCCTTTGGTGTTAGGACTACAGGTCCAAAAACTTTGCGCTTCGAGAGTGAGTCCAGCTCTACTCCTATTGCCTCGTTCCACTTTGGCCAATCCTCTCTGCGTTTACATTCTGCTAGAGAGCGTTGATCGGTTTCATCGTCGTATTCAGTGACGTGAGTGGCAATAATGAGCGCGAAGTTATCATCGATGATTGTGCTTTTTTTGTCCAGTACCTCCCTAGTACGTACATAATTTAATGATATTTCTCCTATATTTTCCTCTTCAGGGGTTGTTAGGAGGGGAGAGGTAGTTGGGCTGAGCTCAGCAACCTGTGGTGGTATCGTTATTGTTGCTCCAGGATTTTTCCTCTTTCGAGGGTTCTTATCTTTGGAGCCTGGGGGTCGTCCTCTTTTTTGTTGAGGTACGGCCGCTTCTGCTGCAGGTGGATTGCATCCATCTTTGGGTATGTCAATCCTAGCTGGCGTATTTGCAGCAGGGACGTGTGATATGACAATCTTCTGGTTGTCAGTGAATTTGTCCGGTAAAATGTGAACTGTGTTTTGGATTTGAAGGATCTTCAGGATCTCTTCTTCACATTGATTTGTACGTGGATCAAAATGGGATAGAGTCTTTGTGTCCCATGTAATGGACTTTGAAGCTTCTGGCTTCTGTGTGTTAATGCCTAGTTTCGGAAAAGTGCTTTCATCAAACTCACAATCTGCTAGACATGCTTTAAAGGCGTCCCCAGTAAGGGGTTCTAGGTATCTAATGATCGATGGTGAGTCGAAACCAATATAGATATCAAGACGCCGTTGAGGACCCATCTTGGTTCTCTGCGGTGGTGCTATGGGGACATAGACAGCACATCCGAATATCCTCAAGTGAGAGATATCGGGCGGGTTTCCGTATGCAAGTTGCATCGGAGAATAAGATTGACTACCTGACGGTCGTAATCTTATCAGCGATGCAGCGTGCAGTATGGCATGTCCCCATGCACTTACCGACAACTGGCATTGCATCAACAATGGTCAAGCGATCCATTGTAGTCTCTTTATAAGAGATTCGGCTAACCCGTTCTGGGTGTGAACATGAGCTACAGGATGTTCAACTTCTATGCCGGTTGCTTGGCAGTAGTCTAGGAAGACTTGTGATGTGAATTCCCCAGCATTGTCCAGACGCAATTTCTTGATCTGGTTGTCTGGGAAATGTGCCCGCAACTTTATAATTTGTGTAAGTAGCTTTGCAAAGGCTACATTTGTTGGATATGGACGACATGAATACACCCATGAGGGGATGTATGAGGGTTACAGACCTCAGATGTCGCGTGCACAAAAGCGTGCGCGGAGGGAACCTTTTCTCGTGTGAAAAGGACCACTCGATAAGTGGAAAAAGCCACTCGATAAGTGGAAAAAGTCACTTTATAAGTGCATAAAGGCACTCGATAAGTGAATGAAGAAGAGGATAAGTAAAAGGGCTAATATAGGCTAATAAGCTTATAATTGGTTATTTCCTACAATAACTACCCCTAAAGCCTATAAATAAGACCCAAGGGTATGCCTTTTACACCATCCCATCCATGCCATAAGTTTGCATAAGGCATCTTATGTTCTTCTTCTCCCTTCCATTAAAATCCTCTTCTAAATAGAGATTTAGGCGGTGAAACTCCGCTTCGATCCTCCGTGACGAAGTATCGACCGTTATGGCGAATCCGAGGGCAAAGTTCAGAAATTACGGTGCCGCGTACGCAAACATAAGTCTCTACTTTATTCGATCCTAACATCGTTGTTTTGACAGGATCCTACATTGGTATCAGAGCCATACGGGTTCGCCCCGGTCAAACCGTCGCCCCGTCGAACCGATGAACGAGGCGTTGTCTTTTTCACGAATGGGTATCCTACCATTATGGATATGGTAGGAACGCCGGAGAGAACGCAGCGGTTGTTCTTTTCACGTTAGGGTCTTCTGTCATTACGGATATGGTAGGAACTCTCCGTGACGGGAAGAACCGACCGTTCATATCGCCAAACTCGCACTCTTCATGGATGCTGAGTCTCCATTCAAAAGGGAATGGGCTCTCTCTTCATGTGGAGCGTGTAGTTTACGAACGTTAAAGTATGTTATTTTTTTTCATTTTGGCACATGGCCATTGAAGGATAACTACTTTCTCGACGAACGGGTGCTTCATCGGAGAAGAAGGTGGTGGTTATTCTCATCGGAGAAGATGAAATTTGGTGCATGATCACCATGGCCAAATGGGCTATGAAGGCAATGCACCCCCCTCCCCATGCGGAGGGGGTTGGCTACGACCAATAACCACCACGGCCACCCCTCCGGCGGGGGTGAGCGGCCAACCCCATACAAGGGGGTGGCCGGCCATGGCCATATGGGCCACGGCCGGCCCAGGCCAAAGGGCCATGGCCGGCCCCGGCCATGGCCGGCCTCGGTCAGGGCCAAAGGGCCCTGGCTGTGGCCAGGCCAGGGCCAGAGGGCCCTGGCGAGGCCCTGGCCGGCCTCGGCCAGGCCCTGGCCGGCCTCCCTGGCCAGGGGCCTCGGCCATGGCCTGCCATGCCCTGGCATAGGCCAGGGCCAGTGCCCTGGCCTCTGCCAGGGCATGGCCGGCCCTGGCCAGGGACCAGGGCCATGGCCGACCCTGGCAGAGGCCAGGGCCAGGCATTGGCCGGCCCTGGCCGGCCTCGGCCAGGGCAGAGGCCCTGGCCGGGGGGGGCCAGGGCCCCTGGCCGGCCTCGGCCAGGGCAGAGGCCCTGGCCGGGGGGGCCAGGGCCCCTGGCCGGCCAGGGCAGAGGCCCTGGCCGGGGGGGCCAGGGCCCCTGGCCGGCCAGCGCAGAGGCCCTGGCCGGCCAGTGAGGGACTTTTTGGTCGGCATTGGCCGGCCTCGGCCAGTGCCGAGCCCCGGTTGACCCTGTTTTTTGGGGGGCTTGCATGAATGTGACATGCATGGCTAGCCCATACGGGGCCGACGGCAGTCGTCTGCGGCAATATTCTCCTATAGGGGGGAGAGCGCATGGATCCATATGGGAGCCGGCGACGATGACTTGCAGAAAAATCTCCAAAGGGGGGATCCGGCCTTGGCACGGCTACGGCTCGTCCCGACAATGGCCAGGGATTACCGTATATTTCGCTAGTATCATAAGGGTACTAAGTTGAAATATCGATTCTTTTTACATTTGAAAAATACGTTTTCAAAATACTGCAAAATACGTTTGCAAAAATATTTTTTTTGAAAAATACGTTTTCAAAAACGCTTTTTCGATGCGAAGTACTATAAGAGTTCTATCGTTTGATAAGTGAGGGGGAAATATTGAAAGTTGTTCTAGATGGTGATTGGAATCGTAGAGACCTTTCCGATTCTAAAGCAACATCTTCAATATTTTTCGAAAGTAACTTATCAAATATAATAATATCATTCCAAGTGGGATTTTTTTCCAAGTGGGAGTGATATTAAACTAGTCTGAAATTTCACATTCGATTGATTCAGTATCTCAATGGATCATGATTCGACCAATGGTCTTTTGGACTAGTTTTTGGGACACCTCAGCTCTGTCTGGGGGTAGTGAACCATGACCTAGCCATTTCCCTGGTCGGTCCGCTGGCCGAGACTAATGAATCATGAAAATGTATGATGACTATGTGTATAAGAATTTTATGCAATGATTTTTGATCGAACCTTCGGTTTTTGTGTCTTTTGCAGCATTTTAAAAGTAAAATGTCTTCCGCTTCAAAGAATATCGTCGCTGAGTTAAACAGAGGTGAAAAACTCAACGGCGATAATTACAAACTATGGTCCATCAAGATACAATACGTTCTAGAGGAGCAAGAAGTGCTCGAAACTCTAAAGAACGTAATGATTGAACCCGAGTTGGGCACTACGGCCCAACACAGACGAGACAATGAAGCTTTTGATGCTTGGTCTCGGAAGAACAAGATAGCCCGCATTACGTTATTGAGCAGTATGGCCGATGACATAATGCGCATCTTCCGAGAACATGACTTAGCCATGGACATATGGTCCAAGCTTGAGGAGAAGTTTGGTGGCACATCGGTGTCTAAACTCCGCGCCTTAACTATAAGATTTGATTCATACAAGAAACGTCCAGATCATTCCATGGGGAAACATCTGCGGCATATGGCGAATCTTATCTCAGAGTTAAAGGATGCAGGTCATGTGCTCACTGATGAGCAACAAATCCAAGCAATCATACGTTCCCTACCAAATGGGTGGGACCAAATGAAGATGCATCTCACTCACAATGAGAGCATCAAGAACTTCAGCGACGTTTCTAAGCACCTCGAGTTAGAGGAAGAGCGGCTTGCGGCCGCCAAGCCAAGTGCAGAAGTGCACATGGTTGCTAGTTCCTCACACGGGGGAAAGAAACGGAAAGATCGTTCGAAGTTTACTAACGAACATAATAAGCAACCTGAGTCCACCAAGAAACCCAAATATAAGGGTGGACACAAGAAATGGCACAAGAAGAAAGACTTGAAGAAGATCAAGTGCTTCAAGTGCAACAAGCTCGGTCACTATGCTCGTTCGTGTACGAGTGGAAGCGACGAGGTAACTTGTAATACTAGTTACATATGTGTTTCTAGTTCAATATTTCTTGTAGAATCTAATCCATTTTGGATAATTGATTCAGGTGCCACCGACCACATAGCAAGGGACAGACGGTCCTTCGTGGAGTATCACCAGATACCCCAAGGAACGAAGTGGATCTATGTAGGAAACAACACACGTGTTGAAGTGAAAGGCGTTGGGACTTGCAAGCTAGTCTTGGACAACGGCCGCACTCTCTTACTTCATGATGTTCTCTTCGCTCCAGATATTTGAAGGAATATAATATCTGTGGTCGTGTTAATGGGTCTTGGGTATAGCTGGTTTTTTCATGATTGTAAAGTGGACTTGTTTTGTAATAATTCCTTAATTGGCACTGGGTATGTATTCAAAGGATTTATTGTATTAAATACAATGTATGATTCTTCATTTTGTAATGAAAATTTCCTTGTTACAAATTTTTCGACTTATGAGTCTGATATAATTTGTTGACACGCAAGTCTTGGTCATATTGGACCAACACGAATGGATAGACTTGCCAAAAGTGGCCTTCTATCAAATGTTTCATAGGTCGAAATGTCGACTTGCGAACATTGCCTTGTGGGGAAATCTTGTCGCAAGCCGTTTGGAACCGGCACAAGGACCGAGGTTCCATTACAGCTCATCCATTCGGACATATGTGGTCCGATGAATGTCAAGACAAGACGCGTGAAGTCCTATTTCATCACTTTTATTGATGATTTCTCCCGATTCAGACATATCTATTTGATATCCCACAAAAGTGAAGCATTAACCTGCTTTAAAAACTATATGAGTTTAGTGGAGAATCAATTAGATCGCAAGATTAAGGTCTTGCGAACCGATAGGGGCGGTGAATATCAATCAACAAGCTTTAAGGAACTTTGTGATGAAAAGGGCATAGTACATCAGGTAACTATGCCTTATACTCCTCAACAAAATGGTGTTGCTGAAAGGAGGAATAGGACTTTAATGGAAATGGTTCGTTCAATTATGACGCAAGCTAACTTGCCAATCACCTTTTGGGGTGATGCATTATTGACGGCCGCTTTCATCTTGAACCGCGTACCCTCGAAATCAGTTAGCTCCACGCCTTATGAGTTGTGGAACCAAAGGTCTCCTGACTTAAACATTTTAAAACCTTGGGGATGTGCATCCTACGCACATATTTCCTCCCATAAGTATGGCAAACTTGGGCCACGGGGAAGGAAATGTATCTTTATACGATACGCAGAAAACTCCAAAGGTTATGTTTTCATTGGTCAGGAAGACAATGGGGGTCTAATTGAATTTGAGTCGAGGGATGTCACTTTCTTGGAAAACGAGTTTCCAAGACAGGGTGAGATAAGTCAGGACTTATCTCTATTTGAGATTAATGATCAAGAAGGATTACCTCATTCGAGTGGGAGAATTCTTGGTGAAGACGAAAATACGTTTCAAACTTCACCAATGGATGATACGAATGATGCAAATCCTATTCCATACGGGAATAATGATCCAAGTGGGAGCATTTCTAACGACATTCCAAGTGGGAGTGATATTAGAATTGATCTAAATTCGAGTCAACAAGGACTTGAAGAATCTCAAATACGACGTAGTAGTCGTACAAGGTTGGCTCCTCTAAGATTTGAGGATGAATTTCCGCAAACCTTTATGACTTTACTACAAGATGATGACGAGCCTGCTACTTTCAAACAGGCCGTGTCATGCCCTGCGAAAGACAAATGGATGGAAGCGATGAAGGAAGAGTTGGAATCCATGAAAGTTAACCAAGTCTGGGACTTAGTTGACTTACCCAGAGGACGTAGAGCCATTGGGAAAAAATGTGTTCTCAAGATCAAGCATAAGGCTGATGGCTCTATAGACAGATATAAAGCTCGCCTTGTCGCGAAAGGTTTTACGCAACAGGAAGGGATAGACTACGAAGAGACCTTCTCACCTGTTGTTCGTTTTACCTCGATTCGCCTGATTCTGGCTATGGTAGCTTGCTTAGACCTCGAATTACATCAGATGGATGTAAAGACTGCCTTTCTCAATGGAGAATTGGACGAGGAAATCTATATGGAACAACCAGCAGGGTTTGTAAAAGAAGGAAACGAACATAAGGTTTGTAAACTTCGTAAGTCCATATATGGTCTTAAACAATCCTCGAGGAAATGGTATATACGATTTCAAGAAGTTGTCTTATCAAATGGTTTTTCCATGCTTGATGAAGACAACTGCGTATATATCAAGAGGATTAAGAGCAAGTATGTCATTATGTCTCTATATGTAGATGACATTTTAATAGCCGGAAATGACAAGGGCTTTGTGATGGATATCAAGGCTTGGCTTTCATCAGTTTTTGAGATGAAAGACATGGGAGAAGCCGCATATATCCTTGGAGTTAAGATTTCAAGGAATCGTTCGAAGAAACTTCTTTCTCTTTCACAGGAGACTTATATAAAGAAGGTTCTAGAACGTTTTAATATGCAGGACTGCAAGTCCATTGATACTCATATAAGCAAGTGCGACAATTTATGTCTGAAATCGTGTCCAAAGAACCAAATGGCAAAGGAAATTATGGAAAAAGTTCCATATTCCAGTGCAGTTGATAGTCTTATGTACGCTATGATGTGTACAATACCGGACATCTGTTTTACCGTTGGAATGGTAAGTCGTTACCAATCTAATCCAGGGCAAGTACACTGGAAAGCGGTTAAGAGGATATTGCGGTATCTTAAGGGAACTGCGGACTATGCTTTATGCTATCAAGGAGATGCCTTGAGGCTCGAAGGCTACACTGATGCTGATTGGGCAGGTGATCTCGATGAGCGACGATCGACCTCAGGATATGGTTTTCTACTCGGATCTGGTGCAATATCCTGGAGTAGCAAGAAACAATCCTGCATCGCACTTTCAACTATGGAAGCTGAGTTTGTAGCATTTAGCATGGCAGTCCAAGAGGCTGTTTGGCTTAGGAAGTTCTTAGACATGCTAATTAATGCAAGTGACTCAGGTGTTGTACCTATACACAGCGACAGTCAAGCATCTATAGCCTATGTCAAAGATCCTAAATTCCATTGTAAGACCAAACACATAGATATCCGCTACAAATTTGCAAAAGACTATGATAAGACCAAGAAGGTAGACATAAGGTACATATCTACGCATGAGATGATAGCGGATCCGCTTACGAAGGCGATCCCCAGAGATGTGTTTCACAAACACTTATCATCTCAAGGATTGCGTAAGAGCTGAGTTGTACCAATGTAAATTCCCATGTCTGTAAATGATCAAATTTAATAAAAGAATAAGTTCTTTCCAACATTGCATATGACTTTCTTGAAAATGTTTGTGTACATTTTAAATCTCAGCTGGTTTTCTAGTATGTCGGACAGATTGAGGTTGGCTCTCACACATGAGCAACCGCCTTTATTATATCAGACGGATAAAATAAAGATGAGACCTGTTTAAAGTCAAAATCGTCAGACGGATGATTTAGAGTCATGACTTAAGACAAAATGGTCGTATGAAAGATCTGCATCATATGGATGCTTTCAAAAGATCTAAAAGGATTTTGAAATCCTATCTGTCTTATGCGGGATGTAGGTCCAGCAGATTATTTGAGTAGTAAAAGGGACTCAAAGTCAGACAGTGTGGTGTCTGGTTATCATCCTTACAACATCATTAAGACATACACTCCCTGGGAAAGGAGTGATGTTGTAATACGTATTCATACTACGTATGCATTTTGACCATTGGGTTAGAATAGTAATTGTTTTTACTATTATGTGAGACCCAAAGACCACATGGGTCTTAACTCGTTACCCTTATGGACTCTAATTGGTTCCTTTAGATTTGACCGGGTGATTGCTATCTTAGCATGTTGCTTATGGACTATGGTCAATTCGGTCCGGCGGGGCATGTTAGAAAAGCAAGTCAAGTCAAGATCGAAAGGATCGCAAGAAGAGGAAGATTAATTTCATATTCACATTTGGACTTTAAAGATTCAAAGCTGGCCAGCCAATTGTAATCCAGATGGGATTCAATTGTTGAATATAAAGTATAAGAAATGTGAAGAAATAATCTAGGGTAAAGCATGCGTTGATCTACTCAAATTTGCATCTCGAGGGGTGTTGTGTATCTCTAACAAGTGCACAACAGCTGACTCTATGCGCATGACGGTCACACGGCCTATTTCTCGGTAAGATAAACAGAAGAGTTAAAGGAGTCAAAAAAAGAAAAACATTTTTTTTGATTTAATTCGGCCTGCGGGCCGAAGCCCGCAGCCGGCCTGCAGGCTTCGGACCGCATACAAAAACACATTTTTTTGTAATGGGCAGCGAAAAAGCCCATTTTGGGCTTGGGGGCGGCGGCTAGGGTTTAGCCGCCGACGCCGCTGCCCCCTTCTTCCGCCGGGGGCGGGATGAGGGGGGACGCCGCCGCCCCCCTGCAGAGGGGAGCGACGGGGGCAGGGGCAGCCGCCCCCTGCAGGGGGGAGCGGCGGGGGCAGGGCCCGCCGCCCCCCTCTGCAGGAGGGGGCGCGGCGGCCGCCGCCCCCCCTCTCTCTGTGGGGGGAGCGGAGCGGGGGTGGGTGGCCAGCGGCAAAGCCGCCGGCGGGCAAAATCTAGGGTTTGTCTAAAGAAAAACAACCCTAAAAATTGATTTTTGGGATGAAAAATTCGTTGTTTTCAAGTCGACAATCGAACCCCATACCGATCTTGCGAGATCAATGGGTAGCGCAATCATACGTATGATTAAAAACATCGTTTTTAGTGTTTTTACCTCTATATCCGTCCTCCGGATATAGCGACGGTTGCACGAAGCCCTACGCGGATGATGACGCTCGATTGAGGAAGCCTAGCACCGCGCTCGTGGATCTCCCGTCTCACCTTCGCCTTCGCAACGAACGAAAAAAAAATTTTGTGGAAAAGAAAATTTTTAGAGGCACGTGCTGATAACATGTTATGAATCAACTGTTTGGGGAGGAGCCCCCAACTCTTTATTTATAGGCAATGGGGAGAATACAAGACGGGTTTACAATGATATGGGCCTATCTCTAGGATAGCCCAGAATCTCAACCGACCCGGTTAAATAACCGTTCACAACACCTTGAAGTAATATGGTTTGATTTATATTAGGCATTTGTTGCATTAAGATAGAAAGGGGAGAGGAATGTGAGCCCTTATAGTGACTACTCAACAACTAATTGGATAGTATAAAATGTGACGGTCTTTTTAGGCTATATATCTAGCAGTCAAACCCATTGGCTATGAGGAGGGTGCATACTTGGAACAACAAGGACATCCATAGATTGCTTGGTATGTAACATTTGGTATCAAAAATAGTTGCGTTGTAATAAGACAATTTTGTGTTTTAATTTTTGTATGCCATGAAAATATAGATTGAATAGTTCAAATATAAAACATGCCAGGTGTTGGCCTAGTAATCCCACTAACTAGGTCATACATTTAATTTTGATGAAGACAAACAAGTCACATGCTACTAATATGTTTGTTTAGTGACTTTCAGATCAAAACAAGACTACATTGACCTAAGGACAATTTCGTAATTTATACATCTTTCAATTTGTCCCAAAGATGCTCAAAGATCATTATCCATGACCAAAGCACATCATGATAATTTTTCATGAATTATAGATTCAAAATGATGGCAAAAAATCAAGTAGAAGATGGTGGGGCAATTTGGTAATTCTGCATTGGTCAAACATCTTCTACAAAAGTCAAAGAAAAAAGGAGAAGATAATGTGAGCAAAGACTTGGTAAAACTTATCAAGAAAGTCAAATTATGAAGGAAGTAGAGTTCATGAAAAATTGCATATTGGGGTGACTATATATAAGAGTCCTAGTGCAAGTGTGATTCAAAGAGTTCATGTGCACAAACAACTCTATTTGGCTACCAGAGTCAATGTGCAACATAAAGTTTGAGTCCTATTAGGATTCATGTGCATATTAAATTTAAAAGAGTTCTACTTCATCAATAATTTATCCAAGTTCAATGCACCATGAAGATTTGACTGAAGATTTGATTGAAGATTTGAAGACCAAGTGTTCGAATTGAAGAGAAACCATTACCTCTAAAAAAGGATAAGCCCCTCCATTGGGGATGCATCCCCGAGAATTTCATTGTGCCAAAAAGCTTCAAAAATCAATCATCCTCCTCCTTGGCTGAATTCCTCTCATCCAAGCTTCAAAGAGATCATCAAATTCGTGAAAAAATGAGTTCGACGGACGACGCTGAAAAGTGTACAACTTTCTCCACAGAGCTCGGATTGACGAACCGTTTGCGAGAGGATGATCACAACTCAATGCTCTACGCTATGGTGATATTCTTCTGATCTTAGTCTCGGTATTAAATCAGTGCTTTCTTTTTTAGCGTGAGTTGTATTTTGAATAGGTTTATTCAGGAGCTATCATTGGGCATGAAACTTCTGGGTTTATTGGTGTACGGTTTGGTCACCACCAGCAAGAGTGATCAATGATTTGTTTTTCTCTTTTTGGTTATAAAAGAGGGTGAAATCCTCAAAGGTTTTTGGGTCAGAGCAGATGCAGGGAGCTTAGGCAGGGAGCCACTCCATTGAAAGTATTTGCGTGTATATCTCTGATCTGTGATTGTGTGCTTTTCATTATTCCGATGCATGCTTTTCATTATTCACCCTCTATGGTGTTAATTGCAGGAAGAATGGACACATCATGAAGCCTTGCCCACAAGAGAAGGATAATTCAGCAGAAAAGAAAGAAAAATATCTAGCGTTAACGTGGGATGACGACAGTGATGACGAGAATCAAGAGGAGACTGCTCATACCTCCCTTTGCCTAATGGAAAAGTTAGATGATGTAACCAAAGCTCAACTTCTAGGTACTATCAATGAAATGCAAGGTGAAATTGACAACATAGAAACTACTATAGAGGAACATGAATCCACATTAGAAGAGTATAGAAATGCCAATGATGAATTGCAACAAGACACCTACAACATGTAATTAGAAATTAAGGAACTAAAAGAAAAAATTGTTGCATATGATTCTACAATTAATTTGTTGAAAAATGAAAAAGCTAGCTTTCATGAAAAAGTTGATTGTCTTTCTTGTCCCACTTTGTTAAACGACACTAGCATGTTTAAAGAAAAGTTATTAAGCTTGAAAATGAAAATAAAGTCCTTACTGAAAAATGTGCATGATAAATGATGAGCTTAAAAGAAAAATCATTGATTTTGAAAAGCAAGCGGAAAATGCAAAAAAGAATGACGAGGAAAACAAGAAAGCTTTTATTAGTAAATGCACTTTGCTTGTGAATGAAAATGCTTTGTTGAAATCTAAAGTCACTAATCTAGAATTGTCCATAAAGAAAGTTTCTATTGAAAAACAATCGTTTGATATTATTCTTGAAAATCAACTTTATGTCAATAATAGACGTGGACTTGGATATGGTTTGAAATATGCTGAAAAGACTAATTATAAGAGATTTCACAATGTGCCAATCAAAGGGAAAAATATTTATTCAAAGTGCTTTACATATGCTAGTGTTGGTCATACTTCTCATTATTGCAAGTTTAGGAACACAAATATAAAGTTCAAGCAAGTGTGGGTTCCTAAAAATTTGATGACTAATCTGAGTGGACCTTGTTGGATTCCAAGGCCACACATAACATCTTCCGTGTAGGTAAGATGGAGGTGGCTAGGAACTTGGAAATGAATGTCACATCTTATTAAAGTTCCGTAGCCAACCTACACCGCGAAGGTATGATTTTTCCTCTTTGAACTTAACGCATACATTCATAGCATTTTTTATGTGTGCTTGACTTATTTTTATTTGTGTGATTTTTAGTTTGTTCGATTTTTAGTTTGTTCAAGTTCATTATAAATTTAAAAAATTGAAAAACTGAAAAATACAAAAAGCTGAAAAAGTTGAGCTTAATGTATATCTTTCTTTTGAATTATTTAAGTAGTAGTAATGAATGATAATCATATCCATGTAGAAATTGATGTATTATTGTTATGGCTACATGTGCATGTTTGATTTTTTAAATAGGCATGACATGTTCAATGATTTGAATAATATGATTTCTACACCTACACTTTCACTTCCGTGAGCATTAAATTTTGTTGTACATTTGGAGACATCTTTTATGAAATATTGGAAAGTGAATGTAGGATGAAAAATAATTGAAAATCTAAGGGATATGATGTGTCTTGCCATGGATATAAATTGAGCACAAAAGAATTGAATATGGAACAAAAAAATTGAAAAAGAAAGAAAATAGCTCCGTATGAAAAATGGATACAACCCTTGGCAAGGGCACTACCTATGTAACTGCCTGTTTTCCTAGTCGTAATTGACCGTTGTGCGCGTGTACTTTTACCTTGTCGATCCGGTTATTTTCATCCAAGTGGTTTTTCGTCCATGCGTCGACGCGAGCGCGTCATTGTTTCAGTTTGATCGTAGCATAATTTTTAACATGTTAGATCGTAATTATTTTTATTACTAATTACTTTTAATTAAAACGTTAATTACTATTTGCTGCTAAATGATTTTAATAACTTTTAACTAAAAGTTAACTTCTATTTGACTTATTACTTTTACCTAAATTATTTATTTGCTAATTACTTTTCCTAAACTTATTTTACCATTTTACCTTACCCCAACCCCCAACCGTTCCCTAATCAAACCCAACCCTACATCATTTCATCTCCCACCAAAATTTGGTGAGATCCAACATCTGTAATCAAGTCCCAGGCCACCAACGACTTCAATTCAATATGTCCCCTCCTTCCCCTGTTCTTAAACCAACATGCAGGAACCAACAACATCATCCCACGACAACCTCCTACACCAACATCACCATCACCACCATCTCCATCGCCACCACCAAATCGGTCACCACCAGCCTCCACCATTCCCCTTTACAATCCAAATCAAACAAACCAGATAACAATACCAAAATCAACCAAAACAGAAATCCCAAAACAATCCCATATCCAACCCCCAAATCAACCCAATCAACCCTCGATCCGCTCACGCCAACCCCGTTCATCGAGCTCGGTGCCCTCGGGAACGCATCACCGCCGTTCCCCGTGTCGAATCCGCCCCCCCACCATGCTCAGATCCGTGAACGCCGTCTTCGAGGATCCGCAGCCGTCGCCTGACCTCGGATCGCCGTCCCCGAGCCCTCGATCGCTGCCCGAAGCCGCCGTGACCCCCTCAAGCCCGATCAGCCCCGGAGCCCCACCACCGCGATCTCGCCTCACCGCCGCCTCGGGAAGCCGCCACCCTCTCCGATCACCGCCGCACGCCCGAAGCCGCCGTCCACCGAGCCCGATCAGCGCGCCGTCGCGTCCGATCCCACCGCCACCGCCTCGGACCGCCCCATCCGCCGCCGCCTCGCGCCCACGGACTCGCCATCGCCCCCTTCGCCATGCGCGAACAAAAAGGAAAAAAAAGAAAGAAGGAAAGAGAGACATAGAGAGGAGACGAGAGAGAGGGGGAAATAGAGAGAAGGGAGGGGTTTTAATAAAAGTAAGAGATTATAGTTAATATAATAATAATAATAATAATAATAATTATAACTGTTATTAAATTATAAATGTAAGTTATAAAGTTGTTGTTATTATTATTATTATTATTATTATTATTATTATGTTTTTAGTTTTATTTAAAAGTTATGCTAAGTTTAATTACTTAAGCTTAGGAGTAATTAAGTTAATGTTAAGTTTTTATAAGTTTTTATAAGTTATTAAGTTATATTAATTATTATAAAGTTATAAGTTAATGCTAACGTATTATAACTTATGAGTTGAGATAAATTATTTGTAGTAGGTAATAAAGTTTAGTTATCTTGTTAGTGAATTTATTAGATAAGTTTTGTATTAAGTTAAGTTAGCTACTAATAATTAGACTACCATACTAGTTTAAGTTGCTAACCAATTCTGTTTTGATAACAATTAGGTTAATAGTAGTGAACTAGTTTAAAACACTTTAACTGGATGTTGACCATTAGTCTGATATCACTGATCTTTTGACACAGATAAAACGTACCGCCCGTCACCAACATCTGGACACCCACACCCACGTCAAGGAAAGTATTTATTGTAATTAAATTTGGAACAACTGCTTAAATTAGTGTATAAATTGAACCCAAACCCATTTTAACATACTCTTAATATACATGTTGCATCTGTTTAGGAAATGAACGTTTTATCAATATTTATTTATTAAAAGAATAACATCTCTTACTTGTTATTAAATTGAACCCAAACGGAACAGAGGGTGTGTCACGACCATCGGAAACATGTGTAGAATGAATTGCAAACCTGGTCTTTAAAACTTAGCATCAAACCTGGTTTCAATATGTTTGACAAATTCTAGTAGCTAGATATTATGTTTCACTTTACGTATTGCTCTTTTTACTTAACGGGACTGATATTGCTTTTCGCATGTTAACAAGATAAACAAATTTGGAAAAGATGAGTATGTTACTACACATGTGATAACCGTCGACTACAGACGGGGTGAAACCATCGACTACAGATGGGGTGAAACTCAATCAGTAAATAAACATACACAAAAAGCCGAGTTGGCTACTCCCGTCAGGTCATGTGTGACTAGTCTGGCTCGTGTTCCTGTATGGTCACATATGACTAGTCTGGCTCGTGTTCCAGTATATGGCGGTACACTTTGGGTGGGGTTGGTCCATTGCAGTAGGGTTTGTGAGTGTGTCTCGAACACGATTTCGGCCCCTCCGGTGGAGACAGCCAATGTGTGGAGCGTCACGGTAAAACCACCAATGATAAGGTGTATCGAGAACATTTCACCTACCCAGGCATGGACTTATCACGTGCATAAATAATCAAATACTCAATATACAACTGTTTTACTTTACTTTTAACTACAAAAAGACCCATGCATGCTTGTACTTTACTTTTCTGCACTTATTATTCATAAATGTGTACTAACGCTCCTTTGTCCTTTTCTAATTATTCCTCATTTCATTACTTTACTTTTCTAATTATTCCTCATTTCATTACTTTAAATATCTTGCCGAGCTTATCGCTAACATATATTTCAACGTGTTATGAAATATATGTTAGGTTCAGAGACAGAGTACCGTGAGGACCCTACCTTTGAGGATCCCACTTTAGAGGTGGACCCCGCTGACCAGAGCTACGAAGACATTGAGATCCTCCCCGCGGAAGGCTAAAGCGGGACATTTATATTTCAGTTTATTATTTGTATTATTATTTTCAGGTGTGTTTGCTTTCAGCAGATTGTACGGCCATGCAAGGCCTTAATTGTTTGTGTGCTTACTTTGGACGATGGTATTGTAATGTAATAAATATTTGTGATGTTTCTGAGAAATTCGCATGCAGTGACCTGCCTTCGCTAAAATTACGCTTATTGTGCTTAAGTCAAAGAAGGGAGAAGAAAAAAATAAGTACCTCTTCTTTGCTTTAAGCACAAGCGGACCCGCTCGTGTCCTCGCCCCCAAGTATACTGGGAAGCGGAGCGTGACAGGTATTAATGGTGGCCCACGCAGGTCCTCTTGCACTCTGCGAGACACTTCAGGAATAGTATAAATATTATTACTAACCAGATTGTTTGGGTAAACTTGTACACAAATATTTACTTGTTTGATTGCAGCATGGCAGATCAACCCAACATTAGTAATGGAAATGGTGATGCCTACAACGAGATCGTGGGACTCGTAAGAGAAATGATAGAAACCAAACTCGATTACACTCTGCGCTCAGTATTTTCGCTCCTCATTTGGTCGGAGATCCTGAAGACCAAGCGTTCCAGTCCAGTCAAGGTTTAATCTACAACGTCCAAGCGCCAAGGACATCTGCCGATCTAACACCCGGTGAGAAAATACTGGGAGCAGCACGTAACTACGATGGTGTAGATAAACTTCGAGAGACAGCCCAAGTTGGAAGGAGTAAGCATCCTGAGGAACCAATAAGAGACGCTCTTGGACCAAAACAAACTGCCCTGTTTAAAAGGTCCACACCTCCAGTCAACAACCGATATCAGATGAAGTGCCACCATTGTAGCCGACAGGGGCATGTCAAGAAGGACTGTCGTGTGTTGCTGAGGCAATGCCTGATATGCGAAGCATCTAAACACGCTACTAGAGACTGCACTCGCCGCACCAAAAAGCCAACAACTACTCAGCATGGACCACCTCTGGCCCCACAACAAAAGGCTTCTTGCTCAGGCAAGGCAGAACCAGCCGAGACGTCAGATTTTCACCGTGACAGCCGCGGAGATCGAGACGGATGAGCAAGTGATTTCAGGTATTACTTAAAATCTTCTTTTATAATGCTATTATTATATGCATGTGTTATTTGCTTATCTTTTGCTAAGATATTTCCTATGTACTAAGTGTTGTATTGATAGCCTCCCATCCAGCCCTATCCCTTTTTGATTCGGGAGCCACTCACTGCTTCATATCCCGCGGATTTGTAGAGAAACCTCCTATTCATGTTGACTCTCTACCAAATCGCTCGAGCATCACTACTGCAAGTGGAGTAGTGAAGACTTCTACTGGCTGTCGATCTTGCCCCCTAGTGATTTGTGGACACGAGTTGTTCGCAGACTTTATGATAGTCGACATGTCCAACTTCGATGCGATATTCGGCATGGACTGGTTAGGAAATTTCTATGCTACTATCGATTGTCACAACAAGAAAGTAGTGTTTGAAATCCCTGATCATCCTGTGTTTGAATTCATGGGCGGAGACCGTTCACTTGGGCCTATCAAGTTTCGGACCAAGTCGAACGAACTAATCATTGCATCGATGCAGGTTGAACCCGAGAAACCTAGAGTGGTTCGAGACATTGCAAACGTATTTCCTGAAGATATTTCGGAATTACCGCCTGATCAAACTCTGGAATTTACTATCGACCTTATGCCAAACACACAACCTATTTCGAAGGCTCCTTATCGCATGGCTCCTACTGAACTAGAGGAACTTCGGAAACAACTCGACGACCTGTTGCAGAAAGGATTGATTCATCCCAGCGTATCTCCTTGGAGTGCACCAGTTCTTTTGGTCAAGAAGAAGGATGGTGCTGGAGATCCTGAGACGAGTCAAACGTGACGTGCAAGCGTAGGCTGTTACGTCTTTTCATCTTCTTGAGCTCGTATTTCTGTTCTAACCCTACTTTCATCTTGTACCCGGCTTTTCCATGGGTTTGAATTCTTTTCCCACCTACCACCTCCCCCTCATTATTGCCTTTTTGTCTTTGTTCTCCCCCTCGAGCCTCGTTTCCGCCTAACCTAGCCTACCCTACCCCACCCTATCATGACTTTCGGCACCCCCTTTAAACCCTCACCCCTTTTTCCTCTTTTTAAACCCCATATCCTTCCTTATTTGACTTATTACTTTTACCTAAATTATTTTTTTGCTAATTACTTTTCCTAAACTTATTTTACCATTTTACCTTACCCCTGTAATGCCCTACAAGCTACTGCACAAGTACTAGAGGGGGGGTGAATAGTACTTTAAAAATAACGAGGAGTATAATTCCTAATTATAATGCAAACAACTACCAAATCAATTTGCGGAAGCTTAAATTGAATGACAACACAAAATTAACAACGCAAACAAGAGATGTTACTGGGTTCGGATCCACCCAAGTCTCCCCGACTTGTTCCCGGTGATCCTACGTCCCAACCACCCGGATCCCCTCCGGATACTTGAGTTAGAAACCCTAACTCAAGATTTCCACTATGAAATACTTGTGAAAAACCTCCACAAGTCAAATCATACAAAATGAAATTTGTGACTCCCACAACCCGGGATCACAACCACACTCTCACAACCGAGAGTGAAACTTACAAATCAAATATGAAATGAAATAAGAAAAACTTCTTACAGAACAAAATACCTATGCCTTGAGTATTGCTTACGAATTAGGGCAAGGATGATTTTGGGGAAGAAGTGGCACCAAACCCTAGCTCCAAGATGTAGATCAGCGATGGAGAGCTTTGGGGATGTTGGTGACCTAGAATCAAGCACTTGGCTTGGAAGGCTTCACACTCAATGAATCTCTCTTTGGAAGTAAGAGTTAGGAGAGATTATTGAATGGAGGGAATGAGCTTTGAATGAGCTTGGATTGATTTCTCTTGATCTCTAAACTTGCATTAATATCAGCCTTGGCAGCAATGAATGCAGCCCAACAAGTATATATAGGATAGAGGAGAGAGAGAGAGAAAAACGTTTCAATTAAAGCTCCAACGGCTCTTTTCTAAACCCAACTAGTCGGTCAAAGAACAACCACTGACCGACTAGTTCATCAACTAGTCGGTCGGTCAATAAACGTAAACCGACTAATGAGTAAACTGAGAAAAGATCAAAGTACAGACTAAGGAACTAGTCGGTCTAAGAAGAGTAGCTGACCGACTAGTTTCACAACTAGTCGGTCGGTTACTCAACGTTGACCGACTAACAGATAAAACTGAAGTCTGAGAAGAATTGTACTTAGTCGGTCCAAGAACAAATGTTGACCGACTAATTCACCAACTAGTCGGTCACCAAATGAACATAGACCGACTAACAATAAACAGTAAGTATGGTGAAAAATTTGGCATGTACAGTAAACTAAACTAGTCGGTCCAAGAAGGAAAGTTGACCGACTAGTTCATCAACTAGTCGGTCGATCAATGAGCACAGACCGACTAAAGATAAACAGTAGCTCAAGCTCAAATGTGCATGTGCAGGGAAAGCTCAACTAGTCGGTCACAGAAGCATCACTGACCGACTAGTTCACAAACTAGTCGGTCGGTGAGTCAACTTAGACCGATTAACTGTAAACAGTAAAGAGCTAAGAATTAACTGACAGAAACTAGTCGGTCCAAGAAGCTTGGCTGACCGACTAGATCACCATCTAGTCGGTCAGTTCTTCTTCTTGAACCAACTAACATGCACAAGAAGTCCCGAATCGAAGCGCGATGCTTCGGGAAGAATTGTATGGACTTCTACAAAGATCCTAGAGCTAAGATATGAGCGTTATGAAGAATTAAAACGTAAGACCTACTCAAGGCTTAACATTCTACGAAAGAAGCTAAAAGACTATAAATTAAACTTGACGATACCGTCTTCAATAGCTTCAATCGAATCTTCATGACTTCTAAATAGGTCCATAAGCTTCAACGAAGCTTTAGGCATACGATCACGTGCTTTGAGAAGTCTTGAGACGTCGTAATTGATATTCATGTGAATTTGACGACGATCTCCATAACTGCGCTCACAAAGTGTTAGTTCATATTATATTTATGTTTGTTCATCATCCAAAACCAAATCCGGGGAGTCCAATATCCAACATTCTCCCCCTTTTTGGTGATGACAAACCAACATAAATAATAATCAAAAATAATAATTCAAATGAAATTTACTTACTCCCCCTGCATTGATGACACGTTAATTCCAATTTAAACAATAATAATTCGCATCAAGCAGACGAGTGAAGTAAATTAACTGATAATCGATTATTGAATTATTGAAATACCAAACGTAGGTTATTGAAATATCGGATTTGAAAATCCATTTATATATCTTAACTCCCCCTGAATCTAACACATCAAGTTAGATTCTTGGAGAAATGCTTTAAATTTTCATTTGGCACATCGTTATTATTATATCTCTCCCCCTTTGGCATAAGCAAAAAGAGCGGGAGGATAACAACGACAACAACAATGGCCTCAAATTAAAAAGCACGGGAGTCGTAGAATACGACGAAGGTTCAAGTGACACCAAAGAGAAAAATACAAATTGAATCAAGGTGTGTCAAAGATACCAAAGTCGAAAAATCATAAAACGAAATCATCAAAACTCAAATCAATTTAACGGATTGAGTTATGGAATATACTATCCAATATCAACATTTCTTGGTTAATTTAGTGCATGGAAAACAATTCTATGTTTTCATAGAAGAAATTTCTATTAAACCAAGTGAATATCGTCGAGCGACGAAATCAAACATCAGAGACATAAAAATTATACATTGCACAAAATAATGAAATGTCAACTGAGTATATATATATATATATATATATATATATATATATATATATATATATATATATATATATATATAATGCATGAAGCAGAGTACATCACCGATATACACACCGACGATCGACAGATCGGGGCACAAAAATACATCATACATCATCACAAAAAAATACATCATGTCGGAATGCAAAATACATCAGCACAGATATCAAAACAAAACATCAAAATGATCCAAAATACATAGCCACCCACACTATCCTACCCAACATCTCTCACAACTAGATATATCATCCAATGAGTATCAGGAGAGGCCTCGAAGAAACTCAAGAGGCAGCGGGAGGATCAGAAACAACTGCAGGCTCAGCAGGAGCAGAAGAGGTGACTGGATCAGCAGGAACGTCCGGAAGATCAGCAGGAGAGACGACTGAAGTGGCAACCTCTGAAGCAGCAACCGTAGTGGCCTCGGGAGCACCAGTCGGAGTATCCACCACAGGAGTGGTGGCAACAGGTGTGCTCTCGGGGGCACCAGCAGACGTAGCAGCAACAGCAGCACCGGAAGAGGTAGCACCAGCAGCAGCAGTACCAGCAGAAGTGCCCTCGGGGGCACGAGTCGAAGCACGACAAAGCTCCTCAATGTCCTCCTCAGCCATCTCATCTAACTCCTCATCCTCAGACACGGAAGGAGGAAGCTCAACACCCATCTGACGAGCCATACGGCAGACTACCTCCTCGGTACGAGCCAAGCGGGACTCGTGACGAAGAAGTATCCGGACGACATCATCAAGGGTGGCAACGGGAGTAGCAGAGGCACTGGCAGAGGCAGGGGCAGACGCTGAAGGTGTCGTCCTCTGAACGTGACGAAGCGCCGCAAGAGATTTCTTGACGGCCGTCGCATTCAGGGGAGGACCAAGGGGACGCTCATCGTCACGAGGCAACGTGACACGAAAATGACGAAAAACGAGGGTCAACATGCAAGGAAATGGGATATGAGCCGATTTATTGGACTTTCGAATACACTCGAAAGAGTCAATCTTATCGAGTATAATTCGAGCCCAATTAATCGAGCTCCCCATGAAGATCGCATAGATAAGCTTCAAAAATGGCTGGGATGGTAAAGATGAGGAGCCGTACTTGGGAAGCAAGCACGACTTCAGAATCAGATTTAGGACCCACGCATTAGGCTTGAATGATTTAGATGGCACGCCAATCATGGCAGGAGGGATCTGATGGAAAATCTCTGAAAGGATGGTCTGATCAAGAGAAGAAATATCGTCAACCGAGATATCAGAGGGAAGAAGGCCAGACGAAGAGATACTCAAAATCTCTCCTAAGATTTCCGCTGTGAGGACTATAGGAGTCCCCAAAACGGTCGTCTCAACAGAGTGGGTCTGATCGTACTGACCCCAGATCCTATTCGCATAGAAAAGCTTCACTAATCTAGGGTAGGGGTAAGGATTCGCCTTCGAGTCATATTGAAGATAATCGAGGAGACCCGACGACGAGAGAAGATCAGATAACCCTATAAAGTCGCTAAACTAGACGAAATGCTCCAGAAGCAGCGGGCAATGTTCGATACGGTTGTATGCCGCGAGACACAACGGGTCGTCGCGACACAACGAAATATCGACACCGCCCACCGGCATCGGACCCTTTCCCTTAGGCTTTCGGGTAGACGTACGAGGGTGGGTGCTAGACTCGGGATGGATAGGAGGAGTGGGTTCCCTATGAGTCTCGGTCTCGGGGTTATACTCCGTATCGGAATCGGTAGGAGTATGGAACGAAGAAGGAGAGGCAAGAATTTTGGCCTTTGGCTTAGGCTTGGGTTTGGGTTTCGGTTGACCTCTAGGTTTAGCGGTCGTCGTCCTCTTCTTCTTGAGAGGAGGCGAAGACGACGAAGGTTGGGTGGTCTTGGCTCAACGTTTCGGAGGGGTTGGATGTTCGGGATCCGAAGGGTTTGGATCAACGGTCATCGGAGAGGGGCTAGACGGAGTGATCGGAATACGTGTTCTTGCCATAGTCGAAGCAAGACACGGCACAAGATGATCAAAAGTAGAAGCCCTAGCCGAAAAAGAAAGATAAACCCTAAGAACCCTAGAAACCGAGCAAGCCCTAGCTCTAGGAAAGGAAATCTAACCCTAGAAGGAGAAGAAATTACCTAGAAGGAGGGGCCGACGGTGGAGATCGACGGAGACGGCCGGAAAATGGCCGGAGATCGATCGGAAGTCGAAGGGTTTAGAGGGAGGACGGGGTTTCGAGCTGGAGGAGAGAAAAAATCAACCGACTAAAGTGATAATTAATCGGTTTAGATCGAGTTTAAGTCGGTCGAAATCGCAAAAGACCAAACAGTCCCTGGCACAACTAGTCGGTCACAGTTCAAGCACTGACCGACTAGATCACGATCTAGTCGGTCGGTCAATGAGCTTGAACCGACTAGTTGTAAACAGTGGCTGAATCCAAGATATACTGACAAGATTTAGTCGGTCTGCGTTCATTTACTGACCGACTAGTTCTCAATCTAGTCGGTCGGTCACTGAACATGAACCGACTAAAGAGTTAAAAATTTGAAAATCAATTTCTCTCCACAATACGCTTGGACGATATATCTCAAAACTCTCAATAATCATCTAAACTACCCCATTAAACATCGAAAACTCAAAATTTGACGATTACGCACAAATCGAACGAAAAATCAAAATATCACATAAATTCCCGAAAAATCCAATAATTCTAGCATGAAAGAGATATTGCCAAATATAATAGCATGCAAAATTATTGAATGGAACATGAATCCTATATCTCGGATTCACCCATAATCCCCAATTCTCGACGCAACCGCACAAAGGAGTCCTCCTTTAGGGGGTTCGTGAAAATATCGACGATTTGCTTTTGGGTTTCAACGTACACTAAAATGATGTCCTTTTTAGCAACATGATCATCTAAAAAGTGGTGTCGGACATCTATGTGTTTCGAACGGGAATGGTGTACCGGGTTCTTGGAAAGACATATTGCACTTTGGTTGTCAAACATGATAGGGCAAGTATCACAATTTATACCAAAGTCTTTAAGTGTGTGTCTCATCCAAAGAACTTGAGCACACGCGGCACCGGCGGCAATATATTCCGCCTCGGTGGTTGAAAGTGATACGGAATTTTGCTTCTTGGAAAACCAAGATACAAGAGAATTTCCTATAAAATGGCAAGTGCCACTAGTACTTTTCCTGTCGGATTTGCATCCCGCATAATCGGCATCACTATATGAGATTAACTCATATGTGCTAGATTTCGGATAAAGTAATCCAAAATCTAAAGTGTAACTTAGATAGCGAAAAATACGCTTTACCGCTACTAAGTGAGATTCCTTAGGTTGAGATTGATAACGAGCACATACGCATACGGCGAACATAATATCGGGCCTACTTGCGGTAAGATAAAGCAAACTACCTATCATACCTCGATATAGACGAATGTCTACATCCTTACCGCCTGTATCCTTGTCAAGATGCGTAGTCGTGCTCATTGGAGTCTTTTTCCCGGAAGCACTCTCCATTCCAAATCGCTTTAGCAACTCCACCGTATACTTCGTTTGGTGGATGAAGATTGCATCGTCCATTTGGCGAATTTGGAGACCTAAGAAATACTTGAGCTCACCCATGTGGCTCATCTCAAATTGTTCCTTCATAACATTAGAGAACTTTTCGCAAAGAGCAAAGTTAGTAGCACCGAAAATGATATCATCAACATATATTTGAACTAAAATTATATCATTATTCGCATGCTTAACAAAAAGTGTAGAATCGGCTTCTCCCATTTTAAAATTCAAATCCAAAAGAAAATTCTTTAGGCGATCATACCAAGCTCGAGGAGCTTGTCTTAAGCCGTAAAGCGCTTTCTTTAGTTTAAAAACATGATTTGGAAATTTTTCATTTATGAAGCCCGGAGGTTGAGAAACGTAAACTTCCTCAACAACATCTCCGTTTAAAAATGTACTTTTAACATCCATTTGAAATAATTTAAAATCCTTATGGCATGCAAAAGACAATAATAATCTAATCGATTCTAATCTAGCTACCGGAGCGAAGGATTCTTCGAAATCAATACCTTCCTCTTGTCGATAGCCTTGAGCAACTAACCGAGCTTTGTTCCGGACGACGACTTGGTTTTCGTCGGTTTTGTTCTTGAAGATCCACTTTGTCCCTATGACGGTGTGGTTCTTCGATGGCAATGGAACAAGCTCCCAAACTTCATTCCTCTCGAATTGAATGAGCTCCTCCTCCATGGCTAAGATCCAAGCGCTATCTTCGCATGCTTCATGAACATTCTTTGGCTCTATCGAGGAGGCAAAGGCATAATGAGCGAAGTAGTTCACTTGCGATCTCGTCTTGACACTATTATAGATATTGCCAATGACTTGCTCATGAGGATGGTCACGAACGGTATGAAGCCGTTTGGGAATACCTTGGTCACTAGGAACATTCTCAACAACTTCATTAGTTGGGTTAGTCTCAATAGAATCAATAGAATTATTAGACTTAGAATTATCAAACGAATCACATAAAACATCCAAAGAATCATTATCATTTGAAATTCTAGTTGGAACAAATCCTTCATTAAAAGAGACATGAAGCGACTCCTCGATCGTTGAGGTTCGTTTGTTGAATATCCGGTAGGCTTTGCTACGCGAAGAATATCCAACAAAAATCCCCTCATCGGATCTTGGATCGAATTTGTCCAAACTACCATACGTGTTCTTAATAAAACATTTCGAACCAAAAACACGAAAATGTTTAACTTGAGGCAACCTACCAAACAACAATTCATAACAAGTTTGTTTAGTGCCGGGCCTCAAAAGTATTCTATTAAACACATAGCAAGCGGTGTGTACCGCTTCCGCCCAAAATTGATGGCCAAGTTGGCTATCATCAAGCATAGTGCGAGCACACTCCACTAGCGTCCTATTCTTTCTCTCAACTACACCATTTTGAGGAGGTGCACGAGGGAAAGAGAAGGTGTGTGTAATACCAACTTCATCACAAAATGTCTCAAAAGACTCATTCTCAAATTCACCTCCATGATCACTACGAATAGTGACAATGGTGGTTCCTAAGAGATTTTGTACTTTCTTAACAAAAATTGTGAAGTTTTCAAAAGCTTCATTTTTATTACATAATGAAAATACCCATGTAAATCTCGAATAGTCATCTACGATGACAAGTCCATATCTTGCATTTCCTAAGGAAGCAACTCTAGTTGGCCCAAATAAGTCTAGATGTAATAGCTCTAGTGGCCGTTTAGTAGAAATGCTTTTCTTAGGTTTAAATGAAGATTTTAGGAAGCTTGCCGCGTTGACAACAATCACAAAAACTTTTCTTTTCAAAAACAAGCTTCGGAAAACCTTTAATAGAATTTAATTTTGAAAGCTTATAAAGTGTTCCAAAGTTCACATGTCCAAAGCGTCGATGCCATAAGTGTTGTTCACTTGTGTTGGCAACGAGACATTGTTCATATGACTTAGGAAGATTCAAAATATAAATGTCTTTATGACGAGTGCCGGAAAATAATAATTTATCATTATCTTTTCTTAAAATATGACACAATCCTTTCGCAAAGCTAACTTTGTAACCTTTGTCACAAAGTTGGCTTATTGAAATAAGATTATGATTTAAACCATTAACAAGATAAACATCACTAATTAAGGGTTTAGATGGGTTACCCACTTTACAAACACCTATGATGGTTCCGCTCTCGTTGCCTCCAAATACGACGCGGTTTCCATTTGCTATGGGAACCACTCCGGAGAGCAAACTATCGTCACCCGTCATGTGTTTTGAACACCCGCTATCGAGTATCCAATTTCCCTTGGAGCTAAATTTAAATTTGTTGCTCCTTTTCTTTTTCTTTTCCTTGAGTACCTAAAGATAGAGAATTTCATATCATGGTACCCAAGGTCATTGGGTCCAAAAGATTAGACCTTTGGAAGCCAAGTCCAATTGGACTTAGACTTCCCCACATAATTTCTACTATGCACAACATCCGAAAAATAAGCATTCATATACATTTGTTTTTCGTCCATGCTTATGTCCTTTGGGCTCCAAATTGTGAAAATCTTGGGAGCCCTCATCCTATTGGGTGCATGCATTCGACGTTGATTTCTACGTGATGCATGTTGTGGATAGGCATAAGGAACATGATGGAATGGTGCACGACGAGAATTATTTATATGATGTTGTGGGTGAACATATGCATCTGTGGGAACACGTGCGTGAGGGTGTCTCACATGGTGTGCACGTGCTCGAGAATGTGTTGCATAAAAATCATCATATGTGTGAGACGGTGGAGTAGGACGTGTGTTCCTACGTGGCATGGTATTGGTGTACATATAAGCATGCCCCTTCTTTGGAGGTCCACCCAAAGTGGGTTTCTTTCCAAAAGAGGGTGTGGACGAGGTGGAAGCACCATTGGAAGATGAACTCCCAATAGAGTGTTTGCTCCCACTCGTTGAGGCTTCGGAAGTTGGCCTAACAAAAGTAGTGACCGACTTGGAAGAATTTCCCATCATATACCCCAAGCCAATGTGGTGTTTGGCCGGGAGTAAGTCTTTTAGGATATTATCCAAATGGCCCTTACCCTTGTTGAATTCGTTGATTTGGCCCAATGTGTTCTCATATTTCTCTTTGAGAGAACGCAAAGAAGTATCCAAAGTGGATATTTGCGATGTGAGCGCATAAACACGAGATTTAAGATTCTCGTTCTCAATACTCAAAGTCGAGTTTTGAGAAGTTAAATCCGCTATCTTATGTTCTTCCGGATCCTCAATGCTAACATGTTCAAGTTTAGATTTGAGATTAACAATCTCATTTCTTAACTCTTCAACAACGGTGTCGTTGTTGGTGATGATAGTCTTAGGCGAGGTTTGAATGCTAGCAAGGTCATCTTTTACTTTAGTATATCTATTTACTAATTTAGTGTATTTTGACCATAGTTGAGAGTTAGCATTCCTAAGGTCATCCATAGTTACCTCATCGTTGCCTTCGTCATCACTATCATCGGAAGAGGAGGATCCTTGATCATGCTCCTCTCTTGCCATGAAGCACATGTGCGCTTGCTCCACTTGCTCATCGTCCGACTCTCCGCTTGAGGAATCCTCGAAGTCGGTGAACATTGCTCCGACAAGTCCCTTTTTGTTTCCTTTCTTGTATTTCTTGGACTTGTCATACTTTGGCGCCTTCCACTTCTCCTTTTGCTTGTTGAGAGGACACTCCGCTTTCATGTGTCCTGGCTTATTGCACTTGAAACACAAAGGAGAGGAAGAGGCGTTAGAAGAACCAAATTTAGCTTTGTTCTTATAGTTACCTTTTCGGAAGAAACGGTTGAACTTCTTGGCCATGAGTGCCATGGACTCCAAGTCCAACTCGTTTTCCGAGTCTTCATCATCGGTTGATGTGGATGTGGATGGAGCGGCCTTGAAAGCAATAGCCTTCTTCTTTGGCTCGTCTTGCTTTAGGTAGGACTTCATCTTTTCCTGCAATTTGAGCTTGCTATCCTTGCGTACCTCGTATGAAATTAAAGTACCCATTAGTTGAACTACGGTGTACTTATTCATGTCATTACCTTCCTCGATGGCGAAGGTACGCTTTTCCCAAGAAAAAGGAAGTCCTTCGATAAGCTTCGAACACTTCTCCTTTTGGGTGTAGGATTTGCCGAGAGCCTCTAACTCGTTTATGATGTCGACGAAGCGAGCGTAATACTCCTTCATCTTCTCGCCCTGTTGCATATGAAACATTTCGTAATCTTTGTTTACAACTACGAGTTTAGAGTCTCTTACCCGACTCGTCCCTTCATGAAGAATGAGGAGGGAGTTCCAAATTTGATATGCACTCTTACACGTGCATATCTTATTGAAGTCCTCGGGCTCCAAAGTGCATTGCAAGGCGTTCATTGCCTTGGCATTGCTTACCTCCGCGGCGACCTCCGCGGTTGTCCATTTCTCGAAGTCTTCTTCTACGGGCTCGATGTATTCCTTCATTGTAGTCCTCCATAAGGATGCACTCCGGAGGAAGGTTTCCATCCGGCATTTCCAGTACCCGTAATTGGTACCGTTGAAGAATGGAGGCCTCGTAGAGGAATGTCCTTCCATCACCGAAGATGCTCCTTCACGGTTCCTGAAGGTGTCATAGTTGAAAGGTGGACGCACGGTCTTGTTGTCGTTGGCAGACATAGCTGAGTATCTGGCTCTGATACCAAATGTAATGCCCTACAAGCTACTGCACAAGTACTAGAGGGGGGGTGAATAGTACTTTAAAAATAACGAGGAGTATAATTCCTAATTATAATGCAAACAACTACCAAATCAATTTGCGGAAGCTTAAATTGAATGACAACACAAAATTAACAACGCAAACAAGAGATGTTACTGGGTTCGGATCCACCCAAGTCTCCCCGACTTGTTCCCGGTGATCCTACGTCCCAACCACCCGGATCCCCTCCGGATACTTGAGTTAGAAACCCTAACTCAAGATTTCCACTATGAAATACTTGTGAAAAACCTCCACAAGTCAAATCATACAAAATGAAATTTGTGACTCCCACAACCCGGGATCACAACCACACTCTCACAACCGAGAGTGAAACTTACAAATCAAATATGAAATGAAATAAGAAAAACTTCTTACAGAACAAAATACCTATGCCTTGAGTATTGCTTACGAATTAGGGCAAGGATGATTTTGGGGAAGAAGTGGCACCAAACCCTAGCTCCAAGATGTAGATCAGCGATGGAGAGCTTTGGGGATGTTGGTGACCTAGAATCAAGCACTTGGCTTGGAAGGCTTCACACTCAATGAATCTCTCTTTGGAAGTAAGAGTTAGGAGAGATTATTGAATGGAGGGAATGAGCTTTGAATGAGCTTGGATTGATTTCTCTTGATCTCTAAACTTGCATTAATATCAGCCTTGGCAGCAATGAATGCAGCCCAACAAGTATATATAGGATAGAGGAGAGAGAGAGAGAAAAACGTTTCAATTAAAGCTCCAACGGCTCTTTTCTGAACCCAACTAGTCGTTCAAAGAACAACCACTGACCGACTAGTTCATCAACTAGTCGGTCGGTCAATAAACGTAAACCGACTAATGAGTAAACTGAGAAAAGATCAAAGTACAGACTAAGGAACTAGTCGGTCTAAGAAGAGTAGCTGACCGACTAGTTTCACAACTAGTCGGTCGGTTACTCAACGTTGACCGACTAACAGATAAAACTGAAGTCTGAGAAGAATTGTACTTAGTCGGTCCAAGAACAAATGTTGACCGACTAATTCACCAACTAGTCGGTCACCAAATGAACATAGACCGACTAACAATAAACAGTAAGTATGGTGAAAAATTTGGCATGTACAGTAAACTAAACTAGTCGGTCCAAGAAGGAAAGTTGACCGACTAGTTCATCAACTAGTCGGTCGATCAATGAGCACAGACCGACTAAAGATAAACAGTAGCTCAAGCTCAAATGTGCATGTGCAGGGAAAGCTCAACTAGTCGGTCACAGAAGCATCACTGAACGACTAGTTCACAAACTAGTCGGTCGGTGAGTCAACTTAGACCGACTAACTGTAAACAGTAAAGAGCTAAGAATTAACTGACAGAAACTAGTCGGTCCAAGAAGCTTGGCTGACCGACTAGATCACCATCTAGTCGGTCAGTTCTTCTTCTTGAACCAACTAACATGCACAAGAAGTCCCGAATCGAAGCGCGATGCTTCGGGAAGAATTGTATGGACTTCTACAAAGATCCTAGAGCTAAGATATGAGCGTTATGAAGAATTAAAACGTAAGACCTACTCAAGGCTTAACATTCTACGAAAGAAGCTAAAAGACTATAAATTAAACTTGACGATACCGTCTTCAATAGCTTCAATCGAATCTTCATGACTTCTAAATAGGTCCATAAGCTTCAACGAAGCTTTAGGCATACGATCACGTGCTTTGAGAAGTCTTGAGACGTCGTAATTGATATTCATGTGAATTTGACGACGATCTCCATAACTGCGCTCACAAAGTGTTAGTTCATATTATATTTATGTTTGTTCATCATCCAAAACCAAATCCGGGGAGTCCAATATCCAACAACCCCAACCCCCAACCGTTCCATAATCAAACCCAACCCTACATCATTTCATCTCCCACCAAAATTTGGTGAGATCCAACATCTGTAATCAAGTCCCAGGCCACCAACGACTTCAATTCAATATGTCCCCTCCTTCCCCTGTTCTTAAACCAACATACAGGAACCAACAACATCATCCCATGACAACCTCCTACACCAACATCACCATCACCACCATCTCCATCGCCACCACCAAATCGGTCACCACCAGCCTCCACCATTCCCCTTTACAATCCAAATCAAACAAACCAGATAACAATACCAAAATCAACCAAAACAGAAATCCCAAAACAATCCCAAATCCAACCCCCAAATCAACCCAATCAACCCTCGATCCGCTCACGCCAACCCCGTTCATCGAGCTCGGTGCCCTCGGGAACGCATCACCGCCGTTCCCCGTGTCGAATCCCCCCCCCCCCCCCGCCGTGCTCAGATCCGTCGACGCCGTCTTTGAGGATCCGCAGCCGCCGCCTGACCTCGGATCGCCGTCCCCGAGCCCTCGATCGCTGCTCGAAGCCGCCGTGACCCCCTCAAGCCCGATCAGCCCCGGAGCCCCACCACCGCAATCTCGCCTCACCGCTGCCTCGGGAAGCCGCCACCCTCTCCGATCACCACCGCACGCCCGAAGCCGCCGTCCACCGAGCCCGATCAGCGCGCAGCTGCGTCCGATCCCGTCGCCACCGCCTCGGACCATCCCATCCGCCGCCGCCTCGCGCCCACGGACTTGTCGTCGCCCCCTTCGCCATGCGCGAACAAAAAGGAAAAAAGAAAGAAAGAAGGAAAGAGAGACATAGAGAGGAGACGAGAGAGAGGGGGAAATAGAGAGAAGGGAGGGGTTTTAATAAAGGTAAGAGATTATAGGTAATATAATAATAATAATAATAATAATAATAATAAATATTATTATTATAACTGTTATTAAATTATAAATGTAAGTTATAAAGTAGTTGTTATTATTATTATTATTATTATTATTACGTTTTTAGTTTTATTTAAAAGTTATGCTAAGTTTAATTACTTAAGCTTAGGAGTAATTAAGTTAATGTTAAGTTTTTATAAGTTTTTATAAGTTATTAAGTTATATTAATTATTATAAAGTTATAAGTTAATGCTAACGTATTATAACTTATGAGTTGAGATAAATTATTTGTAGTAGGTAATAAAGTTTAGTTATCTTGTTAGTGAATTTATTAGATAAGTTTTGTATTAAGTTAAGTTAGCTACTAATAATTAGACTACCATACTAGTTTAAGTTGCTAACCAATTCTGTTTTGATAACAATTAGGTTAATAGTAGTGAACTAGTTTAAAACACTTTTACTGGATGTTGACCATTAGTCTGATATCACTGATCTTTTGACGCAGATAAAACGTACCGCCCGTCACCACCATCTGGACACCCACACCCACGTCAAGGCAAGTATTTATTGTAATTAAATTTGGAACAACTGCTTAAATTAGTGTATAAATTGAACCCAAACCCATTTTAACATACTCTTAATATACATGTTGCATCTGTTTAGGAAATGAACGTTTTATCAATATTTATTTATTAAAAGAATAACATCTCTTACTTGTTATTAAATTGAACCCAAACGGAACAGAGGGTGTGTCACGACCATCGGAAACATGTGTAGAATGAATTGCAAACCTGGTCTTTAAAACTTAGCATCAAACCTGGTTTCAATATGTTTGACAAATTCTAGTAGCCGGATATTATGTTTCACTTTACTTATTGCTCTTTTTACTTAACGGGACTACTATTGCTTTTCGCATGTTAACAAGATAAACAAATTTGGAAAAGGCGAGTATGTTACTACACATGTGATAACCGTCGACTACAGACGGGGTGAAACCATCGACTACAGATGGGGTGAAACTCAATCAGTAAATAAACATACACAAAAAGCCGAGTTGGCTACTCCCGTCAGGTCATGTGTGACTAGTCTGGCTCGTGTTCCAGTAGGGTCACATATGACTAGTCTGGCTCGTGTTCCAGTATATGGTGGTACACTTTGGGTGGGGTTGGTCCATTGCAGTAGGATTTGTGAGTGTGTCTCGAACACGATTTCGGCCCCTCCGGTGGAGGCAGCCAATGTGTGGAGCGTCACGGTAAAAACACCGGTGATAAGGTGTATCGAGAACATTTCACCTACCCAGGCATGGACTTATCACGTGCATAAATAATCAAATACTCAATATACAACTGTTTTACTTTACTTTTAACTACAAAAAGACCCATGCATGCTTGTACTTTACTTTTCTGCACTTATTATTCATAAATGTGTACTAACGCTCCTTTGTCCTTTTCTAATTATTCCTCATTTCATTATTTTACTTTTCTAATTATTCCTCATTTCATTACTTTAAATATCTTGCCGAGCTTATCGCTAACATATATTTCAACGTGTTATGAAATATATGTTAGGTTCAGAGACAGAGTACCGTGAGGACCCTACCTTTGAGGATCCCACTTTAGAGGTGGACCCCGCTGACCAGAGCTACGAAGACATTGAGATCCTCCCCGCGGAAGGCTAAAGCGGGACATTTATATTTCAGTTTATTATTTGTATTATTATTTTCAGGTTTGTTTGCTTTCAGCAGATTGTACGGCCATGCAAGGCCTTAATTGTTTGTGTGCTTACTTTGGACGATGGTATTGTAATGTAATAAATATTTGTGATGTTTCTGAGAAATTCACGTGCAGTGACCTGCCTTCGCTAAAATTACGCTTATTGTGCTTAAGTCAAAGAAGGGAGAAGAAAAAAATAAGTACCTCTTCTTTGCTTTAAGCACAAGCGGACCCGCTCGCGTCCTCGCCCCCAAGTATACTGGGAAGCGGAGCGTGACAACCTACGAGAATCCAACATATGCTTTACAGGTAATCTTTAGCATTGGTGTTATACTCATCAAGCAATGCCACCCCAACATCTAAGAGTCTTTATAGGCTATGTTTTTGGGCGTGGTATCTTGAACTCATTTTTACTGAGATGGGAAAAATCAATCCTAGATGATTTCATATTTAATGGAAAATGTGGATTGGTTTTGGTTGAATTTCTTAAAAGTTCTCCTCATGTGCTTCAATGTTTAATCACCATGCTTACACGAAGGTGTTGAAGTCTATGTTATAATTTTCATTATATTTTGACTTGCTTATTATGTGAATGTCTACATGCAAGTGTATGTCGTAATTTATAATGTTCAATATTTTGCATGTGGTATGAATTTGACTTCATGTATACACTCACTACTACAAAAAGGGCCTTTAATAGCTCACCATTAACAGCGCTTGCTAATTATAAGTGCTGTTAATTAGAGGCCCAGATAATAGACAGCGCTTCTTTCTGCAAGCGCTATTAAAGGTCAGGCAATAGACATCGCTTCTTTCTGCAAGCGCTGTTAAAAGTCAGACAATAGACATCGCTTTTTTCTACAAGCGCTATTTATTAGAGGCATATATAATACACAGTGCTTCTTTCTACAACCGCTGTTAAAGGTCAGATAATAGACAATGCTTCTTTCTACAAGCGATGTTAAAGGTCAGATAATAGACAGCGCTTCTTTAGTACAAGCGCTGTTAAAGGTACCAATAGACAGCGCTTTTTTAATACAAGCGCTGTTAAATGTACCAATAGACAGCGCTTTTTTAATACAAGCGATGTTAAAGGAGGTGTATTATACATTAACAATCACACATCAAATTTCATTAGTTTTACACAAGCCCTAGCTTTCACAGCGCCACAACCTCTCTCAGCGCGCGGTTCGCTTTTTTGGAGAAAATTTCAGCTCGCAAACAAAAACCCTCTTCCATCTTCCATCTTTGTGTGCTCTTCCCTCTTCGTGCAACCTGAGACCACCTGAGACCACTCCTCCACCATCGCCTCAACAACCGCCCCGACCCAGGCGACGACGCACTCTTCCAGTCCTGACGTTGGCGCCCGTAACCTCGACGACTCCACCTCGCCGCGCCTCCACTGTGATTCTCTGCCTGCAGCGACGCCTTCGATACCGCCGCACAAGCACAAACGTTCGATCCCATGTCGCTCGAGTAACCACCTCGTATTTCAGCCTCTTCTCTCTTTGTGCGCTCGATCGATCGAACCAATCGACCGAACCAATTGACCGAAACCCAGAAAAATTCTGCGTCTTCTCTCTTCGTGTGATCAATTAATGGGTTTGATTCTTCGTTGACTTTACCGCCGCTCAAGAATCATCTGCCGTTCTGAGAAAAGGGTTAGGGTTTCGCTTTCGATTCTTTGATTAGGTTTGATTTGATCAGTTATATTGTAGTGTATGGCTTGATTTGATTAGGTTAGGGTTAGGGTTATCTCTAAATGCATGTTTTCGTATTGACATTGTCACATGGACTCACACATACATGCTGCACGCACAAAATCCTAAATTTTTACCCATATATGTGGTTCCGTTTGCGATTGGATTCTGCCATAGTCTTCATGTGGTGTTATTGTAAGTTGACATTGGGAGGAAGGGTGAACTTTGCCCCATAGGAATGTTGCCAACTTGTTATTTCATTGCTATGATTTTTTTCCCTTTCAGAAGTTTGATTTTCATAACGAGCATCCCATTAAATTATAATTTTATAGTCTTCATCTGGGAGGAAGGGTGAAGTTTGATTTTCATAGTCTTCATCTGACTTATAATTTCCATATCCAAGAATTGGTGCCTTTTAAGGGAATTTGGCACCAACTGGTTGTTGACATTAAGAATCATGCGACTTTGTCAATAGTTGTAGAGCTTTTAATGCATTATCTCAGATTTATCTTTTTCACTTCTGATGGTGCTGTTGACTTTCAATTGAACACTATAATTTCCAGTTTTGTTTGACTACTAGATTACCATCCAAATGATGCATGTGTGTACATTCCAGTTAATAAGGTATTATTTTTATTTTTGAAATTTAATATTCAATCTAGAGACGAAAATCAATAAGATTATGCATTGTCATTGTTATTCCAGATTGTATTTGCCTTTGGTATTCAGAGGGCTTTTGCACATGATCTTTCTAATTATCTGAAACTCATGAATATTAGAACATTTAACAGCAGGTCTCTTCTGTTTTGTTGCTGAAAGTTCTGTTGGAGGAGAATTGTTGGACAATATTGACCTTTATACATGAACTGTCTTTTCCAATTTCATTGAAAGGTGATAAATACTACAGAGAGCTGGTTATCTTTTGTGATTGTAGTACCATAGGATAGATCTTGTGCAAAATGTTATCTTATATCATTACAAGTTATTTAAAATTTATGTTAGGCTTATTACCATATATCATGAGTTTTTGGTTGTGAAAGTCTAGGACATTTTCTAGAAAGCTTTTAAACTTTTTATGTCCAAAATTGTTGATAGGAGTAAGTACCTAAAGCTAAATTTTATATAGTTGTTGGTCTGTTACACAATTGGGGTGTTTCAATATCCAACGGTACCTTCATCTAACTACATCTCCATTCTATAGCGGCAAGTTTTCATTTGGGAAACAAATGCGAGTCTCGTTTAAAGAAAGACAAAATGCAAAAATAACTTCTCATTATCTGGCACTGTCCTCGGCAATTAATTTTATGCGGAGATTTTCAGGGCCCATTTGGATATTTGATCTGTAATTAAATCATGTGCCTAATAGAAAGTGCTATTAAGCATACATTTTATAGCCATCATTGTGTGTTCAGTTCACTAGCATTTCTTTGTCGGATTTCCTCAGTATAGCCTTATTCTGTGTTAAAACTGCAGAATTTAAGTTGAATTGAATTATATTTTTGTTTAGTTAAATCATGCTGTGAGGTTGAATTGAATTTGTCAATTATGTTTGTACTAAATTAATTTGCATGTGTTGTGGTTTCTCCTTGGGATTTGCATTGTTTTTGTTTAGTTTGTCTTTTCAACTAATGTTAATAATTTTTTTGTTAGATAATTGATAAATATGGATCGAAAATGGATGTCTACAAACCATTTATCGAAAGAATATGAGGATGGAGTGAAAGAGTTCATTAGATTTGCAGTTGATCATGCAGAAAATCCACGGAAAATTATATGCCCCTGTTTAAAGTGTTGCTATGCTAGGAGAGTTATCGAGGATGAGTTGAAAGATCGTTTAGTGTGCAATGGAATTGATCAAAGTTATACATGTTGGACAAGGCACGGTGAGACAAGAGAAGAGTACATTGAATTTGGGAGTACAGAGAGGTATGATACAAGTGATACCAACACAAATACATATGATGACGAATGCCTTAAAGAGAGGGCAAATATGGTTGAAGATGATCTCAGGTATTGTCCTGAAATGTTTACGAGGTTAGTAAGTGATGCAGAGAAGCCATTGTATAGTGGTTGTACTAAGTTCACCGGATTGTCGACAGTATTAAAATTTTATAACTTGAAAGCGAGCAATGGATGGTCTGACAAGAGCTTCACAGAACTACTCACAATTCTAAAGGATATGTTGCCAGAAGATAATGTGCTTCCTAGTCGAACATATGAGGCTAAGCGAATGTTATGCTCTATAGGCATGAGCTACGAAAGGATTCATGCTTGTCCTAACGATTACATCTTATTTCGTAATGAATATGCATCGTTAAACATGTGTCCTAAATGTAATGCCTCACGATATAAGAGAAAAGAATCAACTCCAGTGAAGGTGTTATGGTATTTCCCCATAATACCGAGATTTAGGCGCATGTATCGCAGTTCAGAAGATGCAGAACAATTGACATGGCATTCAAATGAATGGATTAAAGATGGCATGTTCCGTCACCCAACAGATTCTCCTCAATGGACAAAATTTGATCACGATTATCCTGAATTTGGGGAAGAAGCAAGAAACCTACGAATTGCATTGTCTCTGACGGAATGAACCCACATGGTATTCAAAGTAGTTCCCACAGCACATGGCCAATGATTTTGGTGATTTATAATCTACCTCCATGGTTATGCATGAAGCGCAAGTACATGATGTTGTATATGTTAATTTCTGGGCCTAAACAACCAGGAAATGATTTAGACATATACTTGTCTCCATTAATTGAAGATTTGAAACAAATGTGGGACACAGGTGTAGAGGTGTATGATGGGTACAAGGAAGAGAATTCCAACTTGAGGGTTATGTTATTTGGCACAATTAATGATTTTCCAGTATATTGTAACCTTTCAGGATACATTATCAAAGGAAAGTGTGCATGTCCTTTATGTGAAGAGAGTACATATTGGATGTGGTTGGAACATTTTAAGAAGAATGTCTTCCTCGGACATCGTAGATTTTTACCCTTGAGACATCGTTACCGGTGGTTGAGGAAAGCATTCAATGGGAATACAGAGGAATGTAGAGCTCATGTGCCATTGACCGGTGATAAGCTGTTTGCAAAGGTTAAGGATTTAAGCAATAATTTTGGTAAGCCATTTGCAGGGGAACTTGTCACCAGTGGGTGGAAGAAAAACTCTATTTTCTTTGAATTACCATATTTGGAAGTCATTGTATGTAAGACATTTCCTTGATGTGATGCATATTGAAAAGAATGTTTTTGAAAGTGTTATCGGTACGTTGCTTAATGTGCCAGGAAAGAGTAAAGATGGGATAAATGCGAGGTTGGACATGGTAAGTATGGGAATGAGGAGAGAATTGGGACCGGTAAAGAAGGGAAAACGTACATATCTACCTCCTGCAGCTCATACTCTATCTAGCAAAGAAAAAAAGTTTTTTGAAAGTTTCTCGATGGAGTTAAAGTTCCAGAGGGATACTCGTCAAACATTAGAAGCCTCGTATCTATGAAAGACCTCAAGTTAAAAGGTCTAAAATCTCATGATTGTCATGTTTTGATGGAGCATTTACTACCAGTGGGTATACGTTCCATTTTTCCAAAAAGGTGAGGGTGACCATCATAAAACTATGTTTCTTCTTCAGGGCAATTTGCAGTAAAGTAATTGATCTTGGGAAGTTACCTGCATTGCAAAAAGAAATTGTTGTCACATTGTGTGAGCTTGAGATGTATTTACCACCATCCTTCTTTGACATAATGATTCATCTGACTATTCACCTGGTTAGAAAGACACAATTGTGTGGGCCAGCTTATATGAGATGGATGTACCCGATCGAACACTATATGAAGATATTAAAAAGGTATGTGAAAAAACGTAGTCAACCAGAAGGTTGTATGGTTGAGCGATACATAGTTGAAGAAGCTGTTGAATTTTGTACAGAGTACCTAAGCAATGTTGATTCCTTAGGGCTTCCAAGGTCTCGTCACACTGGAAGAACAACAGGGGAAGGGATTAAGGGAGGTGATGTAGTGATCATATCAAGGACAGAGTGGGAGCAAGCACATTTATATGTTCTGCACAATGACATTGAAGTTGAGCCGTATGCTGAAATACACAAGGAACTACTTCGAAATTCAAACCCAAATAGGAATGAGAATTCGATAACACGAGAACACAATTGGTCTATTATAACATGGCTAAAAGAACAAGTCTTTGCAGAGTTGGCTATAAATAGAGCTTCAGTTTCAGATAGATTGAGATGGTTAGCAAATGGTCGTGTACACGTTTTTTCTCACACTGGTTACCATATTAACGGGTATACATTCTATACTAAAGACCATTATGATCAAAGTACAATGCAAAATAGTGGTGTGACTCTTGTAGCTGAATCTATGCACATCTCAAGTGCAAAAGACAGAAATCCCATATATGCAAATATGTCATACTTTGGTGTTATTGAACGCATATGAGAGTTAGATTATAGTATGTTTTGATTGGCCGTGTTTGGTTGTAAGTGGGCAGACAACAATATTGGGGTTCAAATTGATGAGTTAGGGTTCATGCGAGTGGATCTCAATAGGGAGGGGTATAAGGACGAGCCTTTTATTTTAGCATCACAAACTCAACAAGTATTCTATGTCACAGATCCCACTGATGTGAGCTGGTCCATTGTGTTGTTGAATAACAAATTAAATGACTTTCATAGCCAAGGTCATGAAGATATCAATACTGAGAATGACCCTTTCTTGGGGACATCACAATCACTTGATATTGATCCTACTGTAGATGATGGTTTCTATATGAGAGATGATCATGATGAAGGGATTTGGGTCAATCCGTCATTTCAAGTCATGAAGGGACAAACAAGTATTAATCCAACAAGGAAAAGGAAAAGATTACCCTAATTAAGTTCATACGACTTTTTCTGGTGAGTGGTATTATATATAGTGATCTTAATTCATTTTTCTTGCATCTTTTCTTGTGAACTAACAATTTACTTTTGTTCTATTTTGTTATAGATAAATGTCATCTAGTGATGACAACTGTGTTCCCCTTGATGATGATGCTCCCAATATTCAGGAAAATGTTATTAAACGTGGAGTGACCGCTATGGAGGGAGTTATTCGTGCACGAAGCAAGGGGATATCATTTAAGGTATTCTACTTACAAGTATTTATTATTTAATCATATTAATTTTCATCAACATATATTCATTTTCTTATTCTATCATTGTTATTGGGTTGGATGGAATGATAGGGGTCAACCAATTGATCCTAACAGTGGTATATTTGTGAGTTATATTGGGGCCATTACCCGACAGATGGTGCCAATAACATGTGATAACTGGAAATCGCCGGCTTTAGATGTAGTGAAAGAAAACATCTGGAAGGATATACATGTAATATACATACTCTCACCTTTTTTATTCTTATACAAACATACTAACACAATTGAGCAACTTTTGTAGACATCTTTCATTGTTGACGATAGTCATCGGAGATATATTCTTAAAGAAGCAGGCAAACTTTGTAGAAATTTCAGAATCTACTTAACAAAGAATTATGTTTATGATGAAAGCGGTAGTGTTATTGAGCATCCTCCACATGAGTATCCATTGATATCTGAAGATCAATGGAGAGCGTTTGTTGCTAAACGTCAGTGCGATGAATTTAAGGTAATGTTACTCATTTTGAGGAATCTGACTCAACATATTGCTTTGTATTAATATAGTTGTTTTGTGCCTAAATAGATGCGAAGCACTCAAAATTGAAAAAGAGCATTAAATCATATGTACCCATATAGAAAGTGACGTATGGGTTATGCATGCCTTGAGCAAAAGATGGTAAGTATGCAAAGATATAACGTACAAGATGTTAGAAATGATTTTCAATCAGTTTATTAATTATCTTAATTGTCTGAATGTACAGTTAAAGGAGTCAGGATCAAATGACACATCCATAGCCCGTCATGATTTGTGGAAGGGTGCTCGTGTAAATAAGTTAGGAGTGGTTGATAATGAAAATGTTCAGCAAGTGTCTGAGAAAATTATAAGTATGATGTCATTTTACTCTAGTTCTTTTATTATTTTCTTATTTTAGCACTAATGATGTATATTTTACCTTTCGAATTTATGTGCCAGGAGACCATTTCACAAACTATATCATAGAATCAATTACATGACTCACATGATATACTTTCTCGAGTCTTAAATGTCCCAGAGTATCATGGACGTGTTAGAGGTTATGGATTCGGGCCATTAGTAAAAGATTGTTTCCCAAGTGAAAAGCGCAGAAGAAATAATGATAACACAGACTTGAGAGAAACAGTGGCATTGCTCTTAGAGAAGATGAAAGTATTGGAGAGTATGGGTCACAACAAAGAATTAGCTACAATCAGCAAAAGTGGTAGTTGCACGCTTCTTTCCTGTAATATTCCTGAAGTAAGTGTTTTCCTATTAAATTATTACATTTACAAATAATTGATTCAAGATATTATTAGCAAAATACATTCCTGTATGATTAACAACATTAATTGATGTTTTCTTTATGAATTTTTTGTTTTAGGACATCTTATCATGCAGTTTCTATTTATCATCCCCAACACATCGCATAGTTGGAAAGGGAAAGGTCTTCAGTCATCCTGATGATAGAAAACTACACAATATATCATTACCCATGAATCATATGAAAGTTATGATTGAACATGTGATAGAGTCAGATGCACCACTACCAATACCTATAGAGGATGCAGGAGTCATGGTAGTAGGTGATGTTATTGGTACTTTTGTTGCATGGCCAACCAACCTTATTGATTTGGTCTCTACGGTGAGACTTCTTATGGTATACATTAGATTCTTATATTGTTGTTTCATTATTTTCTAACTAAATGATTCACTTAAATGCTTTCCCATACAGGTGCCCGCAAAATCTAACGGCAAAGAATCGGTTAAAACAAAGGAGTCAGGTACTCCTAAAAAGAAACAAGAAAAAGTAAAGGCAAAACATCAGGAGCCCTTCCATGTTGTTCATGCAACTAGTAAAAAGAAACTAGAAAAAGTAGAGTCAAAACATCAGGAGTCCTCTCCTGTAGTTGCTCCAAATAATCTCTCTATGTATTGCAATTTTATTCAGATATATGCTACACAAAAGCTTCAAGGTGGTGCGCTGTTACAATAGACATGGAGAGAGACATTTTTGGTATATCATATATGGAGTTAATTAGTCATCAAATTGTCAATGAACTTCTTCAACACAAATGGTTTGATTGTCCGATAATCTGTGTATATATCAGGTACTTTAAGTAAACAATTTTTAGAATTTCTTTTCAATTAAACGTTGATATTATTGATAACTTATGTTTAATCTTCATTCAAGGTACTTGTACTATGAGTTGGTTCTCAACAGAAAACACAAGGAGATTCTCATTCTTATGCCCGCATAACACATCTTCTTTAGTGGATGAGCCAACGAAGTATATAGCCGATGCACTTATTGAATATAACGAGCCAGGAAAGTTATTCTTGGCACCATATAATACAGGGTAAATAACTTTTTAATATATTTTATTTAATTTAATGAATTCCTAAGAATGTAGTTACTTAGACTTTGCTAACTACTTTTGTGGGGGTCATTGAGTGTTGTTAGTCATCAATGCCACATCAGAGACAATATATTATTTGGATTCCTTGTATCATGATCCAAAATATAATCGAACCATGAAGGATACATTCGGTAAGTAAGTTAATTGTGTTTTATGTCAATATGTAAATATGATATATGTTGAATATAACGAGTAGACTAAATTTATTTTATTTTGTTAGAGCTTTGTGCATTTATCGTGCTTCTAAGGGAACCAGGGTCCCGGAATCTAGATCAAACAAAACCACGTGGATCCGTGTAAATGTATGTATAACTGTCTCTTCTAATTTAATATGTTACTCAAACTAGATCAAACAAGGATAACGCACCATTCATTTTCCATTTTTGAATTGTATAGTGCCCCCTTCAAACCAATACAATTGATTGTGGTTATTATGTTATGAGATGCATGAAAGAAATCCTTTCACAAAATGAAAACATCATCTCAGATACGATATGTAGTTTTAGTTTTAATTTATATTTATTGCATTTTAGTTATATTTGCTAATATTTGATTATAACATATATTTGCTATTTGCTATGATATTCTATTTTGTAGTACTTCCCTGACTACAAATGTGCTACTTACTCTCCTGATCAACTAGCTGAAGTTAAGGAAGATTGGTGTCGTTATGCGGTCCAGAAATATGTCATTTAGTATAGATGTCAAACCTAAAGGTCGGTATTCAGTGAAACTTTGTTTTTTACCCTTCGATAAAGTTGTGATTTTTGGTAAATTTGCATATGCTTTCTTTTTGTAGCATTATAATGTAAGCGCTAATTGTTGAGTCCTTGAACGTCTATGATTTTTTAGGAGGACGAGGCAAAAGATCTGGACGCTTGTGAAGAAATTCAATGTAAGCGCTAATTGTTGAGCCCTTGAACGTCTATAATGTTTTATATTTAGCTTAGTATCTAACTTCCAATGTAGCTCAAATCTTTTAATAGTATGACAAATATACTTGCTTTTATACTCTGATTTGATTGCTGGATATATGTGGTTATATTTGTTTGTCTTTCAGTTGATGATCTATTTTATATAAACATTTATTAACTAAAAGGCCTTGCCTTATTTGGTTGTGTTTACATAATGTTATTAATCTGAGTGCCGGAGGGGTGCATCTTTTTTGTGGACAGTGTCATTGAAAGAACTACTATTTTATTACCATTTGCAGAGAATGCAACAAGGAGAAGTCGGGGTTCTATCCTCTTTTTCTTCTGTATCGTGCCGTGGTGATTCTGGTCCGAGGTTTTTTTAGGTGTTTCTCAGGCCGGCACCAGGGCTGTTTTAGAAAGGCCAATTTGAGGGAGGGGGTGGGGTTTCAGAGTCCAAGATCTGTTTTGTACTTTTGTATAAAGATAGGTTAGATTTTCCCTTTTTTGGTTCTTTTGTGCTTTGTATTATTATCTAATCACAGTTGTAAAACTGATCTTTCTTTATGATTCTCAGCTGATGGGAACCAGGAATTGCAAGGAAAAAAAGAGAAGACAGAAAAGGAAAAAAACCAGAGAGATATAGAAAGGACAATGCTTGGAAGCACTGTTTCTCAACTCTGCTGTCTCTATTGAATTATTTGGCCACTTCTTATTTTAAATCAAAGATGGAGCTATTGATTTTTGTCTTCTTTCTGCAACAAGTCACTTGAGAATAATTACAAGCATCCTCATCCTGGTTCTACATGGAAAAATACTAAACCTCGTATAAACCCAGTATATGTATATGGATACATCGAGCCTGCATTGTACATTGTCATCTCAATCTGTCCTGAGTTCACAGGGTACTTAAGATTTCAAATGATGGTGAAAATGCAGGGCCATCTGTAACGTCTGGTTGCGTAGTACCTTAGGCCAGTCTCTCTGATGACTCAAGCTCCTGGTCCTGTGGCTGGTCTCTCTGATGACCCATACGTCTGGTTGCATTGTAGATTTCAAATAAACGGTGTGTTTTTAATATCGTTTTCAATTTTGAATGAGTTGGGTCTGAATTTCTAATTAAATTGGTAAATTTGCATATCCATAATTATTGATTGATTGCCACATCAATACGTGATATGTTAGCTCAAATGCTATTGCTATTCACAATGCATTCATCTTAGAAACATATATCTCAATGAAAAGCTTACAAAGCTTCCATGTGACCTTGTCTTCATGGATAGACACATGAATCTCGAACAGACAGGGCCGGTTCTACCACAAGGCAGCTGAGGCGGCCGCCTTAGGCCTCCGATTGAGAGGCCTTGTATTTAATTTTTTCTCAAGCCTAACAGTCAACAGCCCGCTCAATTAAAATTTCTAAGCCGACTTCCTTTATCTTATTGCTTCAAGGCCTTGTTGTGATGCGTCCCCGCCTTAGGTCAAGCCCGCCTCAATCCACGTCCAGCAATGCCAGGAGAATCCTAAGAGGCAATAGACTTTGTCAAAGGCTGAAGTCTCAATTCTCAAACGGTAAAACGCCAAAAAAATCTCAAACGACAACTCCTAGGCCTCCGGCTCCAACACAAGTTACGCAACATCGCCACTCGCCACACCCCCACGCTGTTGCTCTCGGCCTCTCTCTCTCTCTCTCTGCTCTCTATCTCTCTTCGTGGTGTTGATGGCAGCCTGGCGCACTCTCCTTCCACTTGTCCAGACTCCAGGAACCGGCCCTGCGAACAGAATAAAGATTTAAAACAATATCTTATTAGTTATTAGATGTAATATGCTACTATTAGCAGTATAATGTGATAAATGATCACTCTTGTGGCTGACCCCTAATAGATATGAAGAGGAAGGGGAAGCATATAATAAATTGGAAATCTTTATGGATTATGCCTAATAAGCATGCTAATTGCAACTTGCAAGTTTCCATGGCTGTGCTCGTCATGTTGGTCCTTTGTTTGAATGATTGCTACCTGCTGATGTTGATGTGAAAATTTTGCATGTCAAGAAGGGATGGTATTGGTAAAAAGCCCAGCGTGTCGAACAACTTATGTTCAGAAGTGATTGGGGCGAAGTAAGAGCTTGGATTTTGATATTCTTGATCTTAAATTGAATTCACATGGAATTTCTTGATATTGAGGTAGTTCTCTAGATTTTTATATTTCTTTTATATCTGCCCAGTATGTGAAAACTTTTTTGTGGTTGTATGATCAAGTGGTTGCTATTCTAATTATACTCAGTGTGAAATGGAGCAAAACAGATATACTATATAGGAGTTGATAGATGGAAGAACTGGAACTGCTTAATTGTTCTTCGTAAAATAATCAGCAACTTATGTTGTTAGTGTTATGGTTGCAAGTTAGCAACAAATCCCCTTGTTTTGAGGCATTCCGGTATGTGAATCTCATTTTCGATTTTGAATGGAGAATGGTTTGAGCTCCCTTTTGATTTTGATTTGTTCCATAGCATTATTTTTCCGGGAGTTGCTTAATGCAGCATTTTGTGGATCCGTGTATGCATAAATATTGATGGTGTTAGAATTTGTCTCAGGCCTTGCCATATATGTATCTAGCATCAATATTGTTATAAGTTCCATTTCTTGTTAAATGATCATGAATCCTAAACCCAAGATTATCTCATATCACATCTCTCTTCCTAGCAAAAGGAGGAAGTACTAGAGAGTACTCATGTCTTAAAACCAAGATTTCATGATTGTAATTTTATGATTGCAGAGTATGCTTACAAGATGAGGGTGACTGCGGCGGGCAATGTTTACAGTTTCGGGGTTATCTTACTGGAGTTGCTAACTGGAAAGCCCCCAGTGAGCGAAGAGATCGAGTTAGCCAAGTGGGCACTGGGTTTCTCATCTAGGATCGGCCAGGGGGAACACATTCTTGATTCCAGGGTTAGTAACGCGTCGCCTGAGGCTCTGAGACAAATGCTGGCAGTTTTGAAGGTTGCTCTTAGCTGCGTTAGCATCTCCGGGGCAAGGCCGAAGATGAGGAACGTGTTGAGGAGTCTATTCAATGCAAGATAAAAGAGCAATCACTGGACAAAATATAGTTGATGAAAAAGGGTTATCATGTGTGTGTATGCTCCACTGGACAAAATATATTTGTTACAATTTTATGTTTCTGCATGTTCATGTAGACAATGTGTGTGTATGTGCTTACCGAGATTGTAATGGTGGGTATTCCAGTGTTCATTACTATGTCCTATATATTTAATCCAATTTGTTATCTACTGCTGGGAACAACTGACTTTTGATTTGCTATCTGTATAATTTTCCTGAAACCTGGATTGGATATTGTAGCATTTTAATTGTTGTACTTATAACTTGGTTATGTAATCCTGATGGTATTCTGGTTGACATATGCCATTGTTGAAATGATATAGTTCCACTTTTAACAGCGCTTTTTAGTACAAGCACTGTGAAAGGTCAACCTTCAACAGCCTTTGATAGTGCAAGCGCTGTTAAAGGCCCCCTTTTAACAGCGCTTGCTAGTGCAAGTGCTGTTAAATGCACCCCTTTAACAGTGCTTGCACTAACAAGTGCTGTCTATTGGGACCTTTAACAGCGCTTGTACAGCGCTATTAAAACCAGCCCCCCTTTAGCAGCGGCGAGATAGACAGCGCACAGAAGCGCTATTAAAGACCTTATTTAAGCGTTGTTAAAGGTCCCTTTTGTAGTAGTGACTTTTGATGATAACAAAAGGGGGATAAAGAATTGAGAAGATTTGGGGTGTGCATTAATGCTTACATATTGAATATGTGAATATTGGTTTAAGGGTGAGCATTAATAATAATGAATATGTGCTTAGTGAATGGGTGAATAAAGGGGGAGCATGCATACATGTTTGAATGCTTGAACATCATTGTAGCATGCTTGTATGTTTGTATGTTTGAACATTATTGTCATACTTGTTGCATATTGCATACATCCTCCATCATCACACTTCACACACATGTCACGATGATATTATATGGATCGTTATTACTCAAATCTTATATTGGTTTGTCATCATCAAAATGGAGAGATTGTTGGATACAACGAGTAGTCAGATACAATGACCGATGACTTCGTGTTTGATGATAACAAACGTGTATAAACGATTTGATGTGTGTGCGCTAAGTGTTTTTCAGGAGTGGCACTCTCGCAAATGCTCAAAGAGAGACTAAGTCAAAGTGATGGAGAATTTTCCATTCATTAGCAAAGTGGACTTGGTCAAAGATGGAGATAATGGCTACACATATTGGACTAAGTCAAAGATGGGGAGATAATGAGGAAATCAATTCAAATCCATATTTGAATTGATTCAAATCAATTGGTGCATGAACCAAATCCTAAAGCCATACAAATTGAAGACTTGGTCAAAGATGGAGAGATATGGAGAATCTCATGAAAATCAATTGTGATTAAATGAGATCCAATTCTAATTCTAATGCCATACAAATTCAAACTCCATATCCAATGTGAATAGAAGAGATCTTCCATGGCGATTCATTCAAATCCTAATCAAGTTAGATTCCATCCGATCTCCTCCATAAATGGGATTCTATTTGATTCTAATTTATCACATCCTCTCCTATATAAACACACTAGTCATTACCCGTGCCCGCGGGCACGGTTCACTTATGATTATCCCCCGCAAAATCGTTGTTCCCCAAAAAATTATTTCCACATCCAAAATTTAAAAGAACAAATTTGAGTAAAAATATTTAACTACACGGGTGCCTTCGGCGCGGAACAACAAATTGAGCGTAGGTACATTCGACATAGAACAACAAATTCGGCGTGGGCGCCTTCGGAGAGGAACATCAAATTCGGCATAGAACAACAATTCGGCACCGCACTTTCGGCACGGAACAACAAATTAGCGTGAAAAATTTAGCGTGAAAAAACAAATTAGCTTGAAAAAATTGTGCGAGCTCCTTTAATATATGTTTGATGCCAATATCTATTGGAGCCAACATCTGTTGGATTGCTCGATTGGTTCATAAATAGGTCAGTGCTCATTAGGAGATGTTTTACTGCTCTCTCTTTGATTGCGTACTTAGATTATATTGCTCTGTAGAGTCGTATAGTATATACCTGTGCCCTAAGGGCACGGTTCATTTAAATTATTTTTTTCTTAAAATCTTGGATCCACTAATTTTAAACAAACAGAAATAATCAAAGCACAATAATTGTTATTTAGTTTTCTCAAAAATTTTAGTTCCCCAAAAAAATTTAATTCCCCCAAGAGAATTTAGTTCCCTATAGATTTAACCTGTGCCCTAAGGGCAAAGTTCATTTACAATATCCTCTGCTAATCATTTATTTCCTTCTTGGTTAAATCCATCAAATTAAAATTTTAAAACATATAAATTAATGTTTTTAAAATATTAATTGAAGGAAACAAAATGTAAAATCCAGTAGAAATTAATTTTGAGGATACTGAAATGAAGAAGAAGGCATCTGTGTCAGATATAAATTACATGGCAATATCAACTACAATGGTATGTAGTCGAGTGCACTCATTATTTTTAGCTTTTAAGAATATTCTTTTGTCATGGAAAAGCATTTAACACATATTTTGTTTGGATATGGTATGCAATCACTAATTTTTTATGCATGTTAACTTATATATTGTGCATATCAGCTTATATTCAGTTCGATATGGTATGCAAAAAATTATATGTCAACATCACCTAACACACTTCTAGTAGCTTATATGTTATGCATGCAATACAATAATATCTAGCTATTTTTATCTTCTAGGGATGAATCTTAACTTTTTGATTGCCATGAACCATTTTTGGAATATGTATATTTCATGAATGGCAGCAAGGAGATGAAGCAGTTTCAGTCGTTTTCAAAATGAAGTTGACCGGTGATAAAAACCGCATATGGTTCAAATAGAAGAGGCTAAACAGAAAACTCAGATGTATTTGTTTGACATGAAATTTCTAGGAGTGCTCTTGATGCTTTCTGATGTCATGAAGTTTTTTAAGATAAGCATGTAAGTATAACCAAAAACTCTAGTTTTTAGAATTGTAAAGGCCATGTCCAGAACATGTCCTCACTCTACAGCTTTATCTGAAGCAAGTCATGTTTTTTGTGTGAATGTTATGTACCATGTAAAGCGTATCAAACATGTTGTATATAAGTGTTCACCTTTTGGTAACCCGATGTCAGATTGTAGGGATAAAACAATATGAAGATGAAACTGCTCATTTTGGTGTATGATATATGTCGATAACCAACTTTTGTGCAATGAAAATTACTGCATTCTAAAAGATTCTTGGTTTATGTTGATATATGTGATATATGTTGCATGTTGCAACTGTGTGCATGATAGATGTTGATGTATGTTTATTTTTGGTTATACACAATTATATGTCACTATATGTTAACACATGATGCAATGTGCAACTTTGTATAATGATATTCATGGTTATACAAAACGGATCTTTATGTGTTGCATATGATATTCACTGGAATATGGTGCATTCAGAATACAGAATTTCAACCCCACAAAAGGTATGCATCCTCTTTTTGCATGTTTTCAAAGAGCTAATCCTCATATCTTGAATAATTGTATGTTTTCACATATCTACATACAAAAGATACAAAAGCTAATTTTTCTAATTTGTTTGGATAATTCTAAATGCAACACACATAAAACTTCAAAAGTTTCTAGTTGGAAAAATTAAAGGGAAGAAAGAAACTTACTTAATGTTTTTATCTTGTTTAAGTAGCTACTACATTATCAACTGGAGTTGAAAGGAACTTAATGCAAAAGAAAAAATTGCTACATTTCAGTTGCAGAACAAAAAATTGCAATAGCAAAAGAAAAAAAGCACATCTATATTAGAATTTCAAGTGAATTGTTAGAAAATTTTAATTGCATTCATTCATTTCTTCTTACAACACAACATTCCACTTACATGGCAAAAGTTTCAAATAAAATAAAAATCCTTCTACAGCAAACACCATATTTTTATGCTACATCACCATCCAAATTTTTTCCACCAACAGAATAATTATTCCAAACAATGCAAATATGACCAACAAAATATTACATCTATAACTTCCAAATACTATAACTTATATTGGTTCATCTCTAGTTCCTTCAATTCTTCAATGATAACTTAAGCTTACTGCATTGCGATTTTGGAGTAGTTGAAGCAAACACAACACATCATAGAGAGCACGGTCTTCGTAAATCCAATATGAAAAATGTGCTTAGCGAGGTCAAGGTGCCTGAAATGTATTGGCCAGTACTCAGCCATGTTCGTGGATCGTTGATGCCGGTGACCTTGTACTTCCCCCTCTCCATCAACTCCTCGTGCTTCACCAAAACCAGCGACATTTGCATCTGCCCACAAATATCACAACTTCATCAAACCATATTAGAAATTGGAGAAATTGTGGGAGCTGAGAAATGATAATGATGTCATTCAAAGAACATGCAAAATACATTCAATTTTCCAGAGCCCTAGCCATCAATCAGTCCTTTATCAACGCAACATGCAAAATCTTCTAATTAAGAAACAATAACAGGCAAGATTAACTCACGATGTTCCCAAGAGCGACGACATAGAGGAAAATGGAGCTCTGCTTGGAAGATGACGACCGTCGACCGACCTGCAACATGGACTCGTACTGGATAATAACATGATATCATTATCAAAATGCTAATCATATCAATGTATGGGTTGATGTATCTGTGAATATTTGGAACCAAAAAATTACAAATTGAATAAAATTCACAAAGTCTCCTTATAAACCTACAAATGAAGAAACCCAAGGGCTCAGGGGACCTCGAATGGGAAAACCCAACAACTCAAATAAAATTCACAAAGTCTCCTTGTAAACCTGCAAATGAAGCAACAAAACCAACAAAAAATACGGACACTAAAATCCACAAAAATTAGATCGGCATAACTTCCCAAATGAAACAAAGAAGGAAATAAAAATCCAAAAGACCGCACAAACTTTTTGGTTCCAAATTTTGAAGGGAGTTTTCCCCAAATCATAGTTTCAACCAAAATAGTACTTAAGACAACATATGTTTACATCGACTTATAATAATATCACACAACCTAAACTATATGCCAAAAGAAAAAACCCTTAACTATGAACAAATATACACAAAAATACATTTTGGATTGAACAACCATGCAGTCCAATTTCAAAAACACCATCTCTCACATAGGCATTTAAATCCAACAAAATTTACATATGAAGCTAGGACCTTGTGTCCTGAAAATAAAAAATAAAATCATAGCTTAGAATAGGAAAATTAGAAATGAAGATATATCTAATTACTTTGTACAACTCACTTTTATTACCTTCATCATGTTTAAGCAGAAAACCTTTTCATCATCACATTATAAAAAGATGATGTGTCAAGCTCAATCCAAAGTGGAGAGTTAATGGGATGAGCAATAACCTAGATAAATTAAGAACATAAATTTCTTAGAAAAATTAATATATATTTGATAATATGGAAAATTTTAAATTTATACATTTATTTACCCTTTTTCGTTGGAGTGGTGGAGGTCGTGCTTTCTGGAACCAAGCAAGCTCGGCAAGAACCATCTTCCACTTCTATAACAAAAAAGGTATTTGGATGGTCAATGAACATGATATTTTGAAAAACAAAATCTAAGATTTTTATATTACCTCGGAAAAGAAGATTGCTTTGTCTTCAATGTGACTCGTCGCCGTTGCTTGTAAAGTTCTTTTAGCAATTTGCTGGAAATAATAATAATAATAATAAGTCACTAATTTTTAATTTCAAAATGGGAATGTTTGTAACAGTATGCATACCTTATCAAACCAAAATCCGATATAACCCCGTAGCCTGACATTTATGTGATTGTTTTGAAGTAACAGAACCTATGAGAAGAAAAATGTTAATGCAAACATAGTAGATTAAAAATATAATGTAGAATTATGATAAGAAACTTACATTTTTTGCCAAATCTGTATCATCATCTATCTATATAAAAATACAAACCAATATTTTATCAAACAATGCATACCGAAAACTATTAAGTCATGCAATGAAATGTAGTAAAGGAAAAAATTTCTTACCCTGCCATATATGGTAATGTGGGTCCACATTTTAAAGCTTGGTAACGTATGATAATGCTATACCTGCATGTTAGACAACAATCGATAATAATTTTTTAAAAGATCATTTAAACAACTAATATAAATAAAACAATGTAAAGGAAGAAAGTTAAAAAACTTACATACAATTTTTATCATACATTGGAAATCATAGCAGAACTTCTGGGTAAACGATGTTTACTGTGTTATTTATGTTGGGCTGAAGAAGGACACATACACGATCAAAAGATGTGCACCTTGAAAGTGCGACATAAAGATGTCCATGACTGAAAACTGGGGTCCGCAAATCAACTCCAACGAATTTTACAGATTGTCCTTGGGCTTTATTAATCGTCATAGCATATGTCACACGGACAGGAAACTGCCTTCTTGTCATATGAAAAGGTAATTCTGTAGCCGATGGTGACAAAGATATTCTTGGAATAAACACAAAACAACCGGCTTTATCCCCATTTAAAATTTGAGCTTCAATGACACGTGATGCACATCTGACAACCATCAATCGAGTGCCATTGCAGAGCCCGTCTTTTGGTGCAATATTTCGTAATAAAATAATAGGACAACCAACCTTAAGCTCAAGTGTAAATTGTGGCAACCCAGGAGGATCCAAAGAGTTATGTACTCAGTTGGATATCTATTCATAATGGTTGGATCGGTTTCATCATTTTCAGAAAAACTTTCTGCAGCTTGATACGTAATCTTATGTCCCGGAAAAATGTTTAATGCAACAGCATTTATAAAAGTAACATCATCATTCCGTGCAGAAAGAATTATTCGTTCAGTAAGGTATGCCGGAGTCACGACACCCTCAATATCAAGCTGCGGATAAATTCGAAGTATTAACTCGTTTAAATCCTTGCACCTGAATATGTTAGAAGGAAGTTCAACAACTTCTGTAGGATTTGTCCCAACCTAATACATATAGATATAATTTTAGTGAAGGAATGGCTAAGATAAAAATAGTAAGTAAAATTAAATTAGGCATGAAATAAAATACCTCCAAAATAAATTTTACAAAATTTGCATTCTCAACAGATGAGTTATTTAACCGCATATTTTGATCCAAGATCAAAACTTGTACAGAGCACCATAATACAGATCGTCTCAATGAGGCACCAACAATTTCTTCTCGAACCCCCTTTGGTATGACGGGCAAGATTTGTCGGAAATCCCCACCAAGAACAACAGTAATACCACCAAATGCTCTGGGGTTATCACACATATCTTGTAACGATCGATCCACTGCCTCAACATAGTGCCGATGTTGCATAGGTACTTCATCCCATATTATAAGTTTTGCTTTTCTGAATAATTGAGCTTGCATGGATTGCTTGCTAAAATTACAAATTGAAGTATCATGCACATCTAACGGGATACGAAATGTGGAATGTGCAGTCCGACCTCCGCTAAGTAGCAATGATGCAATACCGGAAGACGCGACGGTGATAACTATATTTCCAAGACTACGCAACATTGTTGCTATTGCATTGTACAAAAAAGTCTTTCCAGTTCCAGCACCGCCGCTCAAGAAGAATGTAGTACCTTTATTTTCAAATACTGATGAAGTAATTGCTGAATAAGCATTGCGTTATGCATCATTGAGGTAATCAATGTCTTTTTGTGCATCCAATTGTTGCGCTTTATTTATAAGTTCCTGATGTTCATGCAACAATCTATTGCCAACAATTGCATTCCAATCTCCAGCAGGAAGTGGCATTGGTGGAAAGTCGGATAGACACTTACCGTACTCCTCAAGTAATTCATTGATAAGGAATAATCCATAATCTTCAAGTTGGCCTTGAGTTGGGGTAGAAATTGCAAATAAAGTTTGTAATTTATGTGGAAGATCATCGCAAATGTGCATTGAAAATTCATTCCATAATGCAAGGGGGTCGATCGGCACACATTCGATAAGAATAATACAAAACAGTCTTCGTAATTGATATCCTGTTTTCATAATTGAAGCCTCGGAAAGACATTGTCTCCACTCAGAATCATCTTCAAGAAGACCTCTTGCAATACATGTTGCTTTGAATGTAGGGTACTCGATCGAATTGAATGTGCGTAAATTTTCCCACGATGTTGGCCCTTTAACAACTGTTAGTAGCAACCGTAGATAAAATCTCTCACCAGAATTAGGGGAGGCAAAATACATTCTGCCAATTGCATATCCAGATTGTCTTGGAGTCCAGACCTTTGTTGACGAATGCCACACAAACTTTTGAGGAAATTCTTGATATGTGAGATCATGTGCAGACTCATGTAAAGCGCAACATGTAAAAAATTCAGTCAAAGTTGTCTTATCATTTTCAGTCCTAGACCTTATTGCATCTACATCTTCATCTGGATCAAAAATAACACGGTGTTGCCCTGGTAAATGAAGGATCAATCTTTGAACTGACGGAATCTCTTGATGCAAAGGATGCTCAAATATTCGCCAGGCAGCCTTAGGTGGTCCAATATATCTTGCATCAATGTATTGTTGGATCTCATTTACTGTGCCCAATACCATTGTGGTCCGATCATGACCTTTATAAATATACTTATGAATGTACTTCACACATCTTACCCCAGCACAAACTTCGACATTAATGTGGCAGTTAAAGCGCCTTGAGAGATACCTGTTGTGCGGCACAACATCTCGGTTATCAACCTGATGCCCCCTTACAGTATATAGATGGTCATTACTACGACGACGGTAAATAGGATATCCATCACGATCCAAGGTTGTTGCATCTGCATAATTTCGAGGGTATTTCTTAGTACACTTACCATTTTCCATACATGAAGCATTTGGATTCCGAGCACCACATGGTCCATGTACCATACATTTTGAAACAGTATCGAATAATGCAGGGTCATGAGCAGGATCAGGAAATTCAGCACATACAATTCTATCCACTTGATCACATGTATGAATCTTATCGGGTCCACGAAGAAAGAAAAGAGCATGCATATGTGGAAGACCCCGTTTCTGAAATTCAATTGAAAATACATGTGCTACTTTCTTTTCAAATACATTATTACCATCAATCTCCTTCATCAAAGCCTTTCTTTTTAACTCAAATACACGTGCGACTAAATCTGGACGGTCGGTAGGCTTTTGATTGGGCAGTAGAGCCGAAGTAATTTCTGGCCACTTTGGATTTGCGGTCATGGTAAGAAAAATATCCGGGTGCTGGTTATAACGTGTGATAGCCATCGAGTCTTGAAATATTTCAAACATGTGACGTGCACTGCCAGTGAAAGATGAAGGAAGTATCATGCGCTGGCCAATTTGGTCGCATCTGACATATGCATCGATATCTGCAAGACCCTGATAGAGCTCTGAGCGGAGTTTTCATTGATTAAGTTTGATGAATGTCAAACGATGTTGCTCAATTGCTGCCCAAGCATCAACTATGAACTCCTGGAATAACTTTCCAGCTCTCAAAATTGAAGAATACTCGTTCTGTCTTTCAAACAGACGGTAGCTATAAAACTCACACATGGTCAGGCGTCTACTTGAGGATATGTTTTGAACTGGATCCCACTGCTTCAACTCAGGTTCCCATCCAAGCTGACCATCAGGAAATAATAAGACGTAGTGTAATGGTAAGTATGCAGGATGAGTCTCATTGATTTGCATTAATTGATGATTTCCTCGAAGATGTAAAACTATATCTCGCATCCCGGAAGGTCGATAGCCATCGCCAGGTAAAATAACCGCAATCTCATCTACAGTTGGGAGGTTATAACGGCGATGATCCTTGTTTGAATTGTAATGCAGATATACAGGAAGATCATGACCACATGAATCTGCTTGAGATAAAACAGAATACGCCTGATAATATAGTTTGATGAATGGATTTATGCCCGATAAACAATTTTGAATAATTTGTAAGACATCCTTGCTCAAATGTGGATTTCTATTACTTCGGAACTCCATAGCAGAATCCGGATCATATATGTAAAGTTGACAATAACTTGCTGTTTGATCCGGTTGGGGCAGAAGTGATCCTGTTCGATGGCGTAATTCCCCATGAATAGTAAATATGTTCGGGCCTCTGCCTGTAATCAATCTTTGATCCATTGTCACACCAAGGCTGGTAAATGCATTAGCTGCATTATACTCCCGAGTATACATTCGAAATGATTTTGATGCCTCACTGTCACCATCATATAATTCTCGAAGTGCTGGAGGGGGTTCATTAAGTTTCGGCAATTTTACTTTTCCTTGCAAACAACATGTTCCAAAAAGATGTGATCTCAAAGTTGACTTCGACAACTGTTCATCCAACCAATGTAAGGCTGAATAATGAGGGCATGGAATGTTCATTAATCCAAGATAGTGCCGACCAAAATCAACCTGAGTTGGTGGACCAGAGCCATGCTGAGTTGACCGACATCGGAAGATCGAGGATGAGCCAGCGTCTTCTTGTTCAACTGGAGAAGTTATTAATCCAGGTGTTATTTGAGGTATACAGATAGGAGTTATATATCGAGATATGTTTCGTTGAGCTTTTTCTCGTTCTCTCCTTTGACATTGAGCTAAACACCTAGCCAAAATAAAACCATAATAATTATTAAATAAAATTAAGTTACATTAAAGCAGAGTAGCTTTTATGAATAATAACCTGACAGATGGTTCATCATCTTCAGCACATATCGTATCGTTGTATGAGGCTGAGACCTCCTCTTCATGTTCAACGGGAGAAGTTGGTACTGCATATGTGCTTTGAGGCATATCGAGAACATTGGTAGGATTCATATATCGAGATGTGTTTGCTTATATTTGTTCTCGTTCTCGCCTTTTGGGTTGAGCTAAAGCCCTATACAAATTTAAACACAAAAATAAACACAACTAAAATAAATGGGAGGAGAAAATATTTTATGTACAGGCGGGTTGATAATGACCTGACAGATGGTCCAGGAACTTGTCCGGAAATCATATCGTTACGCAAGGCTGAGACAGCATCTTCTTGTTCAACCGGAGAAGTTGTCACGGCTGTGGTTATTTGAGATATATCAAGTACACCGTCAGAAGTCAGAGCGTGAGATATGTTTCGTTGTTCTTGTTCTCTTTCTCGCCGTTTGCGTTGAGCTAGAGCCCTATCCAAATTTAAACACAAAAATAAACACAACTAAAATAAATGGGAGGAGAAAAGATTTTATGTTCAGGCGGGTTGATAATGACCTGACAGATGGTCCAGGAACTTGTCCGGAAATCATATCGTTACGTGAGGCTGAGACAGCATCTTCGTGTTCAACCGGAGAAGTTGTCACGGATGGTGGTATTTGAGGTATATCAAGTACAACGTCAGAAGTCAAAGCGTGAGATATGTTTCGTTGTTCTTGTTCTCGTTCTCTCCTTTTACGTTGGGCTAAAGCCCTATCCAAATTTAAACACAAAAATAAACACAACTAAAATAAATGGGAGGAGAAAAGATTTTATGTACATGCGGGTTGATAATGACCTGACAGATGGTCCAGGAACTTGTCCGGAAATCATATCGTTACGCAAGGCTGAGACAGAAGCTTCTTGTGCAACCGGAGAAGTTGTCACTGATGGTGTTATTTGAGGTATATCAAGTACACCGTCAAAAGTTAGAGCGTGAGATATGTTTCGTTGTTCTTGTTCTCGTTCTCTCCTTTTGCGTTGGGCTAAAGCCCTATCCAAATTTAAACACAAAAATAAACACAACTAAAATACATGGGAGGAGAAAAAGATTTTATGTACAGGCATGTTGATAATGACCTGACAGATGGTCCAGGAACTTGTTCGGAAATTATATCGTTACGCGAGGCTGAGACAGCATCTTCGTGTTCAACCGGAGAAGTTGTCACGGCTGGTGTTTTTTTGAGGTATATCAAGGACACCGTCTGAAGTCAGAGCGTGAGAAATGTTACGTTGTTCTTGTTCGCGTTCTCTCCTTTTGCGTTGGGCTAAAGCCCTATCCAAATTTAAACACAAAAATAAAAACCTAAAATACATGGGAGACGATAAGATTTTATGTACAAGCGAGATGATAATGACCTGACAGATGGTCCAGGATCTTGGCCAGAAATCATATCGTGACGCGAGGCTGAGACAGAATCTTCTTGTTCAACCGGAGAAGTTGTCACTACTGGTGTTATTTGAGGTATATCAAGTACACCGTCAAAAGTCAGAGCGTGAGATATGTTTCGTTGTTCTTGTTCTCGTTCTCTCCTACTGTGTTGAGCTGAAGCCCTATCCAAATTAAACCCAAACTAAGTACAATTAAAATACATTATTAGCGTATATTAGATGTTTGGCACAGTCAAGTGGATAATAACCTGGCTGATGGTTCATCATCTTGTGCAAAAATTGTGTCATTGTAATTCCTTTTATGTTGCCATTGTCGCAAGGGTGAAATTTGATATTCTTGATATAATTTGAAATTCTTGATATAATTTGATATTACATAATGAGTTTGTCATGGTTAAAAATGAGTTTGTCATGGTACAAATACATATTTAAATTCACACATTCTCCAAATTCACACATTCCCCAAAGACACATTTGTCAAATATATATTTCAAAATTTCGCATTCAAACAGTTTTTAGCCTTAAGTAAAACATTTTGTAGACAACAGTCAAAGGTTTTTCTCATTCAAAATAACTTTATCATTTTTTTGCAATCATTCAACCATTTTTATTATATCATCAAATTTCATGCAAAATAATTCTGTTAAACTCAAAAAGATCACATGAGTACAAAACATATGAACAAATTGAGTAATTGAGTGACAACATGAGTACAAAACAAATTACACACTGAGTACAAAACAAAGGTCCTGTTAAACTCAATTTCCTATTCAATTTCAAACTCCTATTCAATTCATTATCTCCTAGTCAAGCACATCCATTCTCAAAATACATAATGCAAAACAGAGTTTGAAAGATTCTCATTCAATCAGTTTGAAATTTAACAAATGCTAATATTCAGATGCTAATCAATTCTTAGAGAATTGACATATGTCCTAACCAAAATAGAGAGAAATTTGGTTATAACATAGAGAAATTTGGTTTTGGGTAATTTTGTGTCCTGCTAATGTTAAGAGTTGTCCTGCTAATAGATTCAGTTTCATTTCATAACTCAGTTTCAGTTTCAATATTAGTTTTGGGTAATTTTGTGCATTTCACAAATCAGTTGCCATTTTTTTCTAAATGTATTCTACCTCTTACCCAAATGCTAATGTGACACTAAATTTCAAACTCTTACCCAAAACCAATTGCACAAAATTACACAAAAATAACCAATTGCACCAAAACCAATTTAAATCCTCAGGATAGTCAATTGGTTTGCAATACATATGAAATAGAATATTGACATTCCTTATAGCATTTTTGATAACCCAATTTTGCAATACATAGAGAAGTTTGACATTGCCAGGATTTGAAAATCCTATGCATTGCCAGGACACTGTAGAGAATTTTGCATATGCATATCAAAATTTTGCATATGTAGAGAATTTTGCATATCAAAAAAATTGACATTGACAGGACCCAAAAAATTCTCTACATATGCAAAATTCTCTACATTGCATATGCAAAATTCTCTACATATGGTTATCCAAGCAACTTGCTTTTATGGTTATCCATTATATAAGCAATTCATCATGTATAAGCAACTTCAGGTTATCCATTATATTTATGTAAGAATGATCTATTATCCAATTACACATAACACCCAATTACACATAAACATAACACCCAATTTATATGTGTAATTACACATATATTCAGCCCTAAAATGAGTGAAGCAAATATAAGAAGCATGTCAATTACATATGCAATAACATGGCAATGACAGGATTAGTGTTGTGACAGGATTTTGGAAATTTGCATGAAAGTGTCCTGTTAAAAAAATAACCAAAATGAAGCAAAGCAGCAAGCTCTCATCCAACATTAAAATTTTCATTAACACATTAAAAAAATCATCAAGCTCTGATCAAGATCTTATCAGCAAGCTCTTATCATTAACAAATTAACAAATTCATATTAAAAAAAATCTTCACAGGACACTGTAATGCAAAAATGAAGAGATTATCAAAATGATTTGTTTCAAATCCTGGCAATGCATAGGATTGCCAGGACACTGTAGAGAATTTTGCATATGTAAAGTGTCCTGGCAATGTAGAGAATTTTGCATATGCATTCAATTCTGTTGACAGGACCCAAAAAAATTGACATTTGCATATCAAGAAAATTTTGCATATGTATTCAATTATTCTGTTGTTATAAATCTCATTGAAAGGACCCAAAAAAATTGTTTTTTTCATATGCAAAATCCTTATATCTACAGTGTCCTATGTATTTTGCAATTTTGCATATGAAAAAAACAATTCCAATATTTCCAATACAAATTCCAATATTTGCAATAACAATTCCAATATTTCCAATACAAATTAAAACATTCCAAGACATAATGGAAATCATTGGCATTCCAAGCAAATTGACATTGAACTCAAATTATCAAAGTATCAATTCAAATGCAAATGAACTCATGGGCATTCAAAAACTCAAATCCATGTTTTCCATATCAAAAACTCAACACTTTCAAGCTCAAGCTCAAGCTCAAGCTCAAGCTTGCAATATAAACTTGATGTGAAGAACTCAACACTTTGGTTTTGCAGGACAAAATTGTGCTTGCGAAATAAATTAAAAGATGAAGATGAGTTCTTGAGAGAATTTTGCATATGCATTCAATTCTGGTGACAGGACCCAAAAAAAATTGTTTTTCATATGCAAAATCCTTATATCTACAGTGTCTTATGTATTTTGCAATTTTGCATATGAAAAAAACAATTCCAATATTTCCAATACATAATTTCCAATACAAATTCAAATATTTCATTCCAATACATAATGCAAATCATTGGCATTCCAAGCAAATTGACATTGAACTCAAATTATCAAAGCAGCAATTCAAATGCAAATGAACTCATGGGCATTCAAATACTCAAATCCATGTTTTCCATATCAAAAGCCCAACACTTTCAAGCTCAAGCTCAAGCTCAAGCTTGCAATATAAACTTGATGTTAAGCTTGCAATATAAAATTTTTGATATTGGAATTATCCATTCACATTGCTTATCCATGGATAAACTCAGTACATACAATAATGCATTCTCAAACTAACTTCAAAAATTTTGAGAATGGATAATTCCAAACTCCAAACATAATTCTCAATAAATTTTTGAAGTTATTTTGAGTACATGAATAATGTGAAATATCCATTCATTCAAATTGCTTATCCATGGAAATTATGTTTGCTTATTCCAGGATAAACTCCATTGGAAATATCCATTCATTACAGGACAATCAGTTTGATATTGGAGTTTGGAATTATCCATTCTCAGGACAATCAGTTTGACAATCAGTACATGCAAAATTTGATACCATTCTCAAAATATCAAACTCACATTGCTTCTATGATCCTCAAACCAATATCAAACTCACATTGCTAATGGATAATTCCAATATCAAACTCATAATCAACATTGACAGGACACTGAAATTTAGGTAGAAGAGTAAATTGAAATAGCTACTGGGCTTAACATAATTTACAGGACACATTTTGTCAAACATTGCTTCAAACATTGCTTCAAACATAATTTACAGGACACATTAACATAAATTGAAACTTGCTTCAAACATTGCAGACATTTGCTCAAGATATCATTTGCAAAAAACTATCACAGATATCACTCATCAATAGATTGCAAAAGAATTGCATATGAAAAAAATTGCATATGTGATAGTTCAAAAATTGACAATAGATTGAGTTGCTCACATTTGCAAATTTTAAATTGACAAAAAATGTGAGCTGCTTGATACTGTCAATGTGAGCTGCTCACATTTGCAAATTGACAGCTCACATTGCAAATTGACAGCTCAAATTTTAAATGGACAGTATCAAGCAGCTCACATTTGCAAATTGACAATATTGCATTTGCTCACATTTGCAAAAAACTATCACAGATATTACTCATCAACAGATATCTACATTTGCTCAACGTATGTTTCTTCAACCCTCATCAATAGATTTGTATGTGACATGTCCAATACAAAAGTTGGGTATAACCAAAAACATGTCCAATACAAAAGTACACAGTCAATTTGGATAACATTTTCAAATTGGGACATGTTTTTGGTTATAACCAAAATGTTATACACATCTCTAAATTGGGTTATAAACATGTCCAATACAAAATTACAAAAGTCAAAAATTCAAATATTGGGATATAAACATGTCCAATATCTCTAAATTGGGTTATAACCCAATTCCTCATACAGGAGAGGACACATTGAAAATGTAACACAATTTCTCATATAACCAAAAACATGTCCAATACAAAAGTACACATTCAATTTTTCTCCATTACTGAATACACATCTATAACCAAAAACATGCCCAATACAAAATTACACAGTCAATCAATTTTTCTCCATACCTGAAAAACCAAACTCAAAACACCAAGCTGTGATGAAGCTCTAACCAAGGGATGAAGCTCTCTCTGAGAGGTTGATCTGCAAGGGGAGTGTGGGTACATGATAATACAAAATTACACAGTCAGTAAAAAATTCAATTGGGGGAGTGATATGTTTAGCATTCAGTAAAAAATTCAATTGGGTACATGAAGATTACCCAATACATAATGAACTCATGGGCAAATCATTATGTATTCAATTGAGTAATCTTCATAATTCAAGTTTAGCATTAAAAAATTACAGTGATATATTTTTGATAACACATATTAAAAGGACAATATATTTGATATGGAAAACATATTATGAAGATTACTCAAGATTTTTTTGATATTTTTGATAACACATATCAAGTTTACTCAGAATATTATTAACACTCAGAATATTTGATATAGAAAACATGATTTGCATTAAGTTTGCAATATATTTTTAAAATTATGAAGAGTACTCAGAATATTGGTGTTAATCTTCATGTTCTGAGTAATCCTTCAGAATAGTAATGAGCAATATAAACTTGATGTGAAGAACTTGAGCTTGAATCTTCATGTTCTGAGCAATATAAACTTGATGTGAAGAACTCAACACTTTGGTTTTTGAAGGATTACTCAGAACAGTAATCTTCAGAATATTATTATCATCAAGCATAACATTATTAACACTCAAAAAATTTTAAAATTATGAAGATTACTCAAGATTATGAAGAGTGCTCAAAAAATTATTAACATTACTCAGGACAATTGGTTACTCAGGATATCAAAAAATTATTAACTTGAGAATCAGAAATTTTATGAAGGTCACTCAAGAATATTAACATTATTAACTCAAAAATATCACTCAAAAATTTTAAATCAAGAACTATCACAGGACAATATTTAAAAAATGGACAATGCAGTGGGGTGCTATGCTTGAAATTGGAAGTTGGAATTTCAGTATAGCTTTCAGTATACTTGGAAAACAATTGCAACTTCCAATTGCAACCAAGCTTGGAAAACAATTGAAACCATTCCAAACTATTCCAAAAATTCCAACCAATTGGTTGCAATTTCAATTCAAAAATTGTTTTCAGTCCATTATCACTACATTTGAATATCAAAAACAATTGACAGGAAATAAGATTGTGAAAAATGAAAAAACATGATTTTCAACAAAGACTCAAAGATTTCAGTACATCAATAATCTCTACACATGACACATTTGCATTCCCCCTGCAAAATCTCACCTCTGAGGTTTTCAAACTTAATTAAGTCAGATAATCCTATAACTAAAATCATATCAAGGTTTTCAAACTTAAGTTGAGAGATAATGAGGTGAGAGATATTAAAATTTCACTAAACTATAGCCATCAATTCATGTTGCATTTCAATGTCATGCAAAAATGATATTTAACAACCAATCTCTGAAATTTCAGTTCAAAAAATGAATAAAATAAAAAAACATGGACAATAAAAAAATTTCAACAGTGACAAAAATTTTTAATATAGAAATATTATTCAACTTGCAATATAGAAAAAAACCTCATTTTTCAGTTGGTTTAAACAAAGCTGCCTTGAAAAACCCTCATTATTCAACTTGCAATTTTATTCAACTTGCAATATTATTCAAACAAAGCTGTCTTGAGAAATTTTTATTCAACTTGCAATTCACAATAGTTTCAAAAGAACAGCAATATATTGGATTTTCCATCACATAAAGTGAAACGTGACTTGAAACTGGCAACTCACCAAGGGTTGAGTTGCAGAGGAAGTGATGAAGCTCTCAAACTCACAAAGCTCACCAAGGGTTGAGTCACTGAGGCCGTGATGAAGCTCAAAGTGCTGCAATGGGATTGTGGAGAAGTGGGTGAAATAAATTAAAAGAAAAAAATTGAGGAGAAGAGGAAGAGCTCACCGATGTGCAGGTAGAAGATGAGGGTGCTCTTCTTGATGCTCTTTCTCTTCTTGCTCTCCCTTGCTCTTCGTTATTGAGCTGGAGGTAGAAGATGATGGGGAGGAGGTAGTCTCACTTGCTCTTCTTGCTCTTGCCGCGAAAAATTCTCTTCAGCGCAAGCTTCAAATACAGCGGAACATGTGATGTGATCAAATTTGTTTCCCTCTCAAATATGATGTGATCAAAGGTGTTTCCCTCCCATAAGTCCCTCAATTTCTAAGACTAACGGAAATTTTGATTTCAAAATTTAAAATACATAATGATTTGATTTCTTATCCAATATCTCATATCTCAATTTCTCATACCCCATATACAAAATCTATATAAACAACACACCCAATTACACATAACCAACATATTTTATCCAATATCTCTTATCCATTATCTCTTAACCAAAATATCTTATACAACAATACACATATCCACATACAACAATACACATAACCAATATCTCTTATCCAATTTCTCTTATCCAAAAACCCATGATAACATCCCTGTTTTATAATATATATATATTCAAAGGAGAGAAAAGTGAGAGGCCAAAAACTCAAGAGAACATAAAGGGAGGCCGGCCAAAATCTTCATCCCCAAGCCCTTGCGTAACTTGCAACATTGCCTAGCCTCTTCTCTATATTGTGCAAGTTAACCAAGCCATCCCCCATTGTGCAATAATCTTGCAAGTATCCATCCTCATTGCGCAAGTTCCATCCAAGAGCTCCATTGCATCTTCAAGCTTGCAAGGTCGCAACTTCTTAGAGGCTCCTTCCTCCTTCTACATTGCACAACTACACAAGGACCAAGCTTCCATCTCCAAGACACATTGTGCAACTTGCATCCAAGAGTCATCTTCAACATCCATCTCATCAAGGCCGCAACATCTCTTTGAAGAGTCACCAAGGCTGCAAGTTATCATCCAAGGGTTGCTCATCACATTGTGCAAGCCAACAAGCAGCAGCCCATGCATTGCCCATGCACTGCTTCTTGCAATCCATGCACTACGGCTTGCAGCCCACGCACTGCTGCTGTTCATTTACTCACTATTGTGCCAACCCATGCACTGCTGCTGCCAATACATGCACTGCTGCACCACCAAGCTAAGGGGTGTGCCAAGGCCACAACATCCAAGGAGAGGGGCCAAAGCTGCAACTTGAGTTGCTTCAGAGTTCGAGACTGCTACTACTTGTCAGATTCAGATCTGGCCTAAGCTGATTGACAAAGACAACTACACCATCACTGAGCTATTCTAAACTCATATTTATGTTGAGTATTGGTGTTTCATACCAATGTTATTTTGATGATGATCACAACATTATGTTGTTGCTAATGACTCTCTTGTTTTAGTATCTTAGTTACATTTCAAGAATATCATTTTTGAAGACTAAACACTTGGTGCAAGGATGGACATCAAGTGGAGAAGGGTCAAAGCGTGGACTCAATGAGTGCCAAAGCTTGGAGATGATGGGGAGCATCAAGGCATCAAGATTGAACCCATAGACTCTAAGGAAAGTATTGTAATCCATGTATAATTTCATTTATTGCTTTCACTCTTTTTGAGTCTAGGTTAAATGTAATGCCTTGATAGATGATCCACTTGTAACGTCCTATATTTTTCAAATACATTTAAATTAAGTATTTAACGTAATTTCATTTTAAAAGGTATTTTGTAGTGGTTGATCAGGAGTTTTAAATGATTTCAAAATTTTCTTATAAAAATATTTTAAAGCATTAGACTAGTTATAATGTATTTCAGTAAGTTCAGATTTCATCAGATACTCAAAACAATTTTGATAAAAATTCATTCTCAATTATTACTGTTTGGGCTTAATGATTTAATTTTCTATACAAACATCTTCAGAACGTTTTCAAACTTCTACAGCAGCATCTTATGATCATTTAGGGCTCCCCACATTAATTTCGTAATTTTCTGATATCAAATCAACTTAGAACCTGCAAACCCACTTTCTAAACGTTTTGGCCTAAAACTAGTACCTTTGTAACTCAAATCCTAAAATGGATCTTGTATTCGCGATCCTCGTGACGATACGGTCCCGTGGGTATGTTTTCGTAATTTTTCGGAGTCGTATGCGAATACAAGTTTGTATTCCTCCGGTTTTGCTAATTACATTCACTAATGACCTTTTTACATTACTAATTACTTTTACTAAGTTACCTTTACCCATAATCATTTCCCTAACCACCCTCACTAACCCACCCATAAGTTTGGTTAGATCTGACATGTGTATTAATTATATTTATTATTATTATTATTATTATTTTAATTAACTTATATTTTTCCTACCATATATAATCTCCCCCTCTCCTAGGCTATCAGACTCATCCCCTTCCCCATTCCTTTCGAAACACCAGCCTGCTCTCTCTCCAAATCCAAACTCATCCTCAACGAAACCTAACAACACCCATCTCTCCCTCCCGTACGAATTCCCCAAACACAGGTTCACAAACCCAACCCAGCTTCCTCTAATAAACCCACACACACAAGCCCGACCCAAACCCCCTAAGGCCCTCTCGTTCGTTTTCTCAGGCTCACTCAAGAAAACCATCTCCCTCTCTCAAAACGAACTCTCTCTATCTCTCAACTCACTCTCCCCTCACCCTCTCATTTCTCAACCCAGGCACTCACCCATTTCTCTTGCCTTATCCCGTTCATCTTCAAACTCAACCCACTCTCTCAAAACCCCTCTCTCTCTCTTGTGTTCGTTCAAACCCAACACACCCGCCCGCTCTCTCTCTTCTCACTCTCTCTCTCTCTCTCCCCCCGTTCTCTCACTCTCCTATTCCGCTCTCGCCGTCCAGTGGCCTCGACCCACGCCTCGCTGCCTCACCGCCTTCTCCAAGCCCCCGCCACTGCCGCAAGATCCCCTCCGTCGATCTCCGAGCAACGCACAGCAGCCCTGCCTCGCCCTCTCTCTTCCCCGCTCGCCGATGACGCCACGCCGCAGCTCCGGCCTCCCTCGACGCTGCTTTCCACCTCCCTCCAACGAGTTCGTCGATGTCTTCCCACGCTCCAACGAGCATCCGCTGCCACTTCATCAACAGACCCCCCACTCGCTCTGCCCCTTGCCGCTTCGACCCGTCAGTGCCGCAACCGCCTCACCGTCGCCCCGCCTCTCCACCATAGTCATCGCCGTCGCTTCCCGACGACGTCGTCGTCATCCGCTCATCGTCGTCGTCCGCCGCTCACGAACCCTGCTGCATTCGTAAACGAAGGAGTGACGATATCAAATCTCGTGCACCCGCACTAGATCCAGTCCCCGCTCGCTACCATCACCTTGAGATCGGTAAGTCACAATGGATTCTAGGTTTAGAAAAGTAGATAGTGTCCTCGTACGAACTTTTAAAACAACAACTTTTGTGTTCCATGTTTGTTGGACTTGTCTTTATCCTCAAATTTGCTAACATCTACCTTGCTTTACTTTAAGAAAGTCGATTAGCGAACCTAGCTTAACTATCATTGTAAACAAGAAACTAATGACATCATGTGGCATATCTTATGGAATGTCTTATGGAATATCTCGTGGAATGTTTTGTGGAATATCTGGTGGAACATCTCGTGGAACATCTCGTGGAACATCTCGTAATAGATACACGTCACTGGGGTTTGGGGTAACTCATTGTAGAGAGAGTATTGGAGCTATGACCGGGGGTTCATCTACTTGCATGCCTGTGTCGACAAAACTACAAGGTCTGCCTGAGTAGCAAAATTACAAGGTCTGCCTGTGTCGGCAAAACTACAAGGTCTGCGTGTGTCGGCAAAATTACAAGGTCTGCCTGTGTCGGTAAAATTACAAGGTCTGCCTGTATCGGCAAAACTGTCCCTGGCAAGAGATAAACTCAATGGTTGCATATCATACTCTCCTACATGAGTCACGTAGTTACTTTTGTAGAGTCACCTTTACTTTATGCATTACAGTCATCTTTACTTACATATTGCATGCACTTTAACTACCACACTTGTGCAGCCACCTATACTTTACTTGGCGTACTTTTAGCTACAGCAGTAGCCTGTTACACTTGCACTCGCACGTACAGTTGTTCTCTCCTTTCAATGTTGTTTACTTTTACTACTTAGTATTGCTCAGTACTTTACCTTTCACTCTGGTCAGTTTGTACGCAATTACTTTTGTCATACCTGTACACTGCTTCTTTTTTTATTTAGAATTGTTGTGACTTACCATCGGTTCCATTTATGGCACCGACAGACGACGACCTGATCGAGGAGATTGCCCCGGAGTTCGAGGAGCCTGCGTTTGACCCAGAGGCTGCAGAGTTTTAGCTGTCTATGTTTGTGTATGTGTTGTACTCTGTATTTCCATTTCGTATTTCTTTTCAGTGTTTTCCTTTTATGAACTTTGGGTGAGAGAGTGCTGATGTTTGTTGTATTTTAATTTGGACTGTAATAATGTTTGTAAGCTGGTTGAGTGTTTGGGACATCTCTGGATTGTGGCTATGCTGATTTCACTGGTAAACTGCAAGACCTGCAAATAAATCAAATAAGTAACGGGCCTCCGAGAGCGGGTCGTTACAAGTTTGGCGGCCCATGCAGGTCTATGCAAAATACCTCGTGAATAGTATAATAAAACCAGGATGTACCGTATACGATACACGACTAAGCTGACATTTCTCTATGTATGCAGGTTTAACACTTAAGACAATGGACGGAAACACCTCGAAGAGCCCAAATGGAGCTGACGAATCTGGAGCATAGTTGATAGGATTAATTAGTTGTTAATAAAAACCTTTTTGTTGATGGCATGCATATAAATGATAAGCTTCCTTCAATGGACCATGATCCGGTCAATGTGCTTGGCTAAGTTTGTTGGATCACCCTAGCTAGACTGGGGGTAAGTGATCCTGGCTTAGTCACTTTCCTGGCCGTGTCGGTTGGACCGCAAGGACGTGAATCATGATTATGTAACGCCATCGATCTTCTTCACTATCAAATTTTCTTTAGCTTGATGACCTTTCGATTACCCCACTTAGAATATTTCTATTTCTAGTGTTCTTGAACTCTAGCTATGTCTATTTTAAGGAGGGCAGCATTCGAATTTTCGATCACCAGAAGTTCGAGTTCGACAACGGAAGCGAATCGAAGGACCACACTGCAAGAGATTGTCCTAAGAGGAAGTCTCAGTCTTCTAACTCTGCCCCAGGTAATGCCCCTACCAGGAATGCTCCGCAGCGACCACCACCACATGCTCAGCAACTTCAACCACTCCATCCTCAACAGCAAGTGTACCAGCAGACTCGACGACAGGCGCCGCCCCCGAGGCGCCAATCTTATACAATGACAGTAGAAGAGGCTGAGGCTACGGACCAAGTAATCATATGTACGAGATATCCCACTAAGCTATATACTCTATTATTTAGAAATCGTAAGCTTAGACATGATTCTCATAACCGTAGGTGTCACAACCCGCTTCCCTAAAATGGGGACGAGGCGTGAAAAGTCCGCTCAGACTTGGAGCTGTGAGGCTCCAGTCTGTAAAGCGTCTGGAATAACCAAGTATTTGTCCTTGCAAATGCGATACAGAACAAAAATAATAATAAAAGAAAAGAGACAGATAATATAATTATTCAAATCTCAGAATGTCCACAAATAAGTCCAACATTACAGAAAAGCCACCAGGCTGAAAAGAGTCTAAAATAGGCCCAAGCATGCCAACAGAAATAAAAGTGAAGAAAAGGAAAGGTGTTACGCGCCGACAAACTAACGACAACTAAACAGAAAGCAACACCGAAGAAGTCTCTACGACTGGTCGCCGGTGTCCTCGTACTCCACGTCAACGGTTGACCCAGGCTCAATGTCAACAAACACCTCGTCCTCAGCAACGAACTTTGGCTCAGCAACTAACATGTGACACCCAAAAGAGACGAGGGTGCATGTCAGCAAGTCTACAAGAGACTTGTGCAAGGAAACTAAAAGAAGGAAACAACCTAGCAGTTCTAAAAGTATGCAATGACATGGCAGTTTAAGATATGAATGCAACGGGTAATAAAGTGCAACAAGTATGACATGGCAAGGTAGCAAAGCTAGTAAACATTCACATGGATTTTACAAGTCAAGTAAGTGCGTCGTGCACAGGGTTTACGCCTTTTGGCTGGAGCGGCTGTACGGGCCAACTCCTAAGCTCAAGTGATCGCTTAACCCTACCCCTCCACGTGTAATCGGACATTGGCTTTTGACCAACACATGTAACACGCTTCTGGATCACGAGCCAGGAAGTGTATTTGGCATAGGGTTGTGCCTGTAACACATGTGCCTAGCCTGAACAAGGAAGAATAGTAGCGTGTGCTACGAATGCAACATTCAAGCATGGAATGACATGTATTGATGCATGGAATAGCAAGATTACATTTAAAGTGCGTACAGGTAAGGAATTTAAACATCACAGGCATGGCAGAGCAAGAGTAAAGAGCATATAGATATGAAAATTAAACGTGGCAGGCGAAATGAATGAATGACATGGCAGGGTGTTAGATCTAGCTTCGTTGTCAAGCTAGATCTTAAAATTGCGTCTAGGCGAGTATCATTTTGTCGCCTAGTCTCTTTTACGCTAAAAATGGGGATGGCCTAAGACATTACCTAAAACACAAGTTTGGCAAGTTTCACTTGCCTGCAATCAGTCGTTTTGAATACACCGTCCAATCAGTCCAATCTAACTATTTGCTCGAATCCACCAGCCTACAGTCCCAATTTAAATTATCTTCGTTATTGATTTATCAACCAATTAAATTATTGATTTTTATCTTCATTAGCATGCATTGGTTGGGGGTCCTAAGAGTTCAGAAAATTACCCTTACACGACGCGAGAGCTACACTGGCGTCGGGTAGCGACGCCAGGGGTTGGAATAATAGAAAGCGCTCCTAATCCAGATTTCAAAAATTAGATTCCACGCTCACTAATCCTCGAACAGCGATGAGATCGGTGAATAGATTCCAAACAGCGATCAAAGTGATCAGTAGACGTTTTACGGCTCACGGGAAGCCGTAACAACGAACGGGGACGAACGGGTCGACGTACACGAAGAATACGACGTTGAGCGTCGTAGGAGATGATCGTGACGTCGGGAAACACCCCTAGGAGAGGTAGAGGACTGTCGGAGAGATCCCACAGCGAGAGGGAATGACGGGAGGCTATACAACGTGTGGCGACATCGTAAAAACATGAAACAGCGAGATGGCTCGCTGTTTCCCGGCAATGGCGGCCTGAGGACGGCCCATGACGGTGCAGAGGGTCGAAGGGGGCGACCCACGGTGGCAGGGAGCGCGGGCGGCGGCGCAGTGGCGATGGCGGCCACTGCAACTGCTGCTGCGAGCTGCTGCCGCTGCTGCGGATTTCTGCAGCTGCAGGCGGGGCTTTGCGGTGGTACAGCGGGGTCCACAGTGGCCTGAGGGGAGGAGGAAGGTCGAGGATGGGTTGAGGCGTGGTTGACGGCGGTTGTGGGGTTGGAGAGCGCAAGAAGGAGTCGGGCTCTTGGAGTTTGCATGAACAAAACCCTAGGGCCGGCGGCTATGTTGTTTTGCTGTGAAAAAATAGTGAACCTAGGTTATTTTTTTATAGGAAAGGGCTGATGCACGTGGGTGGGATGAGTTGTTAGGGTTTGTTTATAAAAAACTTGTTATAATGAATTTAAAACCCAATATCTCACCCTCTCTCTCTCTCCCTAGGTGAGTGTGTGCGGACAAGCAAAAGTGGGCTGGCTAAGTCAAAGTTAGGAGGGTGATTAAGATTATTAAGAATTTATTAGGGACTATTCTAGGTGAAACTTAGGGCTAATCCAATAATTGGTTGGGCAAAAGTGAAAGTAGGTCAAACGAGGCCCAAAAATCGTAAGATAAATACTGGGGTGACCGCACAGACGAGAGAAACGTAACTAAGAAGACGGATCACAATTTCGACGACGAGGGACGAAACTAAAAATAAAAAGGCCTCACGACAAAAGTGAAAATCGCGACGTCTCATCAAACAAAGTCAAATCGTGGGGGAACGACCCGTGAAATGACGTTCCAAAATAATTCCACAATTTAATATTCTTCGAGAGGGTCACAACCGCATATCACACTATAGGGTTCGGATACAGACAAGGTCTAAAATAAATACGTGCACGAACAAGACTACGTGCACGTAAAGCGTACGATCGAAAACAGACCGTGACATCCTACCCACCTTATGAATGATTCCGCCCTCGGAATCAACATCAATTGCTGCTTAGAAACAAGTGCGGAAAGTGCTCTCTCATATCATCCTCACGCTCCCAGGTGGACTCCCCAGGGGAACCATGACGCCACTACACTCTAACCAAGTCGACGGTCTTATTCCTCAGCTGCTTCTACCGTCGATCCAGAATCTCCACCGGTTGCTGATCATAGGTAAGATCCGGATGAACCGTGATCTCCGAGAAATCCATAGCATGGGACGGATCACTGACGTTTCGACGTAACTGAGATACGTGAAATACGTCATGAACTCCCTCCAGTGACGGTGGCAACGCCAAGCGATAAGACACAGCTCCAACTCTCTCCAGGATGTCAAACGGCCTAATGTACCTCAGACTCAGCTTGCCTCTCTTTCCAAATTGGATAACTCCGTGGTTCGGAGATATCTTCATGAAGACGTGATCTCCAGGCTGAATATCCAAAGGCCTCCGTTTAGCATATGCCCAATGCTTGAAACGGTCCTGCGCGATCCTCAGCTTCTCCCGGATGTTCCTCAAAACATCCACAGCATCCACGATCATCTCTGGTCCTAACAGCTACCGGTCTCCAATGTCATCCCAGCTCAGTGGCGATCGACATTTCTTCCCGTATAGCGCGGCGAATGGCGCCATGCCAATACTCGCCTGGTAGCTGTTATTGTAGGCAAACTCCACATGATGGAGATGATCCTCCCAAGATCCCTTGAAGTCCAATATGCACGCCCTCAGTATGTCCTCCAAAATCTGAATCGTTCTCTCGGACTGGCCATCCGTCTGTGAGTGGTACGCGGTACTGAAACTCAGACTCGTACCCAGACTCTTCTGCAGACTCTGCCAAAACTGAGATGTGAATCTCGTGTCTCTGTCTGACACGATACTCACGGGGACTCCGTGAAGTCGCATGATCTCCTGCACGATTTACGTTTCATCACTATCTAAACTAGAGAAAAGAAATAAAAACAGAGAGTAAAAGTATTTACCTCCATGTATCTCCTCGCTAGCGTCTCAGTGGACTGTCCTACTCGGAAGGGAATAAAGTGCGTGGATTTGATCAATCAGTCTATGATCACCCAAATCACGTCATTCTGCTTCGGACTCCGAGGTAGTCCAGTCACGAAATCCATAGTGATGTGTTGCCACTTCCACTCCGGAATCGGAAGCGGTTGTAGCTACCCTGACGTATGCTGATGTTCCGCCTTAACTTGCTGGCATACCAAACACTTGGCAATGCTCCGTGCCACACTCCTCTTCATATCATGCCACCAATAGTTCAGACGAAGATCCTGGTACATCTTGGTGCCACCAGGATGCACAGAATATGGCGAACTGTGTGCCTCAACCAATAACTCCTCTCTGATATCTCCAGCTGGCACACACACTCTGGCTCCATACCTCAGCGAGCCATCCTCATGAATCCAAAAGTCAGTCTGCAGACCGGCTTCTACCTGCTCACGGATATTCACCAGCTTCGGATCACCCGCCTGACCTGCCTTGATCCGATCCACGATCGTAGACTGTATCTGCATACACATCAACGACGAAGCCTCTCCAGGAAGCACGATCTCAATACCAGACTCACAAAAATCCTGCTGCAACCTCCACTGCGAAGTCAACATCATCACCGCTGGAAGTCTACTCAGCGCATCCAGAACCACATTCACCTTGTCAAGGTGATACTGCAAGTCGATCTCATAATCTGCCATGAGCTCCAACCATCGATATTGTCGCATGTTGAGCTCCTTCTGCGTAAAGATATACTTCAAGCTTTTGTGATCGGTGAAGATCTTCACCTTCTCACTCAGCAAGAAGTGCCTCCAAATCTTGAGCGCAAATACGACTGCAGCCAACTCCAAATCATGCGTCGGGTAATTCTTCTCATGAGCCTTAAGCTACCGAGAAGCATACGCAACCACGTGCACATGTTGATGCAAAACACAACCGAGACCTTTGCCAGAAGCATCGCAAAAGATCTCAAATCCTCCACTCCGATCGGGCACAACAAGAACAGGGGCAGACGTCAATCTCTCCTTACGAATAGCAAAGGCCTCCTCACAAGCATCAGACCAAACGAACGATACATCCTTCCTTGTCAATCGAGTCATCGGCTCAGCAATCCGAGAAAAGTCCTTAATGAAACACCGATAATAACCTGCAAGCCCAAGGAAACTCCGGATCTCAGATGCTGACTGCGGGACCGGCCACTCTCTGATATCCTTAATCTTCTCAGGATCCACCGATATTCCATCTCCTGACACCGTGTGCCCAAGAAAAGCTATCAAGCCAGAACTCGCACTTGGAATACTTAGCATAGAAACGATGCTTCCTCAAAATCTCCAATATTGTCCTCAAGTGCGATTCATGCTCTTCCTCCGATCTTGAATAGATCAAGATGTCGTCAATAAAGATAACGACAAACTTATCTAGAAGGTCATAGAAGATCAGATTCATCAGGTTCATAAAAACTGCGGGCACATTGGTTACACCGAAAGGCATAACCACGAACTCGTAGTGACCATACTTCGTCCTGAACGCTGTCTTCTGGATATCTTCCTTCCTCACCTTCAGCTGGTGATAGCCACTCCTCAGGTCCAACTTAGAGAACACTCTCGATCCTTCAAGCTAATCAAAGATGTCATCAATACGAGGCAATGGGTATTGATTCTTGACGGTGACGGCATTCAGCTCCATGTAGTCCACGCACATGCGATGCGAACCATCCTTCTTCTTCACCAGTAACACCGGTGCTCCCCACGGAGACACACTAGGATTAATATACCCCTTCTGCAAAAGCTCATCCAGCTGCCTATGCAATTCCTCCAACTCTGCTGGAGCTATACGATACGGTGCTTTCGAAATGGGCTGCGCTTCTGGAATAAGATCGATCGATAACTCAAGAGCTCGATCGGGCGGTAGTCCAGAAATCTCCTCGGGGAAGACGTCTCACCACAGCTGGTCTACTCTGCTCCATCTGTTTGGCAACGATCTCCACCAGCTTGGCCCGAAACCTAACAGGACCAAGTGAACTGCTGCCTCGGCTGAACTCAAACACCGGATGACCTGGAATCTCGAACACCACCTTCTTCCGTCGGCAATCGATCGTGGCGTAGAAACTCCCAAGCCAGTCCATCCCAAGGATGACATCATAGTTGATGATGTCATGGACAATAAAGTCAGCGTAAAGCTCATGTCCACAGACCACCAAAGGACAAGACTTGCAACCACGATGCACCGAGACCACGCCATTCCCTGTAACGATATCCCAACTCTTGGGAAGATGGAAAGTCGACAAGGAATGCTTGTCCACGAAGCTCCGGGATATAATGCACATCGATGCACCAGAGTCGAAGAGGACTCGTGCAGGGAATGCGCAAACCAAAATCACACCTAACAAACAATCTAACAATCAAATCCTATTCTAGCAAACATAATATATTCTAGCAATCAAACATATTCTAACAAACAAGTTTAACTAAGAAAAGGAAAACAAACTAGACTGAGGGTTACCTGCAATAACCTCATCCTCTGTCTCAGCCTCAACTGCAGTCATCAGGAAAGCATGCCTCCTCGGCTGCAAAGCCTGCTGAAACACCTGCTTCTATGAAACAAGGGCTGTTCCACGTCCAGCAGGTACAGGTGCTCTCTGCTGCAACGGCTGAGCTGCAACTGGTCCCTTCCAAGGCTGCCTGGACTTCGGGCAATCCTTCCTGGCATGAGTATGATCACCACAAACCAAGCACTGACCCAGCATCTTCCTGCACTGATCCTTGACATGCCCAGTCTTACCGCAGAAATGGCAAGTCTTCAGAGTAGGCACACCTGGCCTCTTGAACTGCACCGACTGGTTAGGCTTGAATCCAGGCCTAACCACTGCTCTGACCTGCTCCACAGGCCTCTTCCCAGCTCCAGAAATATGTCCTCTCTTCTGGCTCGCAATCAGCTCCTACCTCCTAGCAGCTACCAGCAACTTCTGATAAGACTCCAAATCTGACGAAGACATCAGGCTCTGCAAGTCTAAGGAAAGACCCTGCAGAAACCTCTGAGCTCTCTCCTTGGCATCCTGCACCATCTTCGACGCGAAGCAACTCAGCCTGGTGAACTCCTGATGATACTGGTCCATCGAAAGATTCCCTAGCTTCAGAACAATGAATCGCTGCAACATCTCCCTCCTGGCAGCCTTCGGGAAATACTCCTCATCGAACCTAGCCTTGAAAGTAGCCCAAGGAATACGTCTCACCAACAGCTCCTCCTCTGCATCCCACCAGCTGCGGGCATTATCCTTGAGCTGCTTCTTCACCAAATCAACCCATCCAGCCGGGTTGTTCTTCGACATCCACAGATTGTCCTCCGTATTCCGAATCCACTCCTCTGCAGCCAACGGTCCTTCAGATCCATTAAAATAGGTCGGGCCCAGCTCCCGAAACTGCTTCGCTCCCGGCTCGAAGCGAGGGGCATTCTGGAGCATGCCCTGCTGCACCTGCATCATCTGATGCATCATCCTCATGACTTCAGCATTGGTGGGCCTCTATCCGGCACCGCATCACGGTCGGGCCCACCACTAGCTCGGGTCTGTCGTCTACCAGCCATCTAATGACATAGAAAACGAATTTAATTAGACTCAAAGCTTATGACTTGGATGTTTCAATTTATTTAATGGACATTCTATAATTATTATCGTTGTTCCGATAATTCGCAGTTGCAAGTCACCTGCATGGGCCACCAATAAAACTTGTCACGACCCGCTTCCCTAAAATGGGGGCAAGGCGTGAAAAGTCCGCTCAGACTTGGAGCTGTGAGGCTCCAGTCTGTAAAGCGTCTGGAATAACCAAGTATAGGTCCTTGCAAATGCGATACAGAACAAAAATAATAATAAAAGAAAAGAGCCAGATAATATAATTATTCAAATCTTAGAATGTCCACAAATAAGTCCAACATCACAGAAAAGCCACCAGGTTGAAAAGAGTCTAAAATAGGCCCAAGCACGCCAACAGAAACAAAAGTGCAGAAAAGGAAAGGTGCTACGCACCGACAAACTAACGACAACTAAACAGAAAGCAACATCGAAGAAGTCTCTACGACTGGTCGCCGGTGTCCTCGTACTCCACGTCAATGGTTGACCCAGGCTCAATGTCAACAAACACCACGTCCTCAGTAACGGACTCTGGCTCAGCAACTAACATGCGACACCCAAAAGAGACAAAGGCGCATGTCAGCAAGTCTACAAGAGACTTGTACAAGGAAACTAAAAGAAGGAAACAACCTAGCAGTTCTAAAAGTATGCGATGACATGGCAGTTTAAGATATGAATGCAACAGGTAATAAAGTGCAACAAGTATGACATAGCAAGGTATCAAAGATAGTAAACATTCAAATGGATTTTACAAGTCAAGTAAGCGCGTCGTGCACAGTGTTTACACCTTTTGGCTGGAGCGGCTGTACGGGCCAACTCCTAAGCTCAAGTGATCGCTTAACCCTACCCCTCCACGTGTAATCGGGCAATGGCTTTTGACCAAAACATATAACACGCTTCTGGATCATGAGCCAGGAAGTGTATTTGGCATAGGGTTGTGCATGCAATACATGTGCCTAGCCTGAACAAGGAAGTATAGTAGTGTGTGCTACGAATGTAATATTCAAGCATAGAATGACATGTATTGATGCATGGCATAGCAAGATTACATTTAAAGTGCATACAGGTAAGGAATTTAAACATCATAGGCATGGCAGAGCAAAAGTAAAGAGCATACAGATATGAAAATTAAACGTGGCAGGCGAAATGAATGAATGACATGGCAGGGTGTTAGATCTAGCTTCGTTGTCAAGCTAGATCTTAAAATTGCGTCTAGGCGAGTATCATTTCGTCGCCTAGTCTCTTTTACACTAAAAACAGGGATGGCCTAAGACATGACCTAAAACACAAGTTTGGCAAGTTTCACTTGCTTGCAATCAGTCGTTCTGAATACACCGTCCAATCAGTCCAATCTACCTATGTGCTCGAATCCACCAGCCTACAGTCCCAATTTAAATTATCTTCGTTAGTGATTTATCAACCAATTAAATTATTGATTTTTATCTTCATTAGCATGCATTGGTTGGGGGTCCTAAGTGTTCAGAAAATTACCCTTACACGACGCGAGAGCTACACTGGCGTCGGGTAGCGACGCCAGGGGTTGGAATAATAGAAAGCGCTCCTAATCCAGATTTCAAAAATTAGATTCCACGCTCACTAATCCTCGAACAGCGATGAGATCGATGAATAGATTCCAAACAGCAAGCAAAGTGATCGGTAGACGTTTTGCGGCTTACGGGAAGCTGTAACAACGAACGGGGAAGAACGGGTCGACGTACACGAAGACTACGATGTTGAGTGTCATAGGAGATGATCGTGACGTCGGGAAACACCCCTAGGAGAGGTAGAGGATTGTCGGAGAGATCTCACAGTGAGAGGGAATGACGGGAGGCGATACAACGCGTGGCGACGTCGTAAAAACACGAAACAGCGAGATGGCTCGTTGTTTCCAGGAAATGGCGGCCTGAGGACGGCCCACGGCGGCACAGAGGGTCAGAGGGGAGGACCCACTATGGCAGAGGGCGCGGGCGGCTGTGGTGGCGGCCGCTGCAACTGCTGCTGCGAGCTGCTGCCGCTGCTGCGGATTTCTGCGGCTGCAGGCGGGGCTTTGCGATGGTGCAGTGGGGTCCACGGTGGCCTGAGGGGAGGAGGAAGGTTGGGGATGGGTTGAGGCTTGGTCGGCGACGGTTGTCGGGTTGGAGAGCGCAAGAAGGAGTCGGGCTCTTGGAGTTTGCGTGAACAAAACCCTAGGGCCGGCAGCTATGATGTTTTGCTGTGAAAAAATAGTGAACCTAGGTTATTTTTTATAGGAAAGGGCTGATGCACGTGGGTGGGCTGAGTTGTTAGGGTTTGTTTATAAAAAAACTTGTTATAATGAATTTAAAACCCAATATCTCACCCCTCTCTCTCTCTCTCCCTAGGTGAGTGTGTGCAGACAAGCAAAAGTGGGCTGGCTAAGTCAAAGTTAGGAGGGTGATTAAGATTATTAAGAATTTATTAGGGACTATTCTAGGTGAAACTTAGGGCTAATCTAATAATTGGTTGGGCAAAAAGTGAAAGTAGGTCAAACGGGGCCCAAGAATAGTAAGATGAATACTGGGGTGACCGCACGGACGAGAGAAATGCAACTAAGAAGACGGATCATAATTTCGACGACGAGGGACGAAACTTAAAATAAAAAGGCCTCACGACAAAAGTGAAAATCGCGACGTCTCATCAAACAAAGTCAAATCGTGGGGGAACGACCCGTGAAATGACGTTCCAAAATAATTCCACAATTTAATACTCTTCGAGAGGGTCACAACGGCATATCACACTATAGGGTTCGGATACAGACAAGATCTAAAATAAATACGTGCACGAACAAGACTACGTGCACGTAAAGCATACGATCGAAAACAGACCGTGACAGTAGGTACCGTCTTAGTAGCCGGTAAACCTGCCCTCACATTATTCGACTCGGGAGTTACACATAGCTTCTTGGCGAGTCGTTTCGTCAACACACATGCCATCTCTGTTGAACCTCTGACTTCCCGTTGGAAAGTCGAGACTGCTGGCGGTTCCCTACCGGTAACCAGCAGATGACTTCACTGCGCTGTAGTGATTTATGGACGAGACCTTTTCGCCGACTTCATGGTGATGGAGATGCCAAGCTTCGAGGTTGTCCTCGGAATGGATTGGTTAGGGACATTTCATGCCACCATTGAGTCGTCAAAGGAGAGTAGAATTCAAAATACCCAACCATCCTAAGTTCGAATTCCTCAGCGGAAGCCGATCGGAAGGACACTCAGAAGTATTTGAGGATGGTGCTGGAGAATTTGAGATGAGCCAAACCTGACGTGCAAGTTTAGACTGTTGCGTCTCATTCATTCTTCTTGAGCTCTTTTTCTCTTCTAACACCTCTTCTTTCATCTTGTACCTGATTTTCCATGGGTTTGAATTCTTTTCCGCCTACCACCTCCCCTTCATTATTGCCTTTTGTCCTCATCCTCTCTTCGAGCCCCGTTCCTGCCTAACCTATCCTACCCTATCAATGACTTTCAACACCCCCTTTAAATCGTCACCCCACCTCTTTTTCCTCTTTTTAAACCCCTCCTCTTCTTCCTCACCTAGCCATCTCGTGGCTTCCCCTTCGCCCCGACATCACCCTCTCATCCACCCCGCCTCTCTCCCAGCGAGACCAACCCATCTCGCCTCGAGCTCCCCCGACCTCACCCAAAGCTCTACCACTCCACCCCATTCCGGCGGGACCCGCCACGTCGAGCCGTCGCAGCCGTCACCTCCATGGATTGACAGCTGCCGATGGCCCATCGACGACTTTGGGGATTGTTGGGCTTAGTAACAACCCTCGCCGCCACCCTCGCTGTGGCCGTATGGTTGAGATATTCGGAAGTCGCTGTTCTTGGTGTTCTTTCGAGCTCCTTGTCCTAGGCCTTGCCCCTAAAGGTGCCCCGCTTCGTTTCCTTCTTGGGTCCACTCCTTCGTGTTTGTTGGATCGTGAGTTATTGGTCGTTGAATTTTTTAGGACTGATGGTGATAACCGTGGATGTCAACCAATGGTGTTGGCAAGGAGTATCATTGGGGATAAGTATTGGCTTGCTTTTGGCCTTAGGTGTTGAAGTTGGATGTCAGTCTTGTGCTCGGATTTGGGAGACAGTTTTGATGCTGGCTTATTGTTGGATGTTATGAAAATTGCTGGAAGAAGTGGTAGCAATAATTTTGATCCTCGAAAGGCCTTATATTTGTCTTTTGGTGTCGATCTGGATATTGGCTTGTAATTGGGTATCATGGCAGATGATGTCTTTTGTGTTCGGCTGGTTAAGGTGTAACAGTGTGGATGCATATGGGTTAGTCATCACGTTTTTGTATGTTATATCGATGATTTACTTGGTTAAGACCCAGTAGTCATCATTGGCATGAGTTGAAAATTTTAAACTTTATGTTCTTCTTTTTGATGTGGTTTAAATAGCTTGCTACTGACTTATCACCTCAGGTTCCAAGTTCGAACAGATGTCATCATCATAATAGCCCTCATTTTCATGTGATGCCATTATCTCATCTTCACTTTTGGCTACTTGAAAATTCGGGATAATTACCATGATAATACTAATCTTAGGACTAATTATAGGAACCATACTGATGGCAATAGTATGTATCCATAAACATCATCTCTTGTTTTCTAGATGTTGTGATATCACATTATATTTTATGCTATTAACAACTTATTTTCATATGTCATGGTCGTTCATCAAGCCTTCCTTTCGATCGTTTAAATTGCCTAGGCGATTATCGATCTTCTAAATTTCGAGGACGTAATTACTTTAAGGAGGGTAGAATGTAACGGCCTGTATTTTTCCAATACATTTATATTAAGTATTTAACGTAATTTCATTTTAAAAGGTATCATGTAGTGGTTGATCAGGAGTTTTAAATGATTTCAAAAATTTCTTTTAAAAATATTTTAAAGCATTAGACTAGTTATAATGTATTTCAGTAAGTTCAGATTTCATCAGATACTTAAAACAAATTTAATAAAAATTCATTCTCAATTATTACTGTTTGGGCTTAATGATTTAATTTTCTATACAAACATCTTCAAAAAGTTTTCAAACTTCTACAGTAGCATCCTATGATCATTTAGGGCTACCCATATTAATTTCGTAATTTTCTGATATCAAATCTACTTAGAACCCGCAAACCCGCTTTCTAAACGTTTTAGCCTAAAACTAGTATCTCCATAGCTCAAATCCCAAAATGGATCTTATATTCGCGATCCTTACGACGATACGGTCTCGTGGGTATGTTTTCGAAATTTTCCGGAGTCGTATGCGAAAACAGGTTTTTATTCCTCCGGTTTTGCTAATTACATTCACTAATGACCTTTTTACATTACTAATTACTTTTACTAAGTTACCTTTACCCCTAATCATTTCCCTAACCACCCTTATTAACCCAGCCATAAGTTTGGTCAGATCCGACATGTGTATTAATTATATTTATTATATTTATTATTATTTTAATTAACTTATATTTTTCCTAACCTATATAATCTCCCCCTCTCCCAGGCTATCGGACTCATCCCCTTCCCCATTCGTTTCGAAACACCCAGCCTGCTCTCTCTCCGAACCCAAACCCATCCTCAACGAAACCCAACAACAACCATCTCTCCCTCCCGTACGAATTCCCCAAACACGGGCTTACAAACCCAACCGAGCTTCCTCTAATAAACCCACGCACACAAGCCCGAACCAAACCCTCCAAGGCCCTCTCGTTCGTTTTCCCAGGCTCACTCAAGAAAACCATCTCCCTCTCTCAAAATGAACTCTCTCTATCTCTCAAATCACTCTCCCCTCACCCTCTCATTTCTCAATCCAGGCACTCACCCATTTCTCTTACCTTATCTCCCTCAACGCCGCTTTCCACCTCCCTCCGACGAGTTTGCCGTCGTCCACACACGCTCCGATGAGCATCCATCGCCACTTCATCAACAGACCCCCCACTCGCTCCGCCCCTCACCGCTTCGACCCGCCGGCGCCGCAACCGTCTCGCCGTCACCGTCGCTTCCCGACGACGTCGTCGTCGTTCGCTCGTCGTCGTCGTCCGTCGCTCACGAACCCCGCTGTGTTCGTAAATGAAGGAGCGACGGTATCAAATCTCGTGCACCCGCACTAGATCCAGTCCTGGCTCACTACCATCACCTTGAGATCGGTAAGTCACAATGGATTCTCGATTTAGAAAAGTAGATAGTGTCCCCGTACGAACTTTTAAAACAACAACTTTTGTGTTCCATGTTTGTTGGACTTGTCTTTATCCTCAAATTTGCTAGCATCTACCTTGCTTTACTTTAAGAAAGTTGACTAGAGAACCTAGCTTAACTATCATCGTAAACAAGGAACTAATGACATTATGTGGCACATCTTATGGAATGTCTTCTGGAATATCTCGTGGAATGTTTTGTGGAATATCTGGTGGAACATCTCATGGAACATCTCGTAATAGATACACGTCATTGGGGTTTGGAGTAACTCATTGTAGAGAGAGTGTGTGAGCTATAACCGGGGGTTCATCTACTTGCATGCATGTGTCGGCAAAACTACAAGGTCTGCCTGAGTGGCAAAATTACAAGGTCTGCCTGTGTCGGCAAAATTACAAGGTCTGCCTGCATCGGCAAAATGGTTCCTGGCAAGAGATGAACTCAATGGTTGCATATCATACTCTCCTACATGAGTCACGTAGTTACTTTTGCATAATCATCTTTACTTTACGCATTACAGTCACCTTTACTTTACACATTGCATGCACTTTAACTACCACACTTGTGCAGCCACCTATACTTTACTTGGCGTACTTTTAGCTACAACAGTAGCCTGTTACACTTGCACTCGCACGTACAGTTGTTCTCTCCTTTCAATGTTGTTTACTTTTACTACTCAGTGTTGCTCAGTACTTTACCTTTCACTCTGGTCAGTTTGTATGCAGTTACTTTTGTCATACCTATACACAGCTTCTTTTTTATTTAGAATTGTTGTGACTTACCTTCGGTTCCATTTATGGCACCGGTAGACGATGACCTGATCGAGGAGATTGCTCCGGAGTTCGAGGAGCCTCCGTTTGACCCAGAGGCTGCAGAGTTTTAGCTGTCTGTGTTTGTGTATGTGTTGTACTCTGTATTTCCATTCCGTATTTCCTTTTAGTATTTTCCTTTTATGTACTTTGGGTGAGAGAGTGCTACTGTTTATTGTACTTTAATTTGGACTGTAATAATGTTTGTAAGCTGGTTGAGTGTTTGGTACATCTCTGGATTGTGGCTATGCTGATTTCACTAGTAAACTGCAAGACCTGCAAATAAATCAAATAAGTAACGGGCCCCCGAGAGCGGGTCGTTACACCACTCATTCATGCATATGCATTTAACTATCTTAGTGAGCCTTAGGATTATCATAGAATCCAATCCAATAGGATCACCTTGCCCAAAGACTCATTTGGAGTCTCTGGCTCTCCAACAGTCGCCTGATGAAGGTTTTACAGTCGACTGGGTGATTTTCAGTCGCATGTTGAACCTTCTACAGTCGACTGTGGTGCACTGCTCAAGTCAACCTTTGATTTTCTCATACTTAAGCTTTTGAAACAGTCGAGTGACGGTCAATTTACAATCGCTTGTCTTCCTACAGTCGCCTGTGATTTGTTCATCAGTCGACTGTGCGTAACTCACATTGTCTGGGCTTCATCCCAATTTGCTAGTCAGTCGACTGGTTCAGTATTTACAATCGCCTGTCCATTTGACAGTCGACTGTATACTGGCCATCAGTCGACTGTCTGCATACAGTGCGAAAGAGTGCATCTCTCTGTTTTATTCCATCCCCTGCAGTAGTCGCCTGCTGAAGGATTTACAAGCGCATGTCCTGTTTTTAGTGGACTGCACCGTCTTCATCAGTCGACTATCAAGGCTCAAAGTATAGCCATTGGGAATTATTTAGCCGTTGGACAGTCGACTGTCATTTGTTCATCAGTGGATTGTCGGTGACATTTTTGCCCAAAATCTAGTCGTTGCAGCTTTTTTGGCTGTTTTCTTGGCTTTTGAGAGTTCCTATAGGGTTCCTATATATATGAGAGGGCTGAGTTCATTGGAACTTCTTGATGCTATTGAAAATCATTAGAGATTAAATAATCCACTCTCAAACTCTCTCATTTTCCTCTTAGAGCTCTAAATCTCCTTCATGGATTGAAGTCAAGCTCAAGGGAAATCATCCAAGTGCTTTCAAGAAAATCTCATCACTTAGAGATCCACTTCCATGCCTTGCATTCATTTATGAGTAAGTACATCTCAAGGCATAGGTAAGAGTATTTGTTTTACTTTGTGTTTCTTTGAAACTCTAATTCTCTTAGTGGGAATTAGACACTCTCTTTGTGGGAGTAATTCTCTTAGTGGGAATTAGATATTCTCTTAGTGTGAATAACTATCTTTGCGGGAGTAACTCTCTTTGTGGGATTTTGGTGTCCTAGTGTAGGGCTAACCCTAATTCTCTGAGTGAGAGTTAGTAATTCTCAGTGTGGGAGTTTGACCCTTATGTAGGGTTGGTTGGGTTCTTGTGTAGGACAAAATCCTTTTTGTGAGGTATCTCTTTGTGGGATTGTATTCACTTCTCTTTATGGGAAATATAGTGAATATTGGTGTGGCTGGACGTACCCAAGTTTTAGGGAACCAGGGTAAAATCTTGTTTTTACGTTTGATTTTATTGTGTTGATTAATTCCTCTTGCATTTATTATTCCACATTTGCAAGTTTAATTTTACTTGCACAATTTATTGCCATTACACTATTCACCCCCCTCTAGTGTGTTGTTAGTATTGAAGGGTAAGGCGATCCTTACAATTGGTATCAGAGCGAGGTTATAGCATACTGCAACGGTGGCGTTCAACACTGCATCCGCGTCTCATGAAGAAGGTCATTCTACCGTTCGACCCCCACTCTTCAACGGAACCAACTACACAAGTTGGAAGATCAGGATGATGATATACTTGGAGGGTCAAGACATATGGGACATCATGGATGTGCCATTTGAGAATCCCACTACACCTGCGGCTTCAAGGACAAAAGCGGAGAAGGACTCGATTAAATTCAATGCGAGGGCTATGAATGCATTCCATTGCACCTTCACTGCAAATAAGTTCAACCGCATCTCCATGTGCAAAACGGCCAACGAAATTTGGCATACTTTGGAGATATGTCATGAAAGGACTTCAAAGGTAAAGAAATCTAAACAAACTGTGTTTAATCTAAATATGAAATGTTTAAGATGCAGGAAGGAGAAAGCATTTCAGAGATGTTGACAAGGTTCACAGACATCGTTGATCACTCCTTATTTTACACCTTTTTTCCGCATGTTTGCATGCCATTTGGATCGCCCAAATCATGTTTTTCACGATATATCGACGATATTGCGATGCTTTTCACGATTTGTTGTTTTTGTCGCATTTCAGGTGATTTGGCGCGATTTGGGGTGATCTCGAGATGCGCTTACTCTAGACGGTCACCGACGACCTCCCCGAGGGGTATTTTGCTGTTGGAGAGGAGCGGAAGAAGAATGGACGTCACAGGAGCGACGAGGAGGCCAAAATAAGCAGATTGGGCATTTTTTGTGTCCCACTCGGCCGAGTGGAGGAGCCACTCGGCCGACCAGCGAGACACTGCTCGGCCGACCAGTTCAGACACGAGTTACCTGTGCACTCGGCCGAGCACATAAGACCCACTCGGCCGAGTGACGATACCACGTCCGCCCGAGTGGCGCCCAGACGAAGCCCTTCCAAAACATCGAAGTTACTGTTTTTCGGCTGCCTGAACTTCAGAAGACCCACTCGGCCGAGTGGAGAATCCCGTCCGCCCGAGTGCAGTGAAGTCATCGGCCGAGTGACGACAACTCACTCGGCCGAGCCGCCCCCGAACTGAAGACCCCTGAAAGCCCCGACTTTCTGGAAAATTGCAGGGTTTTCACTCGGCCGAGCGACTTTTGTCACTCGGCCGAGTGCGATGCGCTGCCTGTAGCGAAAACTGCGGAAAACAGGCTGTGCAGGGGTATTTTGGTCACGATTTTTCGACGATTTTTAGGGCTATTTAAGCCCTGTTTTTACCCTAGTTTGAGAGCTATCTCTTAGATTTTTTGCAGCTTTTTAGATTACTTTTTAGCTTTATTATTGTGATTGGAGAAGAGGAAAAACTTGGATTTTTGTTGGATTAAATTGAAGAACTCCATTGGTTTGCATCTCTTTTCCCTAAAAATTCTATTTTTATTGTTTATATCATTGTTGTGATGAATTCTATTGCTTATTTCATTGATTATTTTTGTGCTATTGCTATGATTTGTGAGTAGTCTCCACGTCTTGGGGCGTGGGGATGAACCCTACAAGCCCTATTTCCTATTTGTGATGAATTGGTAGAAATTGAGCTAGAATTGCTATTAGGGATTAGATTGGGATCGATTTACTACGGATAGCTAGGGATTCATATCAATTGGGATTTGCAAGAGATTGGATCCCAATTTGTTAGGAAGCCCTAGAAATCCGAATTGGTTTGGAGTCGAATTTTCGAAGTATCGGTTTGCAAGAGATTGGACCGATACCAGGATTTCCGATTGCAATTCCATGCCAATACCCGTTTGCAAGAGATTGGACGGGTAGGAACTATCCTAATTTAGATTGTGGACCGAGTTTGCAAGATATTGGGCTCGGTGCGCAATTGGACGATGATGTTGATCCTAATGCTAGCTTCCCTAGGCTAGGGTTTGCAAGAGATTGGACCCAAACCTAGGATAGCTATAGACCGGCAACAGCGTGAGAGCGTGAGCTTGGTTCTACATTCAGTTGCAACTAGTTCATCCGAATTCTCATTCTAGCAATTTTGATACCGATGAACCACATTTATGAAGTATGGTGTGTAGCGGGGATTCCCCATTCCCTAGACGTTCTTTATTTGATTTGATATTTCGCACATTTGTCTGACGATTGTGACAGGATCGCCCAAGGCAATTTTCTCTATTCTCAAATAGCCAGGTTGATTAGGAACAAGCACAGTCATTCGTCCTCCCTGTGTTCGATACCCGCTCGCTGATACACCGTGCACTTGCGGTAAAACTACAACCGTTCTTTGGGTATATATCCGGAGCGATCAAGTTTTTTGCGCCGTTGCCGGGGAGGTGATTGCGTTTGATTCTTTCTCACCCTAGCTATTCTTTTTTTTATTATCATTTTTTTTATTTCTTATCTCTTACCTAACCCTTCCACGGTGCTAATCATTTCTTTGAAACTCTGTTTCCCCTGTGCATGTACACGAGATCTACGGCGGACCCTGAAGCTTTATTATTTGATCCCGAGATCGAACGTACTGCGCGGAGACTTAGAGCGGAAAGAAGACAAGATCCGGAGGGGAGGTATATGACCAACCCGGAAACTCCTGAAGAATTGGCGACAAGGATGGCGAGGATAATTTCTATTCGCAATAGGCTTCGGCCTAAGACCTCTTCTACTACCTCGTCCATTGCCGTGCCGCAGTTGGCGGCTGACAAGAACTTCGAGCTAAAGACTGGATTGGTGGTTTTGATGCAACAAGACCCATTTCATGGGAACGCCCATGAGAACCCCCACTACCACATCCAATTATTCTTGTCGAAGTGCGCCACATTCCAGATGCCGGGGGTCTCCATCGATGCTATCAGACTGCGTCTCTTCCCCTTCACGCTTAAGGACAAGGCACTCTATTGGTTGAGGACGCAGGCTGACGGAGTCTTCACCACTTGGGACGAGTTGGCGGGTGCATTTATTGCCAAGTTCTATCCGCCATCCAAGACGGTGAAGATCCGGAGCGCTCTCATGTCCTTCAAGCAAGGACCACATGAGACGCTCTATGAAGCTTTGGAGCGTTTTAAGGATTTGCAGCATCAATGCCCGCACCACAGTATAGAAGATTGGGAGCTAGTTCATAGCTTCTACAACGGTCTCCAACCGGGGACCAAACAAATTATTGATGCCGCGGCGAATGGCGCAATCTTGTCAAAGACTCCCGAAGAAGCTACGGCCCTAATTGAGGAGATGGCCTCAAATAACCAACAATGGGGCGATGAGCGAGGACACTCCACGTCCTCCTTAAAGCCAACTAGCATCTACGAGGCGAAGGCCGTAGCGGAGCTCACGAGCAAATTTGATTCTCTCCACAAGGTGGTGGAGAGATTGGAGAAGTTCATCACGGAGCCCCAAGGAAGCCCTTCCACCTCCGCTCCAACCAACCAAATGTGTGATTGGCAAGACCAATCTCAAGCCATGTACTCGGGAGGAGAGCAAGGAGAAGGATCCTTGGAGCAAGTACAATATGTTGCGGGGAACCAAGGGTATTGGTCCAATCCGGCCGCAAGAAATCATCCCGGATTCTCCTACGCCAACAATGAAGGAGCTTTGAACCCGCCACAACCACTACCTCAACAAGCTCGACCACCACCACCCCAACAACAAAACTATCCACCGAGGGGGCCTACTCAACAAAACTTTCAACCGAAGCAACAAGTTCCACCATATAGGCCGCCCGGTTACAACCAAGGGTGGAGGAATCAAAATCAAAACCCTCCGCAAGCTCCACAACGGTCCGATTTCGAAACTAGAGTGGAGGCGTTCATGGTCGAGCAAAATAAGGTGAATGCTACTTTGAAGGCGGGGCAAGACTCTCTTAATACCGTAGTGGCTCAAATATCGGAGCAATTAGCGTTGCTCAATCGGAACACTCAACGATTGCCGGCGCAACTGGAGCAAAACCCACGGGGCAACACCGGCCACATCAACGCCGTAGTTGCCGTTACTACTAGAGGCGGGAAGGACACCACCCCCGCTATGATTCCTACCGAGGAGGCCGTGGAGGAAAGCTTGGAGCCGATTGAGCCGATAGTTGAAGTTGAAAAGGAGAAGGAGCCACAAGACAAGGAGAAATCTAGGGCGGAGCAATTAATTGAGGAAAGGCGCTTCATGCCACCGGTCCCATTCCCCCAAAGGCTCGCTAGAGCGAAAATGGAGAAAAGGCTAGCGAAATTTCTCGAGTACCTAAGAGGAGTTAGCCTTAACATCCCCTTCCTTGACGCCATCGTCGAGATCCCCACGTATGCTAAATTTTTGAAGGACTTGATTTCGGGGAGGAAAAGGAAGGAGAAGATCATGCTAGCCGAGGAGGGCTCTTGGTTCACCAAGAGAGAGAAGGAGCCGGTAAAATTCAAAGATCCGGGGAGTTTTCGGATTCCTTGCACCTTGGGCGGCGTTCCTCTTCAAAAGGCGTTGGTTGATCTTGGGGCTAGTGTGAGCCTCATGCCCCTCTCCATGTTCTTAAAGCTAAACACCGGGACAAAGTTGAAACCCACCGACATGCGCATTCAATTAGCCGATGGACGGATAACAAGGCCGGTGGGGATCGCCGAAGACATACCGCTACAAGTCCCGGGTGGAATATGCTTGCCATGTGACTTTGTGATCATGGACGTTAAGGAGGAGGGAGACACCTCATTGATACTTGGACGCCCGTTCCTCGCCACCGCCGGAGTCATCGTCGACGTACGCGAAGGTACCTTAACCTTAAACGTCGGAAACATCGAGGTGGAGCTCCACATTCCTAAGGCTATGAAGCATATGCCTTATCACGAGGAACTTGACTACATGGACCTCCTTGATGAGGTGATAGAGGAGGCGATTCCTCACTCAATTGGCGCTCTTTTTGATGAAGATTTTGAAGAAGGCCCGGATTTAGGCCATGAAGAGAATAAAGATGATTCCCCCGACTTCTCCGCTGAAGAAGATGAAGGCGACGCTGATGTCGCAAGGATTCGAGAGCTCTGTAAGCTCTCGAAATTAAAGTCTCCAAAGAAAGCTCCGTCAGCACGAAGATCGGCATCACCGGCAAAGCCGTTGACCGGAGCAAATGCTAGCTTGGGGGAGCCTCCCCCCAACACAATTCGAGATAGGAGACCACCAAGGGAGAACGCGCCGCCGCCACATCCAAATCCAAGCGCGCTCCCCGGAAAGTTTGATGGGTGCATCTCATATGCACCAAACATCCCGCATTGATTGAAAATTATAGGGGGTCGAGCTCACAACCTTAAACGAGCGCTTGTCGGGAGGCAACCCGACGGTTTTTGCTTTATTTTTAATTTTCCTTTATTTTTGTTTTAGAAATTTTTAGTGTTTTGAGTCATTCGCCCAAAAATTTTGCGATAACGGGTCCTATTTTTCTTGACAGGAGAGGAGATAGGTAGATCCATCTTGAGGAGGATGAACGAGACGATGAGGAGCGCCCCAAGAAGGCGCTCGACGCTTAGGAGGAAGATGAAATCGATTGGAGGAAGAAAGACGGAGTTTAGAGCCAAAACGAAGACAAATAGCAGAACATAAGGCTTACTCGGCCGAGTATACTAGTCACTCGGCCGAGTACACAAGTTCGTCCAGCCGAGCCGCTCACGAACGAGGGAAGTCTGCTGTGCCCAACTCTCTGTTTATTTTCCTCATTTCATTATAACTGCTGCTCGGCCGAGTACATATTCCCACTCGGCCGAGTAAAACGGATACCCTCCTAGGGCGAGTCATGCCGAGTAGCTTGAGTCACTCGGCCGAATGGACTTACTCCACGCGGCCGAGGCTGGCAAAGCCACTCGGCCGAAGCGATAGCGGGGAGGAAATTTTCATTGGTAACGCTCGGCCGAGTGCCACGTCACTCGGCCGAGTGCCACGTCACTCGGCCGAGTCGTAACTTTTTTATATATAAGGGGCGAGGGGGGGCTCAGTTTTCGAAATCACAAAACCCCAAACCGCCCGCGCCCCTTCAGCTTCCCTCGCCCGATCGCTTCGCCCGACCCCTCACTCGCCCGACCAGCGCCGCCCCGCCGCCGCCTGGCCTGCCACCGCCGGCCGAGCACCGCCGATGCCTCGCCCGAGTCGCCGCCGGCGGCCGCCCGTCCGATCACCTCCGGTACCCCTGTTTTCACCGTTTTCTCCTCTTTTCGTGTATTTCTTGAGGATCCATGTGCTAAACGCCCCCCTAACCCAAATCAATTTCTATATCTATCCATTATACCCCTATTGCTCCATACATTTTGATTATTACTTGCTGATATCGCTTTTTCATGCGCAGGTTGCTTTTTGTAGCTTAGGGGAGCTCAGGGGAGCTTCTACGGGCTGTTTTGGACTTCGTGGAGGCGCGAACTTCGCACGCTTCCACTGCTTAGCACTCGCGGCGTGTTTGGGTACACTCTTTCCACTCTTTTACACGCACCGCACCTTTTTCACTTTTCGGCGCGCTCGGGGCCGATATGCCGCCCCGGACACGTCCGCGGTCGAAGAGAGCTTCCGCCAAGCGGAAGCGGTCGGATGATGCCGGCCCCTCCCACGAGTTAGAGGACTCTCCTCCACCGTCCCCCACACACGCCGTCCACCCAGCACAGCCTGCAGGCCCCGCACAGCCCGCACAGCCTGCAGTGCATCCACAGCCCGCACAGCCTCTCCCTGCCGACCCACAGCCACCACCACCGGCTCCACTGGTCGGGCCGCTCGGGATTACGTTCCGAGACGACGCACACCGCACCGTCTTCGAGCGTATCTCCCAGCGCTCGATCGTACCCTCCAGGTTTGCACACCTCGCTGACCTAGGACGCCTGGGGGTACTAGAGGGGATGCTTACGTTGTACGACAACGTGGGCTGGCGAGATTTTCTGCAGGTGTCGGCGGATACTTTTACCCGCCCGACACTTGAGGTTTTGAGTTCGATCGCCCGGACCGACGAGGGATGCTCATTCCGGTTCATGGATCGAGAGTGCCAGGTCACTCTCGATATGATGAGAGCATTCTTCTCGTGGCCCGCTGTCCCCGGAGCCGATCGCGGTTACGGCCCCACCCATATCCCCCCACCTTCCTTCGACGCCGGTGCCTTCTGGGCCCGGATTACGGGCCACCACGCCGCCTTTGACCACAGTAGGGCCAAGGCCTCGGCCATTGTCCACCCCTGCCTACGCATTGCCCAGCGCCTCATGGCGACCACCTTTTTGGCCAGATATGAGCCGGGCACGATGTCTACGCCAGAGCTCTACATGCTCTATGCGATGACACGTCCCAGAGCTCTATCTAGGGATGGACACGAGCTTGTCCCCGCCGTCGTGATCGACATTGCGGCTTGGTTTTTAGACCGCATCATTGTATCGGTGGGCGCTCGCTCACCGATATGCTGCTGCGGTCTGATCACCTTGCTTACCATGATGACCGGCGAGGACCTACCTGACGACTTGCGACACGTCCTGGGCCCCACTTCTCTGTCGATAGACGTTATGGCCCAGATGAAGATGCTTCGTCCGCATGGTGAGCGTCACTGGGTCTGGTTGCACGGCCCTTACGGTGCCGACTACATGATTCTCTCGAGCCCTGCTCGGACTCAGATTGCACCAGCCCACGTCGACTGGCTCCCGGTGATGGATGTTCTCATCCCCGCCGCCTACGTGCTCGAGGCCGAGGAGGCCGAGCAGGCCCACGCTGCCCACGCTGCCCAGGCTGCCCCCGCAGACCCTGCTGCACACCCTGCCGAGCCTGCCGCCGACCCTGTTGACCCAGTGGCCTCTCAGCCCATACCAGATGCTTCCGCTGCTCCTGACACCGCTGTCGGTGTCGAGAGTACTTTTGCTGAGCCCACTTCCACCACTGTCACCACTTCCGAGGCTGTCACCACCACTCCCACTGCCGCCTCAGGCCCTCTGTCCGTGGAGCCTCTTTGCTCCGCACTCCCCGAGCGCCCGTCGACCTTTGTCGAGAGTGGAGAGCCCTCATTTGCCGCGGTCGTGGAGACCATGGCTAGCATGATCTCCGCTGGGGTTGCGCCTTTTGGTCCACACACTTCCGCCCCAGCGGTAGTTACCTCTGTCTCCACCCCTGCTATATTTTCTGATAGCGTCGTGGCGTCTGTCCACACTTCTGTGCCACTGACCTCTCTGGCCGCCTCGTTGCCACCTTTGCACACTTCTTTCGCTGCCGCTGCCTCCACTTCCCACCAGCCGGTGCCCCGGCCTCACACTGAGGCCAGGCCCACATTTGCAGGCGCGACACCTTTTGTCCCCTTCCCTGCTGAGCCCGTTACATACTCCACTCGCGTACGCCAGCCTCGCCCCGCACAGCCTAGACCGGTGCGTCCCTCTGCACCACCCCCGCCCGACACTGTACTGCAGAGCATACGTGCTCTTGAGTTGGCGGTGAGTGGTCTTAGAGGTGACCTTAGGACCCTGTCCTCCACCGTCTCTGCGATGGCTGGACGCTTCGAGCTGATCCCCCAGATCCACTACTGCCTTACACAGGTCTTGGAGCGTCTCCCACGCGTACCCCCACCCACCCAGCAGGTTCCCACAGACACTTCCACACACACTAGACCTGCTTCCACTTCCACGCCCACCCCAGCTCAGCAGCCTACACCACCACCACCACCACCCCCGCCTCAGGACGGAGACGGCGCAGCACCACCTTCTTAGGCACCCTTGATGCCTTGATTTATTCCTGTCGTTGTGCTGCCCGTTTCTGCTGGGTCCTGTTGCGCTTTTTGTCCACCCCCCCTCCCCTCACTTATTATGGTATTCCCTTTTTCTTTTTTTTGATCATATCTTTTTATATCTATTTTTGGAGAGAGGGAGAGTTTTTGGTGACACTTATATATATGTATCGCTCCTATCTGTGCATGCATCATGTCCGCATCATATTTTCATTTCTTTATTTTACCTTTTTCTTTTCATTTTTCCATGCATGCATTCTCACTTGCCCCTCCCATCGCTTGTCTCTCGGTGTGCCACACTTTGCACATTGAGGACACTGTGCCATTTAGCTTGGGGGAGTGAGTTCTCACGTTCTTTTTCTATTTGCCACCTTTATTTTTAGTTTTTTTCACACCATTTTTTTCGCTTTTGCACTTATTTTTCATCACTTTTCTTTTATTTTGCCATGCATCACGTTTTTCTTATTTTCCTGTGTGCCGCATTGCATAGTTTCTATTTTCCCTTTATCTTTATTTCTTTTTCATCTCATGCTAGAGATGACTTTTCTGTGATGATGATGATGTTGGATTTAGCTTATTCTATATGCATGCTATATTTGTCATGTCTTATGTTTTATTTCAGATATCAGATGATATGACTTGCTTTGCATTTAGAATAGTAACCCACACCTTTTTCCGCATGAAAATGGATGAAATTTTATTATTAGCTGAGCCTGAATATTCATATGTATGCTATCACAGAAAACACACCAAGATTCACGCATTGAATGCCTATATCTGGAGTACTGACTTTCTTTTCCTATATCACTTCTATATGCATGAATTGTACACTTCACTTCAGGATGATTGAATGATGATTAGCTATGATATATCTGGATTAGTTAGCTTTTTTGTGATCGGAACTGAGTAGATTAGATTACCCTGCTGAAGTTGTCGTGCATGTCTTATAGAGTGAACCGAGAGTTATATTTATTTCTTTCTCCACAAATCTTGAACATCATTTCTCTACTTTTAAAATCATTGGTGAATCTCCCCTTAGTGATTCTATTTTATGGCATTTTCCCCCGCTACTAATTCCTAGCTCCAAATCTCTTATTCTATATAAAAAAAGAGAGAGAGAGAAAAACATTCTTGTACATCATTATCTCTCTCTGAGTTGGGATCGTTGTGTATATATTGCTTACTGCAAAGAAAAAAAAAAGAAAAAAAAATCCTGAATAAAAGATCCCATCTCACTTTCTTTCTTTCTTCTTTCTTTTCGTTGCTTTTGGAGCTATATGTATAAAAAATGGGGATGTAAATATTTTTTATGCCACCACGCTTATGGATAAGCTTGGGGTAGGGGATCCATTGATGTGTGAGAGAGTGACTACTTGACATCGCACGACAACCTAGGCTAAGTAATATTCTATACTCGGTGAGATTATTTTAGTTTTACGAAATCCAGAAATCTAAGCCTAGCACTCATTTCATGAAATCCATACTTTTCTATTCTCTCTATTCTATAGTGTGATACTCTTATACTCCAGATAGAAAGCGTTCAATTGAAAAGTGTGTGATCTGTGATTTGTATACCGCTTTAAATGATTCAGACGACATTAATTTTAGAATTATTCCGTTTTTCATGATTATAACGTTTTCGTGGGTTTTCTATTTCTATTTGCACCATTATTATACTATGATATCAAAATAAAATCCTTTGACATGAGTTTTTCATTCGGTGCATGCTATAAGAGTGAGTGAAACCCACGTCCTGAGAAAATGATCTAGCATCCTACCTCTTCGCTTCTTTCTTTCTTCTTTATTTTCATTTCGTTTTCATTCTTCTTCGTTTTTCATTTTTTTCATTTTTCGCCGTTTTCGTTTTCCAAATCCACCGGGTTCGCCTTCTACTTATCTTCCTCGAGGACGAGTAAGAGGCAAGCTTGGGGGATTTTGATCACTCCTTATTTTACACTTTTTTTCCGCATGTTTGCATGCCATTTGGATCGCCCAAATCATGTTTTTCACGATATATCGACGATATTGCGATGCTTTTCACGATTTGTTGTTTTTGTCGCATTTCAGGTGATTTGGCGCGATTTGGGGTGATCTCGAGATGCGCTTACTCTGACGGTCACCGACGACCTCCCCGAGGGGTATTTTGCTGTTGGAGAGGAGCTGAAGAAGAATGGACGTCGCAGGAGCGACGAGGAGGCCAAAATAAGCAGATTGGGCATTTTTTGTGTCCCACTCGGCCGAGTGGAGGAGCCACTCAGCCGACCAGCGAGACACTGCTCGGCCGACCAGTTCAGACACGAGTTACCTGTGCACTCGGCCGAGCACAGAAGACCCACTCGGCCGAGTGACGATACCACGTCCGCCCGAGTGGCGCCCAGACGAAGCCCTTCCAAAACATCGAAGTTACTGTTTTTCGGCTGCCTGAACTTCAGAAGACCCACTCGGCCGAGTGGAGAATCCCGTCCGCCCGAGTGCAGTGAAGTCATCGGCCGAGTGACGACAACTCACTCGGCCGAGCCGCCCCCGAACTGAAGACCCCTGAAAGCCCCGACTTTCTGGAAAATTGCAGGGTTTTCACTCGGCCGAGCGACTTTTGTCACTCGGCCGAGTGCGATGCGCTGCCTGTAGCGAAAACTGCGGAAAACAGGCTGTGCAGGGGTATTTTGGTCACGATTTTTGGACGATTTTTGGGGCTATTTAAGCCCTGTTTTTACCCTAGTTTGAGAGCTATCTCTTAGATTTTTTGCAGCTTTTTAGATTACTTTTTAGCTTTATTATTGTGATTGGAGAAGAGGAAAAACTTGGATTTTTGTTGGATTAAATTGAAGAACTCCATTGGTTTGCATCTCTTTTCCCTAAAAATTCTATTTTTATTGTTTATATCATTGTTGTGATGAATTCTATTGCTTATTTCATTGATTATTTTTGTGCTATTGCTATGATTTGTGAGTAGTCTCCACGTCTTGGGGCGTGGGGATGAACCCTACAAGCCCCATTTCCTATTTGTGATGAATTGGTAGAAATTGAGCTAGAATTGCTATTAGGGATTAGATTGGGATCGATTTACTACGGATAGCTAGGGATTCATATCAATTGGGATTTGCAAGAGATTGGATCCCAATTTGTTAGGAAGCCCTAGAAATCCGAATTGGTTTGGAGTCGAATTTTCGAAGTATCGGTTTGCAAGAGATTGGACCGATACCAGGATTTCCGATTGCAATTCCATGCCAATACCCGTTTGCAAGAGATTGGACGGGTAGGAACTATCCTAATTTAGATTGTGGACCGAGTTTGCAAGATATTGGGCTCGGTGCGCAATTGGACGATGATGTTGATCCTAATGCTAGCTTCCCTAGGCTAGGGTTTGCAAGAGATTGGACCCAAACCTAGGATAGCTATAGACCGGCAACAGCGCGAGAGCGTGAGCTTGGTTCTACATTCAGTTGCAACTAGTTCATCCGAATTCTCATTCTAGCAATTTTGATACCGATGAACCACATTTATGAAGTATGGTGTGTAGCGGGGATTCCCCATTCCCTAGACGTTCTTTATTTGATTTGATATTTCGCACATTTGTCTGACGATTGTGACAGGATCACCCAAGGCAATTTTCTCTATTCTCAAATAGCCAGGTTGATTAGGAACAAGCACAGTCATTCGTCCTCCCTGTGTTCGATACCCGCTCGCTGCTACACCGTGCACTTGCGGTAAAACTACAACCGTTCTTTGGGTATATATCCGTAGCGATCAATCGTGAATGCTTTGGAGGGACTTGGGAAGATGATTTCTCAAGAGGATCATGTAGAGAAGATCCTTGACTCTATCACATCTCATTGGGAGTCAAAGGCCAACGAAATTTTGGAGTCATATGACATGTCCAAATGCACCGTTGAGGAGTGCATTGGAAATCTCATGGCATATGAAGTGAAGCTTCAACACAAGAATGAGATTCAACCATCCAAGCCCGAGAAGCCGGAGAAGCAAAAGGGGTTGCATTCCATGCCAAGGTGGAGCATCAAGTGGAGGAAGAAATTCCATCGAGAAGCTCCTAGTGACGAAAAGAAGAGGCTAGTGGAGAAGAAATTGAGGATCTTGCCGAGCAATTCAAGGCATTCCTCAAGGGGAAGTAAGGTATATCTTTGTCAAAGTTTACCTCCAATTCTAATAAGGTTCCTACTTGTTATACTTGCAGTGGAAAAGGTCATCTATCCACCGAATGCCCTTCCAAACCCAACAAAGAGACTTACAAGGGTAAAGGAAAGAAGCATTGGAAAGGGAAGTCCAAGTTTAAGAACTACAAAAAGGGGCTTATTGGGACATTCGATGACTCGAGTGAGGATACATCAAGTGACAAAGAAGAGGATGACAAGGAGAAAGCTCACACGTGCTTTGGGCAATTGATGTTTCTTCACCAATCTCCTCTAGCTCAAATGAAGACGAGGTAGAAGCGTGGCTCAACTCCTATGAGGAATTGTGCCTCATGGCAAACAGGGAAGAGTCGTCGTCAAGCTCTAGCACGGAAGAAGACGATGATGAGATCGAGGAGGAAAAGATCTCATACGAGGAGCTCGAATATAGTTTCTACATGGTCTCCGAAGAAGCTAGTAAGTGCATCAACTCTTACAATAAATTAAAAGAAAAATATAAGGTTGCTAAGAGTAGATTGTATGAACTTGAATTTGCTAGTGTAAACAATAATGATATGCATATTTGTGACACTAGTGAGAGAGACACACTTCTCTCTCAAATAAGGAATTGAGCATGTCTAATGATAATTTAGTAACTCAAAACCTTTAGCTTAGAAACTCACATTCAACAACTTACGTTGAAATGTGAAGAGGAATCCTGTAAGCTCAAAAGCTTTGTTTATTCTATGGATTCACTTTATGGTTTGCTTGAAAAAAAACATCCGACAAACCATAGAGGAGGTTTGGGGTATATTCAAAATGTGGTATCCAAACCCACCTATAATTCCTCTTTTGGTGCAAATACAAGAAATATTGCTAAAGTACCTAAGAAGAAACACTATGCTTTCTTGTATAACAATAACACCAACAAGAAGCATGTAAATCACAAGGTGGTGAGGAAAAATGAAAACTCTTCAATTTTTTTGCTAAGAAGCAAAATCCTCACTTCATGCATGCTAGGAAAATATTTTCTACACCTAAGCATGCCACATCCACCCCTCTTGCAAAGGTAAAACCCTTGCCTAGGAAATCCTTGAGTTTATGTATTTCCACTAAGGTTAGTGTGCAAGAGAGGGATAGTTACATCAACTCTCTAGTTAGGGATGTGATCACATCATGTGATTATATTAGGAAATCAAACTCCTCTTGGGTTTGGTTCCCTAATGTTTAGGTTCTCACACATATGCATATTGCATGAGTATTGTGCTTAAATGTTTATTTTTAGCATATCCATTGTTTGTGTGTGATTCATGATATTGAAAATGTTTTCAAATTTATTTTTCATGAAAATGTGGACCTTGGAGAATACATTGTCATGCATGCATTCATTGATCCATATGTATGATAATGTGGGAGTTAATATGTTGTATGTTAAAATATTTTTAAAACATATTTTGACTCTCTTTTTGAGGTGTCTTTGGGATCATTGCTTCAATTGGTGTTATTTATCAATTGGTTAGTTTTGGTCTCAAACTCAACCTCTTAGATATTTGCCAACATGTTTCGTGTTATACTTTGTTTTGGCAATATCATTGTGATGGAAATTGAATTCCACCCCTAAGTAATTTTGATGATGAGCACACCAAATGAATGCTTAGTATACTAACTACACTACACTTTAAGTATACAGATTTCGTGAAGCTCTACTAATACTCCAAGAAGCACACATCAACGCTCCACGACAAAGACGAACATGGCTAAACTCAAGTGATGAAGCTCAAGCTCAAACAAAGCAAGAAGCTCAAAGAAGAAGCTCATCTTCACTTCATCAAGTTGACTATACTGCCGAAGACATGTTCTGATTCTAGTGTGAGTGTGTCGTGTCTTTTAGGATATTTGTCAAAGCCATATCAAATAGACAACACACACACACACAAAAGATTTCGAAATATTTTTTTTACTACTACAAAATAATTTTCAAGAGCTTTTTTAGTCAATTCATAAATCTCGTAGTGAAACTCCACGCACCCTAGAGTTAACTACCCTTTTGACTAGAACAACAGGAAAAACTCCTCTGGGAGTCGACTACCAAAAGTAGGGAGTCGACTACCAGTCAGGGATGAAAATTTCCTAGACTCCTCTGGGAGTCGACTACCTATAGAGGGAGTCGACTACCTGCTGGAAATTTTCAAACGTTTTGAATTTGAATTTTAAATTCTTTTGAGTGATTTACTCCGAAATTTTTGGGACAAAAGTCAAACGAAATTCAAATTTCAAATCCCAGTTTTTCCCTATAAATAGAGCTTAATTCTTTTGTGAAAAATATAAGATTATTGAAAATCAAAATTTGTAAAAGCTCTCGTGAATCAAAGCTCTCTCATTTCTTCTCTAGCCAATTTTAATTTCAGTTTTTGATCTTGCAATATTTTTTCCAATTCTTTTGAAGATCATATTATTATTTTTATTGGCTAAGTTGTTTTTCAAAATCCTCTCTATTATTTCTCTTTGAATTCTATTTGAAGGATTTTTGAAAAAGCTCTAGATCACAAAGAACTTATCTCGTATCTTTGTGTGATCTAGACTATCATTCTATTAAGCCACTGCACTATTGTCTATATTTTGATTGGCTATAGAATCGGGTGTATTTCCAATCTCTATCACTTGTTGTAGAGTATTGGACAAGTTTCTCATTGTGCTATTTGTTGGAACACTAGACAAGTCTAGTTGTTGCCATTTGGAAAGTCCTCGGTTTGTGAGGCAAGGGTATAACCCTAGACAAGTCTAGGCGTTGTGTTCAGAAATCCTGGTCAAGGCTAGGTCGTTGGAAATCCTAACGAGTGAAGTTAGGTGCTTGTATTTGCCAAGGCAGATAGTGGAAATCTCGTACCGGATTGGTCGGGGACTGGACGTACCCAGGGTTGTGGGGAACCAGGATAAAAATCCTTGTCTTTGCGCTTGCATTTTCTGTGTTTGATTATCTTTGCATTTATTCTATCTTCAGCAAATATCAATCCTATTTCTATACGCTGAAATTTGCATCTGTAATTTTATTTGCTCTAACTTATACTCTGGGAGTCGACTACTGCTCATAAGGAGTCGACTACCTGTTGTGAATTTTCGCTGTGCACTCTAAATTATATTGTTGATTAAGAACCAAGCGTAGATCGCTCTACTTGGTTTCTTAGGCAACATTAGAAGGATCTAGTATTGTGTTGATTGATTAAAGAACGAAAAAGATTCAATATATTATACAACACTATTCAACCCCCCCTTCTAGTGTTGTTTGCCATCCATAGGATCCAACACTTGGTATCAGAGCAAGGCAACAAATAGTGATGGCATCAACCTCTTTTCACTCCGAAGGACTGAACACTATGCGACCACCTCTATTTAACGGAACCAACTACGCCAGCTGGAAGATCCGAATGAAGACTCACCTAGAGTCATTAGACATAGAAGCATGGACTATCACCAAAGTCCCGTACATCGCACCCACCGACGTTGAGTTTGGAAAATGGTCCATCGATGATAAGAAGAAAGCTAATCTCAATGCAAAAGCAATGAATGCCTTGTTTTGCGCTGTTACAGGAAATGAGTTCAATCGAGTCTCCCAATGTGAGATAGCACATCAAATTTGGCACACTCTTCAGGTAAGTCACGAAGGTACAGAAAAGGTAAAAGAATCTCGTATAAATGTATTACATTCAAAATTCGAAACTTTTAAAATGGAAGAAGGAGAGAGTATCACCGATGTGAATACTCGTTTTACTAACATTACAAATGAGCTTGCAGGACTAGGAAAGAAAATTTCCGAGTATGAACAGGTAATGAAGATACTAAGATCACTCCGTCCCGAATGGAAAGGAAAGACCACGGCCATTCGAGAAGCTCACAATGTGAAGGATCTCACCATCGAAGAACTGATGGGAAATCTCATGGCATATGAGATCGAGCTTGAAGAAGACAAGAAGATCGAAGAAAAACCAAAGAAGAAAAATCTTGCCTTCAAAGCTCAAGAAGAAGATTCCGATTATACGGACAAAGAAGATCACATCGCGTTCATCTCAAAGAACTTTAAAGAGTTCATCACAAGTAAGTATGGAAAACGATCTTTTAGACCCACTAACGGTATTATCTGTTTTGGTTGTAATAAACCAGGACATGTCAAGAGAGATTGTCCATTGGAAAGAAACAACCGTGATTCCAGAGATCGTGGGAAGAACAAAGAGAATAATGAAAGACGAAACAATACAAGAAGCAAGTTTAGACGACCAAAGAAAGAAGCCTATGCAGCCTTCGATCAAAGCGACGATTCCTCATCTGACGAATCCTCAGACGAAGATAATGATGAAAGAAGAGAGACAGCACACATGTGTTTCATGGCATCTACATCCTCCAAGGTAAGCTTGCATCATGATTCATCTAGCGACAATGAGTCATCATCAAGCGATGATGAAGACTTGGACTATATGGGAGCATATAAAGAGCTATGCAAAATGCATGAAAAGCTCATTAAAGAACATAGAAAAACACTTAGAATTGCTAAAAGAGAGACTAAAGAAAAGGAAGAAGTTGTTAAAGAAAATAGTCTTCTTAAAGAGAAAAATGATCTTTTACAAAAGGATATTCTGCTAGTAAATGAAAAGGTTGAAAGTCTAAATAATCTTCTCGTAACCGTCAAAAATAAATACGACGCTACGATGAAAATTATTGAGAACTTCAATAAAGGAAAAGGGAAGCTAGATAATATAATAGATAATCAAAAATTATCATCTAGCAAAACCGGACTTGGCTATGACTCTCATCATACCAAGAAACGGGTTAAGCACACTAGGATGCATCATGCTAATGATAATGTTTTAAGCATCTGGGTACCAAGAAAATTATCTGATCAGTAAAAAGAAAGGTACGCTACTAACTTTGTTCAACAGATTCATTTTAATAGAAATTATAAGTATATTGTTCATGAAGGAACTAAACCATATTGGGTTTGGTTTCCTAAAGACTAACTCCTCGGACTCAAAATCAAAAGAGTACCATAAAACGCTTATCTTTCAGGTGCTCTAAAAAGGAGGAAGACAATGAAGAAAATTCAGGAAGTCAAACGGCTGAATCAGAATAAATTTTTATATATTTATATAATTATTTAAATGAGTTGAAATAAGTTAAAATTGTATGCATGATTGTGTTTTATTGCTTAAAATATTTTTTGTTAAAAGAGCTCGCTCAACCTGGACCAAACTTTTTCCGGGATGAGAAAACGACTCTACCCAGGAGGGAGTCGACTACCTACAGGAGGGAGTCGACTACCAGCGCGTAAATTTCTGGGTTGCATTTTTTTGACTAACTCCTATTGGGTTCTATTTGAGTGGTTGGGTCAAGATCCATTAAGACAACTTACCCACTAAAGTCTAAAACCCATCCTAGCCATCCAAATCTAGATCTAATGGCTCCTAATTCTCCTCATCTCTTCATCTCTTCAATCAAAACCCCAAGAAAACCCTAGAGGTAGCCGACTACCTCCTTTTCCCCTCTCCTCTCTTGGGTTTTCATCTTGAAGCTTGGATTTTTGGAATAATTTCTTTTTCATCTTCCTTCAAATTTACCCAAGGTAAAATTTTCTTTTACTTTCATGAACTTTGCTACTTCATTTTTTATTATTATCTAGTAGTGTAAAATACTTTTTGTTGTTGTTTTACTCTATCTAGATGCCTTTCAAAGGAGCTTTTCCTAAGAAGAGAAAGATTGATACTCCTAATGTTGATTCTGAAAAAGAAATCATTCTACCATATCTCTTCAAATCAACTACCTATGAACATTTTGTTAAAGTGTCCAAGAAACCTATCTTGCATGAAAGATTTGTCAAACTCAATGATGTTATCAATTACGGTATTGACAGTCTGCTAGATTTCCAGAACTTAGCAAATTTGTTCTCCTCAGAAAATGTGTATATGTGTTATCCTAGGCTTATTCATCTCTTTTATGCAAACATGGATTATGATCTCGTAAAAAGTCGTTTCATTACTATAGTTCTCGATACCAAACTTGCAATAACTGTAAAATCCCTAGGTGAAGCCTTAGGAATTCCATACTCCGGTATGATCCTCGAGAAAATTGAGATGACTGACGAAAATATCCTAGAGAGAATTTATCTGCCTGGTAAACACTTTCAGACCAAACTTCCTTGTAGCCATCTTCGCTATCCGGCGAGAATCTTAGCTAATATTCTGTCATATAACATTACTCAAAAATCTGGAAGTCATGCTATCCTTTCTGAAAAACAAGCTAAATGCATCTATGCCATTCTTGGTAACATTCGTGTGAATTGTGCTAAAGTCATCATGGATTCCATCCTACTTTCAGCTTCATCTGACAGACCTTCCTCCACACTTTCTCATGGGCACTATCTGACCATTCTATTCATTAGCTTTAACGTGCCTTTGGATCATGAAACAACCATTCTAGAACCTGCTCGTGTTTTTGATGTTCATGCTCTTGGGAGAATGAATCTCCATCATGACCTTGATGAGAACGTCCCTGAAGAGCAAATCGCTACCGAAGGAGGATCATCATCCTCAAGGCGATGTAAGAAGGTTGTAATTGCAGATTCTGATGAAGAAAGTGAAGAAGAAGAAAAAGGAAGCGACGAGGAAGAAGAAGAAGTTCCTGCTTACATTCTTGAACTTCAGGAGATGCTCCTGAAAAAGATTGGAAAATTGAAGATCTCACAGGAGAAAGGATTTGAAGATCTCAACCAAAAGGTGGATGACCTCAAGGAAATCGTAGTGCAAAGCAAGAAGATGACTGAGGAAACGCTTGTTATGATCCTTGAAGAGATCAAGGAACTGAAAAAGAACAGCGGTCACCCTTAGTTTTATGCACTTCTACTTCAAAAACAATGGTTTCTTTCGTTTCAAAAACAATGTTCTCTTAAACTATGGTTTGTAATAACTCTTATTGTGTGATGCTAGCTTCTATGAAGCTATATGCTATGCTAAACTTAGTTGTTCTATGAACTAACATCTTCATTGCAGGCATATGGAATTGAATTCCTCTTATTGATCCATAGAAATTACTGTTTTATTTTATTTTTTTTGTTGATGACAAGGGGGAGAAAAATGTTATAATGCAAAAATGTGAATATGTGAAATAGCTTCGATGCAGGGGGAGAACCGCATCAAAGCAGGGGGAGTAAGTATACTTGAAATTTTACTCATATTCATGTATTCCTTCAAAATTTTGCATTTGGGTGTCATCATCAAAAAGGGGGAGAGTGATGGAAATTGAATTCCACCCCTAAGTAATTTTGATGATGAGCACACCAAATGAATGCTTAGTATACTAACTACACTACACTTTAAGTATATAAATTTCGTGAAGCTCACTAATACTCCAAGAAGCACACATCAACGCTCCACGACAAAGACGAACATGGCTAAACTCAAGTGATGAAGCTCAAGCTCAAACAAAGCAAGAAGCTCAAAGAAGAAGCTCATCTTCACTTCATCAAGTTGACTATACTGCCGAAGACATGTTCTGAGTCTAGTGTGAGTGTGTCGTGTCTTTTAGGATATTTGTCAAAGCCATATCAAATAGACAACACACACACACACACAAAAGATTTCGAAATATTTTTTTTACTACTACAAAATAATTTTCAAGAGCTTTTTTAGTCAATTCATAAATCTCGTAGTGAAACTCCACGCACCCTGGAGTTAACTACCCTTTTGACTAGAACAACAGGAAAAACTCCTCTGGGAGTCGACTACCAAAAGTAGGGAGTCGACTACCAGTCAGGGATGAAAATTTTCTAGACTCCTCTGGGAGTCGACTACCTATAGAGGGAGTTGACTACCTGCTGGAAATTTTCAAACGTTTTGAATTTGAATTTTAAATTCTTTTGAGTGATTTACTCCGAAATTTTTGGGACAAAAGTCAAACGAAATTCAAATTTCAAATCCCAGTTTTTCCCTATAAATAGAGCTTAATTCTTTTGTGAAAAATATAAGATTATTGAAAATCAAAATTTGCAAAAGCTCTCGTGAATCAAAGCTCTCTCATTTCTTCTCTAGCCAATTTTAATTTCAGTTTTTGATCTTGCAATATTTTTTCCAATTCTTTTGAAGATCATATTATTATTTTTATTGGCTAAGTTGTTTTTCAAAATCCTCTCTATTATTTCTCTTTGAATTCTATTTGAAGGATTTTTGAAAAAGCTCTAGATCACAAAGAACTTATCTCGTATCTTTGTGTGATCTAGACTATCATTCTATTAAGCCACTGCACTATTGTCTATATTTTGATTGGCTATAGAATCGGGTGTATTTCCAATCTCTATCACTTGTTGTAGAGTATTGGACAAGTTTCTCATTGTGCTATTTGTTGGAACACTAGACAAGTCTAGTTGTTGCCATTTGGAAAGTCCTCGGTTTGTGAGGCAAGGGTATAACCCTAGACAAGTCTAGGCGTTGTGTTCGGAAATCCTGGTCAAGGCTAGGTCGTTGGAAATCCTAACGAGTGAAGTTAGGTGCTTGTATTTGCCAAGGCAGATAGTGGAAATCTCGTACCGGATTGGTCGGGGACTGGACGTACCCAGGGTTGTGGGGAACCAGGATAAAAATCCTTGTCTTTGCGCTTGCATTTTCTGTGTTTGATTATCTTTGCATTTATTCTATCTTCAGCAAATATCAATCCTATTTCTATACGCTGAAATTTGCATCTGTAATTTTATTTGCTCTAACTTATACTCTGGGAGTCAACTACTGCTCATAAGGAGTCGACTACCTGTTGTGAATTTTCGCTGTGCACTCTAAATTATATTGTTGATTAAGAACCAAGCGTAGATCGCTCTACTTGGTTTCTTAGGCAACATTAGAAGGATCTAGTATTGTGTTGATTGATTAAAGAACGAAAAAGATTTAATATATTATACAACACTATTCAACCCGCCCTTCTAGTGTTGTTTGCCATCCACAGGATCCAACACATTGTATATCATTGAAGCTTGATTTTTCCATATCTATTGCTTTGATACACTTTAGGCACATGGCTCCAATTATGTTTAACAATTGGTAAAAGAGGATTATCTTTCATGATTCTTTTTCTACAATTGGTGTTATCTCAATTGTTAGAGATTGTTTATCTCCTACTTTACAATTGGTATTAGATCCTAGAATTCAGAAATTTGACCTTTTCTATGACCTAGGGGGAGTATGGGATAGTGATTTATACCCACTAAATTTTTATAATTTGGTATCATACATTTCTTTACTCTTGCAGATTATCACATCTTTGATTAAGATGACAAGGGGGATATTTTTTATGTCCACCTTTTTGACAATGTCAAGGAGAGAGATATATGCATTATGTAAATCTTGTATTTCATACATATGCATATTGGGAGAGATATATATCTATGGGACGAGATGTGTGGGATTATATAAATCGTTCATGTGTACATGTAATATTCTTATTGCAATTGGTTTATGTAATCCATGCCTATTATATGTCACCATGGTTTCTCATTATTTCATTTGGTATAATGAGTATTCTCAATTGTATATCTCATTTTACAATTGGTGCATATAAGTAGGGAGAGCTCATTAGCATTGTGCTTTATTTCTTTATGTTTTACATAATGTGTGTCATCATCAAAAAGGGGGAGATTGTTGAGTATTGGTGTTTCATATCAATGTTATTTTGATGATGATCACAACATTATGTTGTTGCTAATGAATCTCTTACTTTAGTCTCTTAGTTACATTTCAAGAATATCATTTTTGAAGACTAAACACTTGGTGCAAGGATGGACATCAAATGGAGAAGGGCCAAAGCTTGAACTCAATGGATGACAAAGCTTGGAGATGATGGGGAGCATCAAGGCATCAATATTGAAGGCATAGACTCTATGAAAAGCATTGTAATCCATGTATAACTTCATTTATTGCTTTCTCTCTTTTTGAGTCTAGGTTTAATGTAATGCCTTGATAGATGGTCTACTCATTCATGCATATACATTTAACCATCTTAGTGAGCCTTAAGATTATCATAGAATCCAACCCAATATGCTTATCTTGTCCAAAGATTCATTTGGAGTCTCTGGCTCTCCAACAGTCGCCTGATGAAGGTTTTACTGTCGACTGGGTGATTTCCAATCGCATGTCGAGCCTTCTACAGTCGACTGTGGTACACTGCTCAAGTCAACCTTTGATTGTCTCATACTTGAGCTTTTGGAACAGTCGACTGACGGTCAATTTACAGTCGCCTGTCTTCCTACAGTCGCCTATGATTTGTTCATCAGTCGACTGTGCGCAACTCGCATTGTCTGGGCTTCATCCCAGTTTGCTAGTCAGTCGACTGGTTCAGTATTTACAGTCATCTGTCTATTTGACAGTCACATGTATACTGGCCATCAATCGACTGTCTACATACAGTGCGAAAGAGTGCATCTCTCTGTTTTATTCCATCCCCTGCAGCAGTCGCCTGCTGAAGGATTTACAGGCGCATGTCCAGTTTTTAGTGGACTGTATCATCTTCATCAGTCGACTATCGAGGCTCAGATTATAGCCGTTGGACAGTCGACTGTCATTTGTTCATCAGTCGACTGTTGGTGACTTTTTTGCCCAAAATCTAGCCGTTGCAGCTTTTTGTTTTGGCTGTTTTCTTGGCTTTTGAGAGTTCCTATAGGGTTTCTATATATATGAGAAGGCTGAGTTCATTGGAACTTCTTGATGCTATTGAAAATCCTTAGAGATTAAATAAGCCACTCTCAAACTCTCTCATTTCCCTCTTAGAGCTCTAAATCTCCTTCATGCATTGAAGTCAATATCAAGGGAAATCATCCAAGTGCTTTCAAGCAAATCTCATCACTTGGAGATCCTCTTCCATGCATTGTATTCATTTATGAGTAAGTACATCTCAAGGCATAGGTAAGAGTATTTGTTTTACTTTGTGTTTCTTTGAAACTGTAATTCTCTTAGTGGGAATTAGACACTCTCTTTGTGGGAGTAATTCTCTTAGTGGGAATTAGATATTCTCTTAGTATGAATAACTCTCTTTGCGGGAGTAACTCTCTTTGTGGAAATTTGGTGTCCTAGTGTAGGGCTAACCCTAATTCTCTGAGTGGGGGTTAGTAATTCTCTACGTGGGAGTTTGACCCTTGTGTAGGTTTGGTTGGGTTCTTATGTAGGACAAAATCCTTATGGTGAGGTATCTCTTTGTGGGATTGTATTCACTTCTCTTTGTGGGAAATATAGTGAATATTGGTGTGGCTGGACGTACCCAAGTTTTGGGAAACCAGGGTAAAATCTTGTGTTTGCGTTTGATTTTATTGTGTTGATTAATTCCTCTTGCATTTATTATTCCGCATTTGCAAGTTTAATTTTAATTGCACAATTTATTGCCATTACACTATTCACCCTCTCTAGTGTATTGTTGTTAGTATTGCAAGGGTAAGGCGATCCTTACAATTTATTTATCTTTGTGTATTGGTGTATAGATCTCTGTAGGGAAAATTTTTACCATATTTGTGACTTTGGGGGTTTTGTCTAGTGTGGTACTAGACAAGAGGGACTTGACTAGTTGGGACTAGTCAAGTGAGAGCTTATACTAGGATTAGTTTTGTTTAGCACCGATGGAGTGCAGGTACTGAGAGCTAGGTGAGTGTAGAGTGGGTTCTCTAGCTACAAGTTGTACAGAAGCACCGGTGTAGTGCGGTATGGAGAACCAGGTGAGTGTAGAGAGGTGCACTAGCTACAGGTTGTACCAGGAACATTATTAATCTAGTATTTGCTTTCGGGGCTGGACGTAGGTCATGGGGACGACTGAACCAGGGTAAATCTGCTGTATACTCTGTGATTTCTTATTATTTACTCTGCATCTACTATAACTGTCTGTGATTGCTCGTGTGTTGCACGAGAATTTTTATTAGCCTATTCACCCCCCTCTAGGCTTAGATGCAGATCCAACAGGTCATGCAATAGACCTTCTTTCGTCTTAGCTTGTCCCCGAACCGCTAGGAGGAGAGCTAGCCTGGAATGAGCGATGGGCTTCAACACAGGACTTCAATGGCACAAGCTGGGTAAAAGAAATCAGGAGGGCCATGTTCGCTCGGACCCGAGCTTGGACTGCCCCAAACTTGGATGGAACCCAGTTCTTGCTCGAAGGGAGGGATCCCAGATAGAGGGACCAAGCTCGGAGGGCGTGGGTTCGGTTGATGGGCATAGGCTCAGCTAGCTTGGCAGCTCAATAGGGCGGTAGGGGCAGATCGGTTTCCTCGGCAGCTCAGCAGGTCGACAAGGGCAAATCGGCATCCACAACAGCTCGGCAAGGCGTAGTGACAGATCAGCTTCCTCGACAGATTGGCACCCATGACGACGAGGTGCAAACCGTACTCGTCTTTCTCAAGCCGTCGTTTGTCAATAGAAAGGCAGGATCTCTGCATTGCAGCTTCTCCTCAGACCTTATCCTCAGGCTTCCCCCGAATTTCGTCCTCCAGCTCAGCATCAAAAGCCCATCAAAACTGTATCAACATCGGCTTTATGCAGATCGTCACCGTCGAGCTTGCCGACCTCCAACGAGACCCCCATTTTGTTCTCCGATGGGCCAGGGCCGCTTCGATCGATGTTGTGGCGGTCGTTATTCCTAAGGTGGATGGGGATTCTTTTGCGGTCTCCAGGGGCGGCGGCAACGTTGATGGTCATTGAGGATAATGGGTGAGAACAAGAGATGAAATTGAATGAGAGGAGGCAGATCTCTTTCTTCTGGGGAAAGGATGAGGGTTTGGAGATTATGGAGTGGAAATTGAGAGGAACCTTTTTGAGGAATCCAATCGGGTTTGTTTGTTTTTGGAAAGAAATTGAGAGCGACCTTCTGCCTTGTCCTTTGTGAAAGGATCTCTTCTTTGTTTCGATTTTGATTAATGGAACGAGCCATGATCGGTGTGGTAGATGACATGGATGTTGACCGGTTTCCACAGACGGCGCCAGATATTTCGAGGTGTTTTCTCACCACAGGGTGGAAGTACGGTAGTCCAAAAGTTGTCGTTGACGAGGAGGACGAGGATGACCTTCGGGATCGATCGGCCGAGCGAGATTTGGTGCGAGGATGCACATGACCGAACAATAGGTTGCCAAAGGTGACTTCGACCGGACGATAGCTCCATGCGATCTGCAAGACAGAAATCTCGTCAGGGGGCCGGGTTTGGGGCCCGACCAAATCCCCTCTGATGCTTACGTCAGGGTATGACTTAAAAGAGGCTCCGTGGGGCTAGGTCCGACCCATTGGGGGGCCGGCCACTAGTCCTGCGACTGAGCTATGGAAGATGTTATCTTATTTGGTGGAATGTGAATTGAGTGTTTCGGCTACCTCAGTGTCGGATCTTGGAGATCCTTCCCTCCTGAGCTGCTGCCTCCTCGTCTTCATATAAGTGAGCCATCCCCCCTCATGTCTTAGGTAATGATGGGGCTTTATGATCGTCCTTGACGACGACGCGCTAATGAGGAAGTGTTGACCCCCGTAGTCGCTAACATTAATGAAGAAGTATATGCGGGCTTTAATCGTTGGACGTAAGAGCCATGAAGGTGGCCATAAAGGCCGATTATAATTGGCATAACACCTGTAGCAACGTTTTCTCCAAAATCTTGTGCATGAACCCAACATTAATTATATTCATTATGCTTGTATATTTATTTGTTTTGCATTTTTCTGAAATTTTTGGGTTCTGCTGGGGAAGATGTTGTTATAGCAAAGAAAAGTGAAACGGATAATTTTAGGGGGAAAAGTGAAAGAATTTGCTTTCAAAATCTCACGAGGTTTAGGATGGAAAAAACTCAAAGGGTTTTAGTGAAAATGACAAAGCTTACGGTTGTAGCGAAACTAACACAAAGGGACTTTTTGTGGTCTACGGTACACCTACCCTTTAATAAAAGTATTCAAATACAGGTAACGCTGCCTTTAAAAATTATAAAAGGGCTTATGGTCTCCCCTTCATTTATCCACCATAAAACACCCCACTACTTAGTAGTGGGGTGGACCTTTGGTATACTAGAGACCATTGGTCTCCCCTCATTAACATGTTAATATTATAAAAGGGACCATGAGCTATTGCCATGGTTGATTTTGATCTCCAACACGTTATCAGCACGAGTTCGCTCTAGAGAAAAAAATTTTGAGCCACAATATTTTTCATCTTCCCCACAAAATTCTCCCTCTTGCGAAGGAATCTTTTTGTTGCGGCGAAGCATTCGCGACAACGTATGATATTACCAACTATTCGGTGCGGGAGCGAGGATTATATTTTTCTATATACGGATTTTATTGGCTCTTCCCTATATCATTGATCTAGAGGTATATTTTCTTATCCTGTAGATATAGAAAAAAATTATTTCCCCAAATTAAAATGAATTTGGATGAATTTCCCAAATTAAAAAAGATAATCACTGTACCAAATTTCCGATTCTGTAAAGATTCTTCAAAGATTATGTGTAGTTACTTGAGCACCATTCACCCACATTCAACATACCCATTGACGCATAATTATTTGTAGAATAATTTACAAACATAAATAAAATGTAACCATGGTATAATTCTTTATTTGGTATGTCGAATTAAACATACCCATTGACTGGACATGCAACTCTATTCGGTAATTCGATTTTGGGTGTAATTAGTGGTGAATATGTAACTCAACCTTATGACAAGGAAAGTCATTCTATAATTCTTGCTTAGCCTGTCCGGCGAGGCCATGCTCATCGTTGCGCCCCCCTGTCGGGGCTACTCCCAGCACCGCCCCTCTGTACGGGAGGCTCCTCCACGGTGACATCCGAAGCGCCGCCTCCCCCTATTGGGGGGCATGTCCGATGCGCAGCGGGAAGGGGGGGCCTCGATGCGTCTGTTGCGCTCCCCCCCGCTGATGCGCCTGATGCGCTTCCCCCCTCCGATGCGACTAATGCTGGGGGGGAGGGGGCTCATCTCAGCCACTTCCTCCCCAGTTGGGAGGGGGGCTCTTCGCCTGGGCGGGCTCCTCGGAGGGCTCCTCGCCATGCCGCCCCATCCTATTCGGGGGGCTCCTCCCGATGCGCCGCCCCCCTGTCGGCGGCGGTGGGGGCTTCTGGACCGCCGCCCCCTCCCTGTCGGAGGGGGGATCGAAAGCAAAATAAATTTTAGAATTGGGGGTGTTGTGCAGATTGGGGATTTGAAAGCAAGAGATTAGATTTGAAATCAAATTAGGGATTTGAAAGTTGTTTTGGGGAGATGATGAAATTGTTTTCAATTTCATTTTTGGGTGCTGAATATATTATTTTTGCAACACTACACATATGTGCTATTAGCCCATTAACCCATTTATTATAAGAAAAAATAGACATTTTAAATCAGATGTTGGGCCTGTAGCCCACATGGCTCTATTGCATATTTTTCTTAATTGGATGTTGGGCCTGTAGCCCCCAGCAAGCCTAAGGGATTTTATTTAAATAATTGGGTTATGTTATCTTTCTGTTTTAAATATAAATTTAACTCAGAAAAATTCAATTAAATCTAGAAAAATATCAAAAAATACCAGAAAATTACTGGAAATTCTGAAAAATCTGTATAATTGATGTGTTGCATTAATATAATCTTTTTGGGATGCTATTTGTTTTAGGTCCATATAATAATAACATTGATATCTGCATAGTTTGGATTAATTATATTTTTTATTTAATAATTATCAAAGGTCCTGAGATCGCTCTGCCGTTAGTTATCTAACCTAACGGTACATGATATGTCTCCACGTGGACCAAGTAATTATTAAATATTTTATATTTCTCCTATATATTGTGTGCGATGTTGAAAAAATGTATTCTTTATGCCTGTGATGTTGCATAATTATTATAACTGCCTGGAATGTTAGTAAGACTGTTTTGTGGTTTTTGGATCAGCCGTTATTAGTCACCATCATTTATTTTTCCTCGCATTTTATTCTTTGAGTGAAAATGTAGTGAGGAACTAAATGTAAAAGCCAAAGCCTGGAGAAACTTCGCCTGAAGACGGAGGAAAATTGCTAATGCTGGGACCCACAAGGGTTTCCAAATTTTAATTTTAATTTTCTCGAATTCAAAATGTATAAGGGACTTTGGACTTTTATTTTTTTTGGTGGTGACTGGTCGATCCCCACAACAATCTTAGTTTTACTACTATACATGTCTTAATTTCTGAAAAATTTAATTCATGCTTATTCCATGCTTAGATAAATGGCAAAGATTGCTAGCGTCGATTTTGATGTTCTCGATGCGGCTGGGAAAAGTTACTTGAGCTGGCAGCTGGACCTGAAGTTCCATCTGCACTCACATGGCATAAGTCACACAATTCAGGCTCCAGCTACGGCTGTGATAACTGATGAATGGACTTCTACTGTTAGAGTCTCCGATGTAGAGAAGGTGAAATCCATTATCTATATCAGGAGACATATTGATCGGACCCTGAAGGCCGAATACCTAACAGTGAAAGACCATCATGAACTGTGGACAACACTTGAGGACAAATACAAACATCAGAAAGATGTTATCCACCCTCGTGCACGTTATGAGTGGGAAAATCTCCGACTTCAGGACTTCAAGTCTGTAGCTGAGTATAACTCATCTCTCCACAACATCACCTCACGCCTGAAGTTGTGTGGTGAACAAGTCTCGGAAACCCGAATGCTTGCGAAAACATATACATCCTTCCATGAGAAGGATGCTATTCTCATGCAACAGTAGCGTGAACGCAGATTCACGAGGTACTCTGATTTACTCACATGCCTTCTTATGGCAGAGCAGAATAGAGACCTCCTATTGGCCACTCATAACCTATGCCTGCTGGCTCTGCTCCTCTCCCTGTAGCTCACACAGTTTCTTTCCAGAAGATGAAGAACAAGCACAGAGGAAGATTCAACAAGGGGAAAGCTACAAAGAAGCAGACCAGAGGTCCTCCCCAAAACAACAATACTGAAGAGAAGAAAAAGAACACGTGGAAGAAGATACCTCTGACTAGACGTCTGCTCCCAAGAAAAACTGGGAAGACAAATACCACAGATATGGCATTACTAGACATTGGTCCCAGGGCTGTAGTACTCCACGCCACCTCCAAGATTTGTATATGGCAAGCCTGAAGCTTTCTGCAGAAACAAATCTGGTGGACATACAGCCTCCAACTCGGTTCAACACCGAGGATTTTGAGAATGACGACCTCCTTGACTAAAACAAATTTAGTCATCTTTTCAGCATTTATCATTAATGTTTTAAATGTATCTTCAATTATGTCCTTATCTTAATTATGAATCGAATGTAGTTTTACTTTTCATAAAACTTTTTTCATTCTTTTCTAGAGATACAGATGAATTGTGACTGCCTAATGGATAGTGCCTCCGTGCACAAGATCCTTCTTGATAGATGCTATAGCATTTTAATTATTATGGTCTCGTCACTACAATTTTGGGACTAAATACTAGAAGGATCGGGTGAAGCAATTTTATTTCTCCCAAACCAAACACAAATTATAATAAAAGATGTTTTATTTTCTCCATAATCAACAGAAATTTATTAAGTTTCAAGGACATCCGTTTAAACAGATATTACTTGGAAACTGATGATTTCAAATATCATTGAATAATTGTATGTTATTCGTCATAATGATGGTATTGAAACCATCCAAGGATGTTTTATAGGACTCCCGTTGAGCCTTTATCAAACATACATCCCACCTATAGAAGCTAATCTGACAGAGTACCAGCAGTGTTCTACATCACCAGAATTCAATCTCTGGCAATCATTGACTAGGTCACCCAGGATCGGTAATGATGCACCGCATCATTACCCCATCTTGTAGACATAATTTGAAGTACCTGAAGATTCTCCAAAAGGGTGATTTTTTCTTAGTCCCCCCTATTATAAGGGTAAAACTAATCAGGAGACCGTCCCACCAGAAAGTGGGGTTTTCAATCCCCTAAGCTTCTTGGAGAAAATACAAGGAGACATTTGTGGGCAAATTCACCCATCAAGTTCTCCATTTCGGTACTTTATGGTACTGATAGATGCATCATCATAAAATTATTTTCCATAATAGGCTCACAAAACAAAAGCCTGAAGCTTCTGAGGCCATTTCTTGGGACACAAAGTCTTTGTCTTAATATGATCCGCGTACTAATCCCTGTGAAGATGAGATCCTGAAGATCCTTCATATTCAGAATATTTTTACTACCGGACAAATTTACTGATAACCAGAATATTATCAAATCACATGTCCTGCTGCCAATACGCCAGCTAGGATTGACATCCCCAAATATGGGTGCATTCCACCGGCAGCAGACTCGGTCGTATCTCAAATAAAAAGAGGATGACTGCCTGGCTCCAAGGATAAATTCCCTCGTAAGAGGAATATACCTGGAGAAATATAGAATATCCCACCACAGGATGCTGAGCTCGGACTAGTAACCTCTCCCCTCCTTCAGTCCCCCAAAGAGGACAATACGGGAGAAATATAATAAAAATTTGTACGTACTGGGGAAGTACTGGACAGAAAAAGCATTGTCGTCGACGACAACTTCGCGTTCGATATTGCTATTCACGCTGCTAACGGCGACGATGATATCGATCCACTATCTCTAGCTAAATACAAACGTAGAGATGATTGGCCAAAGTGGAACGAAGCAATATGAGTAGAGCTGGACTCACTCTTGAAACGCAAAGTCTTTGGAACAGTAGTCCAAACACCAAGATGTGTAAAACCTGTGGGATACAAGTGGGTATTCGTAAGGAAAATAAATAGGAATAATCAGATCATACGCTACAAAGCATGGCTTGTAGCTTAGGGATTTTTCCAACGATTGGGGATGGATTATGTATATACATATTCCCCGGTTATGCATAAGATCACATTCCGATTGACAATAAGCTTAAATGGAAGGCCTAGAAATGCAGCTCATGGACGTTGTGACTGCATATCTACATGGTAATATAGATAAAGATATCTATATGAAACTTTCAAATGGTTTCAAAATACCAACATAAATAAAATATAGTCCTCGGGACGTCTATTCTGTTAAGCTGCAAAGATCATTATATGGTCTTAAGAAATCGGGTAAAATGTGGAATAACAGACTGAGTGATTTCCTTGTTTCACAAGGTTTCACCAATAATGAAGTCTGCCCGTGTGTTTTAACCACAGGAAAAGGATTCGTGATAATAGCCGTCTAAGTAGACGACTTAAATCTCATCGGATCCCTGCAGAGATTGATGATATATCTGCAAGCCTCAAACTAATGTTTGAAATGAAAGATCTAGGCAAGACTAAATATAGTCTTGGCTTACAGATAGAAAACATCAGCGGAAGAATACTGAAAAATTACTGAAATTTTTTCAAATGTCATCCTCTAAGTACACTAATGGTCGCTTAGATCCTTGAATGTACATAAGAACCCCTTCCGTCGACTGGAAGAGGGGGAGGAAACATTAGATCCTGAAGTACCTTACCTTAGTGCCATTAGAGCACTACTATATCTGGCAAACTGCACGCGTCCTGACATAGCGTTCGTAGTCTTCCTACTAGCCAGATACAGTTTTCAGCGACCGCATCGCCACTGAAACAGAGTAAAGCAGCTTCTGCACTACCTCCAAGGGTCAGTCGATTGGGATTATACATCCCGAAATGTGGATTTTCCACTTTGATTGTTATGCAGATACATGTTACAGCTCTGATCCCATACCGAGAAATCACAGACTGGTGTTCATTTTTCGATGGTATGACCATCTCCTGGAAATCTTTGAAGTAAATCACCACAACAGTCTCATCCAACAACTCAGAGCTCCTGGCGATCCATGAAGCTAGCAGAGAATGTGTCTGGCTTCGTTCAGTCATTCATCAAATTCTAGTGACGACCGGCCTGAAGACGCACTACCTTGAGCAAACCATATTATTTGAAGATAATGCAGCTTGTAAACCTTTACTACAAGCTGGTTACATCAAGGACGACAGGACGAAGCACATCTCTCCCAAGTTCTTCTGGATGCACGAGTTATAGGAGCAGAAGCAGTTTGAAGTGCGATAGATTCAGTCTTGTAAAAATTTAGCTGATTTGTTCACTAAGGCTCTGACTAGATGTATTTTTGTAAACCTTATAAAAGGAATCGGGATGAGACAGCTGAGAAATCTACAAGCCTGAAGCTTGTACGGATCAGGGGGAGTAGCCTGTTGGTTGTACTCTTTTTTCCTTAAGACTGTTGGTTTTTCCCACTGGGTTTTCCACATTTTTTTAGGTTTTAATGAGGCAAACACATTTACTCTGGATCCAGAAGTATACACCCCATTAGCATCATGAATCCTGAAGTATTCAAATGATAAGTCCAAAGGTAATGGATGGATAAGTGGGAGTGTTATGAGTGGGGGAGACTTATGGTCTCCCCCTTCATTTATCCACCATAAAACACCCCACTACTTAGTAGTGGGTGGACCTTTGATATACTAGAGACCATTGGTCTCTCCTCATTAACATGTTAATATTATAAAAGGGACCATGAGCTATTGCCATGGTTGATTTTGATCTCCAACAGTTTTGCATTTTTTCTGAAATTTTTGGGTTCTGCTGGGGAAGATGTTGCTATAGCAAAGAAAAGTGAAACGGATAATTTGAGGGGGAAGAGTGAAAGAATTTGCTTTTCAAAATCTCAGGAGGTTTAGGATGGAAAAAACTTAAAGGGGTTTAGTGAAAATGGACCAAAGCATACGGTTGTAGCGAAACTAACACAAAGGGTGTGTTTGGTTTGAAGGAAAATGAAAGAAAAGGAAAGAAAGTTAGAAGGAAAAGTATTTCCATTGTTTGGTTGGAAAGAAAAAACAAAGAAAAATGAAAATGAAAGAAAACAAAGGAAAATTTTTATTAAAATTTTTCTTTGAGATTTTCCTCTTTTTGACCCAAGGAAAATGAGGGAAAAGAGATGTAAACTAATTTTGTATTTATATTTTTTTAGCAAACATAATTAGTTGTTATTTTTAATGAATCCACGAATTATTCTTAAGTTTGTATCAAAAAATCATGAAAAATTCGTGCATTTTTCAAAAAAAAATTCGACTTTCTTCTCAATTTCTATATTTTCCTTTCAACTTTCTTCCCAATTTTCCTTGATAACCAAACATGAAAAAGAATCTCATTTCATTTTCCTTTTCTTTCTTTTTCTTTTTCATTTTCATTTCATTTTTCTTTCTTTCCTTTTCCCACTAACCAAACACACCCAAAGGGACTTTTTGTGGTCTACGGTACACCTACCCTTTAATAAAAGTATTCAAATACAGGTAACGCTGCCTTTAAAAAAAAACAATGTCTAAATGCACCTGGCTGCATCCGACCCAATTCATACCCGCTGTAGCTGCTCAACACCGACAGAAAAAAGATAAACGGAAAAATAAAATAAAATAAACGAAGAACGAACTGACCTCAATCCTTTGGGATCAAAAACATTGGTCTCTCATCATTTCTTTTTTCTTGTTTTTTTTTGCTTGGGTGGGGAAACATGTTGAAATTCATGATAACAAACCCTCCATTTTTGGTGAGATCAATCAGAAGAGCTTCCTGTTTCTGCAGCTCTGCAGTGCAGTCGGAAGGTGGGGTTTCAATGATTCAGGGAGCCTCCAGAGGAATTGGCCTTGAATTTGTAAGAATCTAGATTGAAACAGACTTTTTCCTTCCTTTTACTAATATCTAATCAAACCCATGTGCCTTCTTTTTTATTTTTGGGGTTTTCTTTATTTGCTTAATTTTACCCATAATTTTTTTTCCTTTTTTAATTCTGCAATTCTGCAAGTTTATTGTTTAATAGAAGTGGTGCCTGTTAAAATGACGCAGGATATTTCACAATTCGTTCACTATTATTTAGGCTAAGTTTCTGATTAATGATTTAAAGCTACGAAAGAACATAAAGCTTGCTGAAAAATAATAATAGAAATAAACACATTTTACTTTCTGCCCTTATTCAATCAATGATGCGAATGAAAGTTGCAATGCATTTTAAAATTCATGCTCTTATTTAGTCTATTTCATGATTGCGAAGATTATTCATATTAAGTCCTGCTTATTATTAAACAGACTCTATAAACCTTTAATAGTATCATCCATATGATGGAACTGGAATGTTAAAAAGTGTTTGCTGAAATTCTGACCTGTTTAATTTTAAAATTTGTATAAAACGTATTATTTCATTTCTTAAAGCTTTTCAATCTATGTCAACAGACTCTATAAATCTTTAATAGTATCATCCATATGATGGAACTGGAATGTTAAAAGTGTTTGATGAAATTCTGACCTGTTTAATTTTAAAATTTTTATGTAATATATTATTTCATTTCTTAAAGCTTTTCAATCTATGTCGCTCAACGGATCTACGAATTGATGATAGGTGAAGCAACTACTGGGAACAGATGCAAACGGTCGCGTGGTTGCAACCTGCCGGAATCCTGAAGGGGCAACTGGCCTTCTTGAGTTAAAAAGGCGATTTGCAGATCGCCTGAATATATTGCCACTGGATGTGACAAATGAAGGTACCATAGAGGTATATCATGCTTTTTTTGATTGAACCGTGGTATATTATATGACTATGTTTGGCCTATTTTTCAAAACATTTGCATTCATATGAAATCTAGAAATTATCTGACTTATGTTATATTGAATGCATACCCAAATATGCCTAACGAGCGAGCATTGATCATTACATTTTAAAGCAAAGTTTCCCTTTGTTAGCTTGGCTCAAAGTTGTTTTTACTGTGGTGGAACCTATTTCCTAGGAATGCATTAGCTCGCATCAACTAGATTAAAACAGTTTATAAACCTTCCTGTTACTAAGTTTTGTCTTCTCTATTTTTTAAAAAATAGAGGTAAAGAGTGTACAAGCTTGAGAGTATGTAACCTGAAATTGGGTTAAGATTCCAAGATTTCAAGTGGAAGCATAAATTCATGCAAATTTGCTCACAATTTTTGAAACAAAAATCTTCCCGCTTATTCCTCATGCAGAACAAGATAAAATGTTTTTAAAGTTCAGCATCGACAGATTTTTTTAATATAATGTGGTGCGTTGTAATATACCTTGGTTTCTAACATCAGAACATAGCTTGTAACTTAAGCTAGATACATATATGCAAAAGTAGGAAGATAAATCAGCTATATTTTGTATAACATATAGTTGAGGATGTGCTTTCAACAGTCTGGTCCGTAAATACTCAAAACACTTCACTGTTAAGCTCAACGAGATTGTCCATGAAGGAAATATGTTGCATACGAATGTTGGCCGCCATAACTTGTTCTCGAATAAAGTGATAATACACCGCGAAGTGTTTTGTTCTTGAATGAAATATTGGATTTTAGAGGATATGTAAATTGCAGACTTATTGTCACACCATATGAGTGTAAGGATCGATAAGACACACTAGGGGGATGAATGGGGTGAATGCGGAATTAAACAATGTTTAGACTAGCACGCACATGCAGTTATATGATTTGCAGAAATAATCACATACAATCAAAAAATATGCAAAAAAAGCAGACAACCAATCACAGATGACACTAAGATGTACATTGGTTCGATCGAACCTCGATCTACTCCAGTAACCCCTAAAATCTACTCTTTGATTAATCAGTTTCTCCACGCCTACAAGACACTATGAACTCGCAACTCCCTTTGCTCCATGCCCAATATCTCTTTAGACTCGCAACTTCCTTTGCTAAACTGTACTAACCAAACAAGCTAGACATTGTCTTTGTTATATCCCATACATCGAGAATCCCCCAAACTAAAACAAGTAGCTTACACAAAATTTTTGTAAAAACAAGATTTAAAGAAATTAAAGCAACTCTCAAAAGATAAATATGAGTTTAGAAATCCCAGATTGAGATGTCGCGATGTCCTCGTCCTTCTGTGCGTGCACAGCTTCCCAATGGCCCTTTCGTCGTTTGGATGCTTGTGCAGAAAGGTGTTTCTGTTCCAAGTTTGATCGTCGTATCGTCTCCTTCTTTAGCTATGAAGAGCCCCCTAGATTTTTGCTTCAGATCTTTAGTTTATCTGTCTCAGGTTGTTGGGCAAGTCGTTAGGAACATGTAGGAGAAGACGGCTTGTCGTTTCGATGTCTCTAGCTCTTGGAATTGGCAAAATACCATATGTATATATATTGACTTAAATAAGGTAGAGTCCTATAGGGGTTGGAACTCTAAAACGGGTCAAAACCCGCTAAAACGCATCCAGACCCTAAATCCAAGTCGGCAGCAATCCTGACCGTCGGATCAGCCTTCAAAATACGGGATTGGCTGAGGTGATGACACGTGTCCAAGAGATTTGCTCAAATCCAAAAACCATGCGTATTTCAGCTGTATTTGAGTGTATTTTGGCCTCTAAAAATTCGTAGATTCCTGAAAAAATCACCAAATTTTCCAGAGCTCATTTTCTTCCAAATTTTCACCTTGTAAAATTTTCTTAACCCTTTTCTTCAACTGTAGCTCAAATTCTCTTTATAAGAACTCTGTTTCTTCACGTATTTCACCAGTATACGTGACATTTCATGTGCTAAAAAATTCCTAAATTCACCATAAAATTCCTGAGAGTTCTTTGACATACTCTTCACTGTCTTGAATGTTTCACTTCATTGTGTCGCTGTTTGCTTTGACATCCCCTTGCAAGTACTCAATTTTCCTTCGTATTCAAGGGTATTACTCCATATTTTTTTCGCATAATCAGCTCCATCATGAGTATTGTCTCTACCATCATATTACATAGTCTTCATAGCTCTGTAATGACCTGAAATACACTTAACAAACACATTAAAACAGTTCACACGGTTTGTTATCATCAAACAGGAAATCATCGCCAATGATGTTTCCAACAACTAGGAGTTTACTTTAAAGAGGAACTTGCAGATCCGTCAGAAGGAGATGAAGCCATGTGATCTCTTTGGCGGTGAGAGCAATGGACCGATATTCAGATTCTGTAAACTTATGAGCGATGAATGTCTGTTTTTTACACTCCAAGTAAGAGGACTATTGCTGAGAAACACAAAAAGCCATTTATTAGATTGACGTTCCACGGGATCCCCTGCTCAATCGGTGTCAAAAAATGCGAGAGGGCAAAAGGACTCGGCTGGAGAAGAATACACTGTATCAGTGTGGCTTTAAGATAATGAAGAATTCGTTTAGTGGCAATACGATGGGTTTTCCGTGGAGCATGAATGAATTGGCATACCTGGTTTAATGCAAAGGCAATGTCATGCCCGATTAAAGTGAGATACTGAAATGCTCCAATAAGACTATAGTAGTAGGAGCCATCAGGCAAGGGCAGATCTGAGTCAGTAGATGTGTTTTTAGAAGAAATAGGCATCCAGCTCGCTTAACACTGGATGAGACCGGTTTTCTGGAGCAATTCTTTCATGAATTTGTTTTGATGCATAAAATAGCCTTGTGGGCCCTATTGAATTTCCAGTCCAAAAAAATTGAGAGAGGCCACCAAGGTTTTTCAGAGAGAACTAGCATGCTATCTGGTCAAGAAATTGATGAACAAACTTTGAAGAGCGAGTGATCAGTATGTCATCTATATAAAGGAGAATCATTGTTTTCTGTTTGCCTAAATTTCTGATAAACATGGATGAGTCTACGTGACTCAAGAAAAATCTGTACATACGAAGAAACTAGGAAAATCAGGCATACCATTGCATGAGCGCCTACTTAAGACCGTACAAGGCATTTCGAAGCTTGCAGACATGTGGAGGATAAGATTCCCTAAATCCCACTGGTTGCTCTTTATAGAGATCTTCTTCACTGCTGCTATGTAGGAAGGCATTAGAGATGTCCAACTGTCTGATTGACCAACCAAGTGTAAAACCGATTTGATGAGTAATCGAATAGAGCCGTGTTTTGCCATCAGATGGAATGTTTCTGAGTAATCCACAACTTCTTTCTGATGAAAGCCCTTGGCAACCATACGAGCCTTATACCGGGCAATAGAACCATTTATATTGCGCTTGATTTGGTATACCCACTTGCAGCCGAAGATATTAGCCTTTAAAGGAGGAGGAACTAAGTCCCACGTTTCTTATCGTGTGAGAGCATCAAACTCTGCCTGCATCATTGTGATCCACGCCGGTGATTTGCCAACCTCCTTGTACGACAAAGGTTCATCGGAAGAGACCTAGGCATAGAAGTTTAAGGGCAACCAAAGATTGAAAACCCCCATCATCGACCTCGTGATCATCGAGTGGGTGGGGTTAGGGGAGACTGCCGGTGGAAGGAGAAGAGGACACCGCGGCTTAGAGGACATGGATGACGTGGGAGTTGCACGAAAGAGAGGACGCTGGAGATAGGTTAAGGAGGTTCAGAATCAGGTTTTAGGGTGGAGCAGGGGGAGAGTGTGGGGTCGGGTGAGTTGGGTGTGAGGCATGGATCCCTGTTAGGGATCAAAATTGGATTATGACGGGATTCGGTATGATTTGAGACATGATATGTGTGCCCGGTCGAGAATGATTGATGAGGTGGGCTGGGAGATACAGAATGCGAGTAAATGAAAAGATCTCTTTCTCAAATTGAACATGACGTGTCAGATATACCTTGTGATTTGACAGCTCCATGCATGTGTAGGCCTTCATGTGTCGCATATCCAAGAAAGGCACATGGTTTTGATCGTGACTAAAGCTTGCTTCGCCCATAAGGTCTGAGATAAGGGTAGCAAAGGCAACCAAAAATATGCAGCTTGTAATTCGGAAGCTTGTGATAGAGTATCTCATATGGAGATTTGTTGTTCTGCGTGACAGTTGGAAACCTATTGATGAGGTACATGGCTGTTATAGCGGCATCAGACCAATACATCATGGACATGAATGCTGTAAGTAATAGAGCAACGGTTGTGTCAATAATATGCCGATGTTTTTCTTTTGACGACACCACTTTGTTCTAGTGTGTATGGAGCTGACCTTTGATGTATAATCCTTGGTGAAAAAAGGTGGAAAATTGGATGTTAAAACTTTCCCTCACCGTCGAATCGAAAAATCTTGATTTAAGAATCAAACTACCGGTTCACCATTCTTTTAAAATTTTGAAAGGCAGTAAATACATCTTTTTTAAGATAACGGATTGACGCGAAAAATCATCATAAAACTCACATAAACTCACATAATAGCAATATCCTTTATTAGACAAAATATGGTTGGTGCCCTACATATAGAAGTGAATTAAAGATAAAGGAGAATCTGCTCTAGAATCAAATAATGAAAAAGACAATTTGTGACTTTTGCTCATAGAACATTGTGAGTAAGTTTTATTGGACAAAAACTTATGAGGCAATTTTGTAGCAATTTTGGAGACAAAAGGAGGTGGATGACCATGGCGGGAATGCCAAAGAGAACCGGACGTGCAAGAAGTGGAAAGAGAGACCGAATCGGAGTAAAGAGGGTAGGGGCTATTCTTGCTCGGACACATTAGAAGTGCTTACCCTGGTTTGGCATCATGTATAATAAAGCCAAAAGATGAAAATTGAATTACACAATTGTTGTTACAAGTAAAATTGTAAGCACATAGCAGATTTTTAGAAAACCGAGGAGCATGTAAACTATTATTTAAATGTAAATCAAAATTGGGAGAAAGGATAGAACTAGATCCAACGTTGGCAATTTGGCACTTGCACATGTGTCAACAAGAATGCATTCGTTACCCTCATCCGGTATCAACGTCTCCATCCGAGAAATATCAAACATGCTGTGATCGGTTGCTCCGCTATCGAGGTTCCAATCAGCTAGATTCGGCAGGATGGGATGAGAAGCATACGCTTTTGCCATAGGGACATGCTTTGACAACCAATTGCAGTCAAGTGTGTGATGATTTGTTTTATCGCACACTTGACAATGAATGAGTTCATTAGAAGGGGTGACGGGCATCTCACGCCGGGAGGAAACCGATGCATGACCAGATGTAAGACTGCGCTCGTATGCACAACGTTAGCCCTGCCCACCCTGCGTCGGACCTGCAGAGGGAACGCCTGGCCGCTACGTGGGTTGGCTGCAAGTGGCAGGCTTGGGGAGAACCTGTTGAGCCCGTTTTTACCAGTGCTAAAAGGAGAGACATGCGTGCTGCAAAAGCTTCCACGCTGGCCACGGCTATCACAAGGCCCAAACTCAGAGAAGCGTGGTTACAGAGGGAGAAGTTGCGTTGCGATGGAGTTTCATGTTTGCATTCTCGACGATAAGGCTGCTTCATAGCTCTTCAATGGTGTATGTTTTCTTCCAATTTTGTGCCATGACGCAAAAAGCTTCGTACGAGGGAGGAAGGCCATGGAGAGTTTACCGGATCATCTGCTTCATCGCGACGGTGTTGTGGCCGGCTGTAATGAGTTTGTCGTAGATCGATTTTGCCCGATCTAGATAGACGGCCATGGATTTCATGTCCATGGTGAGAGAGTTTAAAGCATCTTACATTAACTTGATGTGGCCTTTGGACAAGGAAATATACCGGCCGCCAATTTTGTCCATATCAGCGGCGAAGAAGTGACGCCAAGAACTACTCCAAGAGCCAAATTAAAGAGAGTAGCTTGAATACACATGTATACGTGTTGATTTGGGATCAACCATTATTGAAATGCAGGATTTGGGATGGGCGGAAACGGCGTGGTTTCCGTGTCCGTGGTATCTGGAATGGTTGAAGGAGATGCTGGAATTGTGTCAACGTAGCCATAGAAGCCGTGAGCGTTGAGAATGCCCACAACTTGATAGTGACATAAGATGTAGTTGGTGGAATTGAGTCGGGCGGTGATAATGGTGGGAAATCTGGAAAGCAAGAACTTGAGATTGTGTGATATTGGCTCAATGGGAGCGTTGATGGAGAGGTGCAGGATCAAGATGCTGTTAGGCAAAAAAGCTATGATATCGTGTTGAAATGCACAACTGGAAAAGAAGGAAAAAGAACCACCAAAGTTTCATTTCCATCATACAAAATAAATATGCAATCCCTCATGGGTAGATTAGTAATTTGCATGATGATATGATGATATGTATCTAGGATTAATAGGAGGTTTGGTGGAACCAATTGATTGCATACGACTACTAGATTGGAGCTAATTGATTTGGTGGAACTAATTGATTTAGTATAACTACCAGATTGGGAGCAATCTGATGTAGACAATAGATGTCAAATATGGAGGAGATTTGTCAAATATGGAGGAGATTTACTGTACTTTCCTTATACTTTGAACATAAGTTACCATACCTTCTGCATGGACAGGCAAGTTTCTGAAGGGATACCTTCTGCATGGACAGGCAAGTTTCTGAAGGGACGCGCTGTCATTATTCGCTTTAGCTGTATGATTGTTCCACTCGGCGCAATAGGCAAATGCCAATGTCTTTTTTCAACGTGATGAAAGATGACATTTTTCACTTTGCTATACAAAAGGAAAGCCCATGAGCTTGTGGTACAATTTGCTCCCTGCATATTTCTTCTCACAAAAGGTTATTGTCCTTGTCACTTCCCTTCACTCCCTATTTCAATTTAAAACAGAAGGGGATGATATCTGTAGAAGGCTGTGCACAGAAATTGTTCATCTATATATGTGCACAGTGAAAGAGAATTATTTGAGTCTTGCACTTTGATCATGCATTATATCCAATATTGTTCTTGATGTGAATTTGGTTTTATCCAATATTGTTACTGATGTCCCTACTTGTACTGTCCTTTGCTAGCATTATATATGGTCTTTCACTTCTTAAAACCCTGTGGGAGGGTGGGAGTCGGTGTGTGTTAATCTGCTATGTATAAAGAATATAGTTCAATGTGCTTCATTTTTGATCATGTTTCATTGATTTCAAGGTTTGATTCCAAGTTCGGTTTCTTAATAATTTCATGCAGGCAGCAGCAGCCTCTATTAAATCCAGTTATGGGTCTTTAAACCTACTTATCAATGCTGCTGGGATACTTTCAATACCTAATGTGATACAACCAGGTTTGGAGCCCACATTACATACATAAGCATCTGTGAAGGATGTCAGTTATCATTAATTTTCCGCAGTGGCACTTACATGGTTTCAGTGTTATATATTTGGATTCTACCAGTGCAAATCTTTTAGTTCTAAGGTTCTGTTTGGTTTGTGGGAAAAGAAAAAGAAAGAATTTAAGTTGGAAAATCAATGTTTATTGTTTGGTTGAAACGAAAAATCAAAAGAAAAAGAAAGCGGAGGAAATTAAATATTGTAAATTTTCCTTCAAATTTTCATCAACGTGACCCAATGAAAATAAGGAAAAATGAGCAAAACTGATTATTCTCATTTCATGTACTGTTTGTGTGTTTTTAGCAAAGTTAATTAATTAATAATTTTCAAGAATTTGTTCAAACAATCTTGAAGAAATCACCCATCATTAGCAAATTTTTACTTACGAATTGTTTGAAAAATTTATGAATTATTCACAAGATTTTCAAATAGCCCATGAATAATTCACGAATTGTTCAAGAAACCGAAAACATATTTTTACTGACAATTTTTTTTTGAAATTTTTGCAAATTATTTACGGATTTTTAAAAATTCATGAGTTATTCACGAGTTTGAAAATTCACGAATTATACACAAAATTTTCAAATAGCTTGCAAATTATTCATATCCTTTTCAAATAATTTGTTAATTATTCATGCATGGTCTAATAATAAATTATTTACGATTCATGAATTATTCGTTACAATTCGTAAATTATTTGCTTACTGTAGGAACTATTCAAAGCAGCTAACAAGTTTTTACTTTGAAAATAAATTGTTATCTTGTTATGAGGCCAAAAGGATTTGAACCCACACCAACAATTTGAAAAGCAAAACAAACTAACCAATTACTAACTAGCATTTATTGATGATATATGCATAAATTATTGTAAATAATTAAGTAACAGTAATATTATCAGTTTATATGAAGCCAAACTAATGAGATTGTTGAGATTATTTCCTAGAGCTTTTGCCTATACATATTGTTTGTGTATTAAATCTTAAAAGTTATTTACCAAAAATACCTCTTAAATTTTTTTCAATGAGCAACCTAATAAAAGAAATTTTCACATTTTCCGTTTTTACTTTCTTCATATTTTCATTTTGACCTAGCAAAAATACATCTTATACATATTATTCCATTTTTCTTTTCTTTATTTTTCTATTTCCTTTTCATTTTGTTTTTCTTTCATACATTTACTCCCAAATCAAACACAGCCTAATGATTGCTACTTGCTACATGTTTGGGATAAATGTTAGGCTTTGTAATCTTATCACATGGTAACCTTACAAGATGTAAGGTTATGATACTATTAATCTAAACTATTTAGATCATGTAGCGGAAGACAGAAAATTCCATAATTTCTTAACTAGCTATTTTGTACATGACCTACTGCTAATTAGGAATTATATCGCTGAATAATAAAACATAAAGGTCATATCTTTGCTCGAGTATACTCAAGAGATGCTTACGGATCCATAATCTCTTTTGGTGAAGACCAGAAGCACGACGTTCACCTATTCCTTTCTCCAACCAGCGCTTTAGATGAATCAAGGGATAAAGAACGCCTCCATGAAGCAAACCACCTTTCTAGCTTTGCTAAAACGAAGAAGAAGAAGGAGAAACACTGATTTGTCTCAAGAGAGTTAGATCAGTTCATATCATGTATCAAGAGGGATGTGGTAGCCCCATTTATATAGGGCTAGGAAAAAACCGAATCTAATTCGGGTAGAGTATTCGGATAGTACTCAACCTCATCCAAGAAGAATTGGTGTCCTAAATGAGTTCTAATCTCATTAGAACTCTTGGATGCAAATTTGTGTTGATTCCCAATCAAATCCCACGTCAAATCTACATCTTGCCACGTTATCATTAGTCAGCTAGTCGACTAGTTATTGTAATAAGTTGATTAGACAACTCCTTGTAACTTTTACAGTTTACCTAGTCGACTAGTGCCTTGAACTAGTCGACTAATAGCTGAGTAGTCGACTAGTGCTAGAGCACTAGTGGACTATTTTATGCTGATCTGCTGTCTTCTTCTTATTGATCACAACCCCGTATGATCTTAGCTCCAGTATATCATATATACTTATAGTTTATTCTTTCGCTTTTCGTGAAGAGTTCGTCATCATTGTGAGACTTTAATAACACGATTTCTACTATAACAGTGACCATGATCACATCGTGTCAACGATCGATAGCGGTCCTAGCTGAGTGTACCGACCCCGTTTCAAAACCGTCACTATCTGGTTTGGAGGACTAGAATCCATCCGAGATAATCTGGGTCTTATCGTGACAAATTCCGTACAGTTTGGTCCCTTTGTCATCACCACTATGTCACTAAAGTGTCTAGGATACGGTATCGAGTCAAATCACACTGCACCTTAAACCCTTTGGGTCAAATGTGATCCCATAGTATTGGTTGGATGACAATTGTTAACACTTTAACAAATTCATCTCTTACCCTACCCAAAGATTTACTATGTATCCATTTACTCAACTGCGACACTAACCTCTCATACCGGAGTAGACGAATCCCGGCAGCATGGCCACTTCCTTCATATGCTTTCAACTATACCCAACATGTATCTACATGACAGTTATAGAGCCAAGTTCGATATCTACCAAAGTATAAAATTTCACATGTAAGGTCATTTAGCTCATCTTTGGTCAAAGGACTAACATGTGCCTACTGTCATTAGAGATCTTCTGTTGACACTCAGAATATCGTAACCGTACAGAAGTATCTATGACGAGCTGTTTTGTGAACTTTTCTTCCAATAAGCACATGTGCATTATCTAACAATGTCTCCACATCCAGTGACTATAAGGCCTGTCACTACCAACCGATGGTATAGATTAATGCACACTGGTCTAACTGAAATATCGATGTCCCGGCTCGGTATTTCTCTAATCAGGAACAGTTCTGGACATATGATCGACAGACGCATTGGCATCATTATCATGATCCTTATCATGATCACAATGTTCTTCTTATAAGCCTTGTGACTTTATACATGCATCATATAATCACAATTAACAACAATATAAGTGACATAGAAGATATCATAGATAAAGATTGCCAAATAACGTACTATCATTTCTAACGAGATGTCACTTACAAGTATAATAATTGTCTTAAAGACATATATTCCTTAACATCTCCTATTTGCACTTACAACCAATATTACGATAAATCATACCGATTTTATCCACTAACCACTCTAGTCTGTTTTGTGGATGTGCTTTCGTGAGCGGGTCCTCTACATTATCGTCAGTACTAACTTTAGTATCTCAATATCACAGTGTCTTTGGGTTTCACTTATCAAGTGAAATTTTCTCAGGATGTGTCTAGATTTCTTGTAAGATCTATGTTCCTTGGCTAGTGAAACCGACACATTGTTATCACAATACAAATGCATTGGATCAACTATCGAAGGAACTACACCAAGTTCAGTAATGAACTTATTCATCTAGACTGCCTACTTTGCAACATCATTAGCTGCACCGTACTCAGCTTCCATCGTCGCAGCCACCGTGTCTTTCTTAGAACTTTTCCAATTCACTACCCCTCCATTGATGGTGAAAATATAGCCTGATACGGATTTGTTGTCATATATATCACTTTGGAAACTTGAGTCAATATATCCATTAACCGAAAGATTACTACTCCCATCGTACACTAGAAACATATCTTTAGTACTTTTCCAGTACTTGAATATGTTTTTTATGGCAGCCCAATGTATTTCTCCATGATTTGATTGATATCAACTAATTATGCCTAGTGTGTATGCGACATCAGGTCTAGTACATAACATGAAATACATAATAGATCATACGGCCAAGACGTAATGAATCTTACTCATGCTAGCTTTCTTATCTGTCTTAGGAGACAATCTTGGAGAGAGTGATTCCATGATAAGCTGGTACCATATCACGCTTGGAGTTTTCTATGTTAAACCTCATTAACATGGTATCTAGGTACATCGACTGGGACAATCCCATAATCCTATTCGATATATCCCTATAGATATTTATTCCGAGTATATATGATGTTTTTCCTAAATCTTTTATGGAGAAGTTGTGTGATAACCATACTTTGACTGATTATAACATCTTTATGTTGTTACCAATCAACAGTATATCATCCACGTACAATACGAGGAATGTGACAGTGCTCCCACTGACCTTTTGATAAACACATGAATCATCTGCATTCTTGACGAAGCCAAACCTTTTGACTATCCCATGGAATCAGATGTTCTAGCTCCTTGATACCTACTTTATTTCGTAGATGGACTTAAGCAATTTGCAAGCTTTTCTCTCGCTCCCACTGACTTCGAAGCCCTCTGTGTGGGCATATAAACACTCTTTTAAATCCAAATTTAGAAAAGCTGTCTTTACATCCATTTGTCAGATCTCGTAGTCGTAGTAGGCTGATATAGCAAGTAGAATCCCAATGGATTTTTGCATGGCTACTGGTGAAAAGGTTTCGTCATAGTCTATACTAAGCCTTTGACGATATCCTTTAGCTACTAATCTTGCCTTGAAGGTCTTTACTTTCATATCTGCACCGATCTTCTTCTTAAAGATCCATTTGTTCCACATAGGTTTGATCCTTTGGGAACATCCTCTAAAGTCCATACTTCATTGGTGTGCATGGAATCCATTTCAGATTTTATCGCGTCAAGCCATCTTGCAGAGTCCCCCACTCCACATGCCTTCTTGGAAACGTGTAGGGTCATCATCGTCCATGATGCTATCCTTTATTCCACCATCGACGAGAAAATCGTAGTATCTCTCTGGTGGATAGGAATGTTTACCAGATCTCCTGATTGATTGAATCTCCTCAATGGAAGCATTGATGTATGATCCGGTCCATTGGTCCATTAAAGTTTGTGTTTCTGGAACATCTTCACACCTATCACTGTGCATGTTGTCTTTTCACTAAGAGACTCCTCCTTTAAGAAGGTGCCATATTGGGCAACAAACACTTTTTGTTCCGCAGAGTGATAGAAACGGTATCCTCTCGATTTCTTTGGATACACTACAAAATTACACAACCGCTCTAGCCTCTAGTTTACCTGGATTATGTCTTTTTACATACGCAGTATAATCCCATACCTTAACAAATTTAAGCTTGGACTTTTTCCAGTCCATATATCATATGGAGTGGTAGGCACAGCTTTGGACGAAACCATGTTTAATATGCATATAGTCGTTTCTAGGGCATAACATAGAATGAAAGAAGTAACTCTGCATTACTCATCATGGATCGCATCATATCTAATATGGTGTGATTCCTTCTTTCTGACATACCATTGGGTGTGGAGAGTAACCTGAGAGAGAATTATGCTCTCTTAGATACACAAAGAATTCCATACTTAAGTATTATCCTCCTCGATCTAATAGAATGATTTTAATACTCTTCACAGTCTGTTTCACAGTCTGTTTCTCTACTTCACACTTATACTCTTTGAACTTTTCAAAGGTCTCGGATTTGTATTTCATCAAGAACACACATCCAAATCTTGATTGGTCTTCAGTAAAAATAATGAAGTAAGAATATCATCCTTCAGCTTGATTGGACCACATACATCAGTGTGTATGAGCCTTAAGAGTTGACTAACTCTTTTCCATTGTCATACAAAGGGAGTTTTGGCCATTTTGCCTTTGAGACAATATTTACAAGCCGTAAACAATTCATAATCAAGAGGATTCAAAAATCCTTCTTTATGCAATTGTATAAGTCATTTCTCACCATATGGCCTAATTTACAATGCCAAAGATAATATTCATTAATACTCGGAGTTTTTCTTTTGTTAACATTTAACACAGTGCTCATATTCAAACATATGCACCATTGCATAAAGTTCCAAAGCCATAAAATATGTCTTCATTAAAAATGTTCATCACATTATTCTTCACTATGAAATTGTATCATTCCTTATCTAATAAGGATATCGATACAATATTACATATCATGCTCGGTACATAGTAGCAATTGTGTAAAAAACTAAAATTTTTCTTTCCGACATGCTAAGGTGAAATTCTTCTAAGGCGATGGCAACAATGATTGCTCCAGTCCCCACTTGTAGAGTCATTTTACCTTCCTTTAGGCTCATACTTTTTCTCAGTCACTGTAATAAATTACAGATGTAAGAATCAGCTCCGATATTCAATACTCAAGTAGTAGGAGAAACGAAAAATATGTTTTCAATAACATACGCACATGAAGACGAGGCATCACTATGCCCCTTTTTCTTTATGGACTCCAATATTCTTTGCAGTTTCTCTTCCAATGATCTAGCTTAAGACAGTAATGACATTCGTCTGATGAATGTACCACCTTCTTCCCTTTTCATCTTTTGACCCTGCCCTTAGGCTTGATAAGATTCTTTCCTTTTATCTTGATCGATGCCTTGGGTTGAAAAGGAATCTTAGCAAGCATAACCAGCGTCTTATCTCCAAGAATGGAGGGGTATTGCAACACGCACAACCGCTTATTTACAAGTTTGCCATTACTCCTGCGTACAATCCGCTTATTTACAAGTATGCCATTATTCCTATTTTACACTCGTCTGCCCCCCGTCGCGGTTGGGGATGCCGAAAGGCTGAGGGGAGGTGGCTGTGCTGGGGAAATCAGAGGGGGCGGAGGAGGGCTGGGGATGTCGGAGGGGCGGTGGAGAGGCGGTGGAGGGGAAGTCGGAGGAGGGAGATTGGGGATGGGGAGAGGGCTGGTGATGTCAAAGTAGGAGGCGGCGGAGTGGGTGGTCTGGGGAGGTTGGAGGAGGGGGTTGGGGCTGGGGAGGTCGGCAGAGGGGGAGGGGGGCTGATAATGTCGGAGGAGGGGGCATGGGAGGTCGAAGGAGGTGGCGACTGGGTTGCGAAAGTCGAAAGAGGGGCATGCTGGCTAATATGTCGGAGGGGGCGGCTACCATTTGGCCATCTTGCTCACCGAGCATACCCAGGGGCATTTTTGAAAATTTGCTTCGGTTGTGCGCGGTGAGCAATTCCAGTGGCAAACTTTAAAGTAGCAGCCATGCGCAAAGTAAAACGATAGTTGTGCATAGCAATTCCCGAATGGAGCTTTCAGCCTTCCTCAAAACGTTTAGGTGCTTTGGAAGTGTGCTATCCGGCTTGTACATATGAAAGTTCATCATAAACTGAGAGTAGGTTTTGGGAAGGGACTAAAGAATTATATCAATATATAATTCATTGTCCATAATGCACCCTACCTCTGCAAGTTCTTCGATGTAACTGATCATCTTAAGGACATGATCTTGAATTTAAGATCCAGCCTGTAACCTCGCATGAAACAATTTCTTCGAGGTCTTGAATCTAGCTATTCGAGTTTGCTCTCCATATAACTCTTTTACATGGAAAAATATGGATTCGACGTCCATATTCTCGTGCTGCCTCTGCAACTCATTGTTCATGAATGCAAGCATGAGACATTTGGCTTACCCCACAGTATTGAGTCCAGATCTTAAAAATGTTTTTTATTCATCAGAGGACTTATTAGTTGGGGTCCTAGGAGGTAATTCATCCAACATATGCAATTTTGTCATAAGTCAGCGTTATCTTTATGTTTCTCAGCCATAATAATTAAGTCTAGTGAGTTTGTTTTTGTCAAGAATTAATTTCAAGGCAGGCATGATATTGCAAAAGAATATTAAATAGGTACGATAATGAAGCAGATGTTCTTAAAATAATTTGAATGGTTTTTATCTAATTATTTCTCACACTAATTTTCGCGAATATCCACGACTAAAAGATATAAAAAATTATCATATAATTCCTTAGTGGGAATTAAGATCCAACTATCTTGAGTTCGATAACATTGATCGTCGTCAACAAGTTATCGTTCTACATAGTTGGTAGACACTCTTTGTCAATTGCAACACTTTGCAATTCTCAATTATGGTTTTCGTTCTTAACCCTTGTGACCTTGACATTCGTCAACAAATCACAAAGTCTAGTCAAGTCTTACCCATCGTTTCGTATTCAGTACAATGCGATAATGTGCCCTTGACCTTCGTTAACAAAGCACATCCTCACAGCCCCGGAATCCATCTTAATGGTTTCAAAGATGCATCACCCAGAATTGAGAAACTAAGGCTTGCCTTCGTCAACAACCATAGCGTCAATCTAAGTACTCTACATTCTTTGAAACGATGGAGTGCTACATATAATCCTTAAAAGTATTTGAACGTAATAAACGTGATATAGTTGGAAAAACTAGGTCATGTAATTTTGTCGAATATGGAATTCAACTCATCATGTGGACAGTCAGGCACAATCTGGGGAGTGAGGTTTTCTGTGGGTTGAATCACCAAGTTCACGTTCCTTAATTACAAGAACTTGCCCAAAATTGCCTTTCTTATTTTAACACCAATGTGATCATTTAACCTTTAAATTCAATAAAAATATTTATGACTTTAATATTTCCAACTTCCTTAGGTTTTTACATTTACTAATTAATTGAATTAATAAGGTTTTGGTGCAAAATATTTGTCATGAAGAAACAATTTGTAAACGAACTATATTTTGCAAACAACTGATACGATTAGGGCTTTTTGTGGGGATCAAAGGTGGGATTTTTATGGCTTTGGACTTCCTAATCTAGGGTTTAATGAGGAAGAACTGATCTGAAAATCCTAATTAATTCCTAGAATAATAGATCTAATTGCAAGAACAACTAATTAGCAATATGAATTAAACTAGAGTTATAAGGAAAGTAAAATACCTCATCAATTCTTTGATAAAAACCTCGCTAGGGCCGGCCGGCCCCTTATTATGGGAGGGATTATCAAATATTGAATTACCCTTTAGCCCTCCCCTTTTCTTACGGAATTACAAGTTTAGGACTGGGTCCGTGGTGGACCCAAGTCGCCTCGTCCGTTGATAGACCCGAACCGGAGCCCCCTACACATCCGCACGGCCTGCCTCTTGAACCCGCCGAACCGTATCATTACTCCTCCCCAAAAGTGCCACCTTGTCCTCAAGGTGGAATTCCGGGAATTGGTTGCGGATCACTGTGGCCGATTCCCATGTAGCCTCGTAGTCTGGTAGGCCCCGCCAGCGAATGCGCACCTCCTGTGTCCCGTCTGTAGCCTGTCGGATCCCGGTCAGCTCCTGTGGCTCCAAAAGCACCTCCATGTCCTCTGTCAAAGTGGGTGGCAAGGTAGGTGATAGAGTGTGATCCCCAATGGCCCTTCTCAACTGCGATACGTGGAACACTGGGTGAATGGTGGAGGTGGCCGGCAACTGCAGACGATAGGCCACCTTCCCGATCTGAGCTGTCACCTCGAAAGGTTCATAGTAGCGGGCTGCTAGCTTCTCATTGCTCCGACGGGCCAAGGTCCTCTGTCTGTAAGGTCGGAGCTTTAGGTAAACCCGGTCTCCCACCGCAAACTGCTCATCTCTCCGGTGTGCATCAGCCTTGGTCTTCATAATCTGCTGGGCTCTCAATAGGTGTTTCTTCAACTCCTCCAGATATTTGTCCCTCTCAGTCAAGTGCTCCTCTACCCGTGACACCGGTGTGGCCCCTCGACTGTAATGTATCAACTGGGGTAGGTCCCGACCGTATAGGATCCGAAAAGGAGTGCTCTGTGCTGCCGAGTGGTACGAGGTGTTGTACCAATATTCTGCCCATGCCAGCCATCTGGTCCACTGCTTCGGCGCATCTGACGCAAAACACCTCAGGTAGGTTTCCACACTCCTATTCACCACCTCTGTCTGACCATCCGTCTGTGGGTGATAGGCAGTGCTCCTCCGTAGCTTGGTCCCCTGCACCTTGAACAACTCCTGCCAGAAACTGCTGATGAACACCTTATCGCGGTTTGACACTATGGAGGCAGGAAAATCGTGCAAGCGAACCACCTCCTTCATAAACGCTGCTGCCACCGCAACTGTAGTGTACGTGTGTTTGAGGGGTATGAAATGGGCATATTTGCTAAGCCGATCGACCACCACTAGTATAGAACTGTAACCCTCTGATCGCGGCAACCCCTCAATAAAATCCATGCTGATCTCCTCCTAGACTCTCTCTGGTAAGGCCAACGGCTGTAAGAGTCCTGTTGGGGCCATTGCCAAGTATTTGTGACACTGGCACACGTCACACTCTGCTATCCGCTGGGCAATGTCCTTATTCATCCCGGGCCAATATAGCTCTCTCGCCATCCTCCTGTAAGTCTGCTGTACCCCGGTGTGTCCGCCGATGGCACTGCCGTGGAACTCCTGGAAAATCATCGGAATATGGACGGAGCCCATGGGAATCACCAGTCTGCCGTGGTATAGAAGCCTCTGTCCGTCCATGATGTACCCCTAGAAGTCAGCGAAGCCCTGCTGCAGTGCCTCACGTATCCTCGCCAGGTCCTCATCAACCTCAATCTCCCTGCTTAACGGCTCCCAGTCCAGAAGGACCGGTGCTGAAATGGGCGCCACCTCTGCATGCTCCTCGCGACGCGATAAGGCGTCTGCCGCCCCCTGGAAAAAGGGTTATACAGGAAGGGATGTGGATAAATTCAATGCGAGGCTACCCATGATGCTACTAAAGCGACTACTGGATATCAATCTGCTGGCTTATCCGGCAAATGAGATTCTTTCCACCCCAAATGATACTACCTTTTTGCTAAGCACGGTGACCAGGGAGTGCGGGACTCCGAACCGGCATATCACCGCCTTCCAGATGAAGGCGGTGGTCTTTGTCTCTGTCAGAGATGAGAGAGGAGCTGCATCCACCCACTTGGTGTAGTAGTTGATGGCTACTACTGCGTGCGTGGCTCCTTGTTCTCCAGGCCTGGGCGATACTGTATCTCAAATGTGAAATGAACCAACTTGGAGAGCCACTTCTGGTGCTCCTCGGTAACTATGCGCTGCTCCAACAAATATTTTAAACTTTGCTGGTCGGTCCTCACTATGAACTTCCGCCCCAATAAGTAGGGCCTCCACTTCTGAATGGACAGGACAATCGCCATCAACTCTCGCTCATATACTGACTTCAGCCTCGCTCGTGCTGACAGAGTCTGGCTGAAGAAAGCAATCGGCCTCTGGTCCTGCATCAACACGGCGCCTAACCCATATCCTGACGCGTCGGTGTCTATTACAAAGGGTCTACTGAAATCTGGGAGTGCTAAAACAGGCACCGTCGTCATCGCCTGCTTCAAGGCCTCGAATGCCTTGGTCGCCTCCTCGCCCTAGTGGAAGCTGTCCTTTAGTTGCTCGGTAAGAGGCCAAGCAATCGTACTGTATCCCTGGACAAACTTCCTGTAGTACCCTGTCAGGCCCAAGAAGCCCCGCAGCCCCCGTAAGATGGTAGGTATCGGCTAGTCTAACATGGCTGCAACCTTGGCCTTATCCGCCGCAACCCCCTCTGCAGACACCACGTGTCCCAAGTACTCCACCTGCAGCTGCCCAAGCAGACACTTCTTCTTATTAGCACACAGCTGCTGCCCCTGCAACTCATGCAGCACTGCTCGCAGGTGCCCCACATGCTCCTCCATGCTGCGACTGTACATCAGGATGTCGTCAAAAAATACCAGCACAAACCTCCGGAGGTAGGGTCGGAATACCTTGTTCATCAAGGCCTGGAACGTCGCAGGGGCATTCGTCAGGCCAAAGGGCATGACCAGGAACTCATAGTGTCACTCATGAGTCCTGAAAGCAGTCTTGGGCACGTCGGCCGCCCTCATCCGTATCTGATGGTACCCTGACTTCAGATCAATCTTGGAGAAGCATGCTGCCCCATGGAGCTCATCTAGCAACTCATCAATCATAGGGATAGGGAATTTATCTGCAACTGTCTCCTTATTCAGGGCCCTGTAATCTACGTAGAATCTCCAACTCCATCCTTCTTCTTTACTAATAAAACCGGACTGGAGAAGGGGCTAGTACTCGGCTGTATCACCCCTGCCTGCAACATGTCCTCTACCAGCCTCTCTATCTCATCCTTCAGGATCTGTGGGTACCTATAGGGCCGCACACTGATGGGGGACACGCCATCCCTCAAGACGATGGCGTGCTCATGATCTCGGTGTGGTGGCAGGCCCTGTGGTGCCTGGAAAACCTCCTCGTACTGAGCCAGCAGCTGCTCCACCTTCGGTACCACCACCTGTGTCTGATCCTCGCGCTGCACCGATGCTGTCACAGCCTGCAGCTCCACCAAGAACCTCCTCCCGCTGTGTGGATCGCCCTGGACATGGCCTTATAAGACACCAAAGAACGGCAGAGGCTGGGATCCCCATGCAATACCACTGTCCTCCCCCCATCCTGGTACTCCATCCTCAGCATCTTCCAATTTGTCCTGGTCTCTCCGAGGGTCTGCAGCCACTTCATCCCCAGGATGACATCGGTACTCCTTAGCTCCAAGGAAAGAAAGTCTGTGACAATCTGTACTCCCTGAATGGTCATAATCACCCCGCGACAGACACCTGTGCTGTGTGTCACCTGTCCCGTGCCTAGCATCACTCCATACCGCCCCGTGCCACTCACCTGCAGTCCCTGTGCCTCCACTACCCTGCTGGAAATGAAGTTGTGGGTGGCCCCACTGTCGACCAACACTATCACCTCATGGCTGCCCACCTGTCCCACCAATTTCATGGTATGGTTCGGTGTGAACCCTACCACGGAATTGAGGGACACCTCCGCAGAATCCAAGTGCTGGTGCTCTACCTCCTCCTCATCCTCTCCCGCCTCTAGGATGACAACCTCATCCTCTCCCTCATCATCATCAGCTATCAGTATCTGGAGAGTCCGATCAGCGCATCGGTGTCCTGGGGTGAACTTCTCATCATATCGGAAGCACAATCCCTTCACCCTCTTCTCACGTATCTCGGCATCTGTCATCCTCCGCACCTGCCCCCCAGCTCGGGGCTCCTGCCTCCTGTCTCTGTCGTCCCCAGCAACGGCCGTAGCTCCCTGCCCAGTCGTGGTCCCTGAAGAAGGTGCAGTCCTCTGTCCCGTAGCAGCCTCCTAACTCTTGAATGTGGCGCCTCCCCACGTCTCGCGAGCTCTTCGCTCTGTCTCCTGATGGTCCTCCACCTTCCTCGCCAACGTCATCATCCCGCGCAGACCAACTGGCTCGAACTGTCTCAATCCTGACCTCACCGTAGGCTTCAGCCCCTTCATGAAGCAACCCTCCAAGGACTCCTCAGATACTCCCCGAACTCGGTGGCAGAGCGACTCAAATTTCCTGATATAATCCCCTACGCTCCCATCCTGCTTCAGAGAGTATAGTCTCTCGAACACGTCACCAGACTGCCCTGCACCAAATCGCTCCGTCAAGAGCGTCGTAAACTCCGCCCATGTCTGAAAAGGCTGCTGCTGATCAGTCCAATGAAACCAGCCTAAGGCCTCCCCCTCCAAGCAAACAACTATCGCCCGAAGCCACTCCTCCCCTGGGACCGCTGACACCTCCAAGTACCTCTCCACCCGGTACAGCTAGTCATCTGGGTCTCATCCCTCGAAAACAGGCACCTCCAGCTTCCTCAGATGTCTCTCTCCAGGGTATCCACATCTCTCCTGCTGATGGAATCCTCCCCTCTGCTGGTACCCCTGTCGTCTGTCTGGAAAATATGACGCGGCCCGATCTCGGAATCCCCCCTTCAGCACCATGTCCATGCCAGTCACCCTGTGGGTGCCCATACTCTGTCTGGTGACCTCCCGGTGTGCCGTGGTATGCTCTCCAGTCACCCGTCACTCCACCAAAGGGTGGGGGCTGAGTCGACGCCCCTTCAGTGATCTGGTGGTGGCCTCCGGGCTGCTGAAAACCTCCGTCGGGCCCCCAAAAGCCTGAAAACCTGTAAATTGTGCTCCTCGGAACTCGGATGGGGCCCCTGGGGCACGGAAGTGCTCGAGAAAGTCTGTTGGGCATCCTGGGAGGCCGGCAAGGCCCCCCAGGGGTCCGCCGGACCCCGGAAACCCCCTGGGGTCAGCCGAAGCCCCCAGGGCTTCGTCGGGGGCGGTCAGCCCTGAAATTGGGCCGGCGGCCCCCAGGCGAGTTCGCCTTGGCTCGCCGGAGGCGCAAGGAGGGGCGGCAGGTGCGGCCGCCCCTCCTGGGGGCCTGGCGGCCCTGTCCCGCCCCTCTGGGGGTTAGCCTGGCCCCCCAGAGGTCCAGGAGGGTTCGGCGGCCACCCGGGGGCTGCCGGGTGGCCGGAAACCCCCCACCAGTGAATTGTTCTCCTTGGAGCGGCGGCGCGTGGTCATTGTGAGTCCCCCACTCCTTGTCTCCTAGATCGACGCCTCCGTCTTCTTCTCGATCCGGTCCATCTTAAAAAACCCGTCTTTTTGCCCTTGTCCTTGGCCAAAGGTGGCTCCTTTTTAGTTGGATCCGTCTTTGGTACGAGATGTGCGGTCAACGCCGCTATAGCTTCCGTTAATTCCGACAATTTTGCCTCTGTTTTCTCTTGATTCACTTTCATCTCTTTCATCTCTCCCCGGATCTGCGCGGCTATCTCGGCGTCTTCTTTTCTCACGTCGATGAAACCCTTGCTAATTTGGTCCTTCATCCGTTCAACATTCTCTTCCAAAACTTCGACCCGCTCCTTGGATCGTGTGCTCGTCATTGATCGACGGCTCTGATACCAATTTGATACGATTAGGGCTTTTTGTGGGGATCAAAGGTGGGATTTTTATGGCTTTGGACTTCCTAATGTAGGGTTTACTAAGGAAGAACTGATCTGAAAATCCTAAGTAATTCCTAGAATAATAGATCTAATTGCAAGAACAACTAATTAGCAATAGGAATTAAACAAGGGTTTTAAGGAAAGTAAAATACATCATCAATTCTTCGATAAAAACCTCGTTAGGGCCGCCCGGCCCCTTATTAGGGGAGGGATTAGCAAATATTGAATTACCCTTTAGCCCTCCCCTTCTCTTGCGGAATTACAAGTTTAGGACCGGGTCCGTGGTGGACCCAAGTCTCCTCCTCCGTTGATAGACCCGAACCGGAGCCCCCTCCACATCCGCACGGCCCGCCTCTTGAACCCGCCGAACCGCATCAACAACACACGAGATTTCATTTAATTTAGCAAGCGACCCTACAAGCAAATATAAATAAATTCGCTAAATAATTAATTGGACCATTGGATAACGTCTTACAACATTAGGTTAGATAACTAACGACAAAACGGTTGCATGATCATTATACTTATTTTTCTTGTAATCATATTATAGCTAACATCCACATGATCCTATCATAAAATTTAGCTCATACTCATGTTATAGCTAACATCCACGTGATCCTATCATGAAAATATTTTAGAATAATTTTAAAACAACTTTAAAACATCCTTTAATCTCATGACCTCTGAAGATTAATCATGATTAAACAATTTAATCCATGTTATCATATAACACATCAAGAATAATCTTCTTTTTAAAAATCATGGATTTAAAACATCAAAAGCTTGCTGGATTAATCGATTGGTCATCATATACTGGTCAACTAATCCAGTCTACATGTTACGTAAATTGCCTTTAGGTGGATTAGTCGACTAGACCTTATGGGCCTAGTAGATGACTACTAGTCAACTAATCACTGTAAAGTGATTTACGCAAACACGATGTTTTGACAATAAAACCTCGATTTTTAAAGATCTGACAAGCTTATATCCGCATAAAAACCTAGATAGCAGCTGGATTTGATACCACTGTAAGGTTATGATGCTAATAATCTAAACCAATTAGATCATGCAGCGGAAGACAGAAAATTCAAAATGTTCTTAACTAGCTATCATGTCCAGAATCTACTATAAATTTAGGAATTATATTACTGAATAATAAAACATAAATGGCATACTTTTGCGCGAGTATACTCAAGCGATACTCACGGATCATTAGTCTCTTTCGGTGAAGACCAGAAGCACCGCGTTCACATCTTCCTTTTTCCAACAGCGCTTTAGATAAATCACGGGACAAGGAATGCCTCCACGAATCAAACCAGCTTCCTAGCCTTGCTAGAGTGATGAAGAAGGAGAAAGAGAACTCTGATTTGTCTCAAGAGAGATAGATCAATTCATGTCATGTATCAAGAGGCCTGTGGTAGCTCCCTTTATATAGGGCTAAAGCCGAATCTAATTCGGATTGCGTATTCGCATAACACTCAATTTCATCCCAAAAAAGAATTGGAGTCCTAAATGAGTTCTAATCACATTAGAACTCTTGGATACGAATTAGAGTTAATTTTCAATCAAATCCTAGGTCAAATCCGTGTCTTATTACGTCAGCAATAGTCGCTAGTCGACTAGTTATTGTAACCAGTCGACTAGACAATTCTCTACTTTTATAGTTTACCTAGTCCACTGGTGCCTTAGAACTAGTCGACTAATTGCTGATTAATCGACTAGTGCTAAAGCACTAGTTGACTAGTTCATGCTGACCTGATGTCTTCTTTTTATCTGATCACAACACATTATGATCTTAGCTCCAGTATATCATATATACTCATAGTTTCTTTCTTCGTTTTTCAAAGGGAGTTTATTATCAATGTGAGACTTTAATAGCATGATTCCTACTACAGTAGTGAAACCACGATCACATCGTGTCAACAATCGGTAGCGGCCCTAGCTGAGCGCGCTGACCACGTTCAGAACCATCATTATCTGGTTTGGATGACTGAAATACCTTGAGATAATCTGGGCCTTATCGTGACTGATTTCGTGCAGTCCAGTCCCTTCGCATTACTATGTTGCTAAGGTGTCCAGTGTACGATATCGCGTCAAACCCAACTACACCTTAACCTCTTTGAGTCAAATGCGATCACATAGTTAAGGGTTGGATGACACTTTTTAACCCTTTAACAAGTTCATCGCCTACCCTGGCTAGGGATTAACTATGGATCTATTTACTCAACTTCGACACTAACTTTCCATGACGGAGGAGACGAATCCCGGCAACATGACCACTTTCTTCACATGTAAAGCCAATGTTTGATATCTACTGAAGTATAATCTTCTACATACAATGTCCTTTAGCTCATCTTCGGTCAAAGGACTAAACTGCACATACTGCCACTAGAAATCTTCTATTAACACTCAGAGTATAGTAATTGTACAGAAATATTTATGTCGAATTGTTCGTGAACTTGTTCAAAAAGCACATGTGTATTATCTAACGATTGCTCTACACCGAGTGATTATGGGGCTTGTCACTACCAACCGATGGTGTAGTTTAGTGCACACTGGTCTAACCAGAATACCGATGCCCCATCTCGATATTCTTCTGACTAGGAACAATTCTAGACATATGATCGATGGCTGCATTGACCTTATTATCATGATCCCGATCATGATCCCAATGTTCCTCCCATAAATCCTGTGACTTTATATATGCATCATATAATCACAATCAACAATCATAGAAGTGATATAGATGATATCATAGATAAAGAGTACCAAATAGCTTACTTTCATTTTGAATTAGATATCTATTACAATTGCAATAATTGTCTTAAGTGCATACATTTCCCAACACATGATACATGTTTTGACACTACGAGCGCAGTTAGGAGCTTTAGGTTAGTTCCCTTTTGATATTAAGAGATGCGTATTTGATCTCTCCTATGCTTGATGAAAAGAAGCAAAAGTGAAAATAAAATTGAACAAGAAATTTAATCTTCAGTCACAATCATATTTCTGATTTTCCCATCATGGCATGCAGTCTATTTAGGGAAAAAGAAATTTCTTGCTTTCATGCGTCACATATTTAAACAGATAAATTTAAATTCTTGCGTCCTTATAGATCCCTGCAGGTGATCTTATTTGATAAGCTTTCCAAGTGAACTGTTGCACCCAACTTGAAATTTTAGATCCTCGTGTTCACAATGACAAGAAATAGGGAATTGCAACAACCATTTAAAATGTGACTTTGAGGCCCAATGTACACAGTTTTTCCATTCATTGCTGTCAAATCTTGTTTTTGCTTCTGGGGACATCTTTTATTTAATGTTGCTATAAACTTGAAAAATTGAGCGTCACTTCATCCAATAGTTATGCCAATTTAAAGACTATGGAAATGCATTTCCAAACCCTTATATACTCTAATCTATAGAATGTATGTTGGCCATGGAACTCATAGCTTGTCAACAAACTTATTATTTGATCATGAGTACACATCTATTTGATCAAAGTAGTCTTCATTTCAGTTAGTCATTTATTATAAAATATTGTAATCGGTTCATGAACATTTTGGAGTAATTCATCAAACTGTAATATCTTAATGCAAACGGTTTATGTGCTACTGAAAGTCATTTACGATCCCATGAAAACCATAAACTTTCGGGTTTATGTTGTTCATCATAAGTAGTTAGGTTTTCAAGGAACTTGTTACTTTAACCATGAGCATACAGTTGTTTGATCAGATAGTTGTTTTACTTGTATAATTTGTCCAGTATGACTTTAAATATATGTTGCATAATTATCCTGCTTTTCATTAATGAAGCTCTTTTCTGAATATTAGTGCAGAAACAACATTAAGGAAAGTAGAGAAGTCATCAATGATGCTTGCATACGAAGTCAATGCTGTTGGCCCCACTCTAGTGATTAAGGTAGATCACAAAATTTTATTTCAGCGGGTTCTATGTTCATTATTCTGCATATAGACTGTATTACATTCTTTGTTGATGAACTCTCATACTGAAACAGTGATGTAACCTGAGAATTTGTATGGATAACTAATGCTTTAATCTTTGTTTTGGTTAGCACATGTGGCCACTTCTTAAGGTCGGAGGCGGCTCTGGGACCAAAAGAGAATTTGCTGTTGTAGCAAATATGAGTGCTCGAGTGGGCTCTATTGGAGATAATGCATTGGGAGGATGGCATTCCTATCGTGCTTCAAAAACAGCACTAAACCAACGTAAGTTGATATACTTTACTATTTCAAGTTTGTATGTTTCATGTACTCATTTATTACTGCTTTCAAGGCTGTAATGATAGACAGTAGTAATATGCAGTGATGGATGTCAATTGTGGCCTCCTCAAATTGGCATGCAATACATGTTTTTATCATGTATTGTCTTGATAACAATTTTCTTCTAAATTGTATTGAATTCATTTGGATAATTTGCTTGAAAATATCAAATGTGTGCTCACTGATGCACTCATCCATGCACTTAAATTATTACATGCATGAAAACTGGATCAGTAGAGAAGTGATTGAAACATGCAAGCCAGTTGATATGTTTTAATCTATAGATATACTACATAAGAGCCAACAAACTTGAATTTTCATCCATTTGTAAACATAGAGGACTACATCATACTTCAATCATTTTCAATTCATTCTAATGGAATCAACTTCTATACATATCTAATAACAGTCATCTTCTTATGGTCGAAGTATTACATCTGCTTGTCAAACTTGGACTCTATTTGGCTGGACAAAAGTCAAGAATATTATTCCTAATTTTGCTGAGTTTGAATGTATTAATGTATGGTCATAATGAAAAAGTCAAAAAGCAATGGAAAATTGTACGAGGGGTTCCCATGCTTCATAATGTTTCCTTTTCTAGAACCAAACATTTAGCAATTTCCAAACAGCATACATGAATTTAGTGTGGCTGTGAAGTTCATGTGGGATATTCTATTAAAAAGGTCATGTAGTGGGAAACATTTTTTGGGAGTGTCGTGTATTGAGAAACTATATTTAAATGGGTAAAGGGTAAATTTTAAGAAACTCCCTTCAGTTTTGCTCTATTTTGAAAAAATCTCATTGAACTTTTTTATTTTTAAGATAAGATGCTTAACTTTAAAACCTCCTGAATTTTTCCTCATATTTCAAGAAACCTACTAAACTTTAAAAAACAGTCCAAACTTTTTTATAGTAGATATATATTTCAAGAAAGTCCATTTTACTTAACTTTACCTTACATTTAATTACTGAGAAAATGGACTTTCTTGAAAAATATAACTATTAAAAAGTTTGGACTGTTTTTTAAAGTTAAGTAGGGTTTCTTGAAAATAAAAACATTCAATTAGATTTTTTAATGGAACAAAATTGAAGGTGGTGTCTTAAAATTTACCATATATAAACTTAATTAGGTTGCTTCGGCTTCAAAAACTATAGCGTAGAAGTTATACGTTTTATAATATAACCAGAAAGCCCTAAAAGGTTTCCGGCCGTTAATCGAGTATGTGTAGCCATACACAACTCGGTTGATTGGCTACCGAAAGAAGCTGGGCTGACTACATCTACTATTGGAGAAGGAAAATGAGACTGCAGTTTACCTTTAATGGATCCAAAGGAAAAGACAAAAGGTATTGTTACTTTAGACTTTTCTAGTGTCCGGTGGGTAAAAAGCTGCATGAGATATTTAGAGCAAGGCCCCATTACTTTTTTTTGGTTTTATTTATTTATTTAATTTTTTTTTTTTTTTTTTGGGGGGGGGTTCTCATTTGACTGGAGATATTGGTTAGGGGAATAAATGTAGGGCCCACATTCCTATTGTCTCTCTTTAAAATTTAACCTATGTTTTATACTAACCACTTTCATCTAAAAGCAAAGATTTAATTTACATAATATAAAATTACAATTTCCTTATTTCATATACATTCCTTTGAATTAACTGAATCTTACATTAATTGAACATTTTCTCCTTTAAGTTTATGTATTATAACATTGATGTAATTTTTTATTGCGATAAAAATCTCTAGGAAGATTGTTTACTTTTCTGAAGTAAACTCAAATTGAACCTCTATTAACTAAAGTTTGGTTTCATTCATATCACCAGCTTTACAAAGTTAAACTAAGTTTAATTTGATCTCTATAAAATAAGTCTGGATATAATTCGGAATACATTTGTACCCTTTGAATGTATATTCTTTTGTGTGGTGTTTACCCATGTACACAGATGCACACACAAACATACCTTTATGTTTTGCACAAAAAAACTGAACTGTACAAACCTCGTACTGACAATACAAAATTTGCCAAAGGAGTAGCACTTGCCTAAATTCGTTAGCTTTAAGGCAAATAAGTTATGGAGTCGTTGCACAGAATTTAGACTACTTAACGAACCATAAATGTTTCCGGAAAAGAAAAGAAAAAACGCAATTATATGTTTGGTCCTACTGTAAAAGGCTAAATTTAGAAAACTACCTTAAAATTTTTAACAAATTAAAAAAAAATACTATCTTAAACGTTCAAAATTAAACAACAAGATCTTAAAATTTTCCTAAAAATTTACCAAAACTACCTTCCGTCACACCGTTACCTATCTTATCACATGATTGTCACATGACAATTTAATACCAAACTATCCTTACCGCTATCTTTCATTAACATGTACAATGTGATAAGATGGAATATAGTGAGATGACAGAAGGCAGTTTTGGTAAACTTTTAAGGAATGTTTAAGGTGGTCTTGTTTAATTTTGAAATTTAAGGGTAATATTTTGAAATTTTTGGGATGTTTAAGGTACTTTTAGAACATTTAGGCACCATAAAGAATTAATTAAGGGAACTTATTTGCACACCTACTATTTTTCTCCGCGCACATACCGCTACAGTAATTACTCGGGGGCACATACCATTAAAATATTATTATTTAAGTTTTTGCCCCGCAAACAACCGGGAATACCGAAAATACCCATAAACTAAAACACCATGAATACAAACATAAAACAGATTTAAGACATAATTATCGACTGAAAGAGGATCCGAAAACTGAAGAAAAATTCGAATCGTTTGTGATAACTTTATGAAGATCGCGAAGAACAATTAGAAAGTGAAAAAATGTTAGGGCTCGAATGGTTTTTTGCGAAGGGAATTTTGACTAGCTGTGCAGATTCTTTCTCAATGCGCACAATAGGCTAAATTTTTTCCTGTTGCGATGAAAAAACTTAAACATATAATACCTTTTCTCACCGTGCACAACAGGCAAATTTTTTGCCTGTTGTGCATGGTGAGAACAATAGGGCACTGTCTCATTATTTTCTAACCGCGAACATGCAAATTTTTTCCTGCTGTGCGTGGTGAGAAAAATAATGAGAGACGGCTCGCTTTTTCTCATCGTGCACAACATGTAAACTATTTGCCTGTTGTGTGCGGTGAGAAAAAATGAAAGTGCATGATTTTTTTCACTGCGCACATGCAAAAAATTTGTCTATTGTGCACGGTGAGAAAAATAATTTACTTTCATTATTTTTCTAACCGCGCACAACATGCAAAAATTTGTTTGTTGTGCTTGGTGAGAAAAAAGCAGACAATACTCGATTTTTCTTACCACGCACAACATGCAAATTTTTTGCCTGTTGTGCGCGATGAGAAAAATAATGAGACAATGCTCGATTTTTCTAACTGCGCACAACATGCAAATTTTTGTTCTTCACTTTTCTCAACTGTTGTATCACGGGCACCCAACTGTTGATTCACGGGCATTATTGTGTGTTTACGGACTGACTTACATATTCATATATAAAGTGTTGCACACGATCCATTCTTCTCACAACTACATCTACTCTTCCATTGCTACTAAATCTAATCGTCGGTGGGTTCATCACCGACTCTTTTTCTACTAACACAATATTTATGCAACATTCTTCGTTGAGATTCATCGATAAATCGTTTTCATTTGTATTGCAAAAGTGTTCTTGTTGTATAGATTTAATTCATCGGTTGGATAGGTCATAAATCTGCTAACACTTTTGCAAGAACACTTTTATGCCAGAACACTTTGTAATTTAAAAGTGTATAGATTTAATTTGTATTGCAAAAGTGTTTACTGACACAATTTTTATGCCACATTCTTCGTTGGATAGGTCATGAATCTGCTAACACAGTCTTCATTTGTATTGTATTGCAAATGTGATCAGTGTTGGTTATGACCCACAAACGGAGAATGTCGCAAAAATATTTTGTCAGATGGAAGTCGAGCTATACAATGTTTTTGTTGTCTATCCTATTTGTTGTGTGCATAAATTGACCATATTTGTTGTATATCTGATAAATTGACATACTTCATTGACATACTGATACATTGACATATATGATACATTGACGTATTGATACACTGACATACAATGACATCTGATACATTAACATACATACTGTTTTTGCTACATTGACATACACACTATTTTTGCAGAGCATGGCAGAGGAAAATAGTAATGCAAATTGGAGGACATTTCCCAGTTGCTTTTGTGGACCGAAAGCTCACATGAGGATATCAATGACAATGGAAAATATTGGGAGAAGATTTTATGGGTGTATCAATTAGAATAAGAGCAACGGATGTAATTTTAATGTTTGGATTGATAAGAGGGAAATGTGTCCGCGTGGAAAAGAATATGCCAGAGAGTTGCTTAATGAAATTTCAAAGTTAAAGACAAGACTAAGAGAACTAGAAAGGAATTGCAGAGAAATCCAACATGAAACAAGTTTCTCAAGTGGCAATGAAATTATCAGAAGAGAAGCTTTCAGTAGCAATTATAGGATGAACAATGTATCAACATCTAGTCAGGCAAGCCATATGATAGTTCTGGATATTTCTCCAATGATGTGGTTTTGTTTTGGTTGTATATCTTCTTTGTTTACTATAATTATATATGCATTGATGTAGTAAAATTACTCTGTTCTGATACATTATATATTAAAGTAACTGATACATTGACACACTAATACATACATATTGATACATTGACACACTGATACATATAATGATAAATTAACAGCCACATTGAAATATCGGTTACATACTGATTAAACTTGTTGCAACAATTGTTTCAGGTCTTAATATTGAAATTCAGGTAAGAATTTTGATGATCAGTTATGCGTAATAAGATCAATTTTGTATTGCTAATATGATACAAGTATGTGTTGAATTGAACAATGTAACAAGCATGGTTCTAGGTTTCGGCCGAAACCTCTCGGTTTCGGCGGTTTCGGATAGGTCTCGGAGGGGACCGATCCGAAACTTACGTATAAAACTCGGTTTCGGTAGTTTCGGCCGAAACTTACCGAAACCGGTCAGTTTCGGCCGAAACTGGCCAAAATCGGTCAATTTCGGCTCCTACAAAAATTAAAAAACTCAAACAAAAGAAAAAGATAGAAGAAAAGAAGAAAAAGAGAAAGATGAAAGAGAGAAATAGAGAGAGGAACAACAAGAAATGGCAACAGGTTCAAAAGAAGAAGAAGAAGAAGAAAAAGAGAGGAGGAGAAAGTACTTACCTGAGTCTTCCTCCGATGCTCCAAAAATGGTTGCCTGCATCCAAGAAAAGGAGGGGGCTTTAGGTATAGCATGCCTCCAAGAAAAGAGAGCAGGCAGTGGGCTTTAGGTCAAGCGCTGAAAGTTGGCCATTTATGAACGTGGGCCACTCACGTTACACACTTTGCTAAACATATTTACAAGTATACCATTGTCTTTTACAATTTAATGGCAAACTTGTAAATAAATAATATGTTTTGCAAACTGTGCAATGTGAGTAGCTATTGTAGCTCTGTCATTTAGTGTTTTTCATCTTTCTCCCTGCATTACCTAGTTCAAAAAAATTCAGTTAGTTCAAAAAACTTAACCCAAATAGCAAAATGTATAATGCAAGTAGCAACCAAAGTATTGGTGAAGACTCCAAATGTAAAACAAATATTTGAAACTACTGATACGGACAGACCGAAACTTACTACCGAAACCACCGAAACGGACGATACCGATACCGAAACCTAAATTTTCGAAAGACCGAAACCGAAACCGAAACCGAGACATAAAACCTTGGTAACAAGTATCTCACATATATAGATAAACATAAGAAAATGAAAAATTTATTACTCAATGCACACAACAGGCAAAAAATTTGCCTGTTGTGCGGGTAAAGAAAAATCGTGCAATGGCTCAATTTTTTACTCACCGCGCACAACAGGCAAAAAATTTGCATGTTGTGCGTGATGAGAAAAATCGTGCAATGGCTCATTTTTGTTCTCACTGCGCACAACAGGCAAAAACATTGCATGTTGTGGGTGAGAAAATTCGTTCATTTGCTATAATTTTTCTTAACGTGCACAACATGCAAAATTTTTGCCTGTTGTGCGCGTTGAAAAAATTTTACTTCGCTTGTATATCTGCTATCAGTATCATTTTTAATCAATTCTGATTCTTTATCATCTGTATCAGCTTGTATATATGCTATCAATCTTTGTAGATGCATATATGCTATATCAGAATGTATCAGTATGTATACAATTTATACCGAATCAATAATGAACAGCTTCACCATATTCCAAGTTGACACTAAACAATATTCAGTAATTATTAGCAATACATTCTGAAATTGACATAACCAGCAATACAATCTGAAATGCATCAATATTAATAACTGATCATCAATAACTGATACAGACTGCCAAATCTGATCTTGCAAACAATATGTTACATTGACATATATCTGAAAACTGATACATTGAACTGATACATTATATGATACATTGAACTATACATAATCTATATTTGCAATCACTGACAGACACAAATATGAAAAAGTTCCAAAAATTGATACATTGAACTTTAACTGAAACTATACAGTGGAAATATATGCATCACTGATACATATTGAATAAAAACTTAAAAATTATATTATACATTGAAGTATACATTGATCTATATCTACAATCACTGACAGACACAAATATGAAATAGTACCAAAATCTTAAACTATACAGTGGAAATATGCATCACTGATACATATTGAATAAAAACTTAAACTATATACATATGCATATTGAACATACAATTCACCCAACATCTACAGTATCCGTTGTGACCACAGTGTCTTGTACTATCTCATTGAATTCCTTAAACCTATCTGCATAAGCTTCCTCCCATCCAGTTGCTACACATAGTGGTATCTCCTCCAATTTCTTGCCACTAGTGGAACTTGACAACGGGGACAATTTGAACCTGAACAAAGTGATTATTATTCACAAAACCAATAGATATATGTCGACGTGTCTGCAATGGTTCTGGAGCTGTTCTTGAGGCAAAAAGTGAGACACTGTAAATTGGAAAACAAATGTAACACAGTTATAAAAATTTGCTATGAGATGTCACACTTTTGGCATGGCATCCAAAATTTGCTTGGAGTGTTTTCCTCCATGTATGCAATTGCCACTTAAGTATACTGAGCATCATCTTCACCCATAACTTTAAGATACAAATCATAATGTGTACTAGTCATAACCCGTGCCCGCGAGCACGGTTCGTTTAAGATTTTCCCCCGTGAAATTTTTGTTCCCCAAAAAATTATTTCCAAAGCCAAAATTTAAAAGAACAACAAATTAGCATAAAAATATTTAGCGGCACGGGCGCCTTCGGCATGAGGACATTCGGCATCTGCGCATATGATGCGGAACAACAAATTCGCCGTATGCGCCTTCGACATAGAACAACAAATTCGGTGTAGGCGTCTTCGGTGCGAAACAACGAATTCGGCGTAGAACAACAATTTCGGCTGGGCGCCTTCGGCGTAAAACAACAAATTAGCATAAAAAAATTTGGCGCCTGCGTGGGCGGCTTCGGTGAGGAACAACAAATTTGACACATATGCCTTCGCCACAGAACAGTAAATTCAGTAAGAGTGCCTTCGGCGTGGAACAACAAATTCGACGAATTTGCCTTCACCACAGAACAGTAAATTCAGCATGAGTGCCTTCGGCGTGGAACAACAAATTCGACATAGAAAAACAATTTCTGCACGGAACAACAAATTCGGCGAAGAACAACAATTTTGGTGCGGGCGTCTTCCGTGCGGAACAACAAATTAGCATAAAAAATTTAGCGGACGCTCATGACGCGTAACAACAAATTAGCTTATCGCGGACGCCTATGACACGGAACAACAAATTAGCATATCGCGGGCGCCTTCGACGCGGAACAACAAATTAGCGTAGTGCGTGTCACGGGCGCCTTCGACGACTTCAATGCAGAACAACAAAGTAGCGTAGCGCGTGGTGCGGGCGCATTCAGCACCTGTTATGTGCGTGGATCATCATTTTTGCTGTTATAGACTGTTGGATTGTTGATTTGGGTTTGATTATTACTGTTTACTTATTGTCTCTTGGGTCCATCCATCGTGTGGTTAGCAAGTATGCAACTTTTATGCATGTTGTATGTTCTTGTATTATTAGAGACCCATGAGACACATAATGTTTATTGTCTGCTTTAATTATTTAGAAACTCATCTGATACATGCACTTTACTTATTTTCTAAGTACATGGTATTACTTACATGTTTCCAAATTGAATATGAATTCGGTTCGAAAAGTGCACATATCAAAAGCCACGCTTGTAACTTTCTATACAAAGCATAGCGTTAGCATCATCATTCCAGGATTTCTGACACAAACTGAGCACCTGGCTCCCATATCTCATAACCCGTATTGTCATCTATAAGCAGTTTACAAACTAAACAAAAATATTCCAATTCCTCACTAAATGAAAGCAATTGCACTGAAGACATAATTAAAGCTTTCACACAATACTAATTGCAAACAAAATCTGCCTGAAATACTTGATATATAACATAAATAATAATTAAACAGTGTCCACAAAATTAGGTTCTACAAAATTAAACTAAAAAACATATAGAAAAAACAATTGAAGCCCGAGTGGTCAAACCATACCAGAATGAATCATAATATAAACCCTTAAACATTAATAATAAACCATAGAAACTACAGCAACCACAACAGTGGACACAGCCAAGCCCAACCCCTAGACTTTGGGGTAGCAGTTAGAGGGTCTTGGCGACGTACTCAATCTGGAAAACGCATCTAAAAGAGAAAATTATCAATTACTAAACAGAAATTAAACAATGTGATGTTATAGAAGAAAATATCCTCCAACAGAGTTCAAATTCACACTTCCAAGCAGTTGCTCATTCTGTGGTCTCAAACCATCGTCCTAAAAATGAAAAACATTAAAAACAATGAAAAACACCTATATAAGAAATCAAAGCAAAAAAATCAAAAACTTTAGGATTCTCAATGCTTTTGACTTGGAATTTAGTTCTTGCTATTCTTCAACATTGACACTTGAGCTCTCATGGTATCAATCAAGTAATTACTGGATTTCTTCAACATTTACTCGGATTCCTCAACATTGGCATAAACAGAGGGGAGTTGAAACGTTTATCCTGCTTGAAGATTTAACACCGTGAAAAAAAATTCAAACATTGTATTCTGAATTTGATAAAAAAATTAAATAAGCACAGTGAAAAAAATTTAAATGGGCACCTTCTAGCACTCAAAAAAATCAGGATCATTTACTTATCATCCCCGTGATTGTAAGGCTTGGCATGGATGGCCATCACCATGCCACCAACGATCACCGCATACGACGGTGATGAAACAAAATCGGATCAGCTAAAAAAATTGAGCCCCTACAAAGAAGAAAGCTTGAACTTTTCTGTTAGAAAAAGAGGAGTAGAAGAGAAGAATCACTGGTGGTTTGCAATTGCTCCTGAAGACCGAAGATGATGGGATGGATGACCTAGTCCAAGGCGTAGCAGGAATGGAAAGTTTCCTCCGACGCAGAGATCCCCACTGACCGAGTTCTTGAACTGCTGACCGCCATCAGAATTTAAACGACCATATTGTACTTGGACAAACAAACCACCAGTTTGCCCAGAATTTAAACGAATAATTGAAACATAGATTGGATGATAATATGGGTGTTTATCATAGAATTTAAACGAATAATATGGTCGTTTACCTCTCACTTAACAGCAAATGAAATGGCACACCTGTACAATATGACCCCAGCAAACAGCAAACTGTAAATAAAAATTTATACTTGGACAAACAAACGGAAAAGAAAAAGAAGTGGAAGTGGAATAGACTTTAGATCTGTGCTTATATAAAATTTGAAGTTTAAAGTTTATAAGCACAGATCTCTTAGAATAAGCATAGATAAACTTTTTTGTTCAATGGCGCCTGGCGTTTTTAGATAAACTCTTTCTGTGAATCAATGGCGCCTGGCATTGTGCTAGATCTCTTCGAGTTCTCTGGAGAAGGCCTTTTCTCTTCTGACGATGGCCGTGTGGAGCGCGAGATCCTGGACTTGACAGAGATGCTGCAGTCCACCGGGAGGAGCTCGTCGTTCCTTCAGTGGATCACGGCTCCTGTGGATCACGGTGACGTTGCATCAGACTTGGTCCCTGACGGTGCTCAGGTAGCCCTCGATCTTACCGGCGCTCAGGTGTGCCACGCGGCGTTGTGCGTGTGGCTGAAGAACCCCTCCATCAAGAATGTCTTCACACCTTTGAGCCGTTAGGTATGCCCGGTCACCTACACCGTCGGAATTACTTGCCGGCGCTCAACTGCTCGCAAGGAATTACTTTAGCCCCTCCCCAAACTTTCCTAGCTTCTGGCAGATGGAACATAGAACAACAAATTCCCAGCTTTGTATAAATCTATTTAATGTATAAATCAATTTTTATACATCAGCCCCTCCCCAAACTTTCCCAGCTTCAATTTTTCCCAGCTTCTGTCAAACATCTCTATGCATTATTTTGAAAACCAAAGCATGTAGGTCATCCCTATGGCGAGTGCAGATACCGAAGCGTTTTTTAATAATGATTAAGCTCAATTTTATTATCTTATTCTTTTTGGGGAACTGATGTCATGTGTCTCTTTGAGTCCCGATGCACAGAACAAAGACCGAATTGATGGGGTTCTTATATCGAAATCAATAAACAATGTTATTTGCAGAACTCATTAAAAAACAAAAATAACTTAATGTTAAAAGATGGAGTCTCAACCGTCCATTCATCATGATTTAATCCTAGCCACTCTTTATCTTGTCCTAGTCAGCCCTAGGATTCAAAAAACACTGTCAAATGTATAATAGATTTAACTCACCAAGCAAATCTGTTCTGACTTGCTTCCAATTGTTCTCCCTCATGCCAAGTAGAGCAGCTACGCAATGTATCCACAATTACCATCTGCCTTGACATCAATGCCTTGGCTAATAAATTATACAAATCTATCGGGAAAATGCTCAATAAATGGTATACTTTCTGTTATACTGTCTGATATACTTTATGAAGCTGCCTGGGACCTATACGCCATTTCTTTGTCTTCGTTGGCCTCTTCCTATCTTCGTCTTCATCTTCATCTTTCTCTTGGCCTATATCCTTCAATTGGAGTGGGAGAAGAGCAAATTAATTCATTTGATAAGACTGTCTCAAAATGAGATGGATCCGAGTGGTGGATGTATCATATATCTTCTTTTCCAATTTTTTCCTATCCTTCACATTGACCTTCACCTCCAGCTCTTTAAGTAAATTTGTCTCTGGGTTTGATAACTCCTTCAATTTTATTAAAAGCTCACTCTTCCTATTCCCATCAAGCTGTGCATAATACTTGTAGATGCGATCTAACTTATCCTTTATTAACATTTCTTCTTCGGAGATCACTTCCTTCTTCGGCTCCATTTCTAGCTTCTTCCAATATGGTGTATGTCATCTAAAGGAATGAGGCGACTTTCCATTTTTTATTTACCAATCTTATAAGCACATGGTAAGCCATAAATGCGCCTAGCTAAACGATCACATTTGTTTTGGTCTTCCCAATGACAACAGCCTGATCGGCTTGCTGAAAAATTATCTTAATCGCATTTGTGGCCATAAAACCAATCAGCTCCATGTATAAGTACCTCGTCATTCTATGTTGCACCATGAGCTTTGATCTCTCAAACGAGGCCTTAATCTCAGTATGCTGCAACTCCAGCAAAGCATGAATGGTGGACCATGAAGTGGCAAAACTGCATGTCGAGAAACCTAAATGCTTTTTCAGCTTAGCATGTGCACTCTCGTCTCTGTTGGTTGTGACATTTCCAAAATGTACATTGCTATCCGTCCAAGAGAGATAAACTTTTCCTTGAACTTTTCCAACCACGTCGTCTTTACATAGACCTTAGAGTAAGCGCTGAACTTTTTCTTCAATTCTTCAAGTTTTTCCACATACTCCTCCTTACGTGCTAGCACCAAAAGATTTCAGCTTGATATAAAAGCATCCCATTTTTCTTTAACTTCAAAAAGTTTCTTGCAATTGGCCAAAACATTTTTAGAAATGTGCTATTTACATAATTGGTTTTGGGTAGATGGGAATACCTTCCTAATTGCATTCATAAGTGCACGCTTTCTATCAGTCAAAATAACTCTCGGCATCGTGTTTTCGTCTAAAAAAGAACTCAACTTCTCCAATGTCCATATATAGTAATCCTTCCGTTCAGCCTCCATGTAACAGAATGCGACAGTAAATGACATTTCAGTGGAGGTAACACCTACAATCTCCAAAAGTGGTAGCCTGTATCTGTTGGTTTTATACATACAGTCCATGATCAAATTTTCTGGAAATGCACGTAATAAATTAACCGACTTGGGATGTGTCCAAAACAAACTCCTCACGACCGAGTTCTCTTCATCCACGGTAGATACTCAATGTACTTATGATCATCCAAGTGTAATTTTAGCCTGTATGGATGAATACACTATATGGGGGTGAATAGTGTATATAAAAAATGTTGCAAATAGAACGTTACTAATATTTGCAAAGATGGCACAGAAATAAAATGATAAGTATAGAAAATTAAACCAATCGCAAACACAGAGATTTATCCTGGTTCGGATCCTCTTGATCCTACTCCAGTCATCTACTCCCAGTAGAGATTTTCAATCCACTATAAACACTTGCCCCGCAAGCACAAACTTACAAAAATGGCGACACTCCCCGTGTCCCAAACTTTGTACAATCTCTAAACAGAGATTCAAACCTGTTAAATAAGAAATAGAAAAACACTTATAGCCTTGTTATAAATTTCAGAGAATGAATTCAAGGATGGTGTTTAAGAGACGAACTTCAAGATGTATAAGATATGTAATAAAGAACAATACTTGAAGTTCTCTGGTTCATAAAAGAAGAGAGAGATCAATCGATTTCTTCTTGCAATTATGAACACAAACAACTTTCCAAAATAATGTTGTAAAATCCAAGTTCTTACGTTCTTAAACGAAGAAAGAAATCTAATGATTTCTTCTTACAAATAAGAAAAGAACAACTAATGGCCTAAAGCTTTAGAAAATGAAAGACTTGATTTCAACAAATAAGAGAGTAAAGAAGAGGAAAGTGAGTGAAAAGAAAGAGAGGGTCTACCCCTCTATTTATAGTGTTTAGGGACGGTTGGGGACTGTAGTTAACGTTGAAAAACGGGCAAGAACCGTCCCTGAAAATTTGGGATCAAAACGGCTAGTTTTGAAATTGGTCGATCAAAAGGACAAATTGGTCGACCAAAATTTGTGAGAGAATTTTGACCGTTGGAAGACAGTTCTAGAATCTACACGGTTATGAGAGTTTGCATGTGTAATCCCATAGTCAAATTCGAAGATTTAAAATTGGTCGACCAAAATGGGGTTATTGGTTGCCAATTTTCAAAGTTGCGAATTTTCGAAATTGGGAAGTGTAGATCTCTGAGTAATGGAACCTAGATGACTAAGACATATTATCACTAGGCTTTGTGACTCTAATAAAGTAAATTTTACATTGATTACATAAAGCCGTAGATAGGACCACATCTGCAACTGAATCTGAGAAGCTTCTTTGCAGGAGATCCTTATCAAGTGATTATATATCCAAGTCGTGGATATAGGTGCCTTTGCCTTTCCAGCTTCATGAATGATATAGCTAATTGAATATGCATGAAGATATCTGATTGTGTGGAACTCAGCATTGACTTGTGTCTGCATACATAGAGTTAGTAGCACTGAATGTGTTTGTCATATCAAAACCATATGAGAATAGAAATATGAAATTATGAAATTCCAACATTCTCTCTCTTTTTTGATGATAACAAACATGAAATATATATATATAGTTAAAATTGAACATATTTGATATACTCCCCCCTGAGTATATGTAGTTTGTGAATACTCCCCCTGAGTAGATGAAATATATTCTCCCCCTCTGGAATCCTCAAAAAGAGGCAAATAAGAGTTAGGTAAAAAATAAGCGAGAAAATATGAGGGAAATATAAATGGTGATAAAAGATGGAGTATACTGCCTTAAAAAAATGAACAAAAATTTGGTCATTAGTGGAAATTGAGTAGTAGGCCAAATAAAGTAAATAGGCCGAAATATGGTGAGCAGGCCATAAAAAGAATGAATGGACAGGCCATGAAAATACATGCGAATGTAGGGCCATTAAAAAAATATGGGAGAGGACCGGTGATGAAAAATATGTGATACTACCTGGTATAGTAAAAAAAATAATGAAATATAACTTGTAGAAAAAAATTTTGAGGGATAAGAACCAAAACTTCATAGCATCAAAATTTCAAAACTGCTAAGTGAATAGAATTTAGTCAAGCAGACATTCATAATAGTGGGCTGAATAGGCTGTTGCAATGTGAGGAATGCTGTTAAAAATGAACAGGGAAGCCCGGCCATCATAATATGTTTCAAAACATAGGACAAAGCAGAGAGCACATATATAAGAATAAAAGATGAACAGAGTACAGTACAAAAACAAATATCAAAATAGAACCAAAGGATATATTCAAATGAGCCAAATGAATATGCAGAACAACAGCCTGATGAATGGAATAACAAAAAGATACTTACTGAACATTGAAAATCAATTATCCAGAGAAACAAGTATAGAAAAGTAGCCAAAGAGTAACTTACCAAGTAAAAACATAGGAATTACATATATTATCCATAGTCTAAACCAAGGAATAATACCAACAAACTGGCAGTACCAAAGGCTAAGAGAACAACCGTCCTATAAACAATGCCAAACAACACCAAAGAACAGGACAATATAGCCAAAGGATGGAAAATACAACCAAGCAACAACCCAGAAAGAAGTCCCATAAATCCAACTGGAGTACAGACTAGCATAGTAGAGAGCTGAAAATAAAATGACAACCCAGAATGATTACATACTAGCATAGCAAAGTGCTGAAAATACGACTACAACCTATAGTGGTTACATACCCAAAAGTGACATAACAAAACATCAAAAAACAGCACAAGTACAGAAGTGAAAATCAGAACCAAAAGACGACCAAGCAACAACCATCTGAATCCACTGAAACCAACATCGGAGGCAACACCACGAAACCTATGAAAAACAACGACCGATATCTGAAACATATCCAAAGTGACAAGGAAGAGCTAAGGCCGAGATGATGGCCCAGGAGGAGAGGTCGGTGCGTCGGACGACAGGCGATGAACACGGAAATGCAAATCCTCAAAATGAGTAGCAATCGTGGCTATGGCGATCTGAAGGGATTCCATCATCTTGTTATGCTCGCGCATGGTATGATCGTTGGATCTCATATGAGACTGAAGGCCGTGGAAGCCATCATGCATTTCATTTCTAATATCAGAAAAACCACGTGTAATGGAATGACGTAGAGCACAGACTTCACCAAGCAATTCATCACCATGGGAGGAGGATGGTGTAACTGGAGTGCTAGGAGAAGCACCAGAATGGGAATACCGCTTTCTAACAGGAACACGACCACAGGCGCGAGAAGAGGAGTGGGGGTATGGGTGCTGGGAGAGGGACGGGTGCTGGGAGTGGTACAGGGTCGGGGAGAGCGAGTACGAGTGCGAGAAGAGCGAGACATGGATCGAGTAATAGGACGGGATGGAATAGTAGATGTGTCATGGACAGAGGCATCGGCATCGTCTTCCTCCTTAGGATCAGAAGTGTCAGAAAAAACCAACTGCATATGTGTAAGTGTCTCAGAGTTGAAATCTATAGGGTCAAGGAGTGGGACGGAATTGGAAAAAGGAATCTGAAATGCTTCTAGGATCCGAGTGATAAGCGAAGGCAGGAAAATGTGAAAGCGTACTGGTTTGACCAATGTTTCCAAAAGAACAGAACCCTAACATACGGGAAGCTCGCCCATCAAGGCATAAAGGCAACGAGCGGTCTTTGTACTGACGTAATTTAGGGAACTGATCTTTGGGGCGAGGTTGGTGAGGATTATTTTAACCATCATGCGGGCAGGGGGATGAAGGGTGGCCGCGGAACGCTTTGGGCGGAAATCGGTGGACAACAGAAGCTTAATGGCTGGGTCAGTGAGATTTTCAGGGAGAGATTAGACATGGGTCGGGGGTAGATTCAGTAGCCGAGAAAGCATCGGGCCAGTCAACCGGAAGTAAAATCCATTGACAATGGTTGTGAGCGAAAGCATACCAGCCTGCGTGGAGGAATCCAAATTCGCATGAATTCTCGGACGAGAGTAGGGAAGTAAGGAGTGCGGTTGGCAGTCAACCAGAGAGAGACAAGGCCGGCGGATCGGAGAGGGCCGAAGATCTGGGAGAAGCCGTGATCGTTGAAGTCCACATGGCGTTCCGGATGTAATGGTAGGGTCTCCAGGAGGCGAAATTGCTGCGTAGCCGTCGGAGAACGGAAATAAGCCGGGGAGGCCGTCGCAACGAAGTCGAGGGAGCGAGGATCCATCGGTTTTGAGGAAGGCGGAGGGTCAATCGAGGAGGGAGAAGGGAGAATCGGGGTAGGGGCGATCGAGTTGGTGGAGGCGCCAGCGAAATGGGGGGCGTAGCCGTCGAAATCGGCGGTCGGCGGTCTAGGAGAGCGGCTGAGGGGTGATTGAGGAGAGGAGGCGGAGGATCGGCGACGGGCTGGTGGTTGAGGGAGTCGCCGGCGGGCTTATTGGGTGGAGGCCGTCGATTTAGGGTAGGGCGGTGGAGATTTGGGAAAGGAGGAGGCCGACGGGATTTGGGGGAAAAAAGCTTCGGGAAAAGAAAAGAAGCCTGGAGAAGATATTTTTGTGAATGATGATCCCTAGGCAAGAATTAAATAGGGAAAAATAATCAGTTAAAGGAAGTTTTGGGAACTGAAAGAATTCTAATCGGCAGATCAGTTGGAAAACGAATCCCACACAAATTTGAAAACGAAAGGATGGGTTCAGTTTTGGAAACAAAAATGGAGGAAACGGGTAACGAGAATAAGCGGGAAGACGAAGTAGTTATCGAAATAATAATAAAAAAATCGACAATTGGCGACCAATATTAGTGAATTGGTCGACCAATTTGAAAAAATAGGCAAAAAATTTGAAAAAAATTTAGAAAAATTCTAAAAAATATTATAAGAATGTGTCATAAGTCCGATTCACTAATTATTCCTAAATTCCTACGAAGCTTCATAAAAGTCGCTTCTTTCAAAGGTTTAGTCAAAATATCAGCAGTCTGATGTTCAGTAGCTATAAATTTAAGAATAATATCTCCTTTCTGAACATGATCATATAGAAAATGATGACGTACATCAATATGTTTTGTACGAGAATGATATACAGGATTTTTAGAAAGATTAATAGCACTAGTATTATCACACATAATAGGACAAGTAGAGCAATTAATACCATAGTCTGAAATAGTTTGTTTCATCCATAAGATTTGAGCACATGCTAAACCGGCGGCAATATATTCTGCCTCGGTTGTAGATAATGAAACGTAGTTTTGCTTTTTGCTAAACCATGAAACTAAAGCATGTCCTAAGAAGTGACATGTACCACTTGTACTTTTACGATCTGATTTACAACCAGCAAAATCTGCATCACTATACGATAATAAATCAAATGTGCGTGACTTGGGGTAAAATAAACCAAAATCAGAAGTGTGCTTAACATATCTAATAATCCTTTTTACGGCAGTTAGATGTGAAACTTTAGGATCTGCCTGAAAACGTGCACATAAACATACTGAAAACATAATGTCTGGTCTACTAGCAGTTAGATAAAGTAGAGAGCCAATCATACCTCTGTAAAGATGTTGATCAACACTCTTACCATTTAAGTCTTTGTCGAGAGAAGTAGATGTACTCATTGGAGTACGTTTTTCTGCAGAACTTTCTAAACCAAAACGCTTGATAAGTTCTTTAGAGTACTTGCTTTGGTGAATGAAGATTCATTCCTTCAATTGTTTGATTTGAAGACCGAGGAAGTAATTGAGTTCACCCATGTGACTCATCTCAAATTCTTTCTGCATAATTTTAGAAAAATCTTGACAAAGAGATTCATTAGTAGAACCAAAAATAATATCAACGTATATTTGAATAATGATTATGTCAGATTTTATGTTCTTAGTAAAAAGAGTGGAATCTATTTTACTAATAGAATAACCAGAATTTAAAAGATAGCTTTTAAGTCTTTCATACCAAGCACGAGGTGCTTGTTTGAGACCATATAAAGCTTTCTTTAATTTGAAAACATGATTTTCTAAATTTTCATGAATAAATCCAGGAGGTTGTTCAACATAAACTTCCTCCTTGAGAAAACCATTTAAAAAGCACTTTTGACGTCCATTTGAAATAATTTAAAATCTTTAAAACATGCAAATGATAACAACATTCGAATAGACCCAAGACGTGCAACTGGTGCATAGGTTTCATCATAATCAATACATTCTTCTTGATTATAACCTTATGCAACCAATCGTGCCTTGTTTCTAATTACCTGACCAGATTCATCCAATTTATTTTTGAATACCCACTTGGTACCAATAATTGAATGATCTGTTAGTCTGGGAACTAATTCCCAAACATCATTTCGTTGAAATTGATTGAGTTCTTCCTGCATAGCAATAATCCATGAACTGTCTTCACATGCATCTTTGATGTTCTTTGGTTCAATGGTTGAAAGGAAAGCACAATGCGCCATTTGTTCTATTTGACGACGAGTTCTTACTCCATCTGTAATATCTCCAATGATTAATTCTGATGGATGATTCGGAACTTGTGCAAATGCCTTAGGATGATCTGTATTATCTGAAATAGACTCAATAGAGGGTTTAGTAGCATCAATTTCATCAAGATTAATATTATCTAAAGAATTAGATAAATGTAATATATTCTCTTCATCATTAATGATGGGAGAATTAGATGAGGGGTTCTCATCAAATGTAACATGTAGTGATTCTTTAACTGTTGAAGTTCTTTTGTTATATACTCTGTAGGCTTTGCTACATGTTGAGTATCCAACAAAAATACCTTCATCAGATTTCGAATCAAATTTATCAAGTGCATCCTTAGTATTAAGAATGAAACATTTACATCTAAACACTTTAAAATATGATACACGTGGAATGCGATTAAAGAATAATTCAAAACAGGTTTTATTAAGCAATGGCCTTATAAGAACTTTATTCATAATGTAACAAGCAGTTGCGACAGCTTCAGCCCAAAAATATTTTGGTAATTTACTATCACAAAACATTGTTCTTGCACATTCTTGTAAAGTTCTATTTTTTCCTTTCTACTACTCCATTCTGAGGAGGAGTACGAGGAAAAGAAAAATTATGAGTAATGCCATTTTCATTACAAAAATTGGTAAAAGATTCATTTTCAAATTCTCCTCCATGATCACTACGAATAGTGACAATGTTAGAGGATTTGATCTTTTGTATCTTTTTACAAAATATTGAAAATTCTTCAAACGCATCATTCTTGTTTTGTAAGAATATAACCCAAGTATATCTTGAATAATCATCAACAATGACAAATACATATCTACTTCTATTCAAAGAAGCTACTCTTGAAGGACCAAACAAATCTAAGTGTAAGAGTTCTAATGGTCTCTTTGTTGAGATAACATCCTTTGATTTAAAGAAGATTTGTGCATTTTTCCTTGTTGACAAGCATCACAAAAATATTTGTGTTTGAAAGAAATATTTGGTATTCCATTTACTAACTTGTGTTTCGAAATATGTGCTAGGTTTTTGAAATTAGTGTGTTCAAAACGTTTATGTCATAAAAGTGTATCATCTAATGTAATCATTAAACAATGATTATTAGTGGTAACAGACATGCATAAGATATAAATGTTATTCTTACGCTTACCATGGAATAAAATAGATGACATATCAGAATTATAAATGATGCAATCATTTTGTTCAAAAACAATTTTGTAATTTTTATCGCATAACTGACTAATGGAAAGTAAATTATGTTTCAAACCGTCAACCAGGAGAACATTCTTAATGATAGGCTGATTTGTTTTGCCAACAGTTCCAGTGTCTATGATTTTGCCTTTGTTGTTGTCACCAAAGGTAACTGTGCCTCCATCTTTATATTTAACGGTTGAAAGCAAGTTGACATTTCTCGTCATATGTTTTGAACATCCACTATCCAAAATCCATCTTTCCTTTTTAGGTACCTGAAAGATAAAACATTAAGCATTGGTACCCTTTGTTTGAGGGTCCTTGGGATTAGATTTTTGGAAGCCAAACCCAAGTGGAATTTGGCTTTCTAAGATAATCACTAGAATAAACAATAGAATGCATATAATGAGAGAGATAACCATTTCTATCTTTTTAACATGAATCCTTAGGAACCCATATACTAACTGTAGTATGTTTCCTAGGAGATGATTTTGAAATGTTAGTAACATTTCTTTGTGAAGAAGTAGTAGGAATATTTACTTTTTTCGTGTAAATGAATGCGTGATTCTTCTTTTGTGGTTTAACAAAAATTGTTTTACCACCAGAGGAAGATGTATTATAAGACTTGGGTGTATCCTTATGAGAATATCCCAGTCCTTGTCTATGATTTGCTGGATATTGAATTTTTAGCAAATCATCGAGATTTGTCTTTCCTTTGTTAAATTTATTAATATTGGAAGACATCTCGTCGTATTTCATCTTTAGTGATGAAATATTTTTATCCATTTCAGATATTTGTGTATGAAGTTCTAGATTCTTAGTTTTGAGAATATCATTCTCTTTACTAAGATCTAAATTTTGAGAAGATGTATTCTCAATATGTATGGAATTTGGAGTAGTGTTCTTAGAAGAAGATAATTCTTGATATTTAATAAGGAGATCGTCATTATTCTGTTTCAAAGATTTATGTTTATTTAAATTTTTGAAGCGAGAATAGAGATCTTTCAATGCATCTAATAATTCTTCATTACTAAAAACACTTACCTCATCTTCATTATCTTGTGCCATAAAGCACATATTAGCACTTTCATCATGGTCATCTTCATCATCTGAAGATTCATCCCAAGTTGCTGCAAATGCTTTCTTCATCGTGTCAAACTTTCTTTCTCTTCTGGATTGATCGTTGTTGTTGGAAGTTTTGAACTTTGCTTTGAGAAGTGGACAATCTTTTTTTATATGTCCTGGCCTATTACAATTGAAACAAAGAGAAGAATCATTATTTTTAGATTTATTATTATACTTACCTTTTTGAAAGAACTTTCTGAAGTTCTTGGCAAAGAATGCCATGTCATCATCTGAATCTTCATCATCTGATGTTGTGTTGAAGGCGAGTACTTTCTTCTTTTGATCTGATTCCTCTTTTGCATCTTGTAATGTGACTTCATGTGCCATTAAGTTACCAATTAGATCTTCCATGGATAATGTGGAAAGATCATTGGCTTCCTCAATAGCAGTGATCTTTGGACGCCATTCTGGGGAGAGTACCTTAAGAATCTTGCGTACCTGATCAAGAGAAGAGTAAACTTTTCCAAGAGCATTAAGAGAATTAATAATGTTAGTGAACCTGGTGTTCATTTCTCCAATCGTCTCTTTGTCTTGCATCTTGAACACCTCATATTTATGAACCAAAGATGCAATCTTGGTTTCCTTCACTTTATTGGTTCCTTCATGAGTTACCTCGAGTATGTGCCAAAACTCCTTTACACTTTTGGCCTGAGATACTCGATTAAACTCATGTTTATCCATGGCACAGAATAAAGCATTCATGGCCTTTGAGTTGTTGGTCTTTGCAGATTTGTCGTTGGCGGTCCAATCAGCAACATGTGTTGTTAGCTTTGTGTATCATGTCTCTACGATGTCCCAAATCTCATAATGCATACTTTGGAGATGAATCTCCATTCGTATTTTCCAATATGAGTAATTAGAACCATCAAATAGAGGAGGACGAACTTGAGAGTGCCCTTCAGGATGCTGATTGTAGTTGTGTGGAACGGCGTTCATGTTTGATGCTGAGGAACTTGTTGCCATCTTAGCCTTGCTCTGATACCAAATGTAACTTTAGCCTGTATGGATGAATATACTAGAGGGGGGTGAATAGTGTATATAAAAATGTTGCAAATAGAACGTTACTAATATTTGCAAAGATGGCACAGAAATAAAATGACAAGTATAGAAAATTAAACCAATTGCAAACACAGAGATTTATCCTGGTTCGGATCCTCTTGATCCTACTCCAGTCCTCTACTCCCAGTAGAGATTTTCAATCCACTATAATCACTTGCCCCGCAAGCACAAACTTACAAAAATAGCGACACTCCCCGTGTCCCAAACTTTGTACAATCTCTAAACAGAGATTCAAACCTGTTAAATAAGAAATAGAAAAACACCTATAGCATTGTTATAAATTTCAGAGATGAATTCAAGGATGGTGTTTAAGAGATGAACTTCAAGATGTATAAGATATGTAATAAAAAACAATACTTGAAGTTCTCTGGTTCATAAAAGAAGAGAGAGATCAATCGATTTCTTCTTGCAATTATGAACACAAACAACTTTCCAAAATGATGTTGTAAAATCCAAGTTCTTTCGTTCTTAAACGAAGAAAGAAATCTAATGATTTCTTCTTACAAATAAGAAAAGAACAACTAATGGCCTAAAGCTTTAGAAAATGAAAGACTTGATTTCAACAAATAAGAGAGTAAAGAAGAGGAAAGTGAGTGAAGAGAAAGAGAGGGTCTACCCCTCTATTTATAGTGTTTAGGGACGGTTGGGGACTGTAGTTAACGTTGGAAAACGGGCAAGAACCGTCCTTGAAAATTTGGGATCAAAACGACTAGTTTTGAAATTGGTCGACCAAAAGGACAAATTGGTCGACCAAAATTTAGAGAGAGAATTTTGACCGTTGGAAGATAGTTCTAGAATCTACATGGTTATGTGAGTTTGCATATGTAATCCCATAGTCAAATTCGAAGGTTTAAAATTGGTCGACCAAAATGGGGTTATTGGTTGCCAATTTTCAAAGTTGCGAATTTTCGAAATTGGGAAGCGTAGATCTCTGAGTAATGGAACCTAGATGACTAAGACATATTATCACAAGGCTTTGTGACTCTAATAAAGTAAATTTTACATTGATTACATAAAGCCGTAGATAGGACTGCATCTGCAACTGAATTTGAGAAGCTTCTTTGCAGGGGATCCTTATCAAGTGATTATATATCCAAGTCGTGGATATAGGTGCCTTTGCCTTTCCAACTTCATGAGTGATATATCCAATTGAATATGCATGAAGATATCTGATTGTGTGGAACTCAGTATTGACTTGTGTCTGCATACATAGAGTTAGTAGCACTGAATGTGTTTGTCATATCAAAACCATATGGGAATAGAAATATGAAATTATGAAATTCCAACACCAAGCTCTTCAGAATTTGTTGCATTTGAGTTCTCCCAGACATTTCCATAGCTTTCATCGTATGTCTGGCATTATATATTGATTTGATTGTAGTGGCATTACACACATCTTTTTCCTTCAAAAATTTCAGAATTTCTCTTGGCCTCACCATGCTATTGGACAAGTCTCTCAACATGCTCATCTCCTTCACATTCAACCTCCCGGCATATGAATGACCTTCGCTGTATGTCGCGGTTGGATGGTTGTGCATGCCGCATATGACTGATAAATTCCACTCATCTTTATTCCCCAACCTATTAGCCTGCAATGAAAAAGGACATCGACACTTCCGTGTTCCTGTAATATTCTTGCTCTTTTTCACCTTATTACTCATGTGTGTCCGATACTTTCCGCTTCTTTCACATGCAAAGTAGAGGGTGTGGAGCCTATTGCCCAATGTACTCATATTTGAAGACCGAGTAACAACCACAATCTCATTTGCTCTCCCGATTTCCTTTATCCAATTGACAAGCGCCTCTTTACTTTTGAATGTTTGCATTGTTGTAAACTCAAATATTGTAATCTTGATGAACATACACTACTTTCCTGAATTTTACAGTAACCATACTAATATATTAATTATAGAACATTATGCAAAACTTCCTACATTACACTTTCAACATTGCATAAATTTGTTACGTGAAGAACATAGAGCAAAAATTTCTTTCCTTGCATTGTTGCTCATCATCTTCAATCCTCTCAATATAATATGAATCCATCTTTTTCAGATTAATTTATTAGCATTAATTAACAACTTTCAATTTTTACCTACAAAACATTACCATGTACTACATAGCAATTGATTACGTACCAACTGTAAGATTCGTAATTATCCGTCGATAATTTAGGGCAAAAAAACTCCCCAATTCTGTTGCTCCAGTTCTCCTTCTTTTGCTCTTTGAAGAAATCTTCTGCTCTTTTGTGGTGATCGACAAATTCTATGTAATTCTTCGGAATTGAAACCCCAGCTCTAGGATCTTCGCGCGTGGGCATGTTCGCATTCAAACATGTTGTTTTGTTTGTTCACTGATGTGCGCGCGGTGATTGAGAAATTTTTGTTTATATGTCTAAAATTTCTCACCGTGCACAACATGCAAAAATTGTGCATGTTGTGCGCGGTGATAAATTTTGACATATAAACTAAAATTTCTCTTCGCGCACAACAGCTTAACAAAAAAATTTGCATGGTGTGCGCGTTGAGAAAATTTCTCTCTCAACACGTTTTACTCCCCCTTCACAATAGGCAATTTTTTGCAATGGTATTTCTGGGTTTTTTTTTAAAATGTCGTTTCACTGCTTATAAAATCACTGTAGCGGTATATGCACGGAGAAAAACGGTAGGCGGGTATGTGCGCGAAGAAGTTCCCAATAATTAATCATAAAGCGATTGGCCTTGCCATATAAAAAAGTGCTTATTCCGATATGTATATTTTTCTTCTATTCTTCACATCTGAGGCTATCAACTTTGTACAATTTCATTGTTACATTCACGTGCATGTGCACATGCCAGCGGCCTAGTGTTTAAAATCTCAATCGATTGGCCATTAACCATGTGCATTCTGAAAGGGAACATAATGCCTGAAAATCTCATTCTCGAATGGGCAGCGTAATCTAAATTTATTTGGACTTGCTGCATTTTCTTATTTACAATCTTCACTTAATTTATGCAGTGACGAAAACTATATCTGTGGAGTTTGCTCGGAGAAAGGATCCAATTATTTGCATCCTATTGCATCCGGGAACGGTGGACACGGATCTTTCAAGGCCTTTCCAGAGAAATGTTCCACATGGCAAGCTCTTCACCACAGAGTTCTCTGTACAGAAGCTCCTGGGCATCATAGACAGTTGTAAGTCCAGTGACAATGGAAGGTATTTTGCATGGGATGGTCAACAGATTCCATGGTAAAACGCGTGTATCATGGCATAACTCGAGGATAGAAATCAGACCAGTAATTGACATGAAGCATGAATTTCTTCACTTCTCAAGCCATTCTTTGTTCTGGTTCATTAAGCACTGTATGCTACTATGTCTCTGGATTTTCATTATGGTTTTCTTATTGATAATATTTCTGCTCATTTGATTGTGACATGCTGTTCCAACTAGTAGCATTTCTAATTTTTTTCTGGAATGAAACTAATTTTATTTTCAGGGTTTTCAGTCTTGTTTTCTCTTGTATATGTTGTTAATATACCTCTAAATGTTTAGTATTTCCATATTTATGGTTCTTCAACTTGATGATCTGTGCAAGGGCAGTTCATATATAATCTTTGGTTGTGCATGGTTTGTGTTGTGTTTCTTTCTTCATGTGGAAGTTTAGGAAAACATTTTCAAAGAATTGTGGAACTTTCCATGGTTTATAGTATACGCACTGTTTGATATTCTAATTGGGAACTGCTCATTCTATTTTATTATACCTTTGAAGCTTCCCTATTCTGTTGTTGTTTTGGCCTTGTACCCCAAGATAAAAAATTGAGAAAGAACACCTCGATTCAAATAGTATGGATACGATCAGGTGTGCACTCTTACAAACTGTAGCTCATTGATTGGTGTAAAATATGAATTGATTTTTTTTTTGATACTATGCTATAGTTAGGTGGAAAATGAGGTTTATGGAGGGCCGGTGTAGGAATTTTTTTCATACACCGGCCGCTTACCTCCCTCAACCTCGTGTGTGTGCACGCGTGTGTAGGGGTTAAAGTAGGTGATGAGCATTCACTATAGGAAATTTTCTACACCACCCGGCGCCCGTTAAAAACTCCACATTCCCATTTTTTTAAAAAAAATTATTTGGAGTAGTTGTACACATTGTAAAACCCTAAACTCCTTAATATGGGTGAACCCTAAAGGGATTTAGCTCTCGATCGTCCCATTACAAAAAGTTCTATTATTCTAAAATCGTTAAATTTGTAACAATTGGATTGATGGTCATAGAGTGTTAGACTCACTTGATTTTTGATATTTTGATCATCCATGATGTGTAGATCAAGATGAAGGGTGTTGATCATTTAAAAAAAGTGGAAATTGAAGTTTTATATGGACGGTGTAGGAAATTTCCTAGACCTAATGCGTATATCCTTTTTTCACACACACACACACACACACACATGCAAAAAATGTACCTAAGAACGTGCGCAAGCAGAATTACCTGCGCACGCCCCCTCTGTTCGGCATTTTAAAGTATTTTTTTTTTTGAATTTTTTTGCAGTAGTTAGATAAACTTGTTATGAAGCTCCCCACAAAATTTCAGGTCAATCCAACACCGTTTGAGCCTCCGTTCATCGATTTCAAAAACGTTGCGCAAAACTGTCCAGAATTCTGGACAGTTTTGTGCAACGTCTTTGAAATCGATGAACGGAGGCTCAAACGGTGTTGGATTGACCTGAAATTTTGTGGGGAGCTTCATAACAAGTTTATCTAACTACTGCAAAAAAAATTCAAAAAAAAATACTTTAAAATGCCGAACAGAGGGGGCATGCGCAGGTAATTCTGCCTGCGCACGTTCTCTGGCACATTAACCCCTATACATACATACATACATACATACATGCATACATATACATATATACATATACATACATACATACATACATACATATACATATATTACATTTGATGACTATTTTTGAATTCTAGGGCTGACTAGGACAAGCTGACTAGGACAAAAGGGTTGATAGAAGAACGGCTGAGATTTAATCTTGAGGAATGAATGGTTGAGATGAGATTTTGTGGAAAGTTTTGGAGGGAAAACCATTTTTGGGGAAATGAAAGTTTCTGGGGAATGAAAGTTTATGGGAAAATGAAACTTTATGGGAAAATGGAACTTTTTAGGGAATGAAAGTTTCTAGGGAATAGCAGAGTGCACGTAATTAATACATTTGAGAAAAAAACTTTAACTTGCACTTAATGCTGCAGATCGAATGATCTCTCCCTCAACGCGTGGCCCACCATCTCTTCGACGCGTGGGGCAATAAGATGATAATAATTTCCTATGCCGAAGGTGCCCGCTAAATTTTTTACGATAATTTGTTATTCCGCGCCGAATTTGTTGTTCTACGTCGAATTTGTTTTTTCGTGTCGACCGTGTCGAAGGGGCCTGCGTCGAATTTTTTGTTCCGAGCCGAAGGCGCCCATGCCGCTAAATATTTTTATGCTAATTTGTTGTTCCGCGCAATTTTGGCTGTGCAAATAATTTTTTGGGGAACAAAGATTTTCCGGGGGAAAATCTTAAATGAACCGTGCCCGCTGCCGAAGGGGGGAAGTTTAAGATTTGTTTAAGATTCCAAAGGGTTGTGCAAAAATCTTAAACTTCACACCTTCATTTTCGTGCTTTACTCTTTTGGCCCGGTTTAAATTTTTTGCTCCACACCCGAAGGCACCCGCGTCGAAGCTATCTTTTCGTTTAAATTTTGGAGGGTGAAATAATTTTTGGGGTGAACAATGATTTTGAGGGGATATCTTAAATGAACCATGCCCGATGGCCAAAAGTGCATGCGCCGAAGCTAAATTTTTGTTCTTTTAAATTTTGGAAGGGAAAATAATTTTTGGGGAGAACAAAGATTTTGAGGAGATATGTTAAATGAACCGTGCTCGAGGGCACGTGTTATGACGTGTGTGTGTGTATAATTACAAGTGTACAATCAAGGCTGTATCTTCTCAAGTGATGGGGGCTTCGGCGATTTGGGCAAAGGAGGACGGTGGCGGTTCTAGCAACAAGGGTGACCCTGGCGATTCAAGTGCGGATACACCATCTTCTCAGGTGATGCACACTTCCCCTGCAACGGAGGATGATGGATGGAAGCGTGTCATTAATGGTAAGAAGAAGGTAACTTTTGCTTGATCTAATCCCGTAGGTGGCTTCAACCGAGGAGGAGGAAGGAATTCAGTTTCCAGCCAAGGCTTTGCTAGGCTCAATCAGACGATTTTTGCGAGCAGAGACGTTCGCTCTACAACGCCCCAACATCCTGCCCATAAGGTGTTTGATAAAATTCCAGTTCAACCCCAAGCAACAATTCGTATCAACCCTGCTGTAGGCAAGAGATCGTGGGTTGACATCTGCTCTACACATCGTAAATATGCTGACCCACTTGTGATGACGCTTGTCCCCCCGTTATCGGAGGAGATGGTATTGCAAAAGTGAAGGTATCGACTGAGCAGATTGAATCTGGAACCTCACGTTGGAAGAACACTCTCGTGGGCTACGTACTTGGAGACGTCCCATATTATGGTCAGATTAAAGCATGGACAAAGCGGCTATGGAGAATGAAGGGCGGGCTCTAGATTTTCAGTCAAGAGAATGGTTTCTTTTATTTCAGATTTGAAAACGATAATGACTGTGACTCAATATTGCATGTAGGGCCTTGGTTGTTTGATGGAAGACTTGTGGTTCTCCAAAAATGGACTCCAACTATTCAACATGACCGAGATATCCTCACAGCAGTTCTAGATTTGGGTACAATTTCACAATTTACCTCTTTCAATGTGGGCGCTGGAAATCTTAAACATAGTAGCACGTGTTGTAGGCACACCGATATGCCTTGATAGGGCCACCACAAATCTGGATAGGATATCGTATGCTAGGTGTCTGGTGGAAGTTAATGCAAAGTGCCAATTACAAAAGAGTGTATGGGTCGAGTTGGATGATGGTTCTACAATTTCAGTTGAGGTTAAATATGAGGGGGGGAACCACCTAGATGTGGTACTTGTTCTTGCTTTGGCCATCTTGATACCCAATGTCCTACAAATTCCCCTACGACTGAGCCCCCTTCAGTCCAACCTAAAGGGATTGATCCTGTTAATGATGATAAGGAGCATGCAAAATTAGATGATATGCCTGATGGTGTTTTACAAAAGGATGATACTGAGCAGGATGGAAATGTTAAAGTGATGCTAAGCAAACCCCTAGTAACTAATGTTGAAACGGGTATTATTGATGATACAGATACTAAAGTGAATGAAGTGCATGCTACTGAGGGTGAATGCAACAACACTGCAGGGGAAGAGGTTTTAGGCAACACATCATTTCGACATGCTAAAGAGGTAGTTGACAATTGTACAACAAATAATGCTAGGGATGGCACTAGATATTACAGCTCTGATTTACATCAAGTCTCTAAGCCTGCGTCGGGATATAGTATGACTGAAGCTATCGGAAAGCGCAAACCCTCTCCAGCCCTACTCATGCAATCAGATGATGCTGACTTACCTGCTGTACTCACCTATCCTAACCCTGATTGGTATGAGAGCAAACTGTGCTGAGGTCTTCGGCGCCACAGAGCAAGGGCAAAAGCATCAAGGTGACTCAGGTATCCCCCACTGCTACTCGTAGGAGCACTAGGCTGGCTGGAAGCCATGGCCCCCACCCCAATCATCCTAATGTCTATATTCATTTAGAATACACTGGGGCTTAACAACTCATCGCGTCGTGGTGATCTTAAACAGAGGTTGCGCAAGCATAATCTGACCATCGTTTGCTCACTTGAGACCAAAGTTGATGAATGCAATGCGGGAAGAATCGCCAAATGTTTCACTAAAGATTGGTGCAGTGTTAATAATAGGACTCATTGTAAAGGGGGGCGAATTGTGGTCTTCTTCAATGCCTCAGTTTGGAGCTGTATAATCCATGCGGCTTCTTCCCAGCATATTTCCACCATCTTCACAAACTTAGCGGGATTTGTTATGGCACTGATGGTGGTATATGGCTTCAATCTCTCTTCTACCAGACAGTCCCTTTGGGATGATTTAATTGCTGAATCAACCGTGTTAAACAAGTTGCCTTGGTTGATGGGGGTGACTTCAATTGTGTGCGATACTCCAATGAGAAGATAGGAGGGCAAGTAGTTGATCCCAGAGCTGTCGATGCTTTCAACACTTGTGTGGGCTGCTGCCAACTTATTGAACTGAAAAGTGTGGGACGCATACATAGTTGGAGCAATAGACGTATCGGTGCAGCGCGTATCTCAGCATAGCTTGATCGAACTCTTTGCAATGTTATCTGGCTTTGTCTTCTCTCTCAATTATACATTGAGTACTCTAATGCCGGGACTAGCGTTCACACTACGATGATCATTTATCTTCACCACAAGGTACCATCCCATCCTAAGCCCTTTAAATTTTATAATATTTGGGTTATGTATCCTGGATTCCATGATGTTGTGCAAAATGCATGGGCTGTTCAATCTTTTGGCTCGGCCATGAAGAGGCTTGTTGACAAATTAAAAATGTTGAAGTTGGTTCTTAAAGACTGGGCCGCAGATTACAGGGGCAGTATCAATACCAATTCGTGCTGCAAGGAACGGGATATACTGCAGTCAATCCCGAGCCTGCACACTGACCCTCGACTCAAACTGTCAAATTATGTCGTCTAGTCAAGCCTAGGGTACGGTCAAACTGTCAAACTTTGTCGTCTAGTCAAGCCTAGGGTACGGTCAAACTGTCAACCCGAATAGCTCGAAACCTGTTAGTCTCCATCGGTTTTTATTCAAATAATGTTGGACTTCTTCCAACATACTTGGGCCAAATTTTTTAACTAAAGACCGAACCAACACATGCGACACTACCTCCCCATAACGGGAGAGACGAATTCTTGCTTGGTCATTACTCTCCTTGCACACTTCAAGTGTCACCCAACCAAAGACCTTTCGACAGGCCATGCCTCGAAGCTGGGTCAAAAATCTAAGTGACATCGTTCACGTACATGTTCGTACAATGACCTCAAGTCTAAGGACCAACTTGCCTATCATCACTGAGAATTATCACTGGCAGATTAGTTATGTTAACCATGTGATAATTCTCTGTGGGTCGCTCAGTGAACTCATTCTCCAATGAGCACCTGTGTTTCGTCTCCGACTTCACCAAGTCGAATGACCATGAGATCATTGTCACCACTCCATGGTGAAGTCAAAGACACAATGGTATATCTGATGTTTCGATATCATTTTCTAGAAACATCTACGGCCACGAACGATTTCAGACTTATCCTACTAATGGTCAAACAATTCTCCTTGATCGATATCCTCATTTCGATACGTGTTTAACCTCGCATTAAGTCTCAGGACTATACCTAAGTTCTAATGTCGACTACATTATTATAAATTTCGGCAAATTCTTACCAAATAGCTTACTGTTATTTTTGAACAAGACGTTTGTACACGTACACAGAGATAAATTGCCTCGAGGGCATACACATCTATCAATAGTCATATCAAATGAAGACGATGACTCGGCTCTTCGATGCTAGGACATCAATCAATGAAGCATGGAAATCAAGAAATGAACGCAAGGAAATCAAAGTGTTGGATTCCACAAGCTCAATGGAAGTCTTCAAGGAATTCAAGAAGAAGTGAAGAGGATTAATATGTAAATCTTTCTCTTTCTTTACTTCATTGTTGAATTAGCATGTTAGCCTTGAATAGACTTGATAGAATATCATTTGTAACACTCACAATACTTCAGAACATATATCATTGAGTCTTATAGGGTTAGAACTTACATAAGCTGAAAGTAGAGCTTTTTAGCCTGTCCAGGCGCCTGGTGGTTGGTCTCCAGACGCCTGGTGTTCATGCACTGTCAGTTCACCTAAACCCTACCCTGTATAGACGACTGAAGTTCTCATCCCAGACGTATGCACAAGTGCGTCAGATGACATGAACTCCAAACGTCAGAATAATTCAAGCCGAACTTCCAGTATCCCGGCCTCTACTGTCTGACAGAAATCAAACGTCTTAAGTTATGCTTCCAGACGTCTGCATAATGTGTCAGGCGCTTGGATGATATACATCAGATGCCTGGTTATTTATGAGCAATATTTTCGGTAGCTCAAACTCTGCAATCAGTCATGATCAGGCGTTTGAAGTTGTGTTACCAGACGTCTGTATAATTGACCCGATGTCAGGATGATGAACATCAGACAACTGGGTAGTCGGACCAAAATTTTGCAGTATCTCAGTTCCTCACTGTCAATTTTTATCATGCGCCTGATGCCTTTGAGCCAGACGTTTAGGCAGTGGTCTAGGCGTCTGGAAAGTATTCTTCAGACGTCTGCCAAGTGTCCGTTAGACTGCATTTATGACCCAGTCAGAACAGTATAGCAAGCGTCTGGTCTGTTTACTTCAGGCGCCTGGTGACTAGGATTTCTGTCCGTTAATAGCTATTTCCAACATTTAATGCTTGGGATATTTATTTGATTCTGGACAGAGTTCGGTGGCTTATTTATATGGATTAATGTCTTGACTTGAGAACTTCTTAGACACAATTAAATACATTCCCAAGTGATTACAAGTCATTAATTCTTCTCTAGAGCATTCAAGAGCATTCAAAGCCATTCAAGCTCAAGCTCTAAATTTCAACTTGTCTCCAAAGCTTTCAAGATCAAGCTTCTAGCATTCATTGCTAATCATCTTGAGACAAGTAGTAAGTGCTTATACTCTCATCATTTAGAGCACATCACACACACCTTCTTACCTCAGTCTTAAAGGTATTATTCAAGGCATATGTGGTGTAAAGTTGTTTCATATTTCGGTTCTCTTTTCTCTTCGATATTTGAGATATACTCTCAAGTTATGAGAGTGATCCATTTTCGGGTTGTGGAAGAAGAAGGTGTATTGGTTTTACACTTGCCAAGTTTCGACAAGTGGGTATTAGTGAAACACTAATCACTAGTAGGTTGGCTAATGGGTTGCTGGAGTAGGATTCAAGGGAGTCGGGGAGAATCGGTGAATCCGAACCAGGGTAAATTTTGTGTTTACGTTTGCATTCTTGTGTTGTTGCTCTCTCTTTTCTATTTCGCACTAAGGTTGTAGAAGTGTTTATAATTTGGTATAATTTCCTTATTATCAGTATAAAACACTATTCACCCTCTTTTGTGTTTCTTCCTATAGTTTCAGATCTTACACGAGTATCAAATAATATTGAATTAATTTGATTTTTGGTATGGTGATCATTTATGACGTGTAGAACACATCTTAAAAATTTAGAAATAAAAACATGTGCATGTGTATCAATGATGTGCTGATAACATCCAAGTTCTTATCATAAATGATGCATCTAATCTTGAGCCTTGAGCATCAACATAAGCTTCATTATTGCTACACAAATCATGTTAGTGCAAAAAGATTATTTGTTCATCATCAACATATATATTGGGGGTGATCCAATATCCAACATACTATTGGAAACAATGGTCTTGGTTTTCTTGTTTGATGATAACAAACATTCATGAATTATTTTAAGGTGTTTGTTAAGTGATTTCAGGTAAAAAAAGAGTTCATCTTGATCCAGGGGCAATTTGGATTTTGGAGATAAAATGCACTTTGGGCGTAAAAGGGAAATTTGATCATTTTCCAAATTTTTCACGAAGTTATAAAGCATCAATTATGGCCATGGATTATGAGGGAGATAACGAGGAAGTCACAGAAATTTTCAGATTTGAAAAATAATCTGAACCGGCTAAACTATGCGATATAGAAGCATAGGGGCAATCTTGTAAATATGTTGGCTAGTTCTTTAAAATCCCCTACATAAAAAAACTCAGATAAGTGGTGGCCCCCAAGGAGAACGCACCAGGCAAAAGAAAATAAGGGGCTACACACACACACACACACACACACACACACACACACACACACAGAGACAGAGAGAGAGAGAGAGAGAGAGAGAGAGAGAGAGAGAGAGAGAGAGAGAGAGAGAGAGAGAGAAGAAAGTGATTAAATATTAACTCTATGTTGAAGGATTTTGGAGAAGATTAACCATGACAAATAGCCATGTTGCTTTATTTATAAAATTCCCTAGGTATACCAAAAGTCTTGGATACCAAAAGTCTCCACCACATTAAGAGTGGTGGAGTAATGGGTGGATAAGTAGTGGGAAGGCCAAAGTCCTCCCCCACTCATAACACTCCCCCTTATCCATCCATTACTTTGGTCTTAGCGGATAAGGCTAAAAAGGGGTGGATACTTCTGGATCCTGAGTAATTGTGTTTGCCTCGTTAAAAACTTAGCTGCGGAAAACCCAGTGGGAAAAGCCAACAGCTTAAGGGAAAAGAGTGCAACACACAGGTTACTCCCCCTCATCCGTACAAGCTTCAGGCTTGTAGGTCTTTCAGTTGTCTCATACCGATTCCTTTTACAAATTTTACAAAAATACATTTTGGTAAAGATTTGGTAAAAAGATCAGCTAAGTTGTTGCAGGACTGGATCTGCTGAACTTCAATCTGCTTGTCCTTCTTTAGCTCGTGTGTCCAGAAAAACTTGGGAGATATGTGCTTCGTCCTGTCGCCCTTGATGTAACCCTTTTGAAGTTGAGCAATGCACGCAGCGTTGTCTTCAAACAGGACAATATGCTCCAAATCACCGGTCTTCAAGCCAGTGGATTGAAGAATGTGGTGGACGACGGATCGCAGCCAATAACACTCTCTGCTTGCTTCATGGATCGCAATGAGCTCTGAATGGTTGGATGACGTAGCAGTTTTGGTTTGCTTTACCGATCTCCAGGAGATAGCAGTACCTCCGTAGGTAAACACAAAACTTGTCTATGATTTTGCCATGTGCGGATCTGAAAGATAAACTGCATCGGCATAACCAAACAATTGGGGGGAGGCACCTCTCTGGTAGTAAAGTCCCAGATCAATTGAACCCTGGAGGTATCGCAGAAGATGCTTTACTCCTTTCCAGTGGCGCTTTGTAGGCGCTGGACTGTGTCTGGCTAGGAGATTAACTGTAAACGCTATATCGAGACGCGTACAGTTAGCCATATATAGAAGTGCTCCTTTGGCACTGAGGTAGGGTATTTCAGGACCCAGTATCTCATTCCCCTCTTCCAGAGGCCGGAAGGGGTCCTTATGTACATCTAGTGATCTGACGACCATAGGAGTACCTAAAGGATGACATTTATCCATATGAAACTTACGTAGAAGTTTCTTTGTATAATTAGATGGTGTAATAGGATTCCACCTCTTAGGTGTTCAATCTGTAAGCCAAGACAATACTTTGTTTTGCCTAGGTCTTTCATTTCAAAAGTATGTTCTAGGCTTTTAGATATCTCATTAATCTCTGCAGGAGATCCTATGAGATTTAAGTCATCAACATATACTGCTATGATGACGAATCCTGTTCCCGTTCTTTTGGTAAAGATACACGGGCAGACTTCATTATTCGTGAATCCTTGCTGTGCAAGGAAATCACTAAGTCTGTTATACCACATTTTCCCCGATTGCTTTAGACCATATAATGATATATGCATCCTTACAGAGAATACGTCCTGAGGTATCTCTTTCATCTCTAGGGGTAGTTTAAACCCATCAGGAAGTCTCATATAGATATTTTTATCTATATCGCCATATAGATATGCAGTCACAACGTCCATGAGCTACATTTCTAGGCCTTCCAGAGAAGTTAGGCTTATTAAAAATCGGAATGTGATCGAATCCATGACCGGGGAATATGTATCTTCGTAATCAATTCCCGGTCTTTGGGAAAAACCCTGGGCTACAAGGCGTGCCTTGTAGCGAATGATCACATTATTTTCATTTCTTTTTCTTATGAAAACCCATTTATATCCCACAGGATTTACATCTACTGGTGTTTGGACTACTGGTCCAAAGACTTTGCGTTTCAAGAGTGAGTCCAGCTCTACTCTTATTGCCTCGTCCCACTTTGGCCAATCATCTCTGCGTTTACATTCCGCTAGAGATCATGGTTCGACGTCATCGTCATATTCAGTGACGTGAACGGCAATATCGAACGCAAAATCGTCATCGACGACTATGCTATGTCTGTCCAGTACCTCTCCAGTACGTACAAAATTTAATGATGTTTCTCCTATTGTTTCCTCTGCAGGGGAAATAAGGAGGGGAGAAGTAGCTGGTCTGAGCTCAGCATCCTGTGGAGGGATAATCTTATTATCTCCAGGAGTCTTCCTCTTTCGAGGAACTTTATCTTTTGAACCTGGTGGTCGTCCTCTTTTCAATTGAGGTTCCGGCAATTTTTGCTGCTGGTGGATTGCATCCATCTATGGGGATGTCAATCCTAGCTGGTGTATTAGCAGTAGGGACGTGTGAACGGACAATCTTCTGGTTCTCCGTGAACTTATCCGGCAAAAGATGTACTGTATTCTGAATGTGAAGGATCTTCAGGATCTCATCTTCACACAGATTAGTACGCGGATCATATAGGGACAAAGACTTCTGGTCCCAACTAATGGTCTCGGTAGCTTCAGGCTTCGTAGACTGTGTGCCTAGTTTAGGAAAAATTTTCTCATCAAATTCATAGTAAACAAAACGTGCCTTGAATGCGTCTCCAGTGAGAGGTTCAAGGTATCTGATAATAGATGGCGAATCAAACCCAATATAGATACCTAGACGACGCTGAGGACCCATTTTGGTCCTCTGAGTTGGTGCTATTGGGACATATACCGCACAACCAAACACTCTCAAATGAGAGATATCTGGAGGTGCGCCATATGCAAGTTGCATCGGGGATAATGTATGACCCCCCAGAGGGTCTTATCCTAATAAGTGGATGCGGCATGTAAAATAGCATGCCCCCAAGCATCCACCGGCAACTGGGATTGCATAAGCAATGGACGTGCAATCCATTGTAGTCTCTTTATAAAGGACTCAGCTAATCCGTTCTGGGTGTGAACTTGTGCTACAGGATGTTCAACTTCAATACCCGTTGCCCGACAATAGTCTTCGAAGACTTGTGAAGTAAATTCACCCGCATTATCAAGACGTAGTTTCTTGATATGGTTATCGGGGAAATGAGCCCGCAACCTTATTATTTGTGCCAATAGCTTTGGAAAAGCTAGGTTGCGGGTGGACAAGAGGCACACATAAGACCATTTAGTTGATGCATCAATCAGTACCATGAAGTACCGAAATGGGCCACTTGCGGGATGAATAGGCCCGCAAATGTCACCATGAATTCTCTCAAGGAAGCCAGGAGACTCTAATCCCACTTCCAGGAGGGAGGGTCTCGCTATAAGTTTTCCCTTGAAACAAGGGGGACAAGGAAATTCAACCTTATGAAGAATCTTCAGGTTCTTCAATTTATGTCCACGAGATTCAGTAATGATGCGTCGCATCATTGCTGATCCAGGGTGACCAAGTCTGTTGTGCCAGAGTTGGAACTCTGGCAGTGATGGGCACGTCTGGTGCTCAGTCATATTGGCTTCTATTGGTTGAATGTATGTATGGTAGAGACCCGACGTGAGTCCCTTGAATCGCTCGCAGATGATCTTCTGGTCATCTTTTTGACGAGTTACATACAAATATTCAACCTTATTTTCATCTCTGGTTTCTAAGTGATATCTGTTTAAATGAAAATCCTTGAAACTTACGAGATTTCTATTTGATTTAGGAGAGAATAATGCATTTTTTATTTGAAGTCTTGTGTTATTTGGGAGCAATATAATTGCTTCACCAGATCCTTCGATAATTTGGGACAGTCATGAAATTGTGATAACAGGATTGTCATATTTATTTATGCTATTAAAATAGCAATGTTCGCGAAGGATTGTGTGCGTCGAGGCACTGTCCACTAGGCACTCATACTTCATATATATAAGCAAAAACGAAATTTTATTTGAGTTAATGTAAATGACATTCAAAAATAAAAGTTCGTACTAAAGCAAACAAAAGATGAAGTTACATGGAATTTTTAAATGCATTGATAAAAGATGAAGCTTAATTGAGCAGGTCGTCGTTCTCGAAGTCTTTTGAAGTAAACATCGTTGCCACCAAGTTTGTTTCAGGCAGAGACTTCTGGCTCGCCTGATATAGTTCCTGGAGGTGGCGAGGAGTGCGGCAATTTCTGGACCAATGGCCAGTCATGACGCATCTATGGAATTTATCCTCCAAGTTCTTCTTAGGAAGTGACACTTGGTCAGTGTTCTTTCGCTTCCATGTGGAGTTTCTCTTTCCTTTGTTGTTTTTGTTTGTCTGGGGTGCTGCTCCTCGTGGTTGCTTTATTACAGCTTTCCCTTTGTTATTTTTAGCCTTCTTGTTTTTCCACTTCTGGGGAGAAACGTGGTGAGCTTCAGGGATAGGGGTAGTGCCAGCTGGACGTAAATTATGAGTAGCGAGCAGTAAATCTCGATTCTGCTCTGCCCTAAGGAGGCAAGAAATCAAATCGGAGAATTTCGTGAAGTTGCGTTCACGATACTGCTGCATGAGGATTGCATCTTTCTCGTGAAACGAGGTAAATGTCTTTTCCAACATGCGTTGTTCTGTCACTTCTTCACCGCACAACTTCAGGCGTGAGGTGATATTATGAAGTGCAGAATTATACTCAGCGACGGACTTATAGTCCTGAAGTCTAAGGTTTTCCCACTCATAACTGGCACGCGGTAATATTACATCAATTTGATGTTTATACCGTGCTTCCAGCGCTGTCCACAGCTCCATTAGGTCCTCTACCGTTAGGTATTCGGCCTTTAAGGTCCGATCTATATGTTTCCTAATGTAGATAATGGCTTTCGCCTTATCCACATCGGAGACAGTGGTATGAGTGCTGCTGCTCGATGTAGCAGAAGCATCGGCCGCTGCTGGAGCCGATGAAGGAGCCAAAATTAAGCCAAGGAGGGCCATTGAACGCAAGTTGAACTTCAGGTCCACTCGCCAACTCAGGTAATTTTTCCCTGCAGCATCAAGGACCTCGAAATCGACGCTTGCCAATTTTGCCATTTATCTATGCAATTTAAAACAAGTTTGAAGTAATTAAAATTGAAATTCACGCATAAAAAATAAAATAAGTAAAATGTGGGGATCGACCAGATACCCAAAAACGTACAAAGTCCAAAGTCCGAATATACAGTCCATAAAGAAAAGAAAAATACAATTTGGAAACCAAGAAGTGGTCCCTGTCAATTGAAAATATAAACTCCGTCTTCATATCTCGGTACACCGGTCTTTGGAATTAATACATTTAATCCTCACTTACAAATTCTCTCAAAAAGAAAATAAAATTGCAAGGAATTTAAAAGGTATCAAACTGGCCGATCCCAAAAATCACATTTTACCTTATATAAACAACCACGCAGTTTATAATATGCTACAGGCATAAAAGAAGCAACCACGCAGTTTATATAACACATGCATATATAATATGGAAAAAGAGACTATGAAATATAATAATCTCTCGGACCACGGGGAGACGTCATACACCGTTAGGTTAGTTGACTAACGACAGAGCGGTCGCAGGATCCTTAAGATAAGTATATTTTGAAAAAATCCTAATATTCCATAAATTAATAATAATGCAAGAGTGTTATAATTTTAGCAATATGACGCGACAGGCTCATAACAATGAATTAAAATAAATTAATATTTTGAATGGGGCTGCTGGCCCATAAATATTAATCATTTTAATATATTATTTATATTTGGACTACAGGCCCATTTGCCAAAAATTAACAAATTAATTATAGCAATTGAATTAACTTGGCTTCTAGCCCAATAAGCCAAATTAAAAAGTTATCAATATTTAGGCTTCAGGCCCAGAATCAAATTTTTAATTAACACATTGAAGATTGCAATTGGAATTACTGGCTTCAGGCCCAATTTTGGTAGTCAAAAATAATGATTAAGCTAAATGGGGCTGTAGGCCCATAGAATATATTATCATTGTTACAAATGGGCTGCAGGCCCAACAAACAGGCTATCTGATTTATTGAAATTAAACAGAATATAGCCCTTAAGCCCATTTTTGGGCTGTGAAATGCAAAAAATCCCCAACCCTAAGTCTGTCCCCTCAAATCCCTTTTACAGAGATATTAGCAAGAATCCCCCCACCTGTTTCTTGGTTCGGGCAAGGCCCCCCCACCCGCTGCTGGGGGGGGGGGGGGCGCAGCGTTGTAGGCCCCCCTTCGGGGGGGATCACCCGAGAAGGCCCCCCCGTCTGGGGGGGGCGGCGGACAGAAACCCCCGCGACGGGGAAGGCCCCCGTATGGGGGGGCGGAGGTCAGAAACCCCCCGCCTTGGGGGGGCGGCGCCGGGAAGTCCCCCCCGACCGGGGGCGCAGGAACCCCCTTACGCCTGGGGGGGGTCGGCGACGGGGAAGGCCCCCCCGTCTGGGGGGGCGGAGGTCAGAAACCCCCCTGCCCCTGACTTGGGGGGGCGGCACCGGGGGGGGGGGGGGGGGGGGGGGGGGGGGGGGGGGGGGGGCGCCGGGAAAGCCGCCGCTGCCGGGGGGTTGAGGACGGCGACAGAGCCCCCCTTCGGGGTGGGGGGGAGCCGAACTGTTGGGAGTTTTTGTATTTATTATTATTATTATTATTTTTTATTGTAAAATTTTGATATTGTATATAGCAGATTTGAAACAAGCCGAAAATCGGCTGTGAAAAATCGTAGCTAAATCTAATTTTTGTTTGTAACCATCTACGGGATCGAAAAGCATTACCTCTAGATTAAAAATCTAGGGACGATCGTTAAAAATAGAAGATCCGTAGAGATAAAAATCCACGCTCCTAATACGCCCAAGAGATTCCTTCGCGTGTAGAGGAGGATCGCCGCAACGTATCCGCAACAAGAGATTCCTTCGCATGTAGAGAATGGATTTTTGAGGGGAGACGGGATGAAAAAGCTCAAAAATAAGAGCTTTACGTGCTGATAACGTGTTGAAGGATTTTGGAGAAGATTAACCATGGCAAATAGCCATGGTGCTTTATTAATAAAATTCCCTAGGTATTCCAAAAGTCTTGGATACCAAAAGTCTCCATCACATTAAGAGTGGTGGAGTAATGGGTGGATAAGTGGTAGGGAGGCCAAAGGCCTCCTCCCGCTCACAACACTCTAATCCTTATTCTCTACTATTGTTTTGCAGGGAGTTCGGGTGGCATCATCATAGAGAAAGATACACAGAGGAGAAAGAGAAAAGGGAAGAGAGAGAAAAAGGGTAGAAGGGTGTAAGCTTTTAAAAAAGACTAACTAATTTTATCTTTCACACTTTTGTTTTATATTCTTTGTAGAGAATCAAATAGCAAAGTGTGGTTGGAATCAAAGACAATCAAGCACACAGAGCAAGGACAGAGACTAGAGGACATGCCGTCAGATTTTTGCAGAACAGTCCCACGGAATTTAAAATTTTCGAAAAGGCCCCTGAAGTTCGAGAAGTCATATCTTTCAGCATAGACATCCGATTGACGAACAGTTAGAACCATTGCGGAGATGTCTATAAGCAGATTGACGAGGACACATCGACGCCAAAAACTGAGCACTCTGAACTTTTTATTAATATTTGTTGTGGTGTAGGGCGATTTGATCCTTGTATTACTTTTATATTATTTTTGTGGTGTGTGAGAGATGTGGCGTAGTTCTGGGATTCTTGATTCATGGGGTGTGGATTGAGGCAGAGTCCAGCTAGTTAGGTTAGTTCAGTCGAGCATGGGATTTGCAAATCTATAGAGCATTTGAATGTGGAGCATGAAATTTGCGAGTTCTGAGTGTCTATAGGCGTGTTGAGACTGATTGATCTATTAGTATATTTTGGGGGTTGCTGGAGTAGGTCGAGGTTCGACCGAACCAGGGTACATCTAGTTTTATCTGTGACTGACTGCTATTTCTATGTTTTTATCTGCCTGTGTGTTGCACGTATTTTTTAATTTGTCGACCACCAAATTCACCCCTCCCTGCTCTAGGGTGTACTTTTCGGTCCTACACATACAATCATAGCAAAGTGCATTAACCTTGCCAGTGGCCTTGTACCGTTACGTTTCCCCCCACTCGGCCTTATTTTTGTGAAGGCATCATTCTTCTGTAGATATGTTCTCATATCCAATCTTTTACTGAACCTTTTGCTTGGCTACAACACTTCGTGAATGCTTGGTTTCTACATACAGGACCTTGGTTTTAGCTTGATCTACCTGTTGGTGCTTTTTATCAAGTTTCATGTGCTCCCTTAATATTGTAAACGTATATAGTAAGGGATCGTGGTTAGTGTGGTACTTATTTAGCTCCCACTATGGGGTGTCAATGTCGACCTAAATATTTTGCTCATTTAAAAGGTGCCCTACCGTAAGGGGATCAAGGAATGAAATCTAGACAATCATCTATATTGAAAACATACTTGATCATACGTGACCATCAATCATAATTGTCATTGTAAAGTGACTTACCCTTCAACATGTAAGCAATGACTAACTTGGATGACGCCGTTAAGAATTACACGCGTAGATCAAATTTTTATTTGGTTCTTGAATTAATCATTGAGCCAAACACTACTTGTGACTTTTATCCAACACATTAACATATAATGAAAGATTTTTTTTTAATTCTGATTGTTTTAAGAATAAACTTCACTAAGTTCAGAGTTATACTCGCGTCCAATTTTGAAAAAAAAAATTCTAATATTTTACGGAGAAAATCTTGGAACCACTGTCAAGAACCTAACTTTCTATAGGAGTATAAATAACTATATTAATACTGAGTTTCCTGCTATCATATCTTAATTTTTAAATAACTAGTATAAGTTTTTGTATTTTTCTGAAACACCCACATGTTTTATTTGTGTGCATATTGGAACTAGGTGTCTGATTATCAAAACTCAATCGAATCAGTTCATATAGGCTGATCCAGACGCAAGCATCTATTTCCTTTATGCGTCCAAATTGACTTTCGACTATCCTTGCAAACATGCAAATCCTTGAAAACGATTGGTTAGGATAATGTTCAACCATGGGAGGTTTCTTACGCATAACATGATCATAATAAAATAAACACCTAGTTTCCCTTAGACATCAATACGAGTTCAATTTGCTATATCGTGTCCTTGTTTTCACACGTGTGCACTACTAATTATGGGATGCCTTCACTGCTAGAGCTCTTCCTTAGGGGATTTCTAAAACATGCTAAAGCATGCATTACTTTTGGCTTTTCACTTGATCCTTGAAAATGATGTGGTTTGGTTAAATTCAGTTTATCTCGAAAATGCATCAAACATGTACAAATTCAACGGTCTCATCTACATAGCGTAGAGCACAAACAAAAGCCCACCTAGGTGCATGCGAATCCCAAAAAATTTTCCTAAATTTTTGTTAAAACTTTTCTAAAATCACATTTAGTGAGTTTATTTCTATGTGCACCCACAACAAGTCAAAAATAGTCGTGATAAGGGTCCCACCAGTGATCATACCTGCTAGTGTCACAGACGCCTCAGCATTGCCTACTTAACGCTTACTTGGCTAGTGAGTTGGAATTCTCTAGAAGATTCCCAAGGGTACTTTTTGTTCATAGAACTCTAGAATGTTCTTGTATATTCTTGTAATTTTTTTAATAAGAGTCCATTATGAGTATTCCAGATCCCATTATAGGTATTTATGGAGAAGCTTTTAAAGACTCATCCTAACCCATTAGATCATAGAAGTCTTCCAACATTCATTGTAGTGAAGCATCAGCTATAAATAGTGGCAAGGAGAGGACAATTGTATCTAATAAGCAATTAGCTAAAAAAGATAATATAATTCTCCATTCATAAATTCTTCTCTTGTGTTCTTGAGTGTCTTGTGAGTTTAAGAGTTTGAAGAAAGGTCGACTTAGCCATTCTAATAAAGGAACAGTGAGCTAAGTGACACACATGATTGAAAAGTCAAGTAGCAAAACAATCCGTCTGTAACAGCTGATATCAGAGCTTAATGTTCGAGAAAGCTTGTAGTTCGTGTGAAAAAAGACAACGACCATTGAGATTCAAAGTGACTCCAGGATGGAAAATCCACCACTAAACCACCTTGCAAGGAGAAATCTATGGACATTACATCAACATTCGATGCATGGTTGGGTAAGGCAGAGCACGTTGTGGTTAAGGCGAATGACCAGCTTGAGCGCATGGAGGAATGCATCAAGAAGCTAGAGTTCGGGAGGGATGAGCTTCAAGAAGAAATGTAAATGGTCTTGAACTCCACCATTGACATGCTCCAACAATGGGATAATCCTTTGGAGCAAAGGAATATTACTTTGGAGGCTCAAATGGAGGCTATAATGAATGAATTTGGGAAACTCAGGAGTAAGTTCAATCAACAAAAGATGACGTAGGCGAGTGAACTAACATATCCCTTCTTGCCAAAGATAGATGTCCCAAAACTAAAGCCTTACAAAGGTATGTGAAATTTCTGAGAGCTTAATAGTTTTCTATGGAATATTAAAAGGTAATTTGATATTGTGTGGATTAAAGATGATAAATCTCCTTGTGGCCCATCTCTACATCTAAGATATTGCTATGCTATGGTGGCAAAGATGGTGTGATGAAATGAAGAAGGGAACATGAACCATTGGCACTCAGAAGAGTTTAAAATCGAAACGAAGAAGCAATTATATCCATAGAATGCTGAGAATGCAGAGCGAGTTAAGCCTTGACACCTTAATCAAAAGGAACTATTATAGATTATGTGAAGGAATTTTCAGATTTGTTCCTTAAGATCCCGGATATAAGCAAAAAGGACTCGCTATTCGCATTCGTGGATGGCCTTCCAGTGAACCTAGATGAAACTATAGATGCGGGGATTCCAAACTCTCACCCAAGATATGGTAGTTGCAGAGTCCTTAATCGAGTTCAAAAAAGGAGACTCTGTCAAACCAAAAGATAAGGGGTTGAAGCTTGGTAAAAGTAGGAGAGAGAAAGAGAACACATCCAGAGACTCCCCACCTAAACCAAATCTATGGAAAGGCATGTCTATAAAGGGAGCTAAGGAGAATCGTCCGAAGAAGTGTCAATGCTATTTTTGTGAGAGGTTCGCACAAAACTAGAGATTGTCCAAAGGGGACCAATCTTACCTTGATAATCCAAAAAGAGGATGAGAAGTAATAAGAAGATATGAGGACTAAGTCACTCCGCCTAGTTAATCATGACATTCATGCCAAGGAGGATGATGGTCCTAGGAGGCCTATGTTTGTAAAGCCAATGATCGCAGGTAATTCTTTCAAAGCTCTATTAGATACTGGTGCTTCTCACATCTTAATTTCTGGTATGGCCAAAGATTTGGGCCTCACTGTGACCATGGTGAAGGTTAATATTAAGGACATCAACTCAAAACCTACTCCCATTGTTGGCATGTCATGTTAAGTACAAGTAACAATGAGAGAATCGTATGGGCCAGTGGATATGATGATGGAAAGCATAGATGATTTTGTCGTGGTTGTCATCTTGGAATTCTTGGAATGAATGAATGTTGTATTGGTTCCATATGCCAACACTATGTGCTTCTTTTAGGGCATTGCTTGCACTATTCTAATCCAGAGAGAATGCCTTGTCAAGCAAGATTCTCTCCATAATTCAGCTCTCCAATGGTGTTTGCATGCCATTTGGTCTCAGTAATGCACCTGTGACGTTTTGCACCTTGATAAATAAAGTGTTGGAGCCCTTCCTAGATCGATTTGTCATAGTATATCTTGATGATATAGTGATTTACAACTGGTACATCATAGAGCATGTGGAACACCTGAGCTGTATATGAAGAATAAAAAATGCACATTCGCATAGGAGGAAGTCGTGTTCTTGGGGCACGTCATTAGAGGGGGCCAAATCAAGATGAATCAAGGGAAGGTTCAGGCTATTGAAGAGTGTGAACCTTCCCTAAGTGTGATAGATCTGTGATGATTTCTTAGAATGGTAAACTATTATCGGAGGTTTATCCTATGCTACTTAGCTATAACGGCTCCACTTAAGAACTTATTGAAGAAGAATTGGGTATGGAATTGGAGCCGAAGTTACCAGGAAGCATTCAAAGGATTAAAAAGAGTGATGATTGAGGTGGTCCTATCTCTTCCAGACTTTAGCAAGCCATATGAAGTACATACATATGCGAGCGAATTCACTATTGGAGGAGTGTTGATGCATGATGGACATCCATTGCCTATGAGAGTTGAAAGCTCAATGACACCAAAAGATAGTACACCATTTAAGAGAAGGATTTGACAGAAATGGTCCATTGCCTACGGCTATGGAGGTAATACTTACTTAGTTCCAAGTTTGTAATGAAAACCTATAATATAACCACTAGCTATTTCCAAACTTAAAAGAAGTTGTCTCCCAAGCAAGCTCGGTGGCAAGATTTCTTGGCAGAATTTGACTACATGCTTGAGTACACACCAGTCGAGCAAACTTAAAGGCAAATGCATTAATTCAAGAGATGAAACTTGTGGCTATAATGATCTGGCCACAGAGTTAACCATATCAAAGAGGGCCTAGTGCAAGATCCAACGGTGAAATCCTTAGTTGAATATGTCGAGAGGAAGACTTGAAGGTTTTGGCTTGAGGACGGCTTACTCTATACCAGGAAAGATGAGTATACGTACCACTATTCAGGAATCTTTGACAATAGATTATGCAAGCGTGACATGACTCTCCATGAGTGGGACATCTAAGGGTGCATCGGACATTGGCATTACTCAAGAATACGTACTATTGGCCTTATATGCGAGATGATGTTGAGGTCTACGTGAAGACTATTGAGGTCTATGTGAAAACTTGTCATGTATTGCGACAAGACAAAGTGGAGAAAAGGACACACGCATGACTACTTGACACATTACTGATTCCAGAATGACCACAAGAGAGCATTTACATGGACGTCATTATGGGATTACCTAATTCTATGGGGTACAACATTATCATGTTGGTGGTTGACATGTTCTCGGAGTATGGGATCTTAATTCCGGAACCTGTAAAGTGTCCAGCAGAAGTAGTGGACCCATTATTCTTAAAATATATGATGAAGTACTGGAGTCTACCGAAGACCATCATAAGCAATATGGATGCTCACTTCACAGGAAAGTTTTAGTCTGAGCTCTTTAGATTGCTGAAATTTGATTTTGTACTTTTCGACAAGTTTCCACCCTCAGACGATTGACCAGATAGAGAGGATGAATATACTACCAAAGGTGTACTTGAGACATTATTGTTCACTATTAGTTTACCCAATTTGGTTTTGATGATGAGCAAACATAATTAATTGTGATTAATCCTCTATTTTGTAGTAAATTAAAGCATCGTCGATTCAATTCAAAGAATATCAAATGTGATGATATCATGAGTCAATGATGCAAGGAAATAAAATGATGAACTCAAGGAAATCAAGTGGAAGTCTTCAAGGCATTCAATAAGAAGTGAACGGGATAAATGTGTAATTGTTTTTGTTCTTCATCCTCTTAATGAATTAGAATTTTAAGCCTTGAATAGACTTGATAGATCACTTCCATGACACTCACAACATTATAGTTCATTCATCATTTGATTCACATATGGTTAGAACTTATAAAAGCTCGAAGTAGATTTTCTCAGCCTCCCTAGATGACTGGTGCTTGAACCCCAGACGTCTGGCGTGCATGCATTTTACATTGGCTGAAACCTAAACCAGACCAGCCATCTGAAATTCTCATACCAGACTTTGCACAGTGAGTCAGACGACTGGGTGAAGAACTCCATACGTCTGGTCATTCAAGAGCTAAAACTCCAGTAGCTATGTCTCTTCAGTCATACTAATCAGACGTCTAATGCTCTCATCCCAGCCGTCTGCATATTAAGACAGACACCATGGTGATGAACTCCAGACGTCTGGCTCATAATGTTCAATATTTCCAGTAACTATGTTTTTACAATTTGACTAATCGGACGTCTGGAGTTATCATCCCAGATGTCTGCATAGTGAGTCAGACGCCTGGGAGATGAACTCCAGATGTCTGGCGCTTGATGACCAAAATTCCAGTAACTTTGATTGATTCCCAAGATAACTGATCAGTCGTCAGAAGCTTTACATCCAGACATCTTCACTGGCCTAGACAACTGGATGATGAACTACAGACTTCTTTCCACTATCGATTGGCATTTCCAGTAACTAAGATTCTGAACCCAATCTGACCAGGCGTCTGAAGCTATGGACCCAGACATATGCATAGTATCCCAGACATCTGGAAAGCCTTCTTCAGTCGTCTGGAACTAGCCGTTTGACTACATTATTTGCCATGTCAATCAGTGCTTCAGTCCACTGGTCTGTCTACTTCAGTCGATTAGTGACTAGGATGTATGCCCGTTAATAAACGTTTACAGCATTTAATTGCAGGAGATCATTGCTGGATTTTGGTGCTATTCTTGAGCTTTATAAATAGGGTTTGTTGGCATTTATTTCAGACTTCTTGGAACATTTAGAGAATAAATTTCTTGCATGGAATAGATTTCTTGGTGCTATTCTTGAGCTTTATAAATAGGGTTTGTTGGTATTTATTTCAGACTTCTTGGAACATTTAGAGAATAAATTTCTTGCATGGAATAGATTTCAAAGCTCCAACAAGCTCTTAAGCTCACAACTTCTACACTTGTCTTCCAAAGCATTTAAGGCACTCAAAGCTGATCTCCATTCTTGCTTTGTTCCTCATTTTGAGATAATTAGTATGTACTCATACTCTCATCATTTAGAGCACAACACACACACATCTCTTTGCCTCATACTAGTAAGTCATTATTCAAGGCATTGGTTGTGTAATTTGTTTCATATTGAATTGTTTCAATTGTCTTCTCTTCTCTTATTAACATTACTCTCGGTTTGTGAGAGTGGACCATTCCCGGGTTGTGGAAAGTGGTGATCAAGGTTGTATTGGATTTACACTTACTGGTATTTGGCAAGTGGGATATTAGTGGATACTAATCACTAGTGGGATTTTCTAGTGGGTTGCTGGAGTAGGATTCCATGGAGTCAGGATTTGACCCAAGGGAATCCAAACCAGGGTACATAATCTGTTTGCATTTGCTATATCTGTGTTGTTGTTTTCATGTAATCTATTACGCATGTTTAGTTGCATTATGGATTTTAATTAGGTGTAACTTCCTTTTTATTATCATAAAAGACTATTCACCCTCCTCTAGTGGTTTTTCCCATAGTTTCAGGTCCTACAATTGGTATCAAAGCAATGTTTTAACTATGACAACTAGCGACAACAAAACAACCGTGATTGTGCTTCATCCATTATCGAATGACAATCCACCCTTCGGCCTCCTCTATTTAATGGATCCAATTTTGGCTATTGGAAGTCTCGAATGATGATCTTTATCAAGAGAATTTTCCTATAGAGATCGTTGCAAACAGAGTACAAATATCCCCTAGAAGAAGACTTCAACAAGTGGACCCCATTCAAGTGACCGCGGAGTCAAACAATGCAAAAGCAATGAACTCGTGTATTTGTGCATTAACGGCAGCAGAGTTCAACAAGGTGCCGAACTACACGTACGCATACCAAATCTGGAACCACCTACTAGTCATACATAAATCGACCACTTAGTTAAAAATTTCCAAACTCCATGTTTGCATACAACGGTTTGAGATTTTTAAAATGCAGTATAAAGAGAAAATCTCAAGCATGTATGCTAGGTTCACTGACATTGTGAACAAACTAAAGGCACTAGGAAAGAACTACACTCAAATAGAAAAGGTTCGGAAGCTTATCATGGTTGTCACTCCAGAAAGGGATAAGAAGACCATGGCCATTGAAGAAGGCAATGACATATCCACATACACCGTGGAAAACTTCATTGTAACCTCATGGCTTATGAGGCTACGAAGGAAGACTGAGAGCAAAGGGATGCTCAGAGGGGTCTAGCCGAACCAAAGAAGAAAGCGATGGCTTTCATGGCCACATCGGATAATGAAGAATTCGATGATGAGATGGACTTGGAGTCCATGGCTCTTACGGCCCAGAAGTTCCAACGGTTCTTCCGAAAATGTAACTTCAAATCAAATACCAAATTCGATTCTACTAACAATTCCTACTTGTTTTTTAAATGTAATAAGCCATGGCACATTAAAAAGGATTGCCACATGCTTAAAAATAAGGAAAAGTGGAAGTCTCTCAAGTACAAGAAGGGAGATAGGTACAAAGAGAACAAGAAGAAGAAGGGCTTGGTAGGAACATGGGATGACTCTAGCAAAGATTCAAGTAGCGATGACTCGAATGAGGAAAGGGGAGAGGTTGCGCACATGTGCTTCATGGCGCAAGGAGACTCTCCAAAAGACTCCTCAAGTGAGAGTGATAGTGACACAGATGAGGTAACCATGGATGACCTTAGATTAGCAAATGAACAACTATTTGATAAGTATCAAAAGTTATTCAACTCGTATATGCTTGCTAAGGACAAACTTGCTAGTATTGCTACTTACTTGCTAGTATTGCTACTTCATCCAAGTCTATCACATTGCATGTTGACACCACACATGACAAACTTATCAATGAGAAAAGCACTTTGATTTCTCAAAATGATTCCTTGAGAAATAAGGCTATTTCCCTCAATTCTCAACTGGACGGAGTCCAAATCGTTGAGTGTGATGCCGTTGAGATTGAGACTCTTCGATCTCAAAACACGTTTTTGGGAAATGAGAATTTAGCTCTCAAATCCCAAGTCCTCGAGCTTACCTCACGTGTATCCATCTTGGATATTAATATCTCTTCACTCACTAAGAGATATGAGCTCATGTCCACTAATGTTGAGAGATTCAACAAAGGTAAGGACAAATTGGACACATTGCTTAAAACCCAACACCCCGCAAATCACCGGGTGGACTTCGTTATTCAAAAGAAAATGTAACCAACTACCGCACATCATTTAGTGGAGAACCTATAGAATTTGTGAGGCCATCCTCCGATGCATCCACGAGTGGAGCCCATAACCTCTTGAGTAGTTCTTCTACCAAGACAAGCTCCATTTCGACAACACCCTCATTTGGAAAGAAATCCACCAAGGGTGGTCCTCCAAGGAAGGGTCGTGCATATATGTACACTAACATTCAAATACGTATGTAACGACCAGTTTTTCGATACGTTCTGTCTGTTTTTCTCTCGTATGAATTTTTCGTCCGTATCCGTAGTTAGGCGTATCCGTCCTCGTGCACGTGCCTACTTTTTCATGTCAATTATCACTATTATTTTTTTTGTGGCACTTAGTTAATTTATTATTATTGTTATGACTATTACTATTATTATTAGTATTTTTTTGTATCTCCTATTAAATAAATTACAACTTTCAAATTGATATCAAATTTCAAACCTTTTTTTTAAATTATTTTGAAAAGTCAAGTGGGATTTCCCTTTTATAAACTCATTAATCAAATTGAATGGCTATTATTTTCATCTTAATAACTTTCTATTATTAATATTTCCTCTTAATTTTATCATTCAAATCTTATAGCTTTTTGGGCTTGGCCGTTTCCACCTCTGTACTCACGCATGCACTTCCACAACACAGCACCTTACTCTCCTAATTCATATAACCCCACACAACCTTTATAATATTAATCCTATGGCTAACCTACATACTTCAAGGTCCAAACAATCCCAGAGCCCCTACTTCTTAATAAACAACCTATATGAAACAAACTCCTCAACCCAGGCCCGTACTTCATCCCTTTTACAAAAAAAATGAAAAAAAAAAAGAGAAACACGCATATATCCTACACCTAAGCCTAGGTACCCACACAACACACATGAAACCGAGTTTAAAGCTTATAATATATGGGGGGAAGTAAACCTATAACCCAATAGGCCTCACGTGCTACACTTTGCAACCCCCAGGCCCTCAATTCATATGCCCTAGCCTACAAGAGAACTTAAGAAACCCTACACTATATTTTAAAAAAAAAACCTAGGCAAATTTTTCTCCTCACAGCCGCCACATCCCTTCATCCTCACGCAATGCACGCAAGACAACCGTTCATCTCCTCCCCGCAGCACCGAGGCCGAGCTTCACCACCCCTCGCACCCCCAGCCTCGTAAACAGCTGCTCGCGTTTACCCTTCTCAACGCAAACAAGCAACGGCACATCCCTTCTTCTCGCAAGAGCCCCCTCCAAGCGCCGGCCACCCCCAGCTCGCGCCTCCCCTCTCTCTTCATCCACTCATCAACCGCTGTGCCCCCCTCCTCCTTCTTCAAAGTCCGGCCCCTCCCATCCGGCGCCTCTCCACCTCGCCCACACCCCACAGATCCACCGCCCAGTTTCCCCCGCCAGCGTCCCTATTCTCCGGCCACCACAACCACTGAAGCCGACTCCTCCTCCGCCTTCTTCGACCCCTCAACAAGCCCCCGAGCCACCCCACTCCGGCAGCGCCTCGCCCAGCCCCCTCCTCACGCCGGCAGCCTCCGCTGCAGTCTCCATGCGACCGCGACCGCGCCCAGCTCATCTCCTCCGCCCAGAGTGCCGCCAGCCTCCTACTACTCGCAGCGCCACACACCGTCGTGCCGCCACCATGACTGGAGACCGCCTGACCTCACTTCACCGCAGTCGCGCTCCCCGTCGTCGCCTTCTCCGACGCGGCAACGCCAATCCGCCGACCAAGCCGCGCTCTCACCTGCAAGCACGCAACAATGAACCCTATATGCTGTAAGTTAAACATATGAACAATAGCTTATGTATACAGTTAAGGGTTATTTTATTATCTGGAATATGGTTCAACTCTGAGTTACGTTATAAACTTATATAACCTTATGATATACACAGTACCGTGTACTCTGTGCGTTATTTTATACAAGTATAACATTGGGTTTTAATGGCAGTACTTGGTTAGTTGTTGATTATTGTTGGGGTGTTAGGTTGTAATTATTTGAATGAAAGACCAGTTAAAGTCTTTAAGCAATTTTACGATTTATACTCTGCTAGTATATCTACCTTTGATCAGTAAGATAAGTTATATACATAAGTGTATTATTTCACTGTAGGACTTAGTTTATTTGTTGTATTCTAGTAATGTATTAATCTACACGTGCTCAAATCAGTTTTCATTAATACACATATAGGTTAGTGAACGGACCTTAGATGAGCAGTAGTAATCTATCTTAATGCTATGAGCGGTACCCTATAACTTGGCTTGATAACCTAAACAGTGTATTATAGTAATTTGATGATTATTAGTAGAGGACGGTTAGCTTATATCATAATTTATTGACGCAGATGAACCATGCATCTCGTCGCGATCCTCGGACACCCGAAATTGACTGATCAGGTAAGTGTGCAATTAAACATGAATTTTTGAAGTTGATGAATAATTACGTCTTTTTGCTTTAATGTGTATATCTTGCAAAACGTACTTATAATGCCACATGAAAATGTCTTTATAATGTTCTAGACCAAAATGTGACACTTTGACATATTACTCGACGAGAATCAAATTTTAAAACATTGGCGAAGTAAATCGTTTACTGTAAATTGTTCATTAAACCAACCTGTTCGACATCCCTTGTATTTATTGTAAATGTTGTAAAACAAGAACATTGACAACATCTAAGTCATGTACATCTTACTTGAGAGTGGCATCGTGAAATCGTGCGGCTCAAAGGCGAACTCGTGAAATCGTGATGTCGTGTGAGTCGACTAGGCCGGCTCGTGTTCCGGCAAAACTTTTGGGTGGGGTTAGGGTTGAGCGGCCACTGGGCGTATGAAAGGTACTCTCCTCAAGAGCACCACCCGACGCGGTGGGTTAGTGTCAATCACGGTAAGCCCCCGTGAGAGGAACGACCTTCTCATCACGACCTAAAGGCGAGAACCCTAGATTAGATGAGAATTCTTGACATGGACATTGCAACGCTAACTTGGACATCGTGGGAATTGAAATGCCAACAAACTCAGTGAAATCTTAACTTTAGTCTTGCAACCGTCTAGAACTGCATGCTAGGATTGTTCGTTTCCGTTTCTATAAATTGTTAAATGTTAAACTGCTGCGGTCACTTTTCTTAAAATATTGATGCTTCTAAAAATTCATATATTTGTCATACACTTTGCCTTGGGATGCTAACTTTTCTTGCAGACCCCTAGCTGACATACATTCATGTTTGTGGATGTATGTCAGGTTCAGAGCTCGAGTACCAGGAGGACCAGTACGAGACGCCAGAGTTGGTGAGTCAGGAGTTCGCACCTGACGCTTTCTGCGGAAGACTAGGACCTTCGTCACTACTTTGAGTTTGTTTTAGTACCTTGTAGTAGGATTAGCGCTTTGTTATAGTTTCCTTTTTGGCCATGCTGAGGCCCAGTTGTCTTATTTTCTTGTATGAATAATTCTGGAAGTGTCCTTTTAATTTAACGAAATGTTTTCTGATTGTTCTGATACGCAAATGCAAGGACCCTTTTCTGTGTTTTTATCACAGACGCTTATTGAACTCGAGCTTCACCGCTCCAGTTCAAGCGGACCGCGTAACGCTCTCGCTTCCGGTGTCTTTTGGGAAGCGGGGCGTTACAACGTAGGAGAGCACCTACACATCAAGATGCTACATATGCAAAATTCTATGCACCACACCCTAGAGCATGTGCTAACACACATGTGAGACACCCACGGGTTCTCCCTCACTCACATGCAAATACTTATGTACATGTTCATCATACTCATTCAAATGTTCCACATATTTCTCCTGCTAGTCCACATATTCCACAAGCGTCTTATGCTTCACATTCCTATGCACCACATGCACAAAACCCGAATGTGAAAACACACATATATGCACACAATGCATGCACACATCATGCAAGATCACAAGCTATTATCCATGCACACCAACATTATTACTACCCACATGCACCACACCATGGGTATATACACATACAATCACCACATGCTCATCCTCATGCATATGTTCACCCAAATGCATACTTGCCGCATGCTCTATATAGAACCCCTCCTCAAATGCATGCACCCTCTAGACATAGGATTTCCAAATCTCACTTAATTTGGGGTTTTAAGAACTCTAACACAAATGCTAAATGATTGTATATGCAATCTTATTTTAGGGATGTTATGAATAATGTAAACTATGTTGGGAAGCCAAAGTCCACTTGGACTTGGTTTCCAAAGAGATAATCCCCTTGGACCCAACATGTTTGGGTACCATGTGCTTATGGTTTATTCTATATGTACCCAAGCAGAAGAAAAATGGCAATAAAGGGAAAGATTGATCCAACAAAAAGATAGGATGGATAGTCGATAATGGGTGTTCCAAACATATGACGGGAGACCCAAGCTTACTCTCTGAAATCATTCGCATCAAGAATGGTGGAACGTTCGCTTTCGGAGGCAATAAAAAGGGTTCCATCATAGGAATTGGAAAAGTTGGCAATCCATATAAACATTTAATAGATAATGTTTTTTTAGTTAATGGGTTAAATCATAATCTCATTTCCATTAGTCAACTTTGTGATAATGGTTACAAAGTTAATTTTAGTGATGGATTATGTAGTATATATGATTGTAATTATAGAAATGTTTTGTTTAATGGCACACGCCATAAAGACATTTATGTGTTGGATATACCACATACACAAGACCAGTGCTTGGTTGCACATACTAATGAGTAACTTCTATGGCACCGTCGCTTTGGTCATGTACATTTTAAACATCCTTCCAGACTATCCAAACACAATCTAGTTAGAGGCTTTCAAAAAATTTACTTTAATAAGAAAAGTTTTTGTGATTCATGTCAACATAGCAAGCTTCATAAATCGTCATTTAAGCTTAAGAATGTAACCTCTACCACTAGGCCGCTAGAGCTTTTACGTCTAGAGTTATTTGGGCATACTAGAGTTGCATCCTTAGGAAATGCCTTTTATGGACTTGTTGTAGTGGATGATTTCTCTAGATTTACTTGGGTTAGCTTCTTGCATAGTAAAAATGAGGCTCTTGAAAAATTTATTATTTTTTCTAAGAAAGTTCAAAAGATTCAAGACACACCCATTGTCACCATACGTAGTGATCATGGAGGTGAATTTGATAATGAACTATTCTCTAATTTTTGTGATAACAACGTGATAACTCACACTTTTTCCTTCCCTCGTGCCTTAACTCAAAATGGTGTTGTGGAAAGGAAAAATAGAACTCTAAATTACGTGCATGATGCGCTCCGGATTTAACTCCGGAAACTTACCGCAAGTGCACGGTGTCAATGCTTTGTAATATAGAAAAATGTCGAACCCACAGGGAGGCAGATGCTTATATAGTCTTGGATCTATTCAAAGTCTCAGAACAATGCTAGTTGGCGTACTCAGAAAGATTGTCACGAATGGTTACTATCTCAATTAAAAATAGAATAGCAATAGGAGTCACCACTAGGGTCGTCGGATATCAATGCTAGATTACAATTTCTACGTTGAATTGGCTTTTTTAGGGCGAGATTGTCACATCTAAAATGTAGAACTCATGGCCAATCACCGTAGTGCCATTCTTCTAACGTATCCTGTGCTTAGCCCCACCACCGTGGATGGCCTTACACGCGATCCGTGCATTACAAACGACAATTATTCTCAATCTCTACTCACGCCACCACCGTGGGTTAGAGCTTCGATCTGTGATTTGATGGCTCTCATTGATGCTACTACCGTAGGTCATCAATTAGTAATATAGGACGTCGATGGAAACCATCAAAGTGTGTGCCACTACCGTGGATCAAGAACTCTAATTAAACTCACTAACGTGCCTAATTAAGTTCATAGGATACCCGTCCAAGGTGTGCCACTACCGTGGATCATAAACCCTATATGAGATCTCTTGCACTAAAACAGCATAAAAATCCTAACTTTGCATCAAAATCCTAAGATCCTAGGGCTAATCCATTAGCCCTAGAAACGACTGCTCATAATTCATAGCGATATCAACAAAAGTGTTTAGAATAGCAATAGAAATCATGATCACAATAAAAGACATTGAAATAAGCATAGAGAGGTGAGAGATCGTTACCAAAGCGCTGAAGACGAACAAACAGTCATAGAGAATTAAGATCAAGAGATTCCAAGAAAATTACAATAATAAAAATATCAAGTTTGTCTTCAAAACAATAGTGACATCTCAAGAATTCTCTAAGAAAAACTAAGAACTTCTAAAATAAAATATCGCAATAGCCTCTTTTTTAAACTAGGGTAAAAAGAATGCTTGGATACAATGGGGATGGACCCCACAAAAATCTGAAGAAAGGGCTTCTTGGGCCCCCAATAAGTTGGGATGCGGTGCCCTACTCGGTCGAATAGCAGCGTCGCTTGGTCGAGTGGTGATGCGGTCAGCCGCTTCTCCTTTCTTGGTTCAGCTTCAGATATGAGCAGCTCGGTCGAGTGATCACCATGCTCGGTCGAGTCACTGAGGGATGCTTCCTTAGGCTCAAAGTGCTGCCCTGTAATCGATTTCGCTCGGTCGAGTAGTTAAAGTACTCGATCGAGTCGCTGATCTACTCGGACGAGCTACAGTAAGTTGGAGAGGCCTTCGAAATCTTCGTTCTGTTTAGGCTTCAGCTCGATCGAGTGGCTGTAGAGCTCGGTTGAGTCACTTCTACGCTCTCCTACTTCGATTAAGAATGAGAATTGAATTATATTCAGCCGAGTTGATCTGACCGAGTGGCATTTCTACTCGGTTGAGTGACATGTGCACATCAGCTGGAGGAGCTCTTCTTTTGCGTTGAAGGCCAGCTCAGTCGAGTGCCGATGCACTCGACCGAGTGCTCTAGGAAAACATCATATCATCTTCTTTGAGCTCCTTTCTCTCTTTCTCTTCTTCTCTTCTCTTCTCCTCCTCCAATCTTCTTCTCCACCTCGTCGAATACCTATCGAACCTCGCCATAGGCGCTCCGGATAGCTCGGATGTGTCCATATGCTATAATTGCTCCAAATCGCTTCAAAGTTCCTGAAAATCCACAATTATATACGAAAATTGAATATATCGTGAAAAGCGCGATAATATATATAAGTGAACTTTGGACGGCGAAAATGCTATGAAAACATATGATAAAAATATGGAAAATATGGACACATCAGTGCAGGCACCATGCTTAGTGATAGCCAGCTTAGACCATAATTTTAGGCAGAAGCCGTTCATATTGTATGCTATGTGCTAAATAGAATTCTAGTAAGACCTCATACGAACAAAATATGCTATGAATTATTTTATGAAAAAATGCATCAAGTAAATTATTTTCATGTTTTTGGTTGTAAATGTTTTATTAAAAAGACATATTGTAATTTAGATAAATTTGAGTCTCGATCCGATGAAGGGATATTTATTGGATATTCCTCACGTAGAAAGGCATATCGGCTATACAATAAAGCACTTCAACGGTTGAAGAATCTCTTCACGTTTCATTTTATGAATATATTGAATTCTTATGTGACTCTATGAATTCAGATGATTCTGTTAATACTTACACTCCTAATGATATTGTTGAGGATGTTCCAAGTGATCTAGGTGTACCCAAGATATTTACTACGGTACCTCATCATCCACATGATCAAGTTATAGGTAATATTGGAGATCGAGTCCGTACAAGGTCAAGGGTAGAGCAATTCACATATTGTACATTCGTCTCAATAGTAGAACTAAAGAACATTGACGAAGAGTGTGAAGATAGCTCATGGATTATGGCGATGGAAAAAGAACTCATCCAATTTGAATGGAATGAAGTTTGGGAACTAGTCCCTCTTCTGGAAAGCCACCATGTCATTGGAACAAAATGGATCTTCAAGAACAAGACGAATGAGAATGAAGTCGTCACCCGAAACAAAGTGAGGTTAGTAGCTCAAGGTTACCGTCAAGAGGAACGTATAGATGTTGAATAATCTTTTGCCCAGGTAGCTAGATTAGAATCCATTAGAATATTACTATCTTTTGCATCATTCATGAGTTTTAAACCTTTTCAAATGGATGTTAAAAGTGCATTTTTAAATGGTTATGTCAATGAAGAAGTGTATGTTTCATAACCACCTGGTTTTATTTAGGAAAAATTTCCTAATCATCTTTTCAAACTTAAGAAATCACTTTATGGATTGAGACAAGCACCTAGAGCTTGGTATGATCGCCTAAAGTCTTTTCTTTTGGATTTGGGTTTCAAAATGGGTGAAGTTGATTCAACACTTTTCATTAAGTACTTTGAGCATGACATACTCATCATACAAGTGTATGTAAATGATATGATATTCGGTTCTACTAACACTTCTCTTTGTCAAAAATTTGCCAAGTCTGTGAAGGATGAATTTGAGATGAGCCATATGAGAGAGCTCGCCTATTTTCTATGACTTCAAATTCATCAATTGGAGCAAGGGATCTTCATCCACCAAACGAAGTACGCAGTGGAGTTGATCAAATGCTTTGTAATGGGAAGTTCTTCCTCCAAGCGTACTCCAATGAGCACAACGACACATCTTGATAAAGATGAATGATGTATGGATGTTGACATTCGTCGGTTTCCAGGTATGATAGGTAGTCTACTTTATCATACCGCAAGTAGACCCGATATCATGTTTTTGTATGCTTGTGTACACGATATCAATCATGACCAAAACAATCACATTTGATTGCAGTCAAACAGATTTTCTGTTATCTCAATCAAACACATGATTATGGATTATTTTATCCAAAGTCGTGCACATATAAGCTAATCTTATATAGCGATGCAGATTTTGGGGGATGTAGATCCGATAGGAAAAGTATTAGTGGCACTTGCCATTTTCTAGGAAATTACCTTGTATCATGGTTTTCTAAGAAACAAAAGTCGGTATCCCTTTCTACGATCCAAGCAGAATATATTGCTGCAAGTCTAGCATGTACACAAGTACTATGTATGAAATAAACACTTAAGGATTATGGTATCAATTGTGGTACATGTGCTATCTTGGTCGATAACCAAAGTGCCATTTGTTTATCCAATAACCTGGTACAACACTTTCGTACCAAACATATTGACATTAGACACCACTTCATTAATGATCATGTCCTTAAAAAGGATGTAAAACTAGAGTACATCGACACCCAAAAACAAATTACCGATATTTTCACTAAACCGCTCAATGAGGACTCCTTTGTATGGCTTGGGAGAGAATTAGGGATAATAAATGAATCTGAACTCTATGAGATCATCTTTGTTCATGCCATAACATATTTTATTTTCAATTCATATGTTATGCCATGCTTCAGCTATAATTAATTGGACTTATGTTACATATATCTCACCTTCATGATTGAGTATTTTTCTTCATGAGATATATATATATATATATATATATATATATATATATATGGAGGACTCAGGTGGCGATTCAGGCGATCCCGGCGATTCAGGTAGGCAGGTGGTAGGCTCAACTCCGGCGGCAGGTGGAGATCTTACGGCGGTTGGGGGTGTTCCCTTAGGTACTGGGGGTGATAAGAGAGTACTTGTTGAGGGCTACTCGGTTAACCCTCGACTAGGCCAAGGCGGAGATTCTCGACGTTGGGTTCTTGTCGGGGGGTAGGAGATCCAGGAGCGGGTGGATCTGGGGTTACGGTGGAGAACGCAAACGGAGGACCAGGCGACATCTCGAATGGTCACTTACCTATTTCGGGATCTGGTTCAGGCCAATGGCAGGAGATCAAGCCAAGGGGCAACAGTAGAGGCGCTACCAAGAACATCCCCCCTCCCCGAGGGGGTGCTAACCGTCGATTTGCGGCCTTAAACCCTAATGTTGCTGGGCCTAAGAGGGTTACTTCTGCTCCAACCACCAAGGTGTTTGGTAAAATTCCTATGAGAAATATAACTCCGGCTAAAGTTGATGCCACAGGTTCCAAGCGAACTTGGCTTGATGTGTGTGCGCAATGCCGTACTTATGAGCATGCTCTGTCTATGACCCATGTCCCCCCAAGATCAGAGACGATGGTTCCGCCTATGCCCGTATGCCCGAGGGAATTGTCGAGCGGGGGTCTGAGAAGTGGAAACATACTCTTGTTGGGTATGTTATAGGGGAAGTCCCCTTCTATGGCCAGATAGTTGGTTGGGTTGAAAGGTTATGGAAGCTTAAGAAGAGGATCCAAGTTTTTAGCAAGGAAAACGGATTCTTTTATTTCAGATTTGAATCCCAAGAAGAGTCTGAACGAATTTTGCAAGGCGGTCCTTGGCTCTTTGAGGGGCGGCTGGTTGTCCTAAAGCGTTGGAGTCCTGATCTTTGTCACGATCGAGATATTCTTACGTCAATCCATGTGTGGGTCCAATTGCATGGTGTTCCTTTATACTTGTGGAATCTGGAGGCCTTTAATATTATTGCATCAGTTATTGGGATGTCGTTGTGCCTGGATCGTGCTACTGCTTACAATGAACGACTCACTTATGCGAGATGTTTAGTTGAAGTTTCAGCTAGTAGCCCCTTTTCGAAGTCTATTGATGTGGAGCTGGATGAAGGTAACTCTCTAACCATTGAGACTAAATTTGAGAGTGATCCTCCTCGATGCACTAATTGTGTTTGTTTCGGACATTTGAATGCTCAATGTCCTTCTAAGCTCCCTTCAATCCAACATACAACACATGAAAGTATTATAACCAGTGGAGGGGGAGTATGGGTAGAGAACCCCACGTTGCAAGTTCCAAGTCATCAGGCTGCTAACGCCGAAATAACAAGTGTTGTAGGGGGGGTATCTGTTCCTTCGGGAGCTAGTCCTGCTCTTGAGTTGAATATTACAGGAGGAAAAACTACACAGACAAAGGTAATAAATAATGTTGGGTTGCCAGTTGGTACTGGAGAGAGTTTGGTGCATGGAGTTACAATGAGACTTGATCCTGGGAAACACTCATCTGAATTGAGTTCACAGCAAGGGGAGCATGCTTCAGCTTCCGAGTTGATGACACAACAAATTAATCTTACGGCTTTTGAGTCTGTGGGTGTACAGCTTAGTGACATTGAAATGAAGCAAATTGAAAGGTCTGGAGCAGAGATAATACCTAATTTGAATCCACTACCTACGGATTCTGCACCTGAGGGGACTGTCACTTTGGTAGAGGGTATGCACAATCCTGGAGAAGGTTCATGCAGTGGGAAGAGGCACTCTGCTGTTTTGGTTTCTTTGGGAGCTGGGGATAACTATAGGCCTCTGCCTTCTCTTTTATTCGATGGTTTGGGTCATGAGACTGATGTTGTTCCAGCGCAAATTGCTGTTGATAATCCTGAATGGGAGCGGGAAGAGGAAATTCACATCATGGAGGCTGAGGAGAGGAAAACTAATAAGAAGAAGGATGTTGGGCTGACTTTGGGATCCACTAGGAGGAGCTCCAGATTGCAGGGGAATTGATCTCTGCAAAACATCTAAAATCAGTATTTATGACTATTTTAATTTGGAATGCTAAAGGCCTGAATAATCCTGTCCGAAGGCAAGACCTTCGTGACAGAGTAAAGTTAATAAATCCGTCTGCCATGATTCTTTTGGAGACCAAGTTGAAGTCTCCTCGTATTAACAATAAATCTGTGATACCCTATGGTTGGATATCTTTTGATAATTTTGGATTGGCTCCTGGGGGCCGAATCTTGATGGGGTTTAATCCTACTGTCTGGAAAACCAAAGTTCTATCTACCTCACCTCAGCATGTCTCTGTGCATTGTGCTAATGTTGATGGATACGAATGCACAATTACGGGGGTATATGGCCTCAACACCTTGGCTAAGAGGAAGGATTTATGGGAGGGGCTTTTAACGGATAGCAGTGTTTGTAACAGGGGGCCTTGGTTAGTGGGTGGCGATTTTAACAGTGTGCTCTTCTCTACTAACAAGATGGGAGGTCGGACTCTGGAGGATAGTATGGTAAGAGATTTTTTTACTTGTATAAAAAGATGCCATCTTCAGGAGATCAAGAGTATTGGGACTAATTTTAGTTGGTGTAACAACCGGAAAGGAGATGCGAGAGTGGCGGCTCATCTTGACCGGAGTTTCTGCAATGCTGAATGGATTCATAAACTTCCAGATACCTATACCCATTACCTGGACCCTCACACTAGCGATCATGCACCAATGGTGGTGTATCTCCACTCCCAGGTACCTTCCAACCCAAAGCCCTTTAAATTCTTTAACTATTGGACCAAATGCCCAGGATTCAAAGAAGTTTTGGAGAAGAGCTGGTCTGTGAGTATTGCCGGCTCTCCTATGTACTCTTTGGCTCAAAAACTCAAGCAGCTTAAGCATAATCTCTGGATCTGGGCGGCTGAAATGATTGCTAGCAATAAGGAGAATGCGTTGAGAATTCAGCTTGAAACGATTCGAATGGACCCTTCATTTAATTATAATATTTCTCTTCAAGAGGAGGATCAGAAACTTCTCAATGATTTGTCTTTTGCCATGAGTCTAGAGGAAGATATGTATCGCCAAAAAAGCAGGCAGGACTGGCTCTCTTTGGGAGTAGAAATCCAAAATTTTTCTACAATTCTATGAAGTCTAGGGAAAATTACAATAATCTTGGACATTTGGTGGACGCGTTGGGCATGAAAAATAAAATGTATGAAGTTCTGAAAGTTGAGGCTCCGACGTACTATGAAAAGCTTTACACCCAGGATCAATATATATTCAACTTCCCAAAACTTGTGGCGAAGCGCATTTTATCTGCGGAGTCTACTGCATGGCTTGATAGGAGGGTCTCTGATGATGAGATCAAAGATGATGTGTTTCAAATTGGGCCTGACAAGGCCCTAGGACCCGATGGATTCAATGGTTTTTTCTTCCAACAAAATTGGCCCATTTTGGGATTTGAGGTAATTGCTGCTATTAAATCTTTTTTCCGCTCTGGACAAATGCTGAGGCAAATTAATCATACATTTCTGATGCTCGTCCCTAAAAAGCTGAATTCATCAAGTCTAAATGATTACAGGCCCATTGCTTGTTGTAATTTCCTGTACAAAATTATTAGCAAAATAATTTGTAACAGAATTAAGGTGGTGATTCATGAATTGATATCCCCTAACCAAGCTGCCTTTTTGAAAGGACGATTGTTATCCGACTCATGCCTTATTGCCCATGAGCACATTAGAGATTTCAGTAACCCCATGGGGGGGAGAGCATGCCTAAAATTGGATCCGGGGAAAGCTTTTGACACCGTGAACCGGGAGTTTATTTATTATTTTCTTGGTCAGATGGGGTTCTCTAATACTTTTATAGGCTGGATTCGGCAATGTATATCAACAGCAAGTTTTTCTGTTATGATTAATGGATCCCCTGCTGGTTATTTTTCAGGAAACAGAGGCATTCGTCAAGGTGATCCATTATCCCCCTATTTGTTCGTCATCATCATGGAGGCTTTTTCTGTCCTTATGGCTAAATATATTACTCGGTGTTCGATTGATTCTCTGAGACGAACAGGTACAATCTCCCACCTTCTCTTTGCCGATGATCTCCTTGTTTTTTGTCGGGCAAATAAAAAGAGTTTTTTGGGTTTAAAATCCTTACTTCTTGAGTTCTCAAATTATACTGGTTTGTAAGTTAATTGGGATAAGAGTTCGGCTATTTTCAGTAAGGGAGTAAAAATAAAAAATGAGCTGGCAAATTATTTGGGAATTCGGCTTGCTACAACAATTACCACATATTTGGGATTGCCCCTTTCGGCTAAATATCCAAAGTCTCCTTCGTATGGCAGACTGGTGGATAAATGTAAGAAACGTTTAATGGGTTGGTCTTCTGCTTTATTATCCATCTCTGGGCGTATTGAACTTGTCAAGACTGCAATTTATGGCATGGTTGCATTCTGGATGCAAGCCTTTAGAATCCCTCCCACTATTTTGCGCACTATCACTGCAGAATGCAGGAGATTCATTTGGGGAAATTCTAGAGCGTGGGCGTGGAAGGATATTTGTACGCCTAAATCAGAGGGTGGAGTGGGAATCAGGATGCTGGAAGATTTAAATGTGGCTGCCGGTATTAGACTTACTTGGAGATATCTAACTTCAGATAGTGTCTGGGCGGATCAAATGAGGATGAGGTATGACAAGGTGGGTGAGTTTTTTGCAGCAAACGAACCGGTAACTCAGTCTGGAACCTGGAAACATATGCTAAAATGCCGAAATATTTCACAGAAATTAATTAGAAGGAAGGTGAGAGATGGGCAATCCACGTTATTTTGGCATGATAATTGGCTTGCATGCGGGCCATTAAAACACTTATACGATGTTCCCACCGGTTCTTCGATGAAGAAAGTACATGAATACTGGAATGCTGGTTCTTGGATTGAGGATCCGGATTTGCTCCAAATCAAGCCGTTGTTACAAAGCATCATCTTGCGGCCTGGGTCTGACCGTTGGGAGTGGATCCCTGGTGAAACTTTCAAGTTTTGCCAAGCTTGGGAAGGTGTTCGGTTGGCTGGTACTATCTTCCCTTTTCATAAGCTTATTTGGTATCCTAATTATATTCCTAAAATGTCCTTAACGCTTCTTCGAGCTTTCAGGGGTAAATTGCTCATCAGAGATTTAATTAGTAAATAGGGTCTGAACATTCCATTAAATTGTGTTATGTGTGCCGAAAATAAGGAGGAGACTGTATGGCATTCATTTTTTGAATGCAGCTACTCCCTGTACATTTTGAAGAGGGCTTTGCTTAAGCTAAATATTCATTCCAATATTGGTGAATCACTAGATTATGTTGGGAACTACTATTTGGGGCATTTTGGTGGGAAAAGTGTCCGTAGTGTTGTTGCCAAAACTGTTCTTTCGGCTTCTGTGTGGCACATCTGGAGGGAGAGGAACATGAGAATTTTTGAAAATGAAGAAAGAGGGAAGACAAAACTCTTTGAGGAGATTGCTGCTGATGTGATGGTGGCTTTATGAGATCAAGAGCCTTCTAGTGATGGGGAAGCTTCGGTGTTGGCGAACTGGACTTTCAGAGACAATGGCTGAAGCTATTCTGGGATTATTTTCTGTTATTCTTTGAGATATTTTGTAGTGCTCTGCTATGTTTTGGTGATGTGGCATGAGGGTGTTTTTTCCTGAATCCCTTTTGTACTGTAGGAGGTGATGAGTTGAGGGACCCTAGTGGGGAGTGACGACGCTTGTGTCCTATCCTCCCCCTATTGTTCCCTCATTCTGATCACTTTGCTACTTTTGTTGTACACTCATGTATATTACATTTATCAATAAATGACCAGCTTACTTTTCAATATATATATATATATATATATATAATAGTGTTTTTGTCTCTCTCTCTCATCTCGCTGTAGAGAGAGAAGCTCTGAGTTCGTGCGAGGGGGCGATTCTCGCCGGCCGCCTCCGCGGCTGGCCGGTGGCTCTCGCCGCCGGATCTTGTGTTGTTTTGGCGTGAGTGGAGAGCTTCGCCTGTCGTTTCGCCCAAAGACGATCGGTAGCTGTTCATTTTCGCCGGTTCGTGCTGCTGGATCTAGATCTCGCTGCTTCGACTTCTGATCCATCTCGATCTCGGTAGATCTAGCAGTTGAAGGCGATCTGAAGTTCGGATCGAGTTCTATTTCGAAGGCGACCTGTTCTTGTTCGGATCGAGATCTCGATTCGAGATCTCGGTCCGGTGGTAAGTCCATCGGTTCTCGATCGTGTTTGTTTCATCGTCTTTATTTCGCTGCTGATCTCTTGTGTTTCCGGTGGGTGGCGGTGTTGTGCTTTCGAGTTGGTGCGGTTCTCCTCTTGCCTGCTCGCGCTGTGGTGGCCGGAGACAGCTGATCCTTGAAGTAGCCTGTACTCTCGTGGATTCCTTGGTAGGATTGAGATCTATGAGCATATCTCGATCTGGTGGTACGTCCATATAGCTTGCTGCTTTCTGATCCTCACTTACTTGCTCAGGATTTGGCTAATCATCATGTTAGCTGTCCTTGCACGTTCGTTGTTCAACTGCTGCTATTCCGGAGAGCTGATCGGGTGGTGACTCAGATATGGAGGCCGGCGATTCATCAAAGGAATGGCGGGAGGTTGGTAAGAAGAATGCGAAGGCTCATGTGCACGGATCCAAGCGGGGCGCTGCGATGAACAATGGGAGCAGGACCGATGCACGCAAGGTGATCGAAAGAAGGGCGATGAGGCCAAAGATTCCCCTGAGGATCAGCGCCAATGCTGAGAAACGCTCGTGGTCCGATGTATGTTCCAATGGGAGGAAGCTGTCTAATTCTCTGGGAATGTCATTCGTAGAGCCGGAGATAGACGATGATGGTGTAGCGATCGCGGTGCTATCGGAAGAGATGATGGCCGAGGGGATCCAGCGATGGGAGAATACTCTCGTCGGTTACGTCGTGGGTGATATCCCCTTCTTCGGTCAGATCAAGGCCTGGGCGACGAGGACTTGGCTAACCAAGGGGGAGATCAACATTTTCTCACGTGAGAATGGCTTTTTCTTCTTCAGGTTTGATTCAAAAGAGGACAGGGATCTTGTTCTTCACGGTGGGCCATGGCTTTTCGACGGACGGCTCGTCGTACTGCAACGTTGGAATGAGGATGCGGGGTTCGTGCGTGATCTCCTCACGACGGTCCCTGTTTGGGTGCAGCTCCCCAACTTGCCGGTGAACCTGTGGACTCTGCAGATCCTCAACTGCATCGCCAGTGTCATTGGAGATCCCATCTGCTTGGATCAGGCGACGGCGCGACTGGAGAGGCTAGCGTACGCCAGGTGCCTGATCGAAGTGAGGGCCGATTAGCCGCTACCTCGCTCTGTGCTTGTTCAGTTGGGATAGAAGGCAACGATTGAAATCAGAGTTAAATACGAAGGTGAGCCCCCCCCTTGCCCTGTTTGTGTTTGTTTTGGGCATTCTCTGGATCAGTGTCCTGGGGGAGTAAAGAGGTTGGAGGAGGAGAGGGCTTTGTCAAGGGTGCTTCTGTTGGCCGAGTGCCTGTTGACTCGAAGGTGTTCGATGAATGTATTAGGGGGACGACGATGCTGTTACCCGAGTGCCTGTTATCTCGGAGGCTGAGGATGAATGTATCAGGGCGAATTTGAATGTAGGGGGTGAGGGCGAAGGGAGTAATACGATTTTGAATGTAGGGGAGGTGCACGCTGTTACCCGAGTGCCTGTTAGTTCGGAGGTGGGGAAAGATTGTAATGTTGTGTCGCAGGAAGCGGGAGGGGGGTTCAGAGATACATCAAGCATGTGTAAAGCTAAGGAAGGCAAGGAGGCCTATGTAAAAGCCACATGTGGTTCGCTGGATGTGCCCATTGGCAAGGACGTCTGTAATTTGGGGATAGATGTTCCTGGCATGCTAGTTGCGACTAGCAATGGGGATGTTTGCAATAAGGGGGAGGATGTTCTTGGCATGCTAGCTGCGACTAGTAGTGGGGAGGTTTGTAATAAGGGGGAGGGAGTTACTGATACTAGAGAACCGCAGACACAAGGAAAGCGGGGGAAGCAGCAGCAACAAATAGAGGCAGATGGAGAATCGGGGCCACATGACAGTTATTCTGTGGGTAATCTGCAAACTATGGATGGAGAATGTGGGACTAAAGGGTATAGGCTAGCTGTGTCTAGCTTATTGGGGGTTGAAGGCAATCCTGTAACAATGACCAAGGCCCCATTGTAACCACAAATAATAATATGGGGAGAGGCGGGTCGGGGGATATCTCTGCAAAGGGTTCGGGAATCTCGGGCATGCTACCCTCGCCGAACTCCTACGCCCTACGTATCTCGCCTATTGCGAAAGTCCCAGAGAAGCCAAGTGCTCATCGCTGGAGAGACTCAAATCCATTTGATATTCTGAATGCTAGGAGTCCGTAGCTAGGAGCCTTATTGCTTATACCCGAGGATAGCAATGATTCCGATAATGAACCTATCGACTTTACTACTGTGAATGAGGATTGGCAATTAGAACAAGAGGAGCTAAAACAGAACAGTAGAGGGCAGAAGAAATTGAACCCGCAAAGGGGACTGATTTCGTCTAGGGGAACTCGTAAGAGTTCTAGAATTAATAGGATGTGGATCATCCCTCCAAGCCCAATCAATGACGTTGTTCCTTTGGAATACGCGGGGGCTCAATAACGTTGCTAGACGTAGCGAGCTTAAAGCCCGTATCCGTAAGTACGCACCCTCCCTTGTTGGTCTCCTTGAAACCAAAGTGATTGAGAAGAATGCTCAGAAGATTCTCAAGTGTTTCCCAAAAAAGTGGTTATCTTTTGACAATCGCAGCGCCCATCACAATGGCCGTATTGTTGTCATGTATGATCCGGACACTTGGAAGTGTGTGGTTGAGAATATGAATGCTCAGCATATTACTATAAAGTGTATTAATGCTGCTGGCCTCCATATGGTAGCGACCATTGTCTATGCTTCCAACTCCTATCAGGATCGTCGTACTCTTTGGGACAGTATTATGACTAATGCCGGTAGATATAAGCATCTCCCTTGGATCATAGGGGGGACTTTAATTGTGTCCGATATGCTATGGATAAAGTAGGAGGTAGGATGATTGATGGGTGTATGGTTGATGATTTTAATGACTGCATTAATATCAGTGCGCTTATGGAACTCAAAACTGTTGGTAATACTTTGAGTTGGTCTAATCGGAGTATTGGGCAAAGACGCATCTCTGCTACCCTTGACCGCGCTCTTTGCAATAGCAAGTGGATGGACACTATCACATCCTCTTACTGCGAATACATTGCTAGTGGCACTAGTGATCATTCTGCGCTTATTATACATACTCACTGTTTGGGGGGGACTGATCCTAAGCCCTTTAAATTCTTCAATGCCTGGCAACGCAATCCTGATTATCTTAATTTGCTAAAGAATCATTGGGATATCAGGGCTATGGGATGCCCTATGATACGGCTTGTTACTAAGCTTAAACATCTAAAAAATGGTCTGAAAATATTCGGGGCGGGCTTTAGGGACTCTATTGATATTGTCAAGATACGTGCTGAAATTGATGATATTCAGAATATTCCGAATTTGGGCTCATGTGTTGAGTTGCAAAGGAAAGAGCATATCCTAATTAACAGTCTGGCTGATGCTATTGACATTGAAGAATCCATTCTTAGGCAAAAGAGTAGACAAGATTGGATGAGTCTTGGGGACCGTAATTCTCTATTCTTTTATACTGCCATGAAGGCCAGACAAAGTCATAATAGCCTTGGGCATCTTATTTCTGCTGATGGTTCTCGTAATAACTCTGTTGATATGCTTAAAGTTGAGGCCCCTAAGTATTATGCTGGTCTATATAATCAGAATGATTACTGGAGAATCTTTCCCAGTCTCACCACAAAAAGAATACTTACTATGGAGGCTGCTGATTGGGTTGAAAGGCTTGTCCTAGCTGAGGAAGTTAAAAGTGCTGTGTTTCAGATTGGGGCTGATAAAGCCCCTGGGCCGGATGGGTTCAATGGCTTCTTTTACCAAAACTCGTGGGCAATCATTGGGGGGGATGTTACCAAAGCTGTTCTTAATTTTTTCCATTCTGGAAAGATATTTCGGCAGATCAATCATACCTTCTTGACGCTTATTCCTAAGAGTGCTAATGCTTCTGAGCTTGGCGACTACAGACCTATATCCTGTTGCAATGTTCTATACAAGATTATCAGTAAGATCATATGTAATCGGCTGAAAAGAGCGGTCATTGAACTCATATCGCCTAACCAAGCTGCATTTCTCCAAGACCGGTTGCTTTCTGATTGTGCCCTGCTTGCTCATGAGCATATTAGGGACTTCAATAACCCTATGGGGGCCCGTGCCTGCCTAAAACTGGATCTTCGGAAAGCTTTTGATAGTGTTAACAGAGAATTTGTTTATTTCATGCTTCATCAAATGGGGTTCAGGCACAAGTTTATCAGCTGGGTTTGTGAGTGTATCTCTACCCCTTCTTTCTCTGTTATGATTAATGGTTCCCCCTATGGTATGTTCCAATCTAATAGAGGGCTGAGGCAGGGTGACCCTTTATCTCCATACCTCTTTGTGATTGTTATGGAGGCATTCTCCTTACTTATGGCCAGGGCCAATGCAGTGCGTAGTATTATGCCCATGAAAAGAGTGGGGCTATCACCCACCTTCTCTTTGCTGATGATTTGCTTGTTTTCTGCCGTGCCAACATCAAATCTTTTGAGGGTCTAAGGGACCTTTTATGCACTTTCAAAAACTATTCTGGGCTTGAGGTTAATTGGGGCAAAAGTGCTGGCATCTTTAGTAAGGGCACCAGGGGGGCAAGTGATCTTGCTGATGTCTTGGGTATTCAAAGGGTACAATCCCTCTCAACATACTTGGGTCTCCCTCTCTCCTCCAAGTATCCTAAGGCTGCAACATATGGACGTTTGATTGACAAATGCAGAAGTAGATTGCAGGGTTGGTCATCGTCCCTCCTATCTATTACTGGCCGGATTGAACTTGTGAAAACTGTTGTCTATGGCATGGTGGGGTTTTGGATGCAAGCCTTCCGCATTCCTAAAACTGTCTTACGGGGCATAACTTCTATTTGCAGAAAATTCATTTGGGGGAGGAATCAATTATGGGCTTGGGACGATATTTGTGCTCCTAAGCAGGAAGGGGGCGTGGGGATCAGAAGTTTGACCGAATTAAACAATGCTTATGGTATTAAACTATCCTGGCGCATGCTTACTCACAAGGGGATATGGGCTTTCTATATGAGGAATCAATATATGAACAATACTGGGTTGTTCCTGGCTAAACCCCATCCTATGCAATCGGGTACTTGGAAGTTTATCTTACATTGCCGCAAGTTTTCTAAGAAGCTTACCAAACGTATTGTTAGGGATGGGACATCTACTTTTTTCTGGTATGATAATTGGCTGCCTTGTGGGCCCCTTAGTGAGTCCTATGATGTGCCTGCTGGGGAGGAGAAGAAAATGGTTAGGGACTACTGGTCCAATGAGGGATGGGTGGAAAACATTGCCCTTCGTCGTGTTCATCATGTTATTAATGCGGTTTCTCTGACGTCGGGTGATGATTCTTGGAATTGGGTATCTAAGTCTCCTTCTCTCGCTGATGCTTGGGCTGGATCTCGGGTTATAAAACCTCTCTTTCCTTATTACAAAGTGGTTTGGTTCCAGGGGCACATCCCCAAGATGGCCATCACTTTACTACGAGCTTTCCACGGGAAGCTACTTACCCGTGATAAGCTCGTACAATGGGGAGTGCCTACTTCACCCTTTTGTGTTTTATGCACCGAAAATGCTCATGAAAGTTTAGATCATATATTCTTTGAATGCAACTATACTAACTACATACTTCGCAGGAGCTTTCTGAAATTGGGGGTCACTTCTACTTTGCCTGCTACCTTAGCAGGAATGGGCGCCCTTATTCTATCACATTTTAAGAATTCTTGCTTGGGGAGATTGGCTAAGACTGTCCTGGCTGTGATGACATGGCACGTTTGGAGAGAGAGGAACAGGAGAATATTCGAAGGAAACTGTCAGATGAAGACCCTTCTCTTCGATAGCATAGCCGATGATGTCAGAGTTGCTTTGCGGCATGTGGACTGGGATCGGGATGCTGATAGTGGCCCTCCCTCAAATTGGGGGTTAGTACATTAGCGGGGTCTTATATTGTATTCTTTGTTGGTTGAGGCTCGTTGGATAGCGGAAGGTGTTAAGTATTGGTGGGGGGACGGCGCATGTGCCCTTGCCCTACAATACTAGCATCCCTCTTCCATCCTTGGGTCCTGTACTTTTACCTTGAGATCAATAAAGACGCAAAGCATATTCTCCTCTATATATATATATATATATATGTATATATATATATGTATATATATATATATGTATATATATATGTATATATATATATATATATATGTATGTATATATGAATTTTATGATATGATTGAGCATTTTTGAATTTGAGTTGAGTATATTATATTATGATTGGGTATGCTTATATAGTGTTGCTTTATGCTTTGTTGGAGATATCATATTTCTCTTAGCTTAAGAGTTCTCGTAGATATTTGTCTAGGTTCATTCCAAGCTCTCTGATACAGACCAGCCGCCTGGTATAGTCGAATCAGTCGTTTGCTATATCAGATATGTAAATATCGAAATTGCTCAATCAAACCATACATCTGTAGCTCTCTGCCCAGTCGACTGCACAGTTATCCAGTCACCTGGTTGTTGAACTCCAGCCGTCTGATCAGTGGAAAGTTTATTCTGTCAAATTTTCCCGAGAGTAACTCTTTTCTGTCATTCATTTATCCAGTCATCTAATTTGTTGAGACCAGATGTATACACAGTTGGTCAGGCGCCTGATATGTATTCATCAGATGCCTAGCGCTACGGGATGTTTATTTTTACTTTTAAATACCCAGACATCTATACACACTACTCCAGACATCTGTTGAAAGATTGAATGCCAGATCAATTTTTGATCCAACAGCTGGGATTATATTAATTGATCGATAAAACCCCCATACATCTCAATTAGGGCTTAAGCATCATTATTTACAGCATCTGTTCAATCGTATACCTTATAAACCCGTCGACGTCATTCGACTATCTTCAACGAATCTCCGATCTTTCGATCAACTTTTTCCAGCTTTTAGGTTTGTAGAACCCTCATGATCTTCTCTGCTCATTGCTTTACCTAATTTTTAGATTTAGATCTTAATTCTTATTGATCATTTTTAAGTTTTAATCATGTTACCATGCTAGCGAGCTAGAAAGTCTACAATCACGCTCGCTGAAGCCATTGCGCTGTCAAGAGAGTGAGAAGACACTCCTCCGACCAGAGATTAGCCAAAATCATCAACTCAAACCCCTCTATCTCCTCATTTCATTTCGATTTCTACTTCATCACCTTCACGACCTGTCGACCCCTCCTGTTCAGAGTTGTCACCAGCTCATGATGATGTCCCATATCATTTTGCCTCTCCGGACTTTGAAGACCCTTTCTAAGAGATTAGAGCTAAGGTTTCGCTTCTAATCGACGGCTACATGCGTTTGGATGGCCGTCAAATTTCATTTAGTGACAACATTCGGAGAGTTGATTCTTCCATTACCAAACTCACTAAGGATCGTGAGCACATCCTTGCCTCTCTCATTTGTTTCCAAGATAGTCTGCGGATTCATTCCTCCTCCCAGCCTCCCAAGTGTTGGAAACAGCATCCTAACCTATGTTTGATGATAACAAACCCTACTGAACTATTCTAATATGTTTGTTGAGTGTGTCACAGGTCCCTATAGTCATGATTGCTCAGGTTACACATGAACGTACTCAAGTACGTTGAAATACGGAGCTGAAACTTCATTTGGAATTACACAAGCTGATCAAACAAGAGAGTATAGCTATGAAACTCTACCCTAGAGTTAATCATAGGCTATAAATAGCATGGGAATTTTCTCAGGATTTATGGAGATTGTTTGAAGTCCAAATACGGGGAAATACGAGAAAATACTGAGTATACAAAGAAGAAACTTTTTCTACAAGAGGTGAAATGAGGTGAAAATATTCTCACATGTCAATATAAAGCTATGGGATTTTTGAGAATTATTTCAGAATTTTTGGGATTTATTTGATGCCCAAATACGCAAGAATACAGTGAAAATACTCAGCAAATACGGCATACGGCACTGTGCATTTATACGCCTCATCGCAGCTCAAAAAAATTCGGCCGACGTGGCATGATCTGAGCCGTCCATCGCGCATCGGACGATCGAACGAAGCGGGCGACGTGGTTTCTTCAGCACCGCTCGATCAGCATCGAACGGTCACCAACCAATCGACGAAGTCGCGGAAGGCGGGCGCCGCTGAGTCAGCCGCGGGCGACGTGGCGTAATCTCCACCGTCGGATCTCCATCCAACGGTTCAGGTGCTGTCGACTCGAGTCAGCGCTGGCGGGCGGCTCGTCAGCGGAGGCGGGCGCTGAACGCGGAAAATCCGCGAGACGTGGCCGCATCTTGTCCGTCCATCTGCGATCGAACGGCTGCCGACAGCACATTTACGCGGATGCGGGTCCCGCTGCTTTAAAACCCGCAAGCCGCCCACGTTGCGGATCCCTTCGCACAGTGCACAGACCCGTTAACTCAATCCTATATATACTCATGTACATCTCTTCACATTTTCATCAATAAGTGGAGTTCTAGAGATCCAAATTGAGTTCTGTAAGAAGCGTTGCGACCGTGACTTCATCCCCGACGCAGTGATAGCAAGTTGAGCAGCTAGTTCCTCCTGTGCAGAAAATGAGATCACTTTGAGTGAGGAACTTCTACCGACTACTTCCACGGGGACAGCGACTACTTCTTCTACTGACATCCGATCATCATTCCGTAAGAAGCGTTGCGAAGCTACTGATGTGCTGAAAGACGACAACCAGAGAGATCTTCACAAATGAGCTTTCTAAACTCTTGATCTTATTTATTTGTGAAGTTATTAATGTTTTGATCAGCATTTCTGTAATATAATTTCTTCCGCTATTTGGGATTCTGGGAACCAAACTTGTTGGGGCAAGTTGGGTTGGGGAGTGATACTTGTATGTTTCTTTTTGGCTTTGGTGAGCTTGAGTTGGTCTGACAGGTTGGTGTTGGTGCACCAATCTAAGGGAGATTGTAACTTCTTAAAGAAACAGTATAAGTGATTGCTCATTGGGGTGGACGTAGGTCATGGGGACCGAACCACGTTAAATTCTGTGTCTTCTGTAAATGCTTTGATTTTCTGATTCCTAAACTGCATGCTGTAAACTAGGCTTAATTTTTATCTTGCGATAATTTGGTCAAAGGCCTATTCACCCCCCCTCTAGGCCTTATTTAGATCCTACACCAAGGATATGAATCATTGCTTGGGAGAATTTGAGTTCAGCCTCTATGTTATTTGGAATTCGGTTTCAATGTTGCGATACGATCTCACTTTTGTGAAGGGCAAGGTTAAGTCTGTCACCTCCAACATACATACCCAGACTCTTCAGTCCCAACAGCTTTTTCCACTGGTTCTAAATATCCATGAAAAATTAGGCACACTCTTGCCCACTCTAAGAGACATTGCTACAGTTGACCCTCCAAGAACCTATGGTTCTCGTTCACCTCCTCCTCTTCCATCTTAATGTGGTAGAATTATTTTTTGGTTACTCTCACATAGGCTTCTTTTTGTTTGTGAGAGTTGTTGTGGATATTGACTGATAATTTTGTTGTTCTATTTATTTCTTTTGAGATTGTTGGTGTAATGACACATTTTGTTGTGCGTGTCATCTCTTTTGTTATATTGCGATATATTTTTGAACACTCTCTATATCATCGCTAGTTTGTGTGTGTTTGTTTGTTTGTTTGTTTGTTCGTTCGTTATCTTCACTGGCATATTTACCTTACACATCCAATGTAAATATTGATATTGTCTCCATGTGATTGCTTTTAATGATTCTATTGATAAACAATTGAGTTGATACACCTTAACTTTTGGCTTGAAAATTTCCTTGGTACCACTCAATTGTTTGTCCTTATCACTCACTCCTATGTTTTATAATTTTCCTAGCACTAGTTGTTGTTTCTCTACCTCCCACAGTTTTTCGATTATGACAAAGGGGGAGAAAACTAACCAAGATAATAATTCATGTGCTATGAATTGAAAAACATTTTCTATGAATCATAGCATTTTTATTGTTGAAACCATTGTATGATTTAGGGGGAGTATTGAAATATGAACTGGATTTTTAAATCACACAACACATGACAATCAGTATTACAATTGGTTTATTACATTAAATGGGTTGAACCCATTCTTCATGCATTATTTCATCCTTATGAATCAACACTATATCATAACATGTATATTCATTTTTTGTTTAAACTTATATTATACACATTCTATGAGATATACACACCACTACTATGCATTGATGTTTCATTTTATATTTGATTAATTGGACTAATTTGATTGGCATCAATGCAGGTGGAGGAAGTATTAATTTTCATACACAATTAGTATCCTTGTTTATGTTTGTTTGTCATCATCAAAAGGGAGAGAATGTTGAGTATTGGTTTCACAATTTGGTTTTGATGATGTGCAAACATAATTAATTGTAACTAATCCCATGTTTTGTAGTAAATGAAAGCATCGTCAATTCAATTCAAAGAATATCAAATGCGATGATAGCTTGAGTCAATGATGTAAGGAAATCAAATGATGAACTTAAGGAATCAAGTGGAAGTCTTCAAGGCATTCAATAAGAAGTGAAGGGGATAAATGTGTAATTATTTTTGTTCTTCATCTTCTTATTGAATTAGAATGCTAAGTCTTGAATAGACTTGGTAGATTCACTTCCATGACACTCGCAACATTATAGTTCATTCATCATTTGATTCTCATAGGGTTAGAACTTATAAAAGCTCGAAGTAGAGTTTTTCAGCCTCCCCCAGATGACTTGTGCTTGAACCCCAGACGGCTGGCATGCATGCATTTTACATTTGCTGAAACCTTAACCAGACCAGACATCTGGAATTCTCATACCAGACATCTGCAAAGTGAGTCAGAGGACTGGGTGAAGAACTACATACGTCTAGCCATTCATGAGCTAAAACTCCAACAGCTTTGTCTCCTCAGTCATACTGATCAGATGTCTGATTCTCTCATCCCAGCCGTCTGCACAGTAAGACAGATGCTTGGATGATGAACGCCAGACGTCTGGCTATTAATGTCCAGTATTTTTAATAACTCTATTTTTACAGTTTGACTAATCAGACGTCTGAAGTTATCATCCCAGACGTCTGCATAGTGAGTCAGACGCCTGGGTGATGAACTCCAAACATCTGGTGCTTGATGACCAAAATTCCAGTAACTTTGATTGATTCCCAAGACGACTGATCAAACATCTGAAGCTTTACATCCATACGTCTGCATAGTCACACAGAAGACTGGATGATGAACTCCAGACATCTTTCCACTATCGACTGACATTTCCAGTAACCAAGATTCTGAACCCATTCTGACCAGGCATCTGAAGCTAGGGACCCAAACGTATGCACAGCACCCAAACGTCTGGGAAGCATTCTTCAGTCGTCTGGAACTAGCTGTTTGACTGCATTAATTGCCATGTCAATCAGTACTTCAGCCGACTGGTTTGTCTACTACAATCGACTGATGACTAGGATTTATGCCCGTTAATAGCCGTTTACAGCATTAAATGCAGGAGAGCTTTGCTGGATCTTGGTGCAATTCTTGAGCTTTATAAATAGGGTTTGGTTGCATTTATTTCAGACTTCATGGAACATTTGGAGAATAAATTTCTTACATTGAATAGCTTTCAAAGCTCCAACAAGCTCTCAAGCTCACAACTTCTACACTTGTCTCCCAAAGCATTCAAGGCACTCAAAGCTGATCTTCATCCTAGCTTTGTTTCTCATTTTGAGACAAGTACTAAGTGCTCATACTCTCATTATTTAGAGCACAACACACACACCTCTTTGCCTCATACTATTAATTCATTATTCAAGGCATATGTTGTGTAATTTGTTTCATATTGCATTGTTTCATTTCTCTTCTCTTCTCTTATTGAGATTACTCTTGGTTTGTGAGAGTGGACCATTCCCGGGTTGTGAGAAGTGGTGATCAAGGTTGTATTGGATTTACACTTGCTGGTATTTGGCAAGTGGGATATTAGTGGATACTAATCACTTGTGGGATTTTTAGTGAGTTGCTGGAGCAGGATTCTAGGGAGTCGGGATTTGACTCAGGGGAATCCGAATTAGGATACATAATCTGTTTGTTTTTTCTATTTCTTTATTATTGTTATCACATAATTTATTCTGCATGTTTAATTGCATTAGGGATTTTAATTAGGCGTAAATTCATTTTTATTATCATAAAATACTATTCACCCCCTCCTAGTATTTTTCCATATAGTTTCAGGTCCTACAATTATGTGAGTACTAACATGCAAAATTTTGCAAAATTGCTAGATGTAGCTCAATTTCATACAACCGCTAAAGGTGTAAGTCCATTTAAGTCCATTTAAGATCGAAATGGGGCTACAACCACTTACAGGCTATAAGGGGAGTAATCCAGTGGCCTACAAATTTGTTAAAGGATAGCAAGAGCAAAATGAGTTGGCAAGGTTGTGTCTTAGTAAGGATGCAAAAAGGATGAAGAAATGGGTTGATAAGAAGAGAAGGCATGTAGAATATCAAGTGGGAGACTTAGTTCTTGTCAATATATCTACTTTAGATCAGTATAAAGGATTATACAAAAGCTCGATAAGGAAGTACGAAGCACATTTCCTATTATGAAAAGAGTGGGGAACGTGGCTTACAAGGTGAAACTTTCTCCAAAAATCCAAATACCTTTCAATGTTTCATGTGAGTATGTTAATGCTATAACATAGAGATCCAGAGGACTTGAGCCAAGGGAAATCTTCATGTGTGCTAGTAGGAATCGAATGGAATTTAGTAAAGAGGCTGAGGAGATCCTAGAGAATAGGGTGGTTTGCAGGGATAACAATCATCTAAAGTACTTCATCAAGTGGAAAGGATTACCGGAGAACGAGAGGAGCTAGGAACCTACAAAGGCTGTATGGCAGTTCGAGGACTTGGTTAAGGAATTTCGCAAGGAGAAAGCCAAGCAATGAGAGCATCATAGAGATAGCTGGGGGAGAATGTAACGTATGTCACCTCACTTCCTACTTGGTGCTTACTTGGCTAGTGAGTTGGTATTCTCTAGAAGATTCCCGAGAGCACTTTTGTAAATAGAGCTCTAGACTGTTTTAGTACATTCTTGTAAACTCTTTTTAAAAGTGCAAATATGGATATTTAATAGCCCATTATAGGTATTTATGGAGAAGCCTATAGAGACTCATCTTAGACTATTAGATCATAAAAGTCTCTAGAAGCCAAATATCTACTATTCATTGTATGAGAGCATCACCTATAACTAGAGACAAAGAGGCCATTTGTTACAACAAGAAACAACAAGCAATTAGCCAAGTAAATGCCTTATAGTTTTCCACTCCTAAGTTTTTCTCTTCAGTTTTTGCGTGTCTTTCGAGTGCGAGAATTTGTGGGAACGCTAAATTAACCATTCTAATAGAGGAAGAGTGAGCTAAGCGCTGCTTGGGATTGGAGAAGTCAAGTAGCTAAATAATACAATGTGACACTAGTAAGCCGACCTGCTCTTGACACAAGCGTTGGTGCCAGATGCGCACTATGCGAGATGTCATAGTTGTTGCCCCCATAAACACACGGCATGCATGTGCATGGCACTGGTTCATGGGCCTTGCTATAAAAGGAAAGTAAGTGTATGATGTGCTGTCACGGTCTGTTTTCGATCGTACGCTTTTCGTGCACGTACTCTTGTTCGTACACGCATTTATTTTGGACTCCTCTTGTATCCGAACACTATGGTGTATATGCCATTGTGACCCTCTCGGAGAGTATTAATTTGTGGAATTATTTTGGAACGACATTTCACGGGTCGTTCTCCCACAATTTGACTTTGTTTGAAGAGGCTTCGTGATTTTCACTTTTGTCGTGAGACATTTTTATTTTTAGTTTCGTCCTTCATCGCCAAACTTGTGATCTGTCTTCTTAGTTTTGTTTCTCTCGTCGTTACGGTCGCCCCAGTATTTATCTCATAATTTTAGGGCTCCGTTTGACCCACTCTCACTTTTCCCTGTTAAACTATAGTTAGCCCTATGTTACATGGGATTTCTTTCCCCATTAATTATTTAATAATAATTATCACCTTGTAATGTTAATCCCTAGCCACTAGTTTGAATCTTGGCCGAACACAGTTGAGACTCACGCACACCTCAGCTTAACACACACAGCACCTATGATTGGAATTTTTAATCATATAAAGAAAGAAGAAACAACCTAACCTATCCCTAGCCCACGTGAGCAGCATTCCCCTCAAATTATTTATCCCTAGGGATGCTATGTCATCTCTTTTCTCTCAGCAAACATTTCGCAGCCGTCGCCAATACATCTCCTTTGACCAAAACCCTCACCCACGACCTGCCCATCGCCGGACCCCTTTCTCCGGCCAACCACCGAACCACCCTCCGTCGTGTTAGCCGCCTGATCCCCTAGTCACTGTACAACCTCGCGCGGCCTCTCCAGGCGGTAGCAGTCATGCATTGGTGCTCTCCAATGCTGTCACGGCGACGGCGCCGCTCAGCAGCCTCCCCGACCTCTCCCACGCCGGAGGTAGACCCCCGCATCCCCCTTTTGCCTAGCTGCGACCCCATTGCACTGTCGGCTGCACGACAGGAGTTGCATGACCTGTAGCAGCTTTTTTCGACGCATGTACGCTCGCTCCGGCCACCCTAGGGTTGCACCGACCACCTTCTCCCCTCCGGCGAGCACCCATGGTCGTGCGACACTCCTCCTTCCTCCCGAACTGCCTACTGCCGGCCACGCCTAGGCCACCTGCAAATAGCGATGAGGGAATTGATCTAAGGTGCGAGTTCGCTATATCCTCGTGAACTGATGTGCATGTAGAAACAAATAGTATTAACTGTTTGGTTGCATCTTAATTATAACAAGGATATGGCTATGTGATGATAATTATAACTTAGATATTGGTTAAGTTTAGCTTGCCAATAATTTGTGGGCTATTAATTGATCTTGATCTACTAGTAATATTGTTATATCGATGTTAATGATGATTATATGGTTAATAACTAGTTTAGTTGACTTTTAGTTAACTTTTAGCCTAGGTTGTTTATATAATTGTTGTGTAATTGCCGCACTAGCAACGTGTCGTATTTATCGTGTTAATAATTTCAATGATCATTATTATTGATGTGTCACCAATCTTGGAACATGAAACTTAATTAAAATTGGTTCATTAGACGTCTTAGGTTGCCTAATAAATTCTAGCCGTCGTCACAAACTTATTCACGTGCGTATTTTATTGACAGAGAAACCGTCGTTCCGTACCGTTCACGAAACCGAAATTCAACCCCTGACGTCGCTACCTGACGTCAGTGTAGCTCTCGCGTCGTATTAAGGTATATTTCTAACCGTAGGAATCACATTCATCGCATGTTAATTCAAGATTAAAAACGATTATTTTTACTGCTTTGTAACTCACTAATCCAACTTAATAATACGGGACTGTAGGCTGATTGTTGGACTGAGCGTGGGAGCTCTGGACTATATGAATCTGTGATTGGACTTTTGAGACTTGTGATTCCAGCACGTATTTCAGGCAAGTGAAACTTGCCAGTTCCTTGTTTAGACCGTGTTCTAGACCATTCCTTGCTTTTGACGTAAAAGAGACTAGGCAATGAAATGATAGTCGCCTAGACGCAACTTCAAGATCTAGCTTGACAACGAAGCTAGATCTGACACCCTGCCATGCCATTCATACAGTTTTCCTGTCACGTTTAATTTCCATATCTGTATGCACTTTATTTGTACTCTGACATGCCTGTCACGTTTAAATTCCATATCTGTACGCACTTTATTTGTACTCTTGCCATGCCGTGCATCCTAACATGTCATTCCATGCTTAAATTTTTGCGTTCGTAGCACACGCTACTTGTACTTCCTTGTTGAGGCAAGGCACCTATGTTGCAGGCACAATCCTATGCCAAGTACACTTCCTGGCTCGTGAACCAGAAGCGGGCTACATGTGTTGGTCAAAAGCCAATGCCTGATTACACGTGGAGGGGTAGGGTTAAGCGATCACTTGAGCTTAGGATTTGGCCCGTACAGCCGCTCCAGCCAAAGGGCGTAAACTCTGTGCACGACGTGCTTACTTGTCTTGTAAACCCATGTGAATGTTTTAGTAGCTTTGCTACCCTTGCCTTGTCATACTTGTTGCACTTTCTTACTTGTTGCATCCATGCCTTAAACTGCCATGTCATCGCATATTTTAGAACTGCTAGGTTGTTTCTCTTTCTTTTAGTTTCCTTGCACAAGTCTCTTGTAGACTTGCTGACATGCGCCCTCGTCTCTTTTGGGTGTCGCATGTTAGGTTGTGAGCCAGAGTTGGTCATCGAGGACGAACAGGTTGCTGGTGTTGAGTTCGAGGACACTGGAGGCCAGTCCTAGAGCTCTTTCTTCTTGTTGTTGTTTTCTGCTTAGTCGCTGTTAGGTTGTCGGTGAGTAGCACCTCTCGTTTATGTTGATGTTATGTATTATGTCGGCCATGCTTTAGGCCTCTTTTCAGACTCTTGTACTTTCCTTTACGACTTGTTTCTGAATGTTTGGAAAAATCTGGATGTTGTTGGTGGAGTTTTATTTCTGCTCAAATTATTATTATCTTTGTTTCGATTTGTGGTTGCAATGACCTGGTTATTGGAAGTGTTTTTGTTTCAGACGCTTATCAGACTTGTAGCCTCACAGCTCCAAAGTCTGAGCAGACCTCATCATGCTTCGTCTTCCGTTTATGGGAAGCGGGGCGTGAAAGGTTTTGTTGGTGGCCCATGCAAGTCCTTTTGCAACTACGAAATATCGAGACAACGATAATAATAAAAACATTCATTAATTACTCAAAACATTCAAGTCGTAAAATCTGAGTCTAATAAGAGCGTTTTCAGTGTCTTAGGTGGCTGGAAGACGTGTTGCCCGAGCATCTATCTCAGCTTAGTTGGTAAATCCATTAGATCAGTACTATAGTAAGACTTAGTTAGACGTATGTGCTTGCTAGTTAGAGGTCTCTGATTGTTAGTTAGACTCCATGCTAGAAATTGATATAATCGTCTTAAGATTTACCATAGTGGTTCTTGCCTAGCTCTGACTATATTAGACTTCTAGAATTTCTTTAGTCGTTCGCTTGGGTTCATCGATTTCGGGCCAAGCCGAACGCAATTCATTACAGTCTAGTTCCTTAGAAAGTCTTAGCGCTAAGTTTCATAATCTTTAGTTGGTCGACTGTAGGGGTTCCCCGTAGATTTTCATGAGTCATATACTAGGCGTATTTATGTTTCGATCATGCGACCATATTCCTTGCCCTCGAATTACGAGATCGCCTCATGACGATCGTCGTTAATTTTTAAATCTCTTCGTTACAAATCGTAAATCTTCTGAAAGTATTTTCGATATTCCTCATTCGCTAAGTTTAAACTCGTTCGAAAACTTTTAATATATATACTTAGACTTCATACTCTTCCGTTGACTTAAATTCATTTTTTTAATTTCGAAACTTTTATCGAGATTTTTGATTACTATTTTATAATATTTTTCCAGCCTATACTTTTCGTACCTATATAAATACCTTGTCCCTTTTTATATACTAATTTTATTCTGAACCGTACTTCTATTTTCCCTAATTCGATTTATAATTTCCTTTTCTTACTTATGCCATTAAAACTTATTCGAATAACTCATCGCGCTTACCATTAATATACTTTTCTAAGTTACATGGGACTTCAGCATTCAGCATGTTGATTTTATACTCATCATTTTTCTACTTCAAATTTTTGTAAAATACTATCTCCATTTAACTTTATCTTCAATTGTAAAATAATTCAGTCACCTCCATACTCATTAATCTGCGTCTAATTCCTATGTCATGATTTAACTTTCATGTTACCCTTGTACGTTTTATAAGGATATTGTTATATTTTTATTTTATAACTTACATTTTATTATATCCTTATTTCGTATTTTATATCTTTCTTCCCTACTTGATTCTTCTGACCTATATTTTGTTCCATCCAACCAAGCTATTTCCTTATATGTCGCCTCATCTGAATCTGTTCATCCCGATCTTATTTCATTTCAATTTTGATTTCGGTTTCCTCACTATTGTTTAGTTATCACATTAGTGCTTACTGTTGCCTACGTTAACCTTGGTATAGTATGGTGGGCCCATTAGTATAGATTGTGATGTCGTTGTAGTGCATATAATTGCATGGTACATATGAAGTTGTATGTGTATTAGTATTTATAAATACGTGTGTGTGGATAGCTGTGGATAGCTATACCACTCTAGGGATGTCTGTGTATATAAGAATTAGTGTTGGAACATCTACTGGGGGTGTATGTAATTGGAGATACTTAATAATGGTTGAAATAATATATTGGTAAAGTTGTGTATATTAGGTATAATGATACTAGGGTACTTATAGTTAAATGTGCATGCCTATTATTTGATCTATATGTTAGTACGTGTGGGTGTGTGCTCGTACGTAGGTATGTGCTTACTATATGAATATGTGTGATATACGTATATGAATATGTGTGATATACGTACGGTAATAGGGTTATAAATTTTGTTTAGTATTGCTTGCCTTTACATGATGTTGTGTGTGTGCGTGTATACCTCGAGGTATACACGATTATTGAATGTCGTAACTATGTTTGGGTAGGTGTATGTAGCGGTATACTAATTATATGTATATAGATATGGTGTTATATATTATATATATGTGTGACTATACGATGAATGCATGTGTAGAGGGGTGTATCATGATTGTGTACGTGTACTGATAATGTAATATTATTATGGTTTGTAAAGTGATTGCATTATATGGTGTTATATGATTAAACATAAAGTTGTGAATGATATTATTATTATGATATGTATGTGTAGTACGTTGGTAGGTATATGTATATATATATATATATATATATATATATATATATATATATATATATATATATATATATATATATATATATATATATATATGGCAATCTTCGGGTGCGAAAAACCCCGTGCGAAAGCCAAGCGAAATCTTTTTTTTTATTTTTTTGAAATTTTTTTTCAAAAAATCTTTTTTTGATGTTTAATCCATACAATTATATACCCCAGGGAAAATAATGGGTGAACCCGTTGGGCATTAGAGCACCCATCCACCCGTTACAAATTTAACGGTCTCAAAACGTGCGAATTTGATGAAATGCCTTGATCGAAGGCCAAATGACATTATTTCTCAACCATTATTTTTTGAGGGGGGTATAACAACATATAATGATGGTGGAAAAAAGAATTTTTGAAAAAAAAATTTCAAAAAAAAAACTAAAAACATTTTCGCACGGTGCGAAATGTTCTCACGTGAAGATTTACCTCTATATATATATATATATATTAGAGTGTTGTGTTGGTGTATGTATAAGTATCGTGTTATGTAAATAGAGTATTCTGATATGGGTTTTCAGTCTCACTCAAGTTTGAGTGGGATACTCTAAGTACATTGTTACATATGTCTGTGGTTTGCGTGTAGTACCATGAATATAGCGATGGATGATGTATGTATAGTGATAGGATTGTTTGTGCCTAGTTGTGTTATGCACATGATTGTGGGTGGCTATACCAGTATGTAGTTATAGGTGTTGGTCTTGTGATATAGTTATTTACTAAGGACTTACCTGTGTGAATATATATGTGCTAGCTAAACTAAGTGTGTAGTTGTGCTGAGTATATAGTGGTATGAAGGAATGTTATATTAGCGTGTGTGGGTGTGCACCATGCACAGGTAAGTATGTGTTTAGTTATAGGTATTTGTAATTATGGTACGTGTGATGAGTCTTGAATATGGTTATAGGACTATGTGATATGAATATATGGTGAAGTATCTATGTGCATTTGAATGACTATATATTTGTGAATTCTAGTAATGATGAATGTATATTAGATATAGTAAACTTGATTTAATAATGGTATGGTGTGACTACATGTTTGATGTGTTGGGTATTGGATGTATACTAGGAAATATTAGGGAGTAGTATACCCATGTTTGTTTTGTGCATAGGTAGTTATCTATACGTAGAGCAATGATTGTATTTGCTAGTGTGAAATTATTTTCATGTAAGTATGAGAGAATTGGTTATGTGATAGTGTGCGATAACTATATAGGGGATGTACGTGACTACATGAATGATTGAAGTATGTGTATGAATTTGACTGTCTATGATAGATATAAGTATAGAGAGTGCATGTGTATACATGTATGTTGTATTAATGTTGACTATCTAATGCAATATTAGAACTTTGAGTAACTATACCTGATTGAATTATAGTGTGATTGGGGTAGCTACTAGAGTGACTAGATATATTTATAATTAGAAAGTCCGAGGACAGACTTTATTCTAAGGTGGGTAGGATGTCACGGTCTGTTTTCGATCGTACGCTTTTCGTGCACGTACTCTTGTTCGTACACGCATTTATTTTGGACCCATCTTGTATCCGAACACTATGGTGTGATATGCCATTGTGACCCTCTCGGAGAGTATTAATTTGTGGAATTATTTTGGAACGACATTTCACCGGTCGTTCTCCCACAATTTGACTTTGTTTGAAGAGGCTTCGTGATTTTCACTTTTGTCGTGAGACGTTTTTATTTTTAGTTTCCTCCCTCGTCGCCAAACTTGTGATCCGTCTTCTTAGTTTTGTTTCTCTCGTCGTCACGGTCACCCTAGTATTTATCTCATAATTTTAGGGCTCTGTTTGATCCACTCTCACTTTTCCCTGTTAAACTATAACTAACCCTATGTTACATAGGATTTCTTTCCCCATTAATTATTTAATAATAATTATCACCTTGTAATGTTAATCCCTAGCCACTAGTTTGAATCTTAGCCGAACACAGTTGAGACTCACGCACACCTCAGCTTAACACACACAGCACCTATGATTGGAATTTTTAATCATATAAAGAAAGAAGAAACAACCTAACCTATCCCTAGCCCACGTGAGCAGCATTCCCCTCAAATTATTTAACCCTAGGGATGTTGTGTCATCTCTTTTCTCCAAGCAAACATCTCGCAGCCACCGCCAATACATCTCCTTCAACCAAAACCCTCACCCACGACCTACCCATCGCCGGACCCCTTTCTCCGGCCAACCTCCGAACCACCCTCCGTCGTGTTAGCCACCGTGATCCCCTAGTCACTATACAACCTCGCACGGCCTCTCAGGGCAGCAGAAGTCACGCAACGGTGCTCTCCGACGCTGTCACGGTGACGACACCACTCAGCGGCCTCCCCGACCTCTCCCACACCGGAGGCAGACCCCCGTGGCCCCCTTTCGCCTAGCTACGACCCCATTGCACGGTTGGCTACACGACAGGAGCTGCATGACCTGTAGCAGCTTTTTCCAATGCATGTACGCTCGCTCCGGCCACCCTAGGGTTGCACCGACCACCTTCTCCCCTCCGACGAGCACCCATGGTCGCGCGATGCTCCTCCTTTCTCCCCAACTGCCTACTGCCGTCCACGCCTAGGCCACCTGCAAGTAGCGATGAGGGAATTGATCTAAGGTGCAAGTTCGCTATATCCTCGTGAACTGATGTGCATGTAGAAACAAATAGTATTAACTGTTTGGTTGCATCTTAATTATAATAAGGATATGGCTATGTGATGATAATTATAACTTAGATATTGGTTAAGTTTAGCTTGCCAATAATTTGTGGGCTATTAATTGATCTTGATCTACTAGTAATATTGTTATATCGATGTTAATGATGATTATAGGGTTAATAACTAGTTTAGTTGACTTTTAGTTAACTTTTAGCCTAGGTTGTTTATATAATTGTTGTGTAATTGTCGCACTAGCAACGTGTCGTATTTATCGTGTTAATAATTTCAACGATCATTATTATTGATGTGTCACCAATCTTGGAATAGGAAACTTAATTAAAATTGGTTCATTAGACGTCTTAGGTTGCCTAATAAATTCTAGCCATCGTCACAAACTTATTCGTGCGCGTATTTTATTGACAGAGAAACCGTCGTTCTGTACCGTTTACGAAACCGGAATTCAACCCCTGACGTCGCTACCCGACGTCAGTGTAGCTCTCGCGTCGTGATAATGTATATTTCTAACCGTAGGACTCCCAACCATCGCATGTTAATTCAAGATTAAAAATGATTATTTTTACTGCTTTGTAACTCACTAATCCAACTTAATAATACGGGACTGTAGGCTGATTGTTGGACTGAGCGTGGGAGCTCTGGACTTTATGAATCTGTGATTGGACTTTGAGACTTGTGATTCCAGCACGTATTTCAGGCAAGTGAAACTTGTCAGTTCCTTGTTTAGGCCGTGTTCTAGGCCATTCCTTACTTTTAGCGTAAAAGAGACTAGGCGATGAAATGATAGTCGCCTAGACGCAACTTCAAGATCTAGCTTGACAACGAAACTAGATCTGACACCCTGCAATGCCATTCATACAGTTTTCCTGTCACGTTTAATTTCCATATCTGTATGCACTTTATTTGTACTCTGACATGCCTGTCACGTTTAAATTCCATATCTGTACGCACTTTATTTGTACTCTTGCCATGTCGTGCATCCTAACATGTCATTCCATGCTTAAATGTTTGCGTTCGTAGCACACGCTACTTGTACTTCCTTGTTGAGGCTAGGCACCTGCATTGCAGGCACAATCCTATGCCAAGTACACTTCCTGGCTCGTGAACCAGAAGCTGGCTACATGTGTTGGTCAAAAGCCAATGCCCGATTACACATGGAGGGGTAGGGTTAATCGATCACTTGAGCTTAGGATTTGGCCCGTACAGCCGCTCCAGCCAAAGGGCGTAAACTATGTGCACGACGTGCTTACTTGTCTTGTAAATCTATGTTAATGTTTTAGTAGCTTTGCTACCCTTGCCTTGTCATACTTGTTGCACTTTCTTACTTGTTGCATCCATGCCTTAAACTGCCATGTCATCGCATATTTTAGAACTGCTAGGTTGTTTCTCTTTCTTTTAGTTTCCTTGCACAAGTCTCTTGTAGACTTGCTGACATGCGCCCTCGTCTCTTTTGGTGTCGCATGTTAGGTTGTGAGCAAGAGTTGGTTGTCTAGAACGAACAGGTTACTGGTGTTGAGTTCGAGGACACTGGAGGCCAGTCCTAGAGCTCTTTCTTCTTGTTTTTGTTTTCTGCTTAGTTGCTGTTAGGTTGTCGGTGAGTAGCACCTCTCCTTTATGTTGATGTTATGTATTATGTCGGCCATGCTTTAGGCCTCTTTTCAGACTCTTGTACTTTCCTTTACGACTTGTTTCTGAATGTTTGGAAAAATCTGGATGTTGTTGGTGGAGTTTTATTTCTGCTCAAATTATTATTATCTTTGTTTCGATTCGTGGTTGTAAGGACCTGGTTATTAGAAGTGTTTTTGTTTCAGACACTTATCAGACTTGTAGCCTCACAGCTCCAAAGTCTGAGCGGACATCATCATGCCTCGCCTTCCGTTTATGGGAAGCGGGGCGTGACATGCGCTACCTTGCCCCCGGACGACGGGGGTCTAACATGCAGTGTTTCACAGGACCCTTCCACATATCAGCTTCTGCCACCCAGACGACGGGGTTCTAACATGCAGTGTTTCAGAGGACCCTTCCACATATCAGCTTCTGCCACCACAGGTCTTGCTGCCCAAGCAGCTGCCGTGTCAAATGCATGACACCTTTCTATTAGGCATAGAAAGCGTTAGGCTGTAGAGCCACCAGGCCCAATAGCCACTCTCCCATGTATGTCTCTCAGCACACCGCCATCCCACTTTGCATGTAGCTCTAAGGCACACTTCAGTTTTAGGGTTATGTTTAAGGATTTGAAAATTTTTGTAAATTCCAAAATTTATAGAAAAATAACTAGAATAGAGGAAGACACAATGAACCTCCTAGATCTAGGGTATGTTTTTTTGTTTAACGAAACAAAAAATTCGGATCCATGATTATTTTTAATGTCATGGACATAAAATTACAACACCAATAATCAAAACATATATATAATGGCACCATCAAGAACTCAGGTGAGCATAAGGCGGCTACTAGGTCTGTCAAAGGAAAAGAAGTGCTTTGCGAGGCGGGATGGATTACAGTGGACTATGCGAAGAAGAGAGCGGCCACGTTTCAGTCCAATCGTATGGATGCTACCTGCTGGAGAAGAAGAGTGGGGACCATCGTATGGATACGCCTGTAGGCTCTCAAGGGCTCTTCAGGACGTCGAGTTATCGTGGTGTTGATGGTGTCAAGTTTTCTTCAGGACACAGCAGGTCTACTGCTTCATCTGGAGTTGCCCATCAGGTGTTTGGTAAAACTCCTGTTAGGCCTGCAGCATCTATTTAGATCAATCCTGAGGGAGGGAAAAAGTCTTGGCTGGATGTTTGCTCCCAAAGGCGTAAGTATGACGACCCTCTCGTGATGTCTCATATCCCACCCGCTGTGGTTGAGAATGGCATTGCTAAGATCCGTGTATCTAATTCGCTTTTGGAGGAGGGAATTTCTAGATGGAAGAATTCGCTTGTGGGTTATGTATTAGGGGATATCCCATTCTATGGGTAGATCAGGGCATGGACTGATCGTCTTTGGAAGCTTAATGTGGGTCTACAGATTTTCAGCAAAGAAAATGGATTTTTCTACTTCAAGTTTGATAAAGAAGCTGATTGTGAAGCTATCCTACCTGGGGGTCCTTGGCTTTTTGACGGCCGCCTAGTTGTTTTATAGCGTTGGAGCCCTTTAGTCAAGCATGACCATGACTTCTTCATAGCTGTCCCTGTATGGATCCAACTACACAACCTTCCCCTTCATATCACTACAAAAAAGTGAGTTTCTTGTGACCAAACTTAGTGTCGACTTAAATTTGCTGACACTAAAAGTATACTTTTAGTGTCGGTAGAAGAAAGTCGACATTAGAAAAGCCATTTTGTGGATTCCTACATACATGCCGACACTATAGCTCATATCTTATGTCGATCTTAAGTTGTCGACACAAGATGATAAATTATCGACACTAGTAGGTGATTTTCTGGTGTCGGCTGCAGATGTCGACACTAAAATGTATACTTTCTAGGGTCGACCTTGGTGGTCGACACTAGAACGTATACTTTCTAGGGTCAGCCTTGTTGGTCGACACTAAAACGTATACTTTCTGGGGTCAACCTTGGTGGTCGACACTAGAACGTATACTTTTTACTGATATATAAAATTAAAAATTAAACTATACATGTGCACGTGCGGTGGAAGTGCACTTAATTTTGATAAAAATGAGACCGCACTTAAAAGGTCTGCTAATCACGTCACACATTGCGCTAAATATATTTGGTCTTTGTTAAATTTATCAACTATAACGGCAAACCGGTAAATAAATTGAACCATGATACTCAGCCCAGAACACATATTTGCTTCGATCCGTGCACTGCTTCGATTGAATGGCATGAGTAAATTGAATGTCAAAATTGTAAATAAGTGGTGATGCGCAGATCAAAACGGCAGGTGCAAAAAGCGTTTCCTTGGGCGCCCATCTGAAAATCCCCCCACCCCCCGCCCCAAATAATTTCCACCGTTCCCCCAAAAACAGAAGCTCAGAAAGAAATTAGGTCTGTGCGCGTCAATTGAGAACTTAGGTCTGAGCACATCCGCCGCTTCCCCTCTTAACCACCTCCATCTCTCTCCTTCTCTTCTGCCTCGTCATCCTATTCTTCAACTTCACCCCGTCCCTCGCCCACCTCTTCGCCTTCTTCCTACCCCTCTCATCATCCTAAAAAAGACCCCATCTTTCCTCGTCAAATCGCGGCTCAGGCCGACCCAATCCGTCAAGTGGTACATCGGTGACGACAGCGGCAAGGTTTGCCGAAATGGGCCGTGCCCAAAATTGAATTTTGTGAATGAATGGGTCGAGTTCTACAGCAATGGGGACATGTACGAAGGGGAGATCCACAAAGGCAGTTGTAATGGGAGCTGGGTGTTCAATTTTTTCCCCAGAGGGAGGTATGGAGGGGATTGGGTCGATGGGAAGTATGATGGTTATGGGATCGAGAGCTGGGCGAGGGGGAGCAGATACAAAGGGCAGTATCAGGATGGGTCGAGGCATGGGCTTGGGGTCTACAGGTTCTTTAATGGCGATAGCTATGCGGACGAGTGGGTGAGTGGGCAGAGCCATGGGAGGGGAGTTCAGAGCTGTGCTGATGGCAGTTGTTTTGTCGGGGAGTTCAAAGGTGGAGTCAAGCATGGGCTTGGCTACTACCATTTCAGGTAACTGATCAACGTCAAAATCTGATCTCTGATGTTGTGTGTGTTTTTTATTTGTTGATTGGTTTGTTGTGTCTAAAATCGAACCTTTCCGTTGATTCTTGAAGGAGCTTCAACTGATATGTATGAATTTAAGTTGACTGGGTTTATTCTGATTAATTTAGATGAGGTGCTCATGCCAATTAAATATTATTTAATTTAGATGAATCAACCCCACCCATCCGACACACACACACACACACACACACACACACACACACACACACGGAGAGAGAGATCGACATAAGGCGCGGACACAAGCCAATACAAATCCTTTGCATAGGATTCTATTAGTTTTCAGTAATGTGTCAAAAGTCGATGCCTAAGACTAAGCCTATGTTTTTGCATGTGTAAAGCCATTTTATGTTTATGCTTTTGCTGAAGATTTGAATCAGAAGGATCCTCTGATTTAGCATTAACTTACAAATTTCTTAGCAGCTTTTTTTAGTAAAACCATGAAACGATGTCAGAAACTTATTTTGTTGCTGGCATCTGCTTGATCTCCTCAACCAGATATGGAAGTACATATGCTTAAGATGCTTTTTTATTCGTTGTATTAAAGGTAAAAAAAATCTCGTTGAGATATAATTTTACTATACTTATTTTGTATTTTATTTGAATGTCACACTAGAATGTATGTTGTTAATTGGTGTTTTTTTGGTTTCGATATAATTTTGTTTCTTATTTCTAATGATATTGGAGACTTCAAGTTCCTATAAAATGGATGCCTATAGTTTTTACATGTACATGGATGATTATGTTTTTCTTCATCTTGCAAAATTGAAGAATTGTCAGAACAGGCTATGCTATCTCTTGTGACATATTATATCTCAATATATTTCAATCAACACATATTATGCTCTCTCTTATGCCATCTTATGCCATATTTTTAGCCATGCATACCATGCTCATGTCTGAACATATTTTGAATAGCACATATTATGCTTGCACATATTATCTGATGATGTGCTATTGCATATTCCAAACCCAGATTACCCAAGAATGCCATGACCACTAGCTATTCTATCTGGTCCTTTTTTCTTTGTACATGTAAAGATGTGAGATATGGAATTCAGCTCTTCTCATAACTTGTGAAAATCAACATAACGCTGAGAAAACTTCTCTGCTGGCTTTTCTAAAATGATTATGATACATTATGAGCTCTTAAAAGATTCTATGCAGAATATAAAGTATCCAGAAACGCACAAATCTCCTTCATAGCTTTTTTGCCCAATTACAAGGTCTTGAATTTTGTATAGTCTAGCAACCGATTCATTTTGTATAGTCTAGCAACCAATATAAAGTATCCAAAGGTTAATCATCAAAACCAAAAAGTACTAAGAAAGCAAGTAATGAAATGAAGTAGAGTGTTTAATTAGTGACTTACACCTCCCTTGAGTTGATGATGGAATTAACCAAAGATGTTAATTAGAGTGCAGTTTGTATGACAGTAAAAATATGTTATTGTGATTTAGAATATGTAAGATGTCTTTGGTTCTGCTCTTCCTTATGATTGTTTACTCTTTTTGTTCAAACCTTGGCAATAAGATATAATAAAGAAGAAATTTTCATGGGTTTAGTAAATAGCTAATAGTTCATTCAATTTTCTTATACTCCGTCATTTTAGAGAATTTGTTTGTAAGAGTTTTCAAATCGGAGTTTTTATTGATCATGGTCATAAATCCCACTTAGATATGATGATAACAAGTCCTATTCAAAGTGAACTGACTTGACATGTGCAAGAGCATTTAAAGGTTGAGATGTTAGATGATGGTTCAACAAAAAAGAGGATGAAGACTGATAAATTGTGTGGTCTTTATGCACACCACTCTCAAACTAGCCACTACGTCTAATTTGTTCTTCACTCTCAACTTATCCTACTCTTTTTTTGACCCTTCTTTTTTTCTACTGCCCTTTGGTGAAAACCCCACAGTAAGCTTGATGATGATGTCTTAACTGCAGAATTGCTTCTTCCTCTTTCTATAAGTTCTGAACATAACTCTTTTCAGTTGGGAAACTACATACAATGGATACCCGCCTCGACATCAGTCTCAATATCGGAAACTCTTGCTTACAGCTGCTGCTTGCATTCTGTTGCATTTTACGCAGCTCTTATGCGGATAATGAGAAGAAATTCCAATCTGCGATGGTAGTAGGAACCGTCTACTGCGACACATGCTTTCAGCAGCAGTACTCAAAAGCTAGCTACCTCATTTTAGGTTCGCTCATCTCTTTCTACCCATCTGACTTCAAATATTAATACTTGACATCAAACATTGTGCCTAATTAACACTAGCTCGATTTCTTATTTGATCTTTGTGCAACATGTAGGCAAAATAGTAGTAGTCTTTGGATGCTATCCACCTCATTTCAGGCAACACTTTCTAGAACATTCATATTATAGGTTCACTCTTTGGAAGAACACATTCTTCATACATATCATCTCGAATACACATGCAAACTAGTAGTCTTCTAGATTTGATGTACACTGAACATATAATATTTCTACAAGTTGATTAGGTAAATAATAAGCTAAATTATGATCGTCATGCAACACGGCCAGATTGGCGAGCAGTCTGGTCCTTAATCTGCAGTTATTATACAATTCATGCGATGTTGCCAGATTACAGAGCACTCCGGCTTAATTTGCATCTGGATCTATTATACAATTCATGCTTATAAGTTAATGTTGCAGTGTATGTAGCTTAAGAGCTCCACATATGATACAGAACGTCTGCTCCAAGACACGGCTGATCACTTCCATGGCAGGCTATAGTAAAAAACAAAAGAAAATCAATTATCAATCCATTTTCTTTGATTTTTTTAACTTGAAATGAACAGGATACATCATGTTTATATAAGAGATGTATACATCATGGTTAATATGAAGCTTACCCCAACTTGAGCGATGTGTCGGAGCTTTCATCGTAGTCTTGTGGTGCGGAATGTGAGACGTTGGTGACTGATTCCGAGGACTGTCATTCCTCGTAGAAACCATTGACTGAATCTGTCACCAATTGTTTCCCCACCATGGACATCCCCACCATCTGATTAACGAAACAAGGTGATTATTACACAAACAACGGGACAATGATAAATGCTAAAGGGGGTCACCCTCCACTTGGATCAGTCAGTTGATTTATTTTCCATTCTTCTTATCTAAACTTTGGAATTGCATCAAACTGATTGTTATTTTTTGTGTTGTTCTTTTTAGGTGATAAGTTTTCAGACTCAGCTCAAACAGTTCAAAGAGGTGTCGAGCATGCTATTTACAGAGCTATGCGAGCCGCAAGCAAGAAAGGTGATTTCAGAAGCAGTTTACTTCATTAGCATTGGTAGCAACGACTACATACTTGGCTATTTACATGATGCGAAAAATCGTGAGGCCTACACGCCCGAGGAATTCATCAGTATGGTGATGGGCAACTTGTCACAATCGATCCAGGTAACTATCCTCACAATCATTCGATTTCATCATCAATAATTTCAAGAAATCTGCAAATTTTTCTTCAGGAATTATATGAGAAGGGAGCTCGAAAATTCTACATGCTGAGAATAGCTGATCTGGGATGTTTGCTTGCATTCAGAGCAGTAAATCCTAAAGCTGACGGCAGTTGTTTTGAGGCTACATCGTCACTTGCATTGGCTCATAATAATGCATTATCGGCTGTTGTCAATGACCATTTTTGTCAATGACCGATTTCACAAAACTAGTCATTTACAATTTTCAATGGACAACGTTTCTATTTTGATAGTTGTAATAAATGTTTACCACAACTTTTTTCTCTGAAAGTTGTAAAAAATGTTTATTACAACTTTTTTCGCGGATAGTTGTGAAAAATGGTTATTACAACTTTTTTCGTGAATAGTTGTAAATGTTAATTTTGAAACCACGACTAAGACAAATGGTGTGGCACCATCAGATGGAGATATGTTCATCCATTTGCATTCATACTCCAATAATGTGGCATCTGATCCAAAAGCGAAGGAGTTGATTGTATGTCAAGAAATATTTCGAACTTTAGTTATCTATTTTTCTTATATGCATATCATCAGGATTATGATTGCTTGTCTAAAATGCAGGATGAACTGCGCGCGGTGGCAACAGAAAAGAATGGAGGAATCCTACACACGTCTATAGAGGATGCTACATACAATCAGGTGATGCCTCCACAACATAGTGGTCATCAACGTTCTTATGGACCTGGTGTGACAGCAAAGACTCGTTTTGGTGCTACTTCTTCACAATCCAGTGGAACTACATCCTCTCAAATCATGTCCATGCAAATGCAATTAGAGGAATATCGTCAATGAGAACTTGCAAGAGAGGAAGAACATATGCAAAGAGATGAGGAATATTGGCGAAGAGAGGAGGAACAGAAGAAAAGAGATGATGAATATAGGCGAAGAGAGGATGAATAACAGAGAAGAGAGGAGGAATATAGGCGAAGAGAGGAAGAACAAAACAAATTATAGAGGAGAATCGAAAACAGGATTTAGGAAGAGATCTACAAATGCAACAATTTCGTGACATGTTACTAGAACTCCATCGCTAGGTACATATTTAATATTTATATTCCATATTTACTGTTTTTTGACATGTTACTAGAACTCTTATAATAAAATGTGTGTTCTTTAACTTATTTTCATTTACTTTGTTTGTTTGTAGGGTTAGAGTTATAGAGGATTTGATATACTTTTTGGTACATATGCTTAACAAGAGGATGCTCCAGAGAACTTGAAGATACTTTTTGGTGATATAAGGGCAAGGAGAGATGATACATTAAAGGTCGAAGATACTTTTTGGTGAATACAAGGGCAAGAAGATACTTTTTGGTGAATGCTTGTATTTTTTTTTGAAAAATAATGTTGGAACTATTTTGATTAAGAGAATGTTTGCATAATGCAAGTAATGAATACTCTCTACTTTCATTTATCCATTTTATTGTATCATTTTTATTTATGAACATGGATTTGAAAAAATATGAATTTGAAATTTCCTAGCTTCGGAAATTAGCTTTTGCGTAAACAGTTTTTTGTGTCGACAAACTGGGAACTAGTGTCAATAATCAGTTATCTTGAATCTATTTTTTTGTCGGTTTTTGTGGACACTAGATGGCATATGCTCTAGTGTCGATTTATTCCCACATAAGAATACTTGTTCTAGTGTCTACTTGTTACGTCACTGGAACCTTACTCTAGTGTCAACTTGTTTCGTCACTAGAACCTAACTCTAGTGTCGACTTGTTCCGTCACTAGAACCTAACTCTAGTGTCGACTTGTTCCGTCACTAAAACAGTACTATAGTGTCGACTTATTTCGACACTAGAACAGTACTCTACTGTCGACATTATCCGTCACTAGAATGTTACTCTAGTGTCGACTTAATCTGTCACAAAAACCTATGTTGTTGTGTAGGTCCCAATGTCGACACTAAAACCTGGTTTTACTTCTAGAGACGCCCCTTTAAGTGACGGTCCGTCACTAGAAAAAAACCGACACTAGAACCCTATAGTGTCGGTTTTTTGCCCTTTTAGTGTCAAAATTGTTGGACACTAGAAACGCCTTTTTTTGTAGTGTATGTGGACTAAGGATATTCTGAATATGGTGGCGAGTGGAGTTGGTACGCCTATTTGCCTTGATCGTGCTACGGCAAATTTGAGTAGAATCATGTATGCGAGATGTTTGGTTGAGGTTGAAGCTAATAAGCCTTTGGCTAGAAACGTGATGGTCGAATTGGAGGAGGGAACTACACTTTTGGTAGGGGTGAAGTATGAGGGCGAGCCCCCCCCCCCCCCTTTGTACAACTTGCTCAAGCTTTGGACACATGGCGACTATTGCTCAATCAAGCAGAATGTTATAGAGCCCTCTTCAATCCAACCACCGAATGCTTGTGATATCACCCAGCTTAATGTTCCTACATTACCTAAAGTGAGCTTGGAGAATTGTAACAATCCTGGTCTTATCCCTAATGCTCCGGCTGTTGATGGGGCTTCACTTGGGGCTATGCCAACTACAACTGAGACCACCCTTGGTGGACTTAACTCTTTGCAGTCTACAGATGATAACATTGGGGAAGCCTCTTATCCTCCAAATTTGGCCTCAACCTCTGCAATTGGCTCTGATGTCTCCAGTTCCAGTCTCAACTTTAAGGCATCCCCTTCCTCCCCAGTTGGGATTGACGTTGGGTCAACTCCTGTACCTCAGTTAGCTGAAGTTGAACCTGCAAGCGATGGTCCTACTCCAACGTGTGTCCTTCCCCACCCGAAACTTGAGCTGCCCACAGTCTGGACCAAGTTGGTGCCTGAATGGACTAAGGAGCATTTGCTGCTCAAAGCTTCGGTGTCTAAACTTAAGGGTAAATTAGTTCCAAGCTCCCCTATGTCCATAAGGTGAAGCAGTCAGATTGCAGGTATCCCCAGTGCTTGTCCCCCTCTCATGATATTTAATGTCTATTTTCTTTTGGAATACTAGGGGTCTCAACAACCCCCCTCGTCGAGCAAATCTCAAGTTGAAATTGTGAAAGTTGCGACCCTCTATTGTTTGTTTGTTTGAAACTAAGGTTGAATCTGATAATGAAGTCAGAATTTCTAATTTCTTTGGTAGAGGTTGGCTAAGTATTGATAACCGAGTTATTTGTAAAGGAGGAAGGATTGTCATCTTTTACATAGAGCCGGTCTGGAGTTGTGATCTAGTTTCGAATTCTGAACATCACTAATTCGGGTGGTCTGAACATGGCCCTCACGGCAGTTTATGGGCTTAACACTGCCGCTGCCAGAATGCCTCTCTGGGATTCTCTTGTTGCTGATTCTATAATGCTCCAGTCGTTGATGTGGTTAGTTGGAGGAGACTTCAACTGTGTGCACAATACCAATGAAAAGGTAGGGGATCGGCTTGTTGATCCTTCATCAATGGATGTATTCAACTACACTATTGGCAGTTGCAATCTAGTTGAGCTGAAAAGTAGGGGGGACTGGCTCAGTTGGAACAATCGACGATTGGGGTCTTCTCGCATTGCCGCCGGCCTTGACCTAACATTGTGCAATATTTTCTGGTTGGAGCTTTTACCCAATTCATACTATGAATATTCGGATGCTGGAACAAGTGACCATGCGCCTATGAATATCAATCTCCACCTGAAGCTTAGGCCCTCCCCTAGGCCATTCAGATTTTTTAATTCTTGGGCTTCCTTTCCAGGTTTCAAGGACTTGGTCTATGCTACTTGGAATGTTTATATGGAGGGCTCGCCTATGATGAGGCTGGTAGGAAAATTGAAAATTCTGAAACATGCACTAAAAAGTTGGTCCGTTGGGCATAGAGATGGTACCAATGTCAGCATGTGTAGAAGGAGGCTGGAGGCGTTGCAATTAGACCCTACATTGAATATGGATAGCAATACCCAAATCTTAGAAAATCTTGCTTCTAGAAACCTAGCCCATGTTTTGGATGTAGAGGAGCTGATTTACGCCAGAAAAGTCGTCAGAACTGGTTAACTCTGGGAGACAGGAATTCAAAATTTTTTTACACTGCAATGATATCCCGCCAATGTTATAACAATCTCGGTCATCTTGTTTCCCCTGATGGACAAAGGAATACTACTTCTGCAGCTCTTAGGACTGAGGCACCTCTTTTCTTCAAGGCTCTGTATAACCAGGATAATTATAGGTTGGATTTTCCAACACTTACTCCCAAACGTAAGTTAACCCTGGAAGCGTCAAGTTGGATGGATCATAATATTTCTGTGGAATAGATTAAAACAGCGACCTTCCAAATTGGGAAGGATAAAGTGCCTGGTCCAAATGGATTCAATGCCTATTTTTCAGCATGCTTGGGGTATAATCATTGATGATGTCATTGATGTTGTTTCCTCTTTTTTCCATTCGGGCCGGTTGCTTCGTCAGATAAATCACACATTTTTAACTCTGGTGCCTAAAAATGCCAAGGCTTCAGGATTAGGAGATTACAGGCCTATTGCATGTTGTAATGTTATCTACAAAATTATTAGCAAGGTCCTTTGCAACAGACTGAAGATGGCTATTGGTGACTTAATCTCGCCTAATCAGGCAGCATTCTTAAAAGACAGGCTGCTAGCTGACTGTACACTTATTGCCCATGAACAAATCCGTGATTTCAGTAACCCGATGGGGGCTAGGGCTTGTATCAAATTGGATATTCGCAAGGCATTTGATAGTGTTAATAGAGATTTTGTGCTTTCCATGCTGCATCAAATGGGATTCAAGGAGAGATTTATAAGTTGGATTTCAGAATGCATTTCAACTGCTTCTTTCTCTGTTCTAATTGATGGGTCTCCAGAAGGGTATTTCATGGCTAATTGAGGTCTTTGCCAAGGAGATCCCCTCTCTCCCTATCTGTTTGTCCTGGTTATCAAAGCATTTACATTGCTTATGGCAAGAGCTAAATCTCGACAGTCTATTCAACCTATGAGGCGATCTGGTTCTATCTCCCATCTTTTGTTCGCCGATGATCTACTTGTCTTTTGCAGAGCGAACTCATCGTCGTTCGAGGGGCTCAAGGATGTTCTTAGCACTTTTAAAGATTATTCTGGACTTCAGGTCAATTTAGATAAGAGCTCTTCTATTTTCAGCAAAGGATCGTGCAATCCTAGGGGTTTGACTGACATTCTTGGAATCAAACTGGTATCCTCCCTTACCACTTACTTGGGTCTTCCTCTATCCTCTAAGTACCCTAAAGCTGCAATGTACGGACGTTTATTAAACAAGTGTAAAAAAAGACTCCAGGGATGGTCTTCCAACTTACTATCCATATCTGGAAGGATTGAACTGGTACGTTCTGTAATTTATGGAATGGTGGGTTTTTGGATGCAAGCATATTGTCTTCCTATCATCGTCATTTACGCAATCAATTCGACGTGCAGAAGGTTTATCTGGGGTAATCTTCACACGTGGGCCTGAAAGGATCTCTGCCTCCCTAAGAAGGAAGGAGGGGTTGGCTTCAGAATGCTTAAAGATTTGAATACAGCTTCGGGCATTCGTTTAATATGGCATTATCTTGCAACTAATGGGTTGTGGGCTAAATTCATGCGCAAAAAGCATGATGCTATCACTGGTTTCTATTCTTCTAAGTCAGATCCTACTCAATCAGGTACGTGGAAATTCCTTCTTCGATATCGACCCATTTCTCAGAAACTCATCAAGCGGTCTGTTATGGATGGTTCCTCCACCTCGTTTTGGTTTGACAACTGGCACCCTATCAGACCCCTACATCTACATTATGACCCCCTGGTTCCGAAAACACCCTCGTTAGTGATTATTGGGCTAATGAGGAATGGAGCTCATCTGCAAATATTTCCGGCCTGCTACCAATTCTAAATGCAATCAAGTTAACCCCAGGCGTCGACAGTTGGTCTTGGATCTCAGGCTGTTAACCCCAGGCGCCGACAGTTGGTTTTGGATGTCAGGCTCGACTTTCTCTCTCCGTGGTGCCTGGGAGGGGACGCGATCCGTAGGAACAAACTGTAATTACTACAGAGTCGTTTGGTACTCTAAGCATGTGCCAAAAATGGCTCTATGGCTCTAACATTGCTGAGAGCATTTCGAAACAAGCTGCCCACTAAAGAGCTACTGTCGAAATGGTGACTCAAGAATTCTGGGAGTTGTGTCATCTGTAGTTTCGGAGCTGCCAAAAGTGCCCAGCATCTTTTCTTCAATTGTGAATACAGTAGATATATCATTGCCAGAAGTCTTCTCAAATTGGGGTATTCGGGTACCACTCCATCTTCTCTTGAACATGTGGGCGATTTGATTCTATCTTTATAAAAAACTGATTGTGTGGGGATTCTTGCAAAAACTGCACTCACTGCTATGGTCTGACACTTATGGAAGCAGCGCAACGCGAGGATATTCAATGGTAAAATAGTAGGCAAAGTTGCTCTATTTGAGGATATAGCGTCCGATGTGCGAATCATACTACGGGACATTGAAAGAGACTCATATATCTCTTTTGGTAATTGGGGTTTCATTGATAACGGATGATCTTTTTATGTTGGGCTTTCTTTTGTTGTCTAGATTACTATTGGTAGGAATATAGGTGGTAGAGGGTGACTACGCTTGTGCCCTATACCCTCTCCTCATACGTTCCATCTGGTGTATTCTAGCTTGTATATTTGTATTCTCTTTCTGATATAAATAAAGAGTACCATTTACCTGTCTATATATATATATATATATATATATATATATATATATATATATATATATATATATATATATATATATCCAAAAAATTGCAAAATAATGTGTCACGCCACGCTTCCCTAAAATGGAGGCGAGACGTGAAAAGGTCCGCACGAGAGTGAAGCTGTGAAGCCCCAAACCCGATAAGCGTCAATAAAACATAAGCAGGTCCCTGTAACCACAAACGGAACAACAATAATAACACGAGGAGAGACAGAAATAAAATCTCATATCTCATAATTTGTCCAACATGAAAAATAAGTTCAACATCCAGAAAAGCCACCAGGCTAAAAGAAAGAGTCTAAAGGCCCAGAACAAGGCCAACAAAAGGAACAACGTAACAAAGTATAGGTGCTACGCACCGACAACAAAACATCAGTCTAAACAAAAGGGAAAAACTCAACGAAGACACTAGGACTAGTCCCCAGTGTCCACGTACTCCTCGCCAAACACAGGCTCGGGCTCGGCGTCAGCAAACACCTCGTCCTCCATAATGTACTCAGGCTCAGGATCTAACATGTGTCACCCAAAAGAGTAAATGGGCACATGTCAGCAAGTCTAAAAGACTTGGGCAAGGAAACTGGAAGTGAGGCAACTAACAACCTAACAGTTATAGTATGCATGACATGGCAGTTATAACATGAGTGCACAGGCAAGACATGGTGAAACAATAAGTACAAGAGAACAATTATCGGGACAAGTCAAGAGTAGCCAAGCTACTAACAATCTTAATCATTCCACTAGTCACATTTCAAGTTGTTTGTAGATGTTTACGCCTTACAGCTGAACAGTTTGGCATTCACGCTGATTGGCCGCTTAACACTACCCCAAAACCCAGAGTTTACGCCTTACAACTGCAGTTGCTGATCGGGCAGACTCCCAGTTGAATGGCCGCTTAACTCTTACCCCCAATACCCACATGTAAACGAGCCAGGGTCCCCGTACACGAGCCCAGTAAATGAGCCAGGGTTGCCCCGCACAGGAGCTCGCATTCTAGTTCACGATTCATAAGCATTTGGCGTAGGGGTGCACCTAGCCGGAAACAAGCAGTTCGGGCATTGGCTATCAACCAACACATGGCCCGCTTCTGGAACACGAGCCAGGAACACAAGCATTGTAGAGAAGCTACGCAATCACGGAAACACTTAAAGAATGCAATGACATGACAATTAATTTGCGTACCGTTAATGGAAATTAAACATGGCATGGTAATTGTGCAACATGATAAATGTCGGATCTAGCTTCGTTGTCAAGCTAGTTCCTAAATTTGTGCCTAGGCGAGTATCATTTCGTCGCCTAGTCCCTTTTATGCCTACAACAAGCAATAGCCTAAAACATGGCCTAAAACCCTAGGTGGCAAGTTTCACTTGCCTAGCACCGAGGATGACGATCAACGAGGGTTCGTCCCACGGACGCTAATCTACGGGGAAGTCGCTGTTATGGAGAAACAACCATCAAAACAACATTCATTTCATTAGGGTTTCTCAAAAACACAATGGGTCATGAAAACATTAAGAGATCGATTATTACCGTATAGGAAACGGGAGAATAATGCCGAGCAACCACGGCGACGGAAGAAACGCTCCGGGGAACCTAGGGTTCAGATCTGGAAATGGATGGAGAAGTTTGGAGAAATAGGGTTTTGGGGGATTTTGGGGGTTTGATGAGATTTTGAGGAAGATGAGAGGTAGAATGTGTTAAGGGATGGTTTGGATGATGGATTTTGGGCTTGGGATGAAGGAATAAGGGTTTGAGGTAGTAGGGGGCTCAATGGGGGAGAAACTAGGGTTTTGGGTCATGAGGAAGAAGAAGAAAACGTTTGGGAGGGGTTTAAATAGGAAGGGCTGGCGGCTGCCCAGAAATTAGGGTTTCGACACTGATTAGTCGGTCAGAGAACAACCACTGACCGACTAGTTTGGGAACTAGTCGGTCGGTTGACTAACGCAGACCGACTAAGTCCAAACAGTAACTCCTGTACAAAAATAGGATTTAGATTTAGTCGGTCAAAGAACAGCTACTGACCGACTAGTTTGGCATCTAGTCGATCGATGAACGTTCTTAGACCGACTAAAAGTGAACAGTAACTGGTACCAAAAATAGTTAATGAGTTAGTCGGTTAAAGAAGCATTTCTGACCGACTAGTTTACAACCTAGTCGGTCGACCAATGTTCTTAGACCGACTAACGAGAAACAATAACTCCTGAGAAATTAACAAAGCCAACTAGTCGGTTCAAGAAGGCTTTCCGACCGACTGGATCGTCATCTAGTCGGTCGGTGCCCCTTCTCACACCGGCTAATGAGCACCAAAAGTTCCGAAACGGGGCGCGAAGCTCCGCGATCTATTCCTAAGACTCATAGGCTTGATCTAACAACAAGATATGACCGATATGAAGCCCGTCACAAATGACTCACTCCAAAATCGACGATCAACGGAAGAAGCTAGGAAAACGCGACGAAACGATCGAAAATGGAAGCTACGGAGACGAAAACCACGCATAAGGAGAAAATCCACCAAAACATATAATATAATATAATAAATCCAGATAAATGAAAACCAGTCGTTACATCCTCCCCAACTTAAGAAAAATTCCGTCCTCGGAATTTCCCAACACTCACGTGTCCGGGAACAAAAGTGGGAAACGCTCTCGCATCTCATCCTCATTCTCCCAAGTAGACTCTCCAGGCGAGCCGTGTCGCCACATCACCCTCACAAGATTGAAAACCTTGTTCCGAAGTGACTTCTGACGCCTGTCCAGAATCTGCACTGGCTGCTGGTCGTACGTCATATCGGGGCGAACGGTAATCTCCGAGAAATCCACAGCATGAGATGGATCGCTAATGTATCGACGAAGCTGCGACACATGGAAAACATTGTGAACTCCCTCCAAAGATGGCGGCAAGGCTAAGCGGTAGGCTACCTCGCCAACTTTCTCCAGAATGTCAAACGGTCCAATGTATCGCGGGCTCAACTTCCCTCGCTTCCCAAAACGAATCACACCACGATTCGAGGAAATCCTCAGAAACACATGATCGCCCGGCTGAAACTCCAAAGGACGACGTTTAGCATCCGCCCAATGCTTAAAACGGTCCTGAGCAATCCTCAACCTCTCCCGAACGTTTCTGACGACCTCCACAGCCTCCACAATCATCTCAGGTCCCAACAGCTCCCGATCACCAACGTCATCCCAACTCAATGGCGATCGACATTTCCTCCCATAAAGAGCGGCGAAAGGCGCCATGCCAATACTCGCCTGGAAGCTGTTGTTGTAAGATAACTCTACCAAATGTAGATGGTCCTCCCACGAACCCTTGAAATCCAACATGCACGCCCTCAGCATGTCCTCCAAGATCTGAATCGTCCTCTCGGACTGGCCATCCGTCTGCGGATGGTACGCCGTGCTGAAACTCAGACGTGTACCCAAACTCTTCTGCAAAATCTGCCAGAACTGAGATGTGAACCTCGTGTCTCTGTCCGACACGATACTCACGGGGACTCCGTGAAGTCGCATGACCTCCTGCACGATTCACGTTACATCACTATCTAAACTAGGAAAAGGAAATAAAAACGGAGAGTAAAAGAATTTACCTCCATATATCTCCTCACTAGCGCCTCAGTGGACTGTCCCACTCGGAATGGAATAAAGTGCGCGGATTTGGTCAATCGATCTACGATCACCCAAATCGCGTCATTCTGCTTCGGACTCCGAGGTAGTCCAGTCACGAAATCCATAGTGATGTGTTGCCATTTCCACTCTGAAATCGGAAGCGGTTGTAGCAACCCAGCCGAACGCTGATGCTTCACCTTCACTTGCTGGCAAACCAAACACTTGGTTACACTCCGAGCCACACTCCTCTTCATGCCATGCCACCAATAATTCAGACGAAGATCTTGGTACATCTTGGTCCCACCAGGATGCACAGAATACGGCGAACTGTGTGCCTCCACCATCAACTCCTCTCTCATATCCCCAGCTGGCACACACAACCTGGCTCCAAACCTCAGCGAGCCATCCTTATGAATCAAAAAGTCAGTCCGCAGACCGGCTTCCACCTGCTCCCGAATCTTTACCAACTTCGGATCCTCAGCCTGGCCAGCCTTGATCCGATCCACAATCGTCGACTGTATCTGCATACACATCAACGAAGAAGCCTCCCCAGGAAGAACAATCTCCACACCAAACTCGCAGAAATCCTGCTGCAATCTCCACTGCGAGGTCAAAATCATCACCGCTGAAAGCCTACTCAGCGCATCAGGAACCACATTCACCTTGCCAGGGTGATACTGCAGATCAATCTCATAATCCGCCATGAGCTCCAACCATCGATGCTGTCTCATGTTGAGATCCTTCTGAGTAAAAATATACTTCAAGCTTTTGTGATCGGTGAAAATCTTCACTTTCTCACTCAGCAAGAAGTGCCTCCAAATCTTGAGCGCAAACACAACAGCAGCCAACTCCAAATCATGCGTCGGGTAATTCTTCTCATGAACCTTGAGCTGACGAGAAGCATAAGCCACAACATGACCGTGCTGGTGCAAAACACAACCGAGACCTTTGCCAGAAGCATCGCAATAGATCTCGAATCATCCACTACGGTCAGGCACAGCAAGGACAGGGGCAGACGTCAAACGCTCTCTCAGAACACCAAAAGCATTCTCACAATCACCCGACCAAACAAAAGGTACATCCTTCCGCGTCAACCTGGTCATCGGCTCAGCAATACGGGAAAAGTCCTTAATGAAACGCCGATAGTAACCAGCAAGTCCAAGGAAACTCCGGATCTCAGACGCTGACGACGGAACAGGCCACTCCCTGATGGCCCTAATCTTCTCGGGATCCACTAAAATACCATCCCCAGTCACCACATGCCCCAGAAAAGCAACTCTATCCAGCCAAAACTCGCACTTCGAAAACTTAGCATACAAACGATGCTTCCTCAAAATCTCCAATACCGTCCTCAAGTGCGAGGCATGCTCCTCCTCTGACTTCGAATAAATCAGAATGTCGTCAATGAAGATAACGACAAACTTATCCAAAAAGTCATAGAAAATCAGGTTCATCAGATTCATGAAAACTGCGGGTGCATTAGTTACACCGAAGGGCATAACCACAAACTCGTAGTGTCCATACTTCGTCCTGAACGCTGTCTTCGGAACATCATCCTTCTTCACCTTCAACTGATGGTAACCACTCCTCAAATCCAATTTAGAAAACACCCTCGAACCTCCAAGCTGATCGAAAATATCATCGATGCGAGGCAACGGGTATTTATTCTTGATGGTCACCGTATTCAACTCACGATAGTCCACGCACATGCGACGCGAACCATCCTTCTTCTTCACCAGCAGCACCGGTGCTCCCCACGGAGACACACTAGGATTGATATAACCCTTCTGCAAAAGCTCATCCAACTGCTTCTGCAACTCCTCCAATTCTGCAGGTGCCATACGATATGGCGCCTTCGAAATCGGCTGCGCTCCCGGAACAAGATCAATAGAAAATTCTAGAGCTCGATCAGGTGGCAAACCAGACATCTCCTCGGGGAAGACGTCATCAAAATCCCGCACCACAGCTGGCCACTCCAACTCCATCTGCATAGCCACAACCTCCACCGGTCTGGCCCGAAATCTGACAGGACCAAGCGAACTGCTACCACGGCTGAACTCAAATACTGGATGTCCGGGAATCTCGAACACCACCTTCTTCCTCCGACAGTCGATCGTAGCATAGAAGCTCGCAAGCCAGTCCATCCCAAGAACTGCATCATAGTTGATGATGGCGTGGACAATGAAATCAGCATAAAGCTCATGTCCGCAGACCACCAACGAGCAAGAATTGCAACCACGATGCACCGAGACCACGCCATTCCCTGTAACGATATTCCAACTCTTGGGAAGAGGGGACGTCAACAAGGAATGCTTCTCCACGAAGCTCCGAGAAATAATGCACATCGATGCACCAGAGTCAAAGAGGACTCGTGCAGGAAATGTGCAAACCAAAACCACACCTAGAAAACAGTCTAACAATCAAATCCTATTCTAGCAACCAATCATGTTCAAACAAACAACACAACCTAACAATCAAAACCAGCTAGGAAAGTAACAGCTAGATTGAGGATTACCTGCGATAACCTCATCCACAGCCCCGTTCTCCACAGCGGTCATCAGAAAAGCCTGCCTCCTCGGCGGAATAGCCTGTTGAAAAGCCTGCCTCTGTGGAACAAGAGCTGTTCCACGTCCAGCAGGAACAGACACTCGCTGCTGTAACGGCTGTGCTGCAACAGGTGCCCTCCACAGTTGATTCGCATGCCGACAATCCTTCGCGACATGAGAAGCATCCCCACAAACTAAACACTGGCCCAGAAACTTCCTACACTGATCCTTGATGTGGCCAGGCTTGCCGCAGAAATGGCAAGTCTTCAGAACAGGCCCTCCTGGCCTCTTGATCTGAGCTGGCTGATTAGGCTTGAAACCAGGCCTAACCACCGCCCTGGCCTGCTCCATAGGCCTCTTCCCAGCACCAGAAACATGTCCTCTCCTCTGACTCAGGTTCAGCTCCTGCCTCCTCGCAGCGACCAGAACCTTCTGATAAGAGTCCAGATCAGAGGAAGACACAAAACTCTGGAGATCCAAAGCAAGTCCCTGCAGGAACCTCTGAGCCCTCTCATCAGCATCCTGCACCATCTTCGGTGCGAACCAACTCAGCCTAGTGAACTCTTGGTGGTACAGGTCCACCGTCAAGCTCCCTTGCTTCAGATCAATAAAGCGCTGCAGCATCTCCTTCCTAGCAGCCTTCGGAAAGAACTCCTCATCAAACCTGGACTTAAAGGTAGCCCAAGCTATCGGCTCCACCAACATCTTCTGTTTCGCATCCCACCAGTTCCGAGCGTTATCCTTAAGTTGCCTCTTCGCCAAATCAACCCATCCAGCCGGGGTGATCTTGGCCATCTTCAAGTTATCCTCAATGTTCCGAATCCACTCATCGGCAGCCAGAGGACCCTCAGACCCATCAAAATATGCGGGACCCAGCTCCCGAAATTGCTTCGCTCCCGAAATTGCTTCGCTCCCGGCTCGGAGCGAGGGACATCCGGGAGTGCCCGGGCAGCTCGAGCAAGTGGAGCATTCTGGACTTGCAGGAGCACGCCCTGCTGCACTTGCATCATCTGAAGCATCATCCGCATCATCTCTCCGTTGGTGGGTTCCCGCTCAGGCTCCTCATCATGAGGGGACGTACCACTACCCCCACCACGGGTGAATCGCCTTCCTGCCATCTAATGACACAGAAAACGAAGCAGATTAGACTCATAGCTTATGACTCGGACGTCGAACTTAGTTTATTGGACATTCTAATATTATTATAGTCATTCCGATAATTGCAGTTACAGAAGATAGACCTGCATGGGCCACCAACAAAACATTTCACGCCCCGCTTCCCTAAAATGGAGGCGAGACGTGAAAAGGTCCGCACGAGAGTGAAGCTGTGAAGCCCCAAACCCGATAAGCGTCAATAAAACATAAGCATGTCCCTGTAACCACAAACGGAACAACAATAATAACACGAGAAGAGACAGAAATAAAATCTCATATCTCATAATTTGTCCAACATGAAAAATAAGTTCAACATCCAGAAAAGCCACCAGGCTAAAAGAAAGAGTCTAAAGGCTCAGAACAAGGCCAACAAAAGGAACAACGTAACAAAGTATAGGTGCTACGCACCGACAACAAAACATCAGTCTAAACAAAAGGGAAAAGCTCAACGAAGACACTAGGACTGGTCCCCAGTGTCCACGTACTCCTCGCCAAACACAGGCTCGGGCTCGGCGTCAGCAAACACCTCGTCCTCCACAATGTACTCAGGCTCAGGATCTAACATGTGTCACCTAAAAGAGTAAAGGGGCACATGTCAGCAAGTCTAAAAGACTTGGGCAAGGAAACTGGAAGTGAGGCAACTAACAACCTAACAGTTATAGTATGCATGACATGGCAGTTATAACATGAGTGCACAGGCAAGACATGGTGAAACAATAAGTACAAGAGAACAATTATCGGGACAAGTCAAGAGTAGCCAAGCTACTAACAATCTTAATCATTCCACTAGTCACATTTCAAGTTGTTTGTAGATGTTTACGCCTTACAGCTGAACGGTTTGGCATTCACGCTGATTGGCCGCTTAACACTACCCCAAAACCCAGAGTTTACGCCTTACAACTGCAGTTGCTGATCGGGCAGACTCCCAGTTGAATGGCCGCTTAACTCTTACCCCCAATACCCACATGTAAACGAGCCAGGGTCCCCGCACACGAGCCCAGTAAATGAGCCAGGGTTGCCCCGCACAGGAGCTCGCATTCTAGTTCACGATTCATAAGCATTTGGCGTAGGGGTGCACCTAGCCGAAAACAAGCAGTTCGGGCATTGGCTATCAACCAACACATGGCCCGCTTCTGGAACACGAGCCAGGAACACAAGCATTGTAGCGAAGCCACGCAATCATGGAAACACTTAAAGAATGCAATGACGTGACAATTAATTTGTGTACCGTTAATGGAAATTAAACATGGCATGGTAATTGTGCAACATGATAAATGTCGGATCTAGCTTCGTTGTCAAGCTAGTTCCTAAATTTGCGCCTAGGCAAGTATCATTTCGTCGCCTAGTCCCTTTTATGCCTACAACAAGCAAATGGCCAAAAACATGGCCTAAAACCCTAGGTGGCAAGTTTCACTTGCCTAGCACCGAGGATGACGATCAACGAGGGTTCGTCCCACGGACGCTAATCTACGGGGAAGTCGCTGTTATGGAGAAACAACCATCAAAACAACATTCATTTCATTAGGGTTTCTCAAAAACACAACGGGTCATGAAAACATTAAGAGATCGATTATTACCGTATAGGAAACGGGAGAATAATGCCGAGCAACCACGGCGACGGAAGAAACGCTCCGGGGAACCTAGGGTTCAGATCTGGAAATGGATGGAGAAGTTTGGAGAAATAGGGTTTTGGGGGATTTTGGGGGTTTGATGAGATTTTGAGGAAGATGAGAGGTAGAATGTGTTAAGGGATGGTTTGGATGATGGATTTTGGGCTTGGGATGAAGGAATAAGGGTTTGAGGTAGTAGGGGGCTCAATGGGGGAGAAACTAGGGTTTTGGGTCATGAGGAAGAAGAAGAAAACGTTTGGGAGGGGTTTAAATAGGAAGGGCTGGCGGCTGCCCAGAAATTAGGGTTTCGACACTGATTAGTCGGTCAGAGAACAACCACTGACCGACTAGTTTGGGAACTAGTCGGTCGGTTGACCAACGCAGACCGACTAAGTCCAAACAGTAACTCCTGTACAAAAATAGGATTTAGATTTAGTCGGTCAAAGAACAGCTACTGACCGACTAGTTTGGCATCTAGTCGGTCGATGAACATTCTTAGACTGACTAAAAGTGAACAGTAACTGGTACCAAAAATAGTTAATGAGTTAGTCGGTTAAAGAAGCATTTCTGACCGACTAGTTTACAACCTAGTCGGTCGACCAATGTTCTTAGACCGACTAACGAGAAACAGTAACTCCTGAGAAATTAACAAAGCCAACTAGTCGGTTCAAGAAGGCTTTCCGATCGACTGGATCGTCATCTAGTCGGTCGGTGCCCCTTCTCACACCGGCTAATGAGCACCAAAAGTTCCGAAACGGAGCGCGAAGCTCCAGGATCGATTCCTAAGACTCATAGGCTTGATCTAACAACAAGATATGACCGATATGAAGCCCGTCACGAATGACTCACTCCAAAATCGACGATCAACGGAAGAAGCTAGGAAAACGCGACGAAACGATCGAAAATGGAAGCTACGGATACGGAAACCACGCATAAGGAGAAAATCTACCAAAACATATAATATAATATAATAAATCCAGATACATGAAAACCAGTCGTTACATAATGTAATTAATTAAGCTTTATTTATCTTCACACCTTATATCCATATTGCGTTTTAATATATCGCAGGTCTTGTGATTTAAGGTTAAGATCAATTTTTAAAAATTAGATCTAAATTATTCTAAAACCAATCTGTGAAGGTGAGCATGATATCAAAATAATAAAAAGCCTAAACTTTAACCTTGATATGATATGTTGGGTTTATTTAATATTGTCACAATATAAACCCACAAATTCATAATTGTTTACGGGTGTTTTCTCACCGCTGAATTGTTGACTGGAGGGTGTGAGGTCAACGCAGTCAAAGGGGACATGCGGGACCTCCGGGATCGGTTGAAGGCGCAGTCGCTCGGTGAGGGACGCGCAGATCCTCGTGTCGGCTTGCCTAAGGATAGCCTTGTCAAAGCAACGACCTCCTGGTGGTAGAGACGAGCGGGCTCGGGGATGAGAGCGCTCGGCTTCGACTGGGAAGACGGTGAGGGGTAGCCTCGACGTTGCTGGATCTCCTGGACCTGAATAGACGAGAGAGCTCGTTGGGGGGTCGGACCTTGGTTCCGACAATTCCTCTCCAATGCCAAAGTCAGATCGGTTCTGATAGGTGCTCGGTGGGATTGGGCTTGGTTCGCAGAGAGACCAAACACCGATCCTTGGGCCGAGCTATGGAGGAGAAGTATGTAAAGGTGGAAGAAGGTGTAAGAGTGTGTATGGATACCTCCGTTGTAGATCTCGGAGATCCGCCCCCTTGAGATGATGCCTCTCCCCGCTTCATATAGGCGAGTCATCCCTCCGGTGTAATGAGCCATGATTTCCATCATTGATGTGGGGTGTTAAGTGAGAAATGTTGACCCCAATAATTGCCATGCTTTATGGAGGGATGAATGCCATGAAGGTGGAGTGATGGCCATGAAGGTGGAGTGATGGCATTGAAGGTGGCTGCCATAATTGGCGAGTGCTCCCCTGATTTGGGGAGAGATTTCCTCCACTACAAAAAGTGGGCTGTCCTTTGGGCATTCGTCTTAGGTGGATAAGCGTGGCCCGTCCGTGAGGTCCTTAGGCCAGAGCCAATGCCGTAGCAGGTTGGTTGACTGGTCGTGGTTGACTTGGGTCTTCTGGACTCGGTCAAAATGGTCGTATCTATAATCAATAGGACTATAAAGACAATTAAAAACATTACCTTTTTCTTAGGATCTTGTCTTTTGACTAGAACAGCTTTTGACGGTGATCTCCCTGCCGACGAAAAGAAATGTTACTGATGAAGGCATGTTCTATTGGAAGAAGAACATGTTCAATATTTCGCCACAACGGCGAAATCCAAAGAGAATTTTATTGATAGAAGAAAAGAAATTACAGAACAAAGAATCAAAAGAGGAAAAATTGGAATTTTCTTATTTCAACGATAATCCTCTCAATACATTTCTGCACTTTTATACCCTCAGCTAACTAACTCCAACAACCTCCAACTGATACGGTTATAACCGAACTATCGACCGGTGAGCGGCGCGGCGGCATAACGACAGCAACAGCCTGGACAGGTCTCCAACAGACTACTCCCTTGGTCATTTCGTCGAACACCTTGCGACGAGGCAACATCAGCTTCCTTTGTTAAAACCCAACGGCATACGCGGGCCCCACCATTTAAAAGAATAACGGTTCAGATTGAATCATCGGACAACCCAGATCTTTACACCTTCGGGCGGTTCGATTCCTCCAAACTCTCATCCAACGGCTCCGATTCAAATAGGAGAGTTAATTTCCCTCGCTTCTTCATCCCCTTTGCTTCTTCTTCTTCTTCTTTGTTAATTCCTGCTTTATCTTCGACAGCTCCGGCTTCCTCTGATTCATCTTCTACTTAGCCGCTTGCACTCTAACATTCCCTCCCCCATTTCGAGACCTTGCCTCAAGGTCAAATGTAGGAAACCTTCTCACCAAGTCCCAATATGACTCCCAAGTTGCCTCTTCCGCCGGTCGCTGCTTCCACTTGACCAGCACCTGTGAGACCAAAGCTTTTCTTTCATGTATCACCCTCCGATCAACGATCGTCTCTGGCTCATCCACAATCACTTCCGTGTAGCTTGGTTGTGAATCCTACAACATAGTGTGAACTCCAATTTTCTCCTTCAGCTGGGATACATGGAACACTGGATGAATGTGTGCTTCTGCAGGCAATTCCAACTTATAGGCCACTACTCCAATCTTCTCTAAAACTCGATAGTGTCCATAGTATTTGGGTGAAAGTTTGTGTGTCTTCCTCATAGCCAAGCTGAGCTGTCGGTAGGGTTGCAACTTTAGGTACACCCAATTCCCAACTTGAAAGCTCCATTCAGACCGTCGCTTGTCTGCATAATGCCGCATTCTATCCCTTGCCTTCTCCAAGTTATCCCTAAGCAATTTCATTGTCACCTCCCTTGTAAACAGTTCATCTTCAACAGCTGCCAGTTTAGATGTATTGGGTACATAAGAAATCAAGGTTGGAGCAGCCCTCCCATACAAAGCTTCAAAGGGGTCATTTGCGTAGAGCTTCTCCATGTGGTGTTAAACCAGAATTCTGCCAAAGCCAACAACCTCACCCACTCCTTGGGTTTATGGCAACAAAAACATCGCAAATAACACTCCAAACTCTGATTTATGACTTCAGTTTGGCCATCACTTTAGGGGTGATAAGCTGAACTATGGGGCTAAAGTAGTCCCCTGAAGTTGGAAGATCTCTGTCCAAAATTGATTGGTAAAAATAGCATCCCTATCACTTACAATAGTTAAGGGTAGTCCATTCAGTTTAAAGACCCCTTCAAAAAAACCTGAGCTACTCCCTTGGCTGTAAATGGATGTTCTAAAGGGAAAAAATGTGAATACTTTGTGAGTCTATCCACTACCACATAAATCACACTGAACCCAGAACACAACGGCAACCCCAAAATAAAAGACATTGAAATACTCGCACATACTCTATTAGGGACAGGTAGTGGTTGAAGGAGACCTGGGTAAGCCACATTCTCTGATTTATTTCTTTGGCAGACTTCACATTCACACACAACCTCCTTACATCTGCCTTCAATCCAACCCAATGAAATGATTTTTAATCCTGTGGAGTGTCCTGGCTGCATCTGAATGACCCCCTATTGCTGAACTATGGAATTCTTTAAGTAAAGTGTGCTGCATTTCCTGGGAGCTGGGACTAATCAAGACTCTGCCCTTGTAATAGTATATTCCATCCAATTTCGTATACTTCTGTTTTTCTGGACCACCCTTCTGTATTTTCACATCAATTTGCTTGAAATAGGGATTATTGTCAATCATTTTTCTAACACCCTGTAACCAATCACACATAGGAGCAGAAATATGATAGACTGATGTGTAGTCTTCTTCCATTCACATACTGTTATCTACCTCCCTTGAAAGGCTATCAGCTGCTCTATTGTTTTTGCATGGCTTATATTCTACCTTGTAATTGTAAGACTGCAGTTTCATTAGCCATTTACTCTGCATTCCATGGTTCAACTTTTGACTAAGGAGGTGTCTCAAGCTTTGATGATCTGTACAGATAATGAACCCCCTTCCCATTAAGTATTGGCCCCAATTTGTCACTGCTAAAATTATTGCAAGGAGCTCCTTCTCATAAGTCGACAAAAACAAATTCCTCCCTGTCAACTTGGTGCTCAAATACGCAATAGGCTGACCCTTCTGCATTAACACAGCCCATATTCCCCTCCCAGAAGCATCACATTCTAACACAAATTCTTCATTGAAATTGAGCATAGCAAGCACTGGAGCTATGGTCAAGGCTTTCTTCAATGCCTCAAAGGACATCAAGGCGGTTTCATTCCAAACAAACCCTTCCTTCTTCAATAAATCAGTAAGAGCTGCTGCTATTCCCCCAAACCCCTTGATAAATTTTCTATAATACCCTGCAAGGCCCAAGAACCCTCTTACAGCCTTGGCATTCTTAGGTATTGGCCAATTCTTAATAGCTTCAATTTGTTTAGGATCAACTGCTACCCCCGGGGTTGAAATTACATGTCCCAAATATTCTACTGACTCCTGTCCAAATGAACACTTAGACAACTTGACAACTAACTGCTGCTCCTTCAATATCTGCAATACCTTGCATAGGTGCTCAAGGTGGGTGGCCCACTCTTTACTGTAGATTAGAATGTCATCAAAAAATACTAAAACAAATTTTCTGAGGTATTCCCTGAAGATTGAATTCATTAAGGACTAGAATGTAGAGGGTGCATTGGTTAATCAAAGGGCATTACTAAAAATTCATAATGCCCATCATGTGTACGGATAGCAGTTTTGTAGATATCCCCATCATTCATACGTATTTGATGATATCCAGATCTTAAGTCCAATTTGGAGAAAAACTGAGCCCCATATAACTCATCCAACAAGTCATTTATAATTGGAATGGGAAATTTGTCCTTAATAGTTTGTTGATTGAGAGAACGATAGTCCACACACATACGCCAGCTAGAGTCAGCTTTCCTCACCATAACAACTGGAGAAGCATATGGACTATAGCTTGGCCTAATTCCACCTATTTTCAACATATCTGATACTTGTTTTTCTATTTCAGCCTTAAGGAAATAGGCATGTTTATAAGGTCTAATGCAAACAGGCTTAGCTCCCTCAACTGATGGAATTTTGTGGTCACAAGTTCTGTTTGGGGGTAATCCCTTTGGCTCTTTGTATACCTCAGGGAATTGGACAAGTATATTCCTCATAGCAGGGGAAATATTTTCTAACTCCATTTCTGTCAGCTGTTTTATGTCTTGAGGTGTGTCCAACTCCAATGTATTCAACTGTATCTAATAACCCTCTCCCTCATGTCTGAAGGCCTTGTCAATTTTCTTCCCTTCTACTAACTGAGAATTTCCAGGTACTATGCCCTGCCATATACATTCTTGACCTACCCAGTTAAATTTCATCTGTAATTTTTTGAAGTTGAATATAATATCCCCTAACTGCCTTAACCATTGAGTGCCCAAGACTATCTGCTGACCCCCAGTGGTAATATCAGTAATTTGACTGAGATTAGTATTCCCTGACAGTGTAATTGAACACCATTACAAATTCCTGATCCTTGAATTTTTTTCTCCACTTGCCACAACCACATCAAAAGATTCTGACTGCTTAATATCCAATCCCAATGATTTCACTAGCCTGGGATGAATAAAATTATGGGTAGAGCCTGTATCCGCTAAAATATTTACTGTTTGACCCTTAATGCAGCCTATAAGCCTAAGGGTTTGGGCAGCTGGGACTCCTGTTAAAGCATGGAGAGATATGGAAGGAAATTCTTCTATCACAAGTTCTTGCAGTTCTGGGGTGGATTATTGCATTACTTCTTCACCTTCCTCCTCCACCATTTGAGGCTTTTCTTCAATGTCTAAAACATATAATTGCTTCCTACACTTGTGACCTCTCTCCCACTTCTCATTACAAGTAAAACACCCTTCTTGCTAGAATTTCTTCTTGAGATAGTAATCTGCCTCTGGGAACAAAGGTTCCACCTTCTTTTGTTCCTTCCTTGGGGTTCCTGGGGGTTGGGGTTGATGTGATCTAGGATAGGAATTTGACAGTAAAGGAGACCTAATCTTTCTTGCCAAGGAAACCTTCTCCTCAAAAGTCCTGGCCAATTGAACTGCTCTTTTATAGGTCTCGGGGCTAGCAGCCATAACATCCAACCGAATTTCATTGTCACGCCCCGCTTCCCTAAAATGGAGGCGAGACGTGAGAAGGTCCGCTCAAGCGTGGAGCTGTGAAGCTGCACGCCTGATAAGCGTAAATTTAGTATAAGCAGGTCCCTGTAATTGCAAACGAAACAACAACAATAATAATAATAGGATGAGTCGGATATGAAATACCAATCCCACAGTTTGTCCACAAAATATTCAACATCACAGAAAAAGCCACCAGGCTAAAAGAAAAGTCTAAAGGCCCAGAACAAGGCCAGACAAAACCCAAACATAACAGAGTATCAAACTAGGAGCCACGCACCGACAACCTAAGCAATCTAACAAAAGCTAGACGTAGACACTAAGACTGATCTTCAGTGTCTACGAAGTCCTCGTCCAACACGGGCGCAAGCTCGGCGTCCGCAAACACCTCACCCTCAGCAAGTAACTCTGGCTCGGGGTCTAACATGTGTCACCCAAAAGAGAAAAGGGGCACATGTCAGCAAGTCTAAAAGACTTGGGCAAGGAAACTGAAAGTAACTAACAACCTAGCACTTATAATATTAGCAATGATATGACAGTTTAGTTTGATGCAGCAGTTTAAAAGAGAGACAAGCACGCACGATGTAGCGAAGGCTACCAATTCACTAATCACTTATCACTTATCACTGTTTATCACTTAGTGCATAGAGAGTCCACCTGCTGGCCAGCTCGTGGCTCAGGCCGCTTATCTCTTATCACTATTAATCACGTGTGCACTAGAGATTTCGCCTGCTGGCTGGAGTGGCGGATCAGGCCAACTCGGGGCTCAGGTGGCCGCATATCTCTTACCACACCCATATGTGTCGAGCGTTGGGGTTTCCAACTAACTGAGCTCGCTTCTGGAACACGAGCCAGGAATATAAGTATTGTAGCGTGTGCTACGCAATCACGATGAATAATCAACATGCAATGCCATGAACAGATATTTGCGTACCGTTAATTGAATTTAAACGTGACATACAAGCATGATGAAGGTGACGGACCAAGCTTCGTTGTCAAGCTAGGTCAAAGGCGTCTAGACGGCTATCCTTTCACCGTCTAGTCTCTTTTACGCTAAAGCAAGGGAAATGGCCTAAGACATGGCCCAAATCAAGAGATGCAAGTTTCACTTGCCTGATACCGGGGTCGACGAGCAATGAAGATCGTCACAAGCTAAACTACGGATGGATCACTGTTATAGCAAAACAATTATTAGCACAATGATTCTAAATCGATTTCTTATTAGGATCCTAACATTCTAATAATCCATTTTATTAGGGTTTCACAAATGTCAATGTGGGTTATGCTAAAACTAAAGGAATCGAGTATTACCGTGAAGAGGCGGAGGAACGATGCCGAGCAACCACGGCAACGGAAGAACGATCCGGCTCAGATATGGAAATGAGGGAGAAATCTGGAGAAATGGGTTTTGATGTGGATTTTTGGGGGTTTGATGAAGGTTTGGGGAAGATGGAAGGTGAGTTGTGACAAGGGAGGGTTTGGATGATGGAGGATGAGCTTGGGATGAAGGATTAATGGTTTGAGGAAGATGGGGGCTCAAAGGGGGAGAAATTAGGGTTTTAGGTCATGAGGGAGGAGAAGAAAACGTTTGGAGGGGTATTTATAGAGTTTGGTGGTGGCTAGGGCAAAACTAGGGTTTCCTGTACTGTTTAGTCGGTCAAAGAACAACCACTGACCGACTAGTTTGGGAACTAGTCGGTCGGTTGACCAACGCAGACCGACTAAGTGTAAACAGTAGCTCCAGTCGAAAACCTGAACTAAGAGTTAGTCGGTCAAAGAACAACTACTGACCGACTAGTTTGACATCTAGTCGGTCGAGGAACGTTCTTGGACCGACTAAGAGTAAACAGTAACTAGACTGTACAGAAGAACTAAGAATTAGTCGGTCTGAGTACAAAACTTAACCGACTAGTTTAACAACTAGTCGGTCGAAAGATGAACTTAGACCGACTAAGAAGGAACAGTAACTGATACCAAAAATAGTTAATGAGTTAGTCGGTTAAAGAAGCATTGCCGACTGACTAGTTTGCAACCTAGTCGGTCAACCAACGTTCTTAGACCGACTAACGACAAACAGTAACTCCTGAACATTTTACAAAGCCCACTAGTCGGTTCAAGAAGGTTTTCCGACCGACTGGATCGTCATCTAGTCGGTCGGTGCCCCTTCTTACACCGGCTAATGAGCACCAAAAGTTCTGAAATGGAGCGCGGAGCTCCGGGATGGTTTCCTAAGTCTCCTAGGCTCGTTCTAACTCTAAGATATCGACGTTATGAAGTCCGTCCCGAATGACTTACTTCAAACACGCCGACCGACGGAAGAATCTAGAGAATCACGACGAAACGAACGAAAATGAAAACTACGGAGACGGAAATGGAAATCACAACAAGGGAAAGCAACCAAATATATAAATATTTATAATAAAATCCATACATGAAAAACCAGTCGTTACATTCATCCTTCAACCCACTAATAAATTTATCTAACACATACTCCTCAGGCATCTTCTTCAATAACCCCACAATTTGTTCATACTTTCCCAGGTATTCTTTAATAGTACCCGTTTGTTTGATATTGGAGAAAACAACAAAAGCCTTATCTAACTCTGAAGGCCCAAACCTCACAACAATTTCTTCTTTAAATTTTTCCCAAAAAAATTTGTCTACATTTACTTTTCCCCACTCAAACCATTGCAACGCAATTCCCCTCAGATAGAAAGAACATGTAGGAACCCAACTACCATAAGGAGTAGAGTAATAAGCGAAAACTTGTTGTACCTGACTGAGCCATGGCAAGACATCCTCCTCCCATTTGAAGATGGGAAATTCTGGCTTAAGCACCCTGTGTTGCAAGTGTGATGGTCCATCCCCATGAACGGCTCGTCGCTCTGAACTCTGGTTGTTGATGTCACTATTCCTGTCATCCCTCATGTTCTGCGAGTCAGATTCTTGATGGTTCACATTAACATTTGCATTAGTTTGGTTAGTTCTAATCAGCTGAATCTGAGTTTCGTGGATATGGAATCGCTCATCGGATTTGCTCAACATTAATTGGATCTGTGCAGCTAGGTTCTGAATCTAGGATCCCAGCCTCGCCTCCATGAGTTGACCTTGATTTTGGATTTGAGAGCCCAATTTCACCTCTAACTCTCGAAACCGCTCTTCTTGCTGATTCTTCCATCCAACTAGATCTTCCAAGATGTGGAAATCAGAGCTATTACTTTGACCCTGATCTCCCTCCACAACCCTAAACCTGGCTTCAGCTTCCGGTCTTCTCTTTTCCATGGCTGCGTAGCTCGCACTGATACCAAATGATGAAGGCCTGTTCTATTGGAAGAAGAACAAGTTCAAGATTTCGCCAACAATGGCGAAATCTAAAGAGAATTTTATTGATAGAAGAAAAGAAATTACAGAACAAAGAATCAAAAGAGGATAAATTGGAATTTTCTTATTTCAACGATAATTCTCTCAATACATCTCTGCACTTTTATACCCTCGGCTAACTAACTCCAACAACATCCAACTGATACGGTTATTACCGCCCTATCGACCGGTGAGCGGCGCGGCGACGTAATGGCGGCAACAGCCTGGACAGGTCTCCAACAGACTACCCCATGGTCATTTCGTCGAACACCTTGCGACGAGGCAACATCAGCTTCCTTTGTTAAAACCCAACGGCTATACGCAGGCCCCACCATTTAAAAGAACAACGGTTCAGATTGAATCATCGGACGACCCAGATCTTAACACCTTTGGACGGTTCAATTCCTCCAAGCTCTCATCCAACATCTCCGATTCAAATAGGAGAGTTAATTTCCCTCGCTTCTTCATCCCCTTCACTTCTTCTTCTTCTTCTTCTTTGTTAATTCCTGCTTCATCTTCGACAGCTCCGGCTTCCTCTGCTTCATCTTCTAACTCAGCCGCTTGGACTCTAACAGTTACCAAGGACGAAGCGTTGTTATGGTGCGCACAGCATAAAGAGGATAGCAAAGGTCAAGAATTTTTAGGTGGCTAAATCGTCTACCAATCAATATCTACTGGTCTCTCTTGGTGTGTTTAAGAAGAGGCATGAGACCCCATTTACATATGCTCTCAACCTTCGAGTTCTACTCCACAAAGGATCCTCCCTCCACGGTAAAATGAGATCCCAAGGCCCAAAATGGTGCCTTGGTATTCTTTCTACCCTTATTAGGAGATTAATATGGATTTAATTAGGGACTAATACATGGCTTAGAGACTAAGTTTATTGTTAGGCCCCAAACCCAAATCCTCCACGGATTTGGTTTGCTTCCAACAGTCCCAATAAAGTGGGGGCGGATTTGATGCTGTTTTCCTAATCTTTTGTGAAAGGTCCGAGGACACTTGTAATTGATGCTTGTTTGTGTTTTTGAACCGAAGGAAAGATACAATAGTTCTGGTCTTTAGATCTCCGACATAGTAAATGTCTAAAACAAAAACAAGGTGGCAAAAACTCGATTTAGGCTCGGCTTAGCATAACTCCAATCCAAGGCCTTTCTAGGCCAAGGCCCAAGGTGCGTCCGCCGGGGCCGGGGCCGCTATGTTGCAGTAGGCGACTAGGGTGGGCACGAAAGCCCGGCCCAACTTCTCCTCCGGGAAGAGCAGATCCCAGCAAACGGGCTGGGCCGCGTCGACCTCCAAGATGTTCTTGCAACACCTCTCGTCGGGAACTGGGCCATCCTTGAACGCCACCACCGAGTAGACCGTGCCCACGCACTCGCTCTCCCCTCGGCCCAGCCTGTCGACGCACCCGAGCAAAGTCTGGAGGCTGTTCTTGATGAAATCCTCGTTGGCGGGGGTAAGGGCGACATCGTAGGTTGGCCCATCTGCATTGTATGGGCCTTCGGCCCAAGGAGCGCTGGCAGAGGGCCCAAGGTCACCGGCGACGCGGCGGCAGGCTGAGAGAGCCAGGATCATGGTGACTGTACCCAAAAAGAGTTGGAAGTTAGCCATTCTTGGTACTGTTTGATGAAATGCAGCTCTTTGCTTTGTGCTTACGATGGTGGAGAGATGGGGTTTATATAGGGCGGTTCGATTGTAATTAAGTCTTTTGAAACCGCAGCGCTTAATTAAATCTTGTCATTAATGAAAAAAAATAAAAATAACCATTTTACATATCAACACCACCACTGAATATTTATTTCAATTAGTATTACAGTTTGCAGGAGTTGAGAACTTAGCACCGAGACTTTATGAGAAGCAGGGAGCTATCATCTCGTCGTCTGCAAACCTGCACTGAACCCAAATCCTTGGCTCAACTCCACTGTTTCCTCCTCAAAAGCGGTCTGCTCACCGCCCCAGACTGCTTCTTCGCCACAAAACTAGCCGCCATCTACGGTAAGCTCACCTCCCCTTCCCTTGCCCGCAAGCTGTTCGACGGAATTCCCGAACCAAACACCCGTCTCTTCAACGCGGTTCTCCGCTCTCACTCTAAATCCCACCAATGGCATCAAGCTCTCCTCCTCTTCAAACGCGTTACTAGCCCAGACGCATTCACGTTCCCTATTGCCCTCAAGGCCGCTGCCAACCTCTTCGAGCTCGGCCACGGGAGGGCCATCCACGGTTTTGTGCTCAAAAAGCCGTGCGCGAGTTCCGATGTGTTCGTGGGCTCTGCCCTCGTTGAGCTCTACGCGAAATGCCGCGCGATGGATGACGCTGTTAAGGTGTTTGAAGGGTTTCGGGAGCCTGACGTTGTGCTTTGGACTTCGGTGGTTACTGGTTACGAACAAAATGGCGATGCCGAAGAGGCCGTATCGTTCTTCTCTCGAATGGTGGTTCAAAATTTGGTTGTCCCCGATCCTGTGACGGTTATCGGTTTGGTTTCGGCCGTTGGGCAGCTGGGTGATCTTCGTGCTGCGAAATGCTGCCATGGGTACGTGGCTAGAATGGGTCTGGAGTCGAATTTGTCGCTGATCAATTCTGTTTTGAACTTGTATTCAAAATTGGGAGCCGTTCAGAGTGCGGAAAGATTGTTCGAGATGATGAATGGGAGAGATGTGATTACATGGAGTTGTATGATTGCTTGTTACACGCATGGTGGGCGGCCTGCTGAAGCGTTGGGTGTCTATAGACGAATGGCTGGGATCGGGATGGAGCCCAACGAGGTCACTGTGATCAGCGTTGTTCAGGCCTGCGCGCTAGCTCGTGACCTGCAGGAAGGTCGGAGAATGCACGAGCTTGCGGTTCGAAAAGGCATTGAATTGGATGATGCGGTTCTGACTTCTTTGGTTGATATGTACATGAAGTGTTCCTGTTATGACGATGCCATGTATCTCTTTAGCCGTATGCCAAAGAAGGATGTCGTCTCTTGGGCTGCAGCCATCGGTGGGTGTGCTCAGAATGGCTTTGCGAACGAGTCATTGAGTCTCTTTATTACCATGTTGTCGGATGGAGTGAGGCCTGACGCCGTGACAATGGTGAAAGTCCTAGCGGCATGCTCACATCGCGGGGTTCTTCGCCAAGCTTACTGCTTCCACAATTACCTGGTCAGAAGCGGTTTCGACAATAAACCCTTTGTGTGCGCTGCGCTCGTAGACTCCTACTCCAAGTGCGGTGGCTTGGCGGATGCGGTTAAAGTGTTTGAGAGCACAAACGAGAAAGATGCCGTGCTTTGGAGCTCTATGATTGCTGGTTATGGAATGCATGGCCTTGGCAGCAAGGCCATTGAGACGTTTGAGCATATGATCATGTCCTCGGTGAGGCCTAGCGGCGTGACATTCGTGTCGATCCTGTCAGCCTGTAGCCATGCTGGCCTAGTTGCAGAAGGGAAAAGGATTTTCGATAGCATGAAGGAAGTCTACGGACTTGCTCCTGATTCAGAGCATTGTGGTATCATGGTTGATCTCCTTGGGCGAAGTGGGGAGCTGAGGGAGGCGATGAAGATCGTCGAGGGGGTCTCAGGCTCGCTACGGCCGCACGTTTGGTGTGCATTGCTTGCTGGATGTAGGATACACAAGAACATTGAGATGGGGGAGTTGGTGGGCAAGAATTTGCTTGAAATGGAACCTAGCCATGCAGGGTACTACAACTTGTTGTGTAATATGTATGCATTTGATGGGAGGTGGAGCAATGTTCAGGGGGTTAGGGGTTTGATGGAAGAGAGAGGGTTGAGGAGAACTCATGGGTGCAGTTCAATTGAGATTGCCAATGAGGTGCACACTTTCTTGGCAGCAGGGGACAGATCACACCAAGAATGGGAGGGGATATGGGATGTGTTGAGCAGGTTAGAAGTGAAGATGAGGGGGGAAGGTTATGTTGCTGATGGTTGGTTGGTTATGTGAAGAGAGAATGTGTTGATGGGGACACATAAGCTAATTTTTTTTCTTGTGCAGTCTGCCCTTACACCAGGGACCTTCATTGTACACCGGGTTATTTGGATGCCGATAGAACAATTTTACCAAGGAACCCATCTATCACTCAAATCATTATCCATATATTATTTTGTTGTATTACTTTAAGTTTAGGCATGTCAATTTTTAGATAGATTTAACAAATAAATGGGCATTAGTTATTTGTTAAATCTATTAGTTATAGAACAATTTTACCAAGGAACCCATTAGTTATAGAACAATTTTACCAAGGAACCCATTAGTTATAGAACAATTTTACCAAGGAACCCATCTATCACTCAAATCATTATCCATATATTATTTTGTTGTATTACTTTAAGTTTAGGCATGTCAATTTTTAGATAGATTTAACAAATAAATGGGCATTAGTTATTTGTTAAATCTATTAGTTATAGAACAATTTTACCAAGGAACCCATTAGTTATAGAACAATTTTACCAAGGAACCCATTAGTTATAGAACAATTTTACCAAGGAACCCATCTATCACTCAAATCATTATCCATATATTATTTTGTTGTATTACTTTAAGTTTAGGCATGTCAATTTTTAGATAGATTTAACAAATAAATGGGCATTAGTTAGCCCAATTTTTAAGAATAAATGCAATTTTCCGACCTAATTATAATTTATTTATAGGAATCGATAAATTTCGGGCCTTGTCGGTTTTCTCTTGATCATATGCATGAATATATGCTTGAATCTGTCAAAGTTAGCCCAAATTTGAGGACAATAGAAATTTCCGGAAGGACAATAATTGAGACCAAACTCTCTCTAGAACCTTCCAAGGCCGTCAACGAATATAGAACCTTACAAGTCCAAACAAAATATCTAGTGATCAAACAAAATATCTAAGCTCTAGAAAGTTTCATTAAGGTCTATATATATGGAGACATGATTGCCTTCTTAGTGGTGAGTGGTGAAGTGTTGTGTGGTTGTGAAGGTGTTGTGTGCTATGTGTTGTGTGCTAAGAAGTCTGTGTTTGAGTTCAGAAGTGTGAGTGGTGAATGGTGAGTAGTGAGTGGTGAATGGTGAGTGGTAAAGCGTTAAAATTAGCTTTAATTTGAGCACAATAGAAATTTCCTACAGACAATAGTTGAGCCCAAAATATCTCTCTAGAACCTTCCAAGGCCTTCAATGCTTTAGAACCTTCCAAGTCCAAATAAAATATCTAGTGGTCAAATAAAATATCTAATCTCTAGAAAGTTCCATTAAGGTCTATATATATGGAGACATGATTGCCTTCTTAGTGGTGAATGGTGAGGTGTTGTGTTGTGTGGTTGTTGTGAAGGTGTGTGGGTGTGTTGTGTGTTGTGTGCTAAGAAGTGCGTGTGTTTGTGTTGAGAAGTGTGTGGTGAGTGGTGAAGTGTTAAAGTTAGCCCAAATTTGAGCACAATAGAAATTTCCAAAAGGACAATATTTAAGCCCAAAATATCTCTCTAGAACCTTCTAAGGCCTTCAACGGATATAGAACCTTCCACGTCCAAACAAAATATTTAGTGGTCAAACAAAATATCTAATCTCTAGGAAGTTCAATTAAGGTCTATATATATGGTTACATGATTGCCTTCTAAGTGGTGAGTTGTGAAGTGTTGTGTGGTTGTTGTGAAGGTGTGTGGGTGTGTTGCGTGTAGTGTGCTAAGATGTGTGTGTTTGTGTCGAGAAGTGCGTGGTGTGTTGAGTAGTGTAGCTAAGCGTGCGCGTGTGTGTGTGTATTGAGAAATGGATGTAATTTATTCTAGTGGGCAAGTGTAGTGTGTAAGTGAGTAAAAGAGGAGTTGTGTAAGTGTGTTGTGTAATTTTAGTTATGCACTGTAAGAAAAATTATAGTTAGTGTTCAACAATCTGAACTCAGAGCCAAGTGCTTTGAGACCTGATTTCTGAAGTTGCAGGGATCCTTCGCTTAAGGAACAGCTGCTTGTGCACAGTCTGGTACTATGAAGCTAGTTGGTCTGGGACCATGCTTACTTAGTATTGACTGGGTTCATACTAAGTCATTATGACGGAATTCAACTCTGTCAACATTATTGAAAAATTAAATGAATGGAACTATAGCACTTAGAAGACATGAATGGAGTCCTACCTTGAAAGCCTAGATTTACTAGACATTATCAAGGGAGAAGAGACCACACCACCAGTAGAAATAGATGCCACTACAATCAGAAAATGGAAGATCAAGTCTGCTAAAGCTATGTTTGCGATTAAGAATATCATTGAAGAAGCAATGAGTGTAGGAATATGGTGCCCTCGAGGCCATTTATTCCTGTGTGAATAGCACAAACATCTTGTTCGAAATAACAGTAAGCTGTTTGGTAATAATTTATCTAAGCTATATTGTAATGTAGTCAACATTAGATATAAACTTAGGTAAAGTCCTGAGACTTTATGCAAGGTCAAACGGGTATCGAGATGAGTATCTCGATCATGGAGAAACGTTTGACCGTCTGTAGCATAAGTCTAAAATGGTTCGTGGTCGTAGATGTTCCGAGACAAGGATATCGAAACATCGGATAGACCAGTGTGTCTTAGTCTTCACCGTTTAGCGGTGGCGATGATCTCATGATCACTTGACTTGGCGAAGTCGAAGACGAGACACAGGTGCTCATTAGAATGAGTTCACTGAACGATCCACTAGAGTTATCACATGGTTATATTGACCAATCTGTCAGTGATAACTCTGAGTGATGATAGGATAGTTGGTCTTTTGACTTGAGGTCATTTTGACGGACCTGTGCGTGAACGGTGCCACTTAGATCAATTGACCTAGCTTCGAGGCAAGGCCTGTCGAAAGGTCTTTTGATTGGGTGTCACTTGAAACGTACGAGGCGAGTAATGACCAAGAGAGGATTCGTCTCTCCCGGTCAATGGGAGTTAGTGTCGTAGAGTTAGTTCGGTCTTTAGTAAAAACTCTGCGCAGAGTATGTTGGAAGAAGTCCAACATTAGTTGACTAAAGATCGATAGAAACTAACCGGATTCAAGTTATTGGGGTTGACAGTTTGACCGTACCCCAGACTTGATCCGAACGACATATTTAAGACGAAGAGACTATAACTACGGAATTCATCACGGAAACAGTCAGGTGGTCCCGACAATACTCATGTCAATGAGTCAACCACATAATGATGATTCCTGAAGCAGGGACGGCAACCACTGCTCGTGGTCACTGCCGTATAGGGCTTCGAGCCCAACCTGTTGTAAGGGTCAGGCTGTAGGGTCTCACACAGAGTGCAATGCTTCGTCTAGTAATAGGTAGAAAATAGTTAGGGAGAATATTTGCATTTGATGCAAAAGAAGAGATAATTGCATTTGATGCAATATGATAATTTAAGCTTAGATAGGGACTATTTTGCATTTGATGCAAAAGCAATTAAATATGTATTAAATTGTTTAATACAATATTTAATAATATAAACGCAAGGAAAAGTTCACGGGTAAGACGGGAATGTCCCGGTCTAGACCCAGGTTCGAACGGCGTCCAAATCGGACACCAAATGCTCAAATTAGAGCCAAAACAGCCCAAAGAATCAGAACAGGCCAGGCCCAGTAAATACAGCCAGAACAGGCTGCCTGGGCTAGCCCAGACGCTGCCTGGGCTAAGCCCAGGCTCGGCCTGGGCTAGCCAGGCACGGCCTGGGCTAAGCCCAGGCCCGCCTGGGCTAAGCCCAGGCGCGGGCCTGGGCAAGCCCACGCCCGCCTGGGCTCTGCCCAGCGCTTGGGCAGAGCCCAGGCGCGGGCCTGGGCGCGCCCAGGCGCCTGGGCAAGCCCAGGCGCAGCCTGGGCTCTGCCCAGGCGGGTTTTAGGCGCGCGCGTGTTGCGTGGGGCCCACCCATGGGCCCCACATCTAGGGTTTTGAACCCTAAGTATGCTGAATCAAATGACGGCTGATTTTAGTCGAAAATCTAGCCTAGGGCTGATCTTTGGACACTCAATTGGAGGGTCAAACGAACTCCGATTGACGAACGGTTTTTTCCTATGCGTTCACCGTTGAACGCTTGTCGTATTGATAGGTTGTATCAATCCTGAAGCTCAACGGTGAGTGAGTTAAAATTCACGGAAGTTTGCACTTTGTGAAGTGCAAACTAACTTGATTTTAAATTAACTCTATTTTTAGTCCCACATCGGATTTTGAGAAAAGGGGAGAGTCCGCCGCCTATATAAATAGGGGTCTCCCCCCTTCCTCAAAACTCGTCCCAAGCTCTAGATCTGAGCGGCTCTCGTAAATGTTGGAGCACGCTCGGATCTAAGCTTAAATAAATATTTCTCTATCTCCCTAAATTTCTGCCTTACTCCTGCGAGCTCTAGCAAAGCCTCAAAGGAGTTCGGATTCTGGATCCGAAATCTTGGCGGAGGTTTCACTCGCGTGAAACTTTCTTCGGCGGTTGGTTGGCTCGGCGGCACGGGGATTGATCGCCTCGGGATGCGGAGCGGTTCGAGGAGCGGTTCGGGGAGCGGTTCAAGGAGCGGCTCGGCGTGGGACGGGAGCAGCTCGGAAGACGGCGCGGAACATCTCGCCTGCCCCAGGGCTGAGATTCCGGGTATGTGGTTAAAGTATTTTTAGCATTAGTTTAGTTTAATCGCAGTAGGCTAGATCCTTCTTGGGATGGTCAGACCCATCCCAAGTCGGCATAGATCTTGGCATAGGGTCTTGGACCTTAGGGCCAAGTTAAAATTGTTTTAACTTGCATGTTAATTTAGATTAACGGTTTTTTTTCTTCCGCTGCTTTTGATTTTCCTGTCTATGTTCCGTCCGACTTAGGACGGGACTAGAGTTTTTATGCCCTAAGGGACCGCCCAATGCCCAACAGTGGTATCAGAGCCTAGGTTTGCGTAGCGATCTAGGTACTGCGATTTTATTAAACGTGTTAATGCTTTTAAATATTTTTAAATGTTTTTAAAATTATGAGATAATGTTTTAAAAATGTTTTAGATGTTCAAAAAAAAAAAAAAAAATATTTTTTTTGATATTTTTGAACATGAAATTTTTAAAATAACGTTTTAAAATTTATGTGATAATTTTAAAACTAATTTTAAATATTTAAAAGTTTAAATTTATTTTGGATGCCTAGAAATTTTTATTTGATAAATTTTTAAGCATGAAAGTTTTAAAATGATGTTTTAATTTTATGAGATAATTTTAAAATTGATTTTAAAGATTAAAATTTTTATGCGATAAATTTTTTAAATAGCATGCAAAGTTAGTGATTTTAAAATTAAGTTTTTTTTTATGAGATAAAAATGAAATAATTTTAAAATCATATTTTAAATTTAATTGTTAAATTTATGTTTGCATGCAAAAATAGTTTATGCGATAAACTTAGTTTATTTAATTGTTAAATAGTTGTGCACTATCTTTATGCGATAAATTAGTGTAGTTTTAATGGCTTGTTAATCTTGTCCCTTCTTTGATAACACAAGACAACCTCTTAGGTTAGCCATTAAAATTGATTAAAATTTATTACTTGAATTTTAATGACATGCTATGCTTTGATAAATCATTAACAACAATATTAAAGACCTAATTCCTGATTAGGGTAGTCCTTTAAATGAATTTTCAAATTCTAATTGTTATAATTAATTTTCATTAAAGGACTTCGCTTCTAGCGTTGTTAATAATTTATCAAAATCCTAATAACGATTAGGGTAGCACGTGAACCTTATAGTTGATAAGGACTTAATAAAAGTTATTAAACAAATCCTAAAATTTTGAATTTAAGGATTCAACTAGTTGATAGGATTAATTAGTTGTTAATAAAAGCTGTTTAGTCTATGGCATACATACAAAAATGACAAGCTTCATTCAATGGACCATGATCCAGTCAATGTGCTTGGCTAAGAGTTCTGGGTCAACCCTTGCTAGTCCAAGGGGTAGTGATCCTGGCTTAGTCAATTCCCTGGCTGAGTTCCGCTGGACCGCAATGTCGCGAATCATGATTGTATGACACCCTGGACTATATCTAAGTCAAATACGTTAATGGTCTTTTTCAAGATTAGTCGTAGCCCTCCTTGTTTTAGGGGTTAGCAACTATAGGGCCCGTGTTATAGTTGTTGAGATACACTCAAGCTGTGACATGGCACCCTGTAGAAACCAACTCCTTAAATACATAAGATGAAATCTTGACTAACCCTAACCGTCGTCTCGTACCCCGAGCGCCGGCGTAAGTTAAGTCAACGATGTAGTCTGACTTGATGTAAGTCTAAGACCTGACCCAAACCGACGTGTCGTGCATACACCGAGCTGAGGGGCGAGTCAGGCTAGACATGAAAACAAGGGTCCGACTAGACTAGACATTGTGATTTGGATGAGCACACTCATGATCACGAATGGCTAGGGGCAAAAACCGATTAAGAGAGTCATATCCGATATGATCGATGAAGAGTCATCTTCCGATCGCAGAGTCAATCAACTTGTTGAGCTACACTCAAGGTTGTTTAGACTCAAGGTGATCGGAACTCTTACCCATTAATTTTAATTCGATTAAATCGTTCGTTATTAAGCATTAAAACGTTCGTAAAATTAGTGGGAGGATATAGATAGATAAAAGCCAATCTACCTATATTTAATATTGAACATATGCTAAAACTAGGGCAAGACTATGTTTACCGAAAGAATCAATTGATAATATTGGAATTAGTTAACTGGTCAATAAGTTGATTAATTGAATATCAAGTTAAATTCTAATTGATGTAATTAAACTATATTCTCATTGACATTAAATGACCTTGTAAAACAGACTTAAGAAATATGATTTCATTAAGTTCTGGGTTCAACAAATAAATTAAAACTACATGTCACTCGTCTCTATATGAGGCAGCTTGAACATATAGGACATTCAAAGTATGTTTCTCCCTACAACTTTTCGAGCTACCCTCAAGGTTGTATGGACGAACACTTTTAATCCGCAAAGTTCGAGAATTCGATCAAACCGTTTTGAGTCGAATACGAGTGCATGAGCGATGCAAGACTATGTATCCCAACCGGATCTTGAGACAAGCAACTTCTTGAGCTACACTCAAGATTGCAAAGCTCAAGCGTTTGGATACATAAGTTGCTTGCATAGCTATTTATTTATGTTGATATCTAAATGTGATTTAGAAAAGGAAGAAGGCACTTCGGAAAGTCAATTGAGAAAGTTAGTTTAATTTATCATTAGTAGAGGCATAAGTAGGAGGAAATGAAAACGTGACATATTTTGATGTCACCTTTCGGAATAAATTGTTATACAAAAGACGTTTAACACATTTTGACGAATGTCGTCACATTGCTTCTGAAGTAATGTTTTGTGTTAAGTAATTTGTGAATAACTAAATATATATTAAATGTTAATATATAAATACACAAGATAGTAGCAAACTTATATGGTAAAATTAGACTAGACCGTATCAAGAGATTAAGCTTCACAAGTCACATAAAGAGGGGTCTGACCTCTCGTATTATGAAGTCTACGGACACTTGTGAGTCTTAGCCTCTTAGATACAATGGCCGAAACCCATCTGTGAGACAGTGGGAGAATGAGTTGTCGAACTCAGTCTCGTACATACTGATGTATCCGAGTCTACTTTTAACAAAATAAGTTATTCGTATATTTTACTAAGACACGTGTTCTTGATGAAACGCAAGTCTGATAAAATGACGAAAGTATTTAAACTGATTCGATTAGATCGAATGGTCAAATACTTAGCTAAATAAAATCTTGTGTAATTAAAAGAAAATGTGATTTTCTCTCAGATCAAGTCTGTTAACACATCAGAGTGTTAAAAGGTATGAATCACACTTAATTAGATCTAGTGTGATCCATTGTAAGTGACTCTGAGTTAAGTCCTCCCTCTGGGTTAAGTCCCAGATAGTAATGCCTAGGTTTTGATAAAGTTATATGAGAACATTATCAATAATATATTCAATAAATCAATCATGAGGAAGTTGTAAAATTACTCGAATCTCGTGAGACGGATTGTCGAGTTAGACATCATAAATAATGATGACTTAGTCAACTTTTATGATGAAATCCGGAGTAGTAACTCCGATTTAAAACTTGATGCAGGTCCGTGTGCGTAAATAAATTTGAGAATTTAGTTTACGTGCCCAAGGAAAATGTTTCCTCACTTTCTGCAAGTAAATCTTTAAAGTTGAAAGATGGGTGCAGAAAAGAAAATAGTGAAGTACAATAATATTGGACGGGAACGGTTTTCATCCTAATTTCTTTAAAACGGATTATGATGAAACCGGTTTCGCCAACAGATGTGTACAGATCTACTCGGACCAAAGCCGATGTAAAACGCTTAAATTGACCACGAAAATTGGAGCGTTCACTTATAAGTTCGTTTTTCTAAATATGATTTAGACGAACCAACTTATATGAATTAGCCAGATAGTTTTCAAGGTCAGTGGGAGCGTGTAAATTACATGCGAGACATCAAAGAGATGGAACATATATTTTGATTAAGTAATCAAAGAGTTTGATACTTTATCAGAAATGGATATGAACCATTTGTAATGACCAATAACTAATTTGAAATTATTATCGTAAGATACGATGAACTGGATAAGATCCAGGGAAATAAAGTAAAATATTATGGATTCCGACAGACCAAATGAATTATTTGAATGAGATTCAAATGGATGGTCTGACATGAACATAGAAACCCCTTAAGTCTATAGAGTAGACGGTTTTAGCAGATCCACTCACGAAGGCTCTATCACATGAAGTCGGGAAAACTTATGTGTAAAAACGATATAAGATACCGAGATAAATGGGCCTGAGTGCAAGTGGGAGATGTAGGAATATGGTGCCCTCGAGGCCATTTATTCCTGTGTGAATAGCACAAACATCTTGTTCGAAATAACAGTAAGCTGTTTGGTAATAATTTATCTAAGCTATATTGTAATGTAGTCAACATTAGATATAAACTTAGGTAAAGTCCTGAGACTTTATGCAAGGTCAAACGGGTATCGAGATGAGTATCTCGATCATGGAGAAACGTTTGACCGTCTGTAGCATAAGTCTAAAATGGTTCGTGGTCGTAGATGTTCCGAGACAAGGATATCGAAACATCGGATAGACCATTGTGTCTTAGTCTTCACCGTTTAGCGGTGGCGATGATCTCATGATCACTTGACTTGGCGAAGTCGAAGACGAGACACAGGTGCTCATTAGAATGAGTTCACTGAACGATCCACTAGAGTTATCACATGGTTATATTGACCAATCTGTCAGTGATAACTCTGAGTGATGATAGGATAGTTGGTCTTTTGACTTGAGGTCATTTTGACGGACCTGTGCGTGAACGGTGCCACTTAGATCAATTGACCTAGCTTCGAGGCAAGGCCTGTCGAAAGGTCTTTTGATTGGGTGTCACTTGAAACGTACGAGGCGAGTAATGACCAAGAGAGGATTCGTCTCTCCCGGTCAATGGGAGTTAGTGTCGTAGAGTTAGTTCGGTCTTTAGTAAAAACTCTGCGCAGAGTATGTTGGAAGAAGTCCAACATTAGTTGACTAAAGATCGATAGAAACTAACCGGATTCAAGTTATTGGGGTTGACAGTTTGACCGTACCCCAGACTTGATCCGAACGACATATTTAAGACGAAGAGACTATAACTACGGAATTCATCACGGAAACAGTCAGGTGGTCCCGACAATACTCATGTCAATGAGTCAACCACATAATGATGATTCCTGAAGCAGGGACGGCAACCACTGCTCGTGGTCACTGCCGTATAGGGCTTCGAGCCCAACCTGTTGTAAGGGTCAGGCTGTAGGGTCTCACACAGAGTGCAATGCTTCGTCTAGTAATAGGTAGAAAATAGTTAGGGAGAATATTTGCATTTGATGCAAAAGAAGAGATAATTGCATTTGATGCAATATGATAATTTAAGCTTAGATAGGGACTATTTTGCATTTGATGCAAAAGCAATTAAATATGTATTAAATTGTTTAATACAATATTTAATAATATAAACGCAAGGAAAAGTTCACGGGTAAGACGGGAATGTCCCGGTCTAGACCTAGGTTCGAACGGCGTCCAAATCGGACACCAAATGCTCAAATTAGAGCCAAAACAGCCCAAAGAATCAGAACAGGCCAGGCCCAGTAAATACAGCCAGAACAGGCTGCCTGGGCTAGCCCAGACGCTGCCTGGGCTAAGCCCAGGCCCGCCTGGGCTAAGCCCAGGCGCGGGCCTGGGCAAGCCCAGGCCCGCCTGGGCTCTGCCCAGCGCCTGGGCAGAGCCCAGGCGCGGGCCTGGGCGCGCCCAGGCGCCTGGGCGAGCCCAGGCGCGGGCCTGGGCGCGCCCAGGCGCCTGGGCGAGCCCAGGCGCGGGCCTGGGCGCGCCCAGGCGCCTGGGCAAGCCCAGGCGCAGCCTGGGCAAGCCCAGGCGCAGCCTGGGCTCTGCCCAGGCGGGTTTTAGGCGCGCGCGTGTTGCGTGGGGCCCACCCATGGGCCCCACATCTAGGGTTTTGAACCCTAAGTATGCTGAATCAAATGACGGCTGATTTTAGTCGAAAATCTAGCCTAGGGCTGATCTTTGGACACTCAATTGGAGGGTCAAACGAACTCCGATTGACGAACGGTTTTTTCCTATGCGTTCACCGTTGAACGCTTGTCGTATTGATAGGTTGTATCAATCCTGAAGCTCAACGGTGAGTGAGTTAAAATTCACGGAAGTTTGCACTTTGTGAAGTGCAAACTAACTTGATTTTAAATTAACTCTATTTTTAGTCCCACATCGGATTTTGAGAAAAGGGGAGAGTCCGCCGCCTATATAAATAGGGGTCTCCCCCCTTCCTCAAAACTCGTCCCAAGCTCTAGATCTGAGCGGCTCGCGTAAATGTTGGAGCACGCTCGGATCTAAGCTTAAATAAATATTTATCTATCTCCCTAAATTTCTGCCTTACTCCTGCGGGCTCTAGCAAAGCCTCAAAGGAGTTCGGATTCTGGATCCGAAATCTTGGCGGAGGTTTCACTCGCGTGAAACTTTCTTCGGCGGTTGGTTGGCTCGGCGGCACGGGGATTGATCGCCTCGGGATGCGGAGCGGTTCGAGGAGCGGTTCGGGGAGCGGTTCAAGGAGCGGCTCGGCGTGGGATGGGAGCAGCTCGGAAGACGGCGCGGAACATCTCGCCTGCCCCAGGGCTGAGATTCCGGGTATGTGGTTAAAGTATTTTTAGCATTAGTTTAGTTTAATCGCAGTAGGCTAGATCCTTCTTGGGATGGTCAGACCCATCCCAAGTCGGCATAGATCTTGGCATAGGGTCTTGGACCTTAGGGCCAAGTTAAAATTGTTTTAACTTGCATGTTAATTTAGATTAACGGTTTTTTTTCTTCCGCTGCTTTTGATTTTCCTGTCTATGTTCCGTCCGACTTAGGACGGGACTAGAGTTTTTATGACCTAAGGGACCGCCCAATGCCCAACAATGAGCACATCTGGTACGCCACCACTCCTAAACAAGTTTGGGATATTTTGGCTGCTCGATTCTCCCAGAAATAAATGCTCGCCTCCAATTATTAGAAAATGAATTTATTTCACTAAAGCAAGAAGATATGACAATAAGGGATAATTTTACAAAAGTAAAATCCATTTGCCGCGAGATTTCAGTTTAGACCCTGAGTCCCAAAACTCTGAGGCAAAAATGAGAAGCAAGACAATTCATGAATTAAGGCCCGAGTATACAGGTTTTATTACAGCTATCCAAGGTTGGGCTACCGAACCAACTTTGGAACAGTTAGAAAATATCTTAGTTAATCAGGAAGCTTTAGCCAAACAAATGGTTGGACTTTATGTGAAGCCTGAGGAGCAGACCTTATTTAGCAGACATGGATGTCAACGAGCAATGAGGCCAAGTAACCCAAAGTTCATTCAGTCAAGAGAAGAAAAATCAAAGGGGCAATCAAAGAGGAGCTACCAGAAAGGAGGAGCATCTAAGGGATGCTTCAAAGAAGAAGTGCCCTCTAGCAGTTATAAACCCTGTAATGGCCGGTACTCACTATTCGTAATACGGCTGTGCGTATAGCAATTTTGGATACCTGGTCGGTTTTGACTGCAAGTCGTGTCGTTGATTCAATACAGCCGTAGCACCTTGGTTGTATCCTTAGCGAGCCAACCCCGATGTGTGCCCAACTTGGTATTACTGTCGCCTTTGGACCCCGTATTCTTTATGCGCTTTACGTGCACGTAGTCTTGTTCGTGCACATATTTAATCTAGATCTTGTCTGTATCCGAACCCTATAGTGTGATATGCCGTTGTGACCCTCTCGAAGAGTATTAAATTGTGGAATTAATTTGGAACGTCATTTCACGGGTCGTTCTCCCACGATTTGACCTTGTTTGATGAGACGTCACAAATTTCACTTCTGTCGTGAGGCCTTTCTACTTTTTAATTTAGTTTCTCGTCGTCGATATTGTGATCCGTCTTCTCTGTCTTCTTTCTCTCGTCGTCCCGGTCACCCCAGCATTTATTTCACAATTTTGGGGCTTCGTTTGACCTACTTTCACTTTTCGCCCAAACTATTATTTGTTAACCCTAAGTTTAACCCAGTTATTGGTCCCTAATAATTCTTAATATAATTTTATCATATTAAACATCCTAGATCAGGTTGAACCCAACCCAGGTTGCCACCCTTGGCCTCATCCATGTGGAGAGAGAGATAGACCCCCTTAGTTTTCATTTCTATTGATTTATAATAACAACTATTCCTATAAGAGTCTAACCCTATAAATAAGCCTAACCAACCTAGTAGCCCACCACCCCACGTGATCAGCCTATCCTATTCTCTTATGATAGTACACATCTCTAAGGCCTAACTTAAGGCATACTCACGTGCCTCCTTTTTGAACCCTATTACTTTATTCCTATATGTCTAACCCTAGGACACAGCCCTATTCCCCTTTATATAGATATAACCCTAGCCTTATTTTCTTCTCTCTCCCAGCCAAACAACGCACAACGCAGCTCTTCGTCGCAGCAGCCACCGGTGCCGGCAGCGATCTCCGGCGACGCCAGGCTCCGCCCATACGAAGAGACCCTCGAGCCACCCCTCCTTCACACTTCCGAACTGACGCAGCGACCGCCGGCAAGTTTCAGATCCCCTCAGCCACGACGCAGACCTCCCCGCGGACTCCTTGACCTCCGATCAAATCTGCCACCACCTCTTCGCCTATACCGCCGCGGCCACCTGCAGAACAAGGAGCGAAGATGAGGGCGCATGGGTTTGTAGGATCCTGCCAAAACAGAGTTAGGATCGATAATTAAAGTGGAGACTTACGCTTGCGTATGCGGAACGGTAGTCTCGGAACTTTGCCTTCGGGTTCGCCACGACGGATCGAGTCTTCTCACGAACGGAGTAAGGCTACTAATCCACAATCTAAATCTCTATTTTAGATTAAGAACTTGGATAGAGGAAGAGAAAGGATTTCTGCAGAGCTTCGCTAGGAAGAAGATGCATGCATGAATTTCATGCAAAAGGTGTAAGGAAAATGGCTACCCTTGGGTCTTATTTATAGCCCCCAAGGTAGTTATTTTAGGGTAAGTTGTTCCTTTGGAACAACTTAATTAAGGTGTACCATGATGCATGGCACATTATAAGCTTAAGTTGTACCATATGCATGGTACAACATAAGCTTAAGATATTCCCCCTTTATTAGCCATATGTCGCATGCATTTATGCATATATATTGCGACTTTCCCACTCATACAGAGATCCTTTCCGCAAGGGAACAGATTCCCTTTGCACACGACTTCGTGTGCGCGACGTTCGAGGTCCGTATTCCCTCGTACATCCCCCACAATGGTGTACAAACGTCTTCCATATCCAACATCTCCCACTCACACTTGAGGGGATTGTAAGAGAACGTCTTTCCCTTAGTTCTTTCATCTATCATACCGAGAAATAGACCGTGCGACCGTCATGCGCGTAGAGTCTGTTGTTGTGCACTTGTTAGAGATACACAACGACCTCGAAGGTGCAAAGTTGAGTAGTTCAACGCATGCTTTACCCTAGATTATTTCTTCACATTTTCTTGTACTTTATATTCAACAATTGAATCCCATCTGGATTACAATTGGCTGGCCAGCTTTGAATCATTAAAGTCCAAATGCGAATATGAAATCAATCTTCCTCTTCTTGCGAACCTTCTGATCTTGACTTGATTCGCTTTTCTAACGTGCCCCGCCGAGCCGAATTATCATAGCCCATTAGCAACACGCTAAGATAGCGATCATCTCGTCAAATCTAAAGGAACCAATTGGAGTCCTTGAGGGTAAGAGTTAAGACCCGTATGGCCTTTGAGTCTCACATAATAGCAAACACTATTGCTACTAACTCAGTGGTCGAAATGCATACGTGGTATGAACACGTACTACAACATCACTCCTTTCCCAGGGAGAGTATGTCTTAATGATGTTGTATGGATGAAAGATCAGACACCACAGTGCCTATCTTTTTGAGTCCCCTTACTACTCGTGAAATATTCACGGACTCTCATCCTGCATAAGACAGATAGGATTTAAAAAAAATCCAATGAGATCTTTATATCCTTGTGATACAGATCTCAGATCTTTTGTAAGCATCCGTATGATGCAGATCTTTTATTCGACTATCTTGTTTAAGTCATGACTCTAAATCATTTGTCTAATGATTTTGACTTTAAACTAGTCTCATCTCTATCTTATCCTTCTGATAAGATAAGGCGGTTGCTCATGTGAGAGAGCCAACCTTAATCTGTCCGACATACACACAATAAAATAGCTGAGACTTAAACACAAATGTATATAAAATCATTTGTAAGAAACTTGTATGCAAATTAAATTTTGATCTTCTATAGACATGGGAAATATTACATGATACAGCTCAGCACCTACGCATTCCCATAGATGATAAGTGTTTGAAAAACACATCTCTGGGGATTGCCTTAGTAAGGGGATCCGCTATCATCTCATGCGTGGATATGTATCCTATGTCTACTTCCTTCCGTTTGTCATAATCCTTTGCAAACTTGAATCGAATGTCAATGTGTTTGGTCTTACAATGAAATTTAGGATCTTTGACATAGGCAATCGAAGCTTGACTATCATTGTATATAGGAACAGTGCTCGAGTCAGAGGCATTCGTCAGCCTGTCTAAGAATTTCCTAAGCCAAACAGCTTCTTGGACCGCCATGCTGAATGCTACGAACTCGGCTTCCATAGTTGATAGAGCGATGCAGGTTTGTTTCTTGCTGCTCCAGGATATTGCACCATTCCTGAGTAAGAAAACAAAGCCTGAGGTAGATCTTCGCTCGTCGAGATCACCTGCCCAATCAGCATCGGTATAGCCTTCGAGTCTCAAGGTATTGCCTTGATAGCATAACGCATAGTCCGCAGTCCCTTTGAGGTATCTTAATATCCTCTTCACCGCTTTCCAGTGTGCCTGCCCTGGGTTGGATTGGTAACGGCTTACCATACCAACAGCATAGCAAATGTCGGGTCTGGTACACATCATGGCGTACATCAGACTCCCGACAGCACTGGAGTATGGAACCTTTTCCATAGCTTTCTTTTCTTTTGGATCTTTGGGACACATTTCCAAACATAGACCCTCGCCTTTGCTTATTGGAGTATCAATTGGCTTGCAGTCCTGCATATTAAACCGTTCTAAAACTTTCTTTATATATGTCTCTTGAGAGAGAGAAAGAAGTTTCTTGGAACGATTCCTTGAGATCTTAACCCCAAGGATATATGCAGCTTCACCCATGTCCTTCATCTCAAAGACGGATGAAAGCCAAGCTTTGATATCCAATATAAGACGCTTATCATTTCCGGCTATAAGTATGTCATCTACATAAAGAGACATAATTACATACTTGTTTTTAATCCTCTTAATATATACGCAGTTGTCTTTGTCGAGCATGGAGAAACCATACGACAAAACGACTTCTTGAAAGCGCATATACCACTGCCTTGAGGATTGTTTAAGACCATATATGGATTTACGAAGTTTACAAACCTTATGTTTGTTTTCTTCTTGTACGAACCCGTTTGGTTGTTCCATGTAGATCTCCTCATCTAGTTCTCCGTTAAGAAAAGCAGTCTTTACATCCATCTGATGTAACTCGAGGTCCAAACAAGCCACCATTGCCAGAATTAAGCGAATGGAGGTAAAACGCACGACAGGAGAGAAAGTCTCTTCGTAGTCTATTCCTTCCTGTTGCGTGAAACCTTTCGCAACTAGGCGAGCTTTATATTTCTCGATGGAGCCATCAGCCTTATGCTTGATTTTGAGAACCCACTTGTTCCCAATGGCTCTACGTCCCTTAGGTAAATTAACCAAGTCCCAGACTTGGTTTGTTTTCATGGATTGAAGTTCTTCTTCCATTGCCGCTGTCCATTTATCTTTAGCAGGGCATGTGACGGCCTGTTTGAAATTTGCAGGTTCGTCATCATCTTGTAGTAATGTCATGAATGTTTGAGGAAATTCATCCTCAAATCTCAGAGGTGTTAGCCTCGTTCGATTACTACGTCTTGTTTGAGTTTGATCACTCCCACTTGGAATGACATCACTCCCACTTGGAATAACATCACTCCCACTCGGAATAGGATTGGTATCGTTCGTATCATCCATTGGTGAAGTTTGAAACGTATTTTCTTCTTCACCAAGAATTCTCCCACTCGAACGTTCCGATCCTTCTTGATCCCAAGTCTCAAACAAGGATAAGTCTTGACTTATCTCACCCTGTCTTGGAAACTCTTTTTCCAAGAAGACAACATCCCTCGATTCGAATTCTATTAGACCCCCATTGTCCTCTTGACCGACGAAAACATATCCTTTGGAGTTTTCAGCGTATCGGATGAAGATACACTTCCTCCCACGTGGCCCAAGTTTGCCATATTAGTGAGAGGATAAATGTGCGTAAGAGGCACAACCCCAAGGTTTTAGAATGTTTAAGTCTGGAGTTCTATTGTTCCACAACTCATAAGGAGTAGAACTTACCGACTTCGAGGGTACACGGTTTAAGATGAATGCTGCCGTCAATAATGCGTCACCCCAAAAGGTGATAGGCAAATTTGCCTGAGACATCATTGATCGGACCATTTCCATCAATGTCCTATTTCTTCTTTCCGCAACACCGTTTTGTTGTGGAGTGTAAGGCATAGTTACCTGATGTACTATGCCTTTTTCATCACAAAGTTCCTTAAAACTTATTGATTGATATTCACCACCCCTATCGGTTCGCAAAACCTTAATCTTGCGATCTAATTGATTCTCCACTAAACTCATATAGTTTTTAAAGCAAGCCAAAGCTTCACTTTTGTGGGATATCAAATAGATATGTCCGAAACGGGTGAAGTCATCAATGAATGTGATGAAATAGGACTTCCCGCGTCTTGTCTTAACATTCATTGGACCGCAAATGTCCGAATGGATAAGCTGTAATGGAACTTCGGCCCTTGTGCCAGTTCCAAACGGCTTGCGACAAGTTTTCCCTACAAGACAATGTTCGCAAGTTGACATTTCAACTTTTGAAACATTAGATAGCAAGCCACTTTTGGCAAGTCTATCCATTCTAGTTGGTCCAATATGACCAAGTCTTGCATGCCAACAAATGATCTCAGACTCAGAGTTAGAAGCATTTGTCAAATGGAAACTTTCATTAATGGAAGAAGAATCATCATACATTGTATTTAAAACAATTAATCCATTACAAACATTACCAGAACCAATCAAAGAATTATTACAAACAAGGTCAACATATTGTTTATAGAACCTCCACTCATAATCTAAAGACATTAACATGACCACGGAAACGATATTCCTTCTAATATCTGGAGCAAAGAGGACGTCGTGCAATAATAAAGTCCGGCCGTTGTCGAGAACTAGCTTGCATGTTCCGACGCCTTTGACTTCAACACGTGTGTTGTTGCCGACGTATATCCACTTTGTTCCTTGAGTTATCGTTCGATACTCTACGAAGAACCTTCTGTCCTTCGCTACGTGGTCTGTGGCCCCTGAATCAATCAACCAAAAATAGTTAGATTCAGCAAGAAACATGGAACTAGAAACACATATGTAACTAGCCCTACAAGTTACCTTATCACTTCCATCCGTACATGTACGGGCGAAATGACCGTACTTGTTGCACTTAAAGAACTTGATCTTCTTCAAGTTTTTCTTCTTTGAGTGCACATTCTTTTGCCACTTTTTGTTCTTTGTCTTCTTTGAGGTCTCCGGTTCTTGCTTACGTTCGTTCACAAACCTTAAGCGTTTATTCTTCCGCTTAATTCCTCCATGTGAGGAACTAGCGGCCACGTGCACTTCTGCACTTGGTTTTGCGGCTTGAATCCGCTCTTCCTCGAGTTCGAGGTGTTTCGATACATCGCTTAAAGTTTTAATGCACTCATTATGAGTGAGATGCATTTTCATGTTATCCCAGCTATCTGGGAGTGAACGAATGACTGCTTGGATCTGCTGTTCGTCAGACAGCGTGACACCCGCATCCTTTAATTCAGATATAAGATTCGCCATGTGGCGGAGATGCTTTTTCATAGAATGATCTCGCCGCATCTTGTACGAATCAAATTGAATATTCAAGGAGCGGAGTTTGGTAACCGAAGTTCCACCAAACTTTATCTCTAGCTCAGACCATATGTCTTTGGCTAGGTCGAATTCCCGAAATAGACGCATTATGTCATTGTCCATTGCGGACAGTAACGTAATACGTGCTATTTTGTTCTTTCGAGTCCAAGTATCATAAGCTCCCCGGTCCCTCTTGTGTTGGGCCGTATTGCCCAACTCAGGTTCTACCATTATGTTTTGAAGTGTTTCGAGCACATCTTGCTCCTCCAAAACATATTGGATCTTTATTGACCAAAGTTTATAATTGTCGCCGTTGAGCTTTTCACCTTTGTTAAGCTCTGCGACAATATTCTTAGAAGCGGTAGACATATTCGATTCAAAAAACTGCAAAGAGAATGAAAAACACGATCAAAATTCTATGCATAAAGTTTCGATTCTTTAAACACTTGATAAGTTCCTTGGATGCGTTGAAATGTTACTCTAGAATCGAGAAGTTCACTACGTTCCCAACTACCATCTAGAAGTAACTTTCAAAGTATCCCTCTTACTTATCTTAAGTAAAAAGAAATCAGAAATAATACACGTATGGTATTAGCAGCGGAAAATTACTTTGAAAAACATATCTTTCAAAATAGAATAGGTGAGAGTTTGCGCAAAGAATTTTAGCGCAACAATTGCCAAGCCACGAGACCTGTTCTACACACCCATGGGTTAGATAACCATGGCCGGATCGTGGTAGGACTTGGAATTCTAAATTGCGCTATCCCGATTTAAGGACGGGACATAACCTATTTGAAAAACATCTTTTCCAAAAAATTTGAAAGCACGTTGGCTAATCTCCGTAGAGTAGAGCACAACGTCACAAGTACATTGGCTAATCTCCGTAGAGTAGAGCACAATGACATGGCTAATCTCGCATGAAGTAGAGCACTATGGCTAATCTTCAAGGAGTAGAGCCCAATGAAAACCTTCATTAAAACGTTAGTCCCGTCTGAACTAGTCGGCACTGTGGTTAGCCCCGTATGGGCTAATTGACACATTCGAGTTTGACCAATGCCTTTTGTCATCCCGTATGGGTCAGTTGGCAAGTTTGCAGTCGACTCAGACCTTCTGCCAGATTGGTCGACCAAAAACACAAAATTGGTCGACCAATTTTCGAAATGCAAATTCTCCCGGCCAGGGCCTCTGCCCTGGCCGGGGCTTGGCCAAGGGCCTCTGCCCTGGCCGGCCAGGGGTCCTAGCCCCCTCGGCCAGGGCCGGCCAGGCCCTGGCCTCTGTCAGGGCCGGCCGGCCAGGCCACTGGCCGGGGCCAGGGCTCCTGCCCTGGCCTCGGCCAGGCCCTGGCCTGAGGCCAGGGCGCCGCCCTGGCCTCTGCCAGGGCGGCCTGGCCGCTGGCCGGGGCCAGGGCTCCTGCCCTGGCCTCGGCCAGGCCCTGGCCTGAGGCCAGGGCGCCGGCCCTGGCCTCTGCCAGGGCCGGCAGGCCACTGGCCGGGGCCAGGGCTCCTGCCCTGGCCTCGGCCAGGCCCTGGCCTGAGACCAGGGCGCCGGCCCTGGCCACTGCCAGGGCCGGCCTGGCCCTAGCAGTGGCCAGGGCGCCGGCCCTGGCCTCTGCCAGGGCCGGCAGGCCGGCCAAGGGCCGGCAGGGCTTGGCCAAGGCCGGCCACTGCCGGCCTGGCCATGGCCGGTCATGGCCAAGGCCATTCGGTGTTGGCCGGCCATGGCCCCTTTGGCCATGGCCGGCCACCCCCTTTAAATGGGGTTGCCGCACTCATTCCTCCCCCTTGATGGGGTGGTCGCCGGTGGTTATTGGCCGTAGCCAACCCCCTCCGCATGGGGAGAGGGGGTGCATGGCCTTCATAGCCCATTTGGCCATGGTGCACATGCACCAAATTTTCCTCTTACCCGATGGAAATAACTACCATCACCTTCCTCGATGAAGCACCCGTTCGTCGATGAAGCACCCGTTCGTCGACAAATTAGTTATTTCCTAATGGCCGTGTGCCAAAAATGAAAAATAACATACTACGTGAACGGTCGGTTCTTCCCGTCACGGAGAGTTCCTACCATATCCGTAATGATAGGAGACCCTAACGTGAAAAGAACAACCGCTGCGTTCTCTCCGTCACGAAGCGTTCCTACTATATCCGTAATAGTAGGAGACCCATTCGTGAAGAAGACAACGACTCGTTCGTAGTTTCGACGGGGTGGCGGTTTGACCGGGGCGAACCCATATGGCTCCGATACCAATGTAGGATCCTGCCAAAACAGAGTTAGGATCGATAATTAAAGTGGAGACTTACGCTTGCGTATGCGGAACGGTAGTCTCGGAACTTTGCCTTCGGGTTCGCCACGACGGATCGAGTCTTCTCACGAACGGAGTAAGGCTACTAATCCACAATCTAAATCTCTATTTTAGATTAAGAACTTGGATAGAGGAAGAGAAAGGATTTCTGCAGAGCTTCGCTAGGAAGAAGATGCATGCATGAATTTCATGCAAAAGGTGTAAGGAAAATGGCTACCCTTGGGTCTTATTTATACCCCCCAAGGTAGTTATTTTAGGGTAAGTTGTTCCTTTGGAACAACTTAATTAAGGTGTACCATGATGCATGGCACATTATAAGCTTAAGTTGTACCATATGCATGGTACAACATAAGCTTAAGATATTCCCCCTTTATTAGCCATATGTCGCATGCATTTATGCATATATAATGCGACTTTCCCACTCATACAGAGATCCTCTCCGCAAGGGAACAGATTCCCTTTGCACACGACTTCGTGTGCGCGACGTTCGAGGTCCGTATTCCCTCGTGCATCCCCCACAAGGGTGTACAAACGTCTTCCATATCCAACAGGGTTTTGGCATGTAAGTTGCCGACGCAACCCAGTTTGGGTTGTTCTTTATTTTTTTAGTTAAAGTTTAGTGCTCATTTTATATTACAAGTTAGTGGCATACGGTAGGGTATTAACATTTACAGTAGGCTAAGTGACTGCCCTATTTAATTAATATTACTTTTACATGTAAGTATGTTCATGTAAAGATTAAAAAACAGTGAGTGTTACTAGAGTAAGTTTATAGTTGAGTTGATGCATGCTTGCAGAAGTTTTTATATATAAGTTAAGGTTATTTTCAGCCTTGCTGTAAGGAGCTACAAGTTTTTACCTCTGGTAGTTAGTTATAATAATCAATATCGCAAGTGTTAACAGAAGAATATGATTAATGGCAACCCGTAGGTTAATATAGTTTTAATAATAGCCACATCGCCTTCAGCTTAATATTGCGAGATCCATGTCGCAGATACTTCGTTTTCCTTGCGACCCGTAACCGTGCCCGAGCCGACGCCGTTACCTTGCACGCTACCGGAATCCAACCCCTGACATCGCTACCCGACGTCAGTGTAGCTCTCGCGTTGTGTTAAGGTATACTTCTAACCGTATAAATCCCAACCCTCGCATGTTAAGTCAAGATTAAAAACGATTATTTTTACTGCTTCGTAACTCACTAATCCAACTTAATAATACGGGACTGTAGGCTGATTGTTGGACTGAGCGTGGGAGCTCTGGACTTTGTGAACCTGTGATCGGACTTGAGAATTGTGATATTAGCATGTATTTCAGGCAAGTGAAACTTGCCAATGGGTAGGGATAAGCGATCACTTGAGCGTAGGAGTTGGCCCGTACAGCCTCTCCAGCCAAAGGGCGTATCTCTGTGCACGACGTGTTTACTTGACGTGTTTACTTGACTTGTAAAAATCCATGTGAATGATTTCCCTTGCCATGTATAACTTATTGCCATGTATAACCTGTTGCCATGCCTTACTTGTTGCACCTACTTAATTATTGCATTCATATCTTAAACTGCCATGTCATCGCATACTTTTAGAACTGCTAGGTTGTTTCTTTCCTTTAGTTTCCTTGCACAAGTCTCTTGTAGACTTGCTGACATGCGCCCTCGTCTCTTTGGGTGTCGCATGTTAGTTGCTGAGCCAGTGCCCGTTGCTGGGGTCGAGATGTTCCTGACTTGGAGCCTGGGTCCACTGTTGACGTGGAGTTCGAGGATATCGGCGACCAGTCGTAGAGTTTTCCTTCGTCGTTACTCTCCGCTTAGTCTGTTGTTAGGTTGTCGGTGCGTAGCACCTTTCCTTTTCTGTACTTTTACTTTTGTTGGCCATGCTGTGGCCTTTTAGACTCTTTTCTTTTAGCCTGGTGGCTTTTCTATGATGTTGAAATTTATTATGGACATTCTGAGATTGAAATAATTTTTCTGTCTCTTTTCTTTATTATTATTGTTGTTCTGCTACGCATTGCAAGGACCTATACTTGGTTTTCCAGACGCTTTACAGACTGGTGCCTCACAGCTCCAAGTCTGAGCGGACTTCTCACGCCTCGCCTCCATTTTAGGGAAGCGGGTCGTGACAGGTTTTATTGGTGGCCCATGCAGGTCCCTGCAACTGCGAATTATCGGAACAACGATAATAATTATAGAATGTCCATTAAATAAATTAAAACATCCAAATCATAAGCACTAAGTCTAATTTTTATCGTTTCATATGTCTTAGGTGGCTGGTAGACGTGTTGCCCGAACATCTGTCTCAGCCTAGTAGGGAATCCATTAGATCAGGACTATAGTAAGACTTAGTTAGACGTCTGTACTTGCTAGTTAGAGGTCCCTGATTGTTAGCTAGACTCCTTGCTAGAGATTGATATACTCGTCTTAGGAGTTACCTTAGTGGTTCCTGTCTAGCTCTGACCATGATAGACTTCTAGAATTCCTTTAGTCGTTTGCTTGGGTTCGTCGATTTCAGGCCAACCCGAACGCAGTTCATTAAGGTCTAGTCCCTTAGAAAGTCTTAGCGTCAAGTTTCCTAATCTTTAGTTGGTCAACCGTAGGAGTTTCCCGTAGATCTGCATGAGTCATATCCTGGGCGTGTTTACGTTTCGATCATACGACCATTTTTCTTGCCCTTGATTCGCGAGATCGCCTCATGACGGTCGTCGTTAATTTTTGAATCTCTTCGTTGCAAATCTTGAATCTTCTGAAAGTATTTTCGATATTTCTTATTCGCTAAGTTTAAATTCGTTCGAAATTTTTTTATATACCTAGACTTCATACTCTTCCGTTGACTTAAATTCATTTTTGAGTTTCGAAACTTTTGTCGAGGTTTTGATTACTAGTTTATAATATTCTTCCAGCCTATACCTTCATACCTATATAAATACCTTGTCCTTTTCATATACTAATTTTATTCCGAACCGTACTTCTATTTTCTCTAATTCGGTTTATAATTTCTTTTCTTACGTATGCCATTAAAATTTATTCGAACACATCATCGCGTTTACCCTTAATATACTTTTCTAAGTTACATGGGACTTCATCTTTCGGCGTGACGATTTTTTTTACTCATCATTTTCCTACTTCAATTTTTTGTAAAATACTATCTCCATTTAAATTTATCTTCAATTGTAGAATAATTCATTCACCTCTATGCTCATTATTCTACGCCTAATTCTTATGTCGTGATTTAACTTTCAAGTTACCCTTCTACGTTTTATGAGGATATTATTATATTTTTATTTTATAACTTACATTTTATTTTATCCTTATTTCGTATTTTATATCCTTCTTCCCTACTTGACTATTCTGAACTATATTTTGTTCCACCCAACCAAGCTTTTCCCTTGTATGTCGCCTCACCCGAACCCGTTTATCCCGTTCTTGTTTCATTTCAATTTCGTTTTCGGTTTTCCTCACTATTGTTTGGTTATCACGTTAGTGCTTACCGTTTCCAACGTTAACCTTATTAACGTATGGTGGGCACATTAGTATAGATTGTGATGTCGTTGCAGTGCATTTAATTACATGGTATCTATGAAGTTGTATGTGTGCTAATATTTATAAGTATGTATGTGGATGGCTATACCACTCTAGGGATGTCTGTGTATATAAGAATCAGTGTTGAAATATCTATTGGGGGGTGTATGTAGTTGGAGATACTTAATAATGGTTGAAATAATATGTTGGTAAAGTTATGTGTACATTAGGTACAATGATACTAGGTGTATTTATAGCTAAGTGTGCATGCCTAATGTATGATCTATATGTCTGTACGTATGAGCGTGTGCTCGTACGTAGATATGTGTTGTGCTTAGACGTAAGTAGTTATGTATTTGCTGCATGAGTATATATGTGATATACGTATGGTAGTAGGGTTATAATTTTGATTGGTATTGCTTGCTTTTACGGGATGTTGTGTGCAAGTATACCATGAGGTATACACGTTTATTGTATATCTTAACTACGTATGGATAAGTAGATTGGTTGGTATACTAATTATAGGTATATGGATATGGTGTGAATATATATGTTACATGTGTGTGACTATACGATGAATGCATGTATTAGGGAGTGTATTGTAATTATACGTGTGTTGATGTCTGTAATATTATTATGATATATAAAGTGATTGAACTATGTGGTGTTACCTGACTAAATATTAAGTGTGGTAGACATTAGGGTATGTATATGGTTATGTTGATAGAGGTGTATGCATTGGAGTGATATTGATATATGTATAGATACCGTGTCATGTATATAGAGTATTCGGACATGTATTTTGAGTCTCATCCAAGCTTGAGTGGGTATACTCTAAGTATGTTGTTACGTATGCATGTGGTTTGTGTGTAATGTCATGAATATAGCGATGGATGATGTATGTATAGTGACAGGATTGTTTGTGCCTGGTTGTGTTACGCACATGGTTGTGGGTCGCTATACCAATATGTAGTTATGGGTGTTGGTCTTGTGGTATAGTTAATTACTATGGACTTGCATGTGTAAATGTATGCGTGCTAGCTAAACTAGATGTGTAGATGTGCTGAGTATATGGTGGTATGATGGGTATATACGAATGAAATGTTAGCGTGTGTGGGTGTGCACCATGCACGGGTAAGTATGTGCTTAGTTGTAGGTATTGGTGACTATGGTATGTGTGGTGTGTCGTGAATATAGTTATAGGACCGTATGTGATGTGAACATATGGTGAAGTATCTTCGTGTATTTGGATGACTATATAATGGTGATATTCTAGTAGTGGTAAATGTATCCTAGATATAATAACATGATTTGATATTGAGTGGTGTGGTTACCTGTGTTGATATGTTGGCATTGGATGTACACTAAGAGATATATGGAGTTGTGTATCCTTATTGTCTTGTTCGTAGGTAGTTATCTATAAGTGAAGTACTCCGTTTGTATTTGCTGGTATGAAACTATTTTTTTTTGTAATTGTGTGAAACACGGTCATGTGATAGTGTGTAATAGCTATATAGGGATGTACGTGACTATATGAATGTTTGAAGTAGTTGGATGAATTCGACTGTCTATGATAGGTATAGGTGTATAATGTGCGTGAATATATATACATGATAGTAGAGTTATTGTTTGACTACCTAGTGAATATATAAGCACTTGTAATGACTATACATGGGTTGAATTATAATGTGATGTGATTGGGATAGCTACTAGTCTGGCTAGAGTTATATTTATAATTAGAAAGTCCGAGGACGGACTTTATTCTAAGGTGGGTATGATGTAACGGCCGGTACTCACTATTCGTAATATGGCTGTGCGTATAGCAATTTCGGATACCTGGTCGGTTTTGAATGCGAGTGTGTCGTTGAGTCAATAGAGCCGTAGCACCTTGGTTGTATCCTTAGCAAGCCAAACCCGATGTGTGCCCAACTTGGTATTACTGTCGCCTTTGGACCCCGTATTCTTTATGCGCTTTACGTGCACGTAGTCTTGTTCGTGCACATATTTATTCTAGATCTTGTCTGTATCCGAACCCTATAGTGTGATATGCCGTTGTGACCCTCTCGAAGAGTATTAAATTGTGGAATTAATTTGGAACGTCATTTCACAGGTCGTTCTCCCACGATTTGACCTTATTTGATGAGACGTCACAAATTTCACTTCTGTCGTGAGGCCTTTCTACTTTTTAATTTAGTTTCTCGTCGTCGATATTGTGATCCGTCTTCTCTGTCTTCTTTCTCTCGTCGTCCCGGTCACCCCCGCATTTATTTCACAATTTTGGAGCTTCGTTTGACCTACTTTCACTTTTCGCCCAAACTATTATTTGTTAACCCTAAGTTTAACCCAGTTATTGGTCCCTAATAATTCTTAATATAATTTTATTATATTAAACATCCTAGATCAGGTTGAACCCAACCCAGGTTGCCACCCTTGGCCGCATCCATGTGGAGAGAGAGAGATAGACCCCCTTAGTTTTCATTTCTATTGATTTATAATAACAACTATTCCTATAAGATTCTAACCCTATAAATAACCCTAACCAACCTAGTAGCCCACCACCCCCACGTGATCAGCCTATCCTATTCTCTTATGATAGTACACATCTCTAAGGCCTAACTTGAGGCATACTCACGTGCCTCCTTTTTGAACCCTATTACTTTATTCCTATATGTCTGACCCTAGGACACAGCCCTATTCCCCTTTATATAGATATAACCCTAGCTTTATTTTCTTCTCTCTCCCAGCCAAACAACGCACAACGCAGCTTTTCCGCGCCCCAACCCGTTGTTCTCCGGTGTTCTCCCCGGCCATCCACACCCCCGGTGTCCTGTCCCTCGCCATCTAGCCCTCTCACGACGTCCCTCCGGCTATTCTCGCCGGTGAGCGCCGGCCAGGCGACGGCAGCGCCCCTCTGGGCGCTGTTAACTGCTGCAGGCTGCTGCTCTTCGCCGTAGCAGCCACCGATACCGGCAGCAATCTCCGGCGACGCCAGGCTCCACCCACACGAAGAGACCCTCGAGCCACCCCTCCTTCACACTTCTAAACTGACGCAGCGACCGCCGGCAAGTTTCAGATCCCCTCAGCCACGACGCAGACCTCCCCGCGGACTCCTCGACCTCCGATCAAATCCGCCACCACCTCTTCGCCTATACCGCCGCGGCCACCTGCAGAACAAGGAGCGAAGATGAGGGCGCATGGGTTTTGGCATGTAAGTTACCGACGCAACCCAGTTTGGGTTGTTCTTTATTTTTTTTAGTTAAAGTTTAGTGCTCATTTTATATTACAAGTTAGTGGCATACGGTAGGGTATTAACATTTACAGTAGGCTAGGTGGCTACCCTATTTAATTAATATTACTTTTACATGTAAGTATGTTTAGTAAAGATTAAAAAACAGTGAGTGTTACTAGAGTAAGTTTATAGTTGAGTTGATGTATGCTTGCAGAAGTTTTTATATATAAGTTAAGGTTATTTTCAGCCTTAATTTAAGGAGCTACAAGTTTTTACCTCTGGTAGTTAGTTATAATAATCAATATCGCAAGTGTTAACAGAAGAATATGATTAATGGCAACCCGTAGGTTAATATAGTTTTAATAATAGCCACATCGCCTTCAGCTTAATATTGCGAGATCCATGCCGCAGATACTACGTTTTCCTTGCGACCCGTAACCGTGCCCGAGCCGACGCCGTTACCTTGCACGCTACCGGAATCCAACCCCTGACGTCGCTACCCGACATCAGTGTAGCTCTCGCATCATGTTAAGGTATACTTCTAACCGTAGGAATCCCAACCCTCGCATGTTAATTCAAGATTAAAAACGATTATTTTTACTGCTTCGTAACCCACTAATCCAACTTAATAATACGGGACTGTAGGCTGATTGTTGGACTGAGCGTGGGAGCTCTGGACTTTGTGAACCTGTGATCGGACTTGAGAATTGTGATATCAGCATGTATTTCAGGCAAGTGAAACTTGCCAATGTGTAGGGATAAGCGATCACTTGAGCGTAGGAGTTGGCCCGTACAGCCTCTCCAGCCAAAGGGCGTAATCTCCGTGCACGACGTGTTTACTTGACGTGTTTACTTGACTTGTAAAAATCCATGTGAATGATTTCCCTTGCCATGTATAACTTGTTGCCATGTATAACCGTTGACATGCCTTACTTGTTGCACCTACTTAATTATTGCATTCATATCTTAAACTGCCATGTCATCGCATACTTTTAGAACTGCTATGTTGTTTCTTTCCTTTAGTTTCCTTGCACAAGTCTCTTGTAGACTTGCTGACATGCGCCCTCGTCTCTTTGGGTGTCGCATGTTAGTTGCTGAGCCAGTGCCCGTTGCTGGGGTCGAGATGTTGCTGACTTGGAGCCTGGGTCCACTGTTGACGTGGAGTTCGAGGATATCGGTGACCAGTCGTAGAGTTTTCCTTCGTCGTTACTCTCTGCTTAGTCTGTTGTTAGGTTGTCGGTGCGTAGCACCTTTCCTTTTCTGTACTTTTACTTTTGTTGGCCATGCTGGGGCCTTTTAGACTCTTTTCTTTTAGCCTGGTGGATTTTCTGTGATGTTGAAATTTATTATAGACATTCTGAGATTGAAATAATTTTTTTGTCTCTTTTCTTTATTATTATTGTTGTTCTGCTACGCATTGCAAGGACCTATACTTGGTTTTCCAGACGCTTTACAGACTGATACCTCACAGCTCCAAGTCTGAGCGGACTTCTCACGCCTCGCCTCCATTTTAGGGAAGCGGGTCGTGACAAACCCAAAACCAGTGAGTGCTTCAACTTACGGAAAGAAGAGGCACTTTATCAGGGATTGTTGGTTCAAAAGGAGATCAATCCAAGGAAATGTAGCCATAACACCTACTCAGGAAAACAGTGAAGAAGAATGGTACATCCTAGCCACATGTGCAACAGTTAATCTTGAGGTATGAGCACTCTACCTAGATCCAGATAAGGATGATGAAGCACAGGAAGTAGATTCATGTGAACAGCTAGTTGAAGATTTCTATGGGCCAAATAAAGAAAATTTATGCAAACTAGAACTAAATGAAGTAGCTTCATGCGAGGTAGATCCAAAAGAAGAAGATACTATTGAATAGTGAAATCCGAAATGAAGTTTTGATTATGATCAACAAGTGATTATTACTAATCTATCTCTATAAGTGTGTATATACCATCTTCAAGAAGCATGTAAAATCCACTAAGTGGTGGTAAGTGCTTTGTTGAGTAAGTTACTTTGGAAAAATTGTTGTAACAAAGCATTTGAGAAGGTCATCTTTGAGAGAGGTAATTGTTGTATTGGGAAGACCTTGCAAGAGGAGCTAGGAAAGTGTATTGGAAGCTCTCTTTATGAGGCATTGTTCTCTTGATTAAGAGAGTTGGTTAGTGGAAATCCTGACAGGTTGTTGAGGACTAGAGTAGCCCTAAGGAGAGGGTGAACAATGATAATCTTGGTGTTTGCATTGTGATCTTCTTGACTCTCTTGCTTGCATATTTGTCTATTACTTCTGGTGTGCTAATTGCTCTTAGTTCATTGCAAGATAATTTTTGTTGATTAGGTTCTTGTGTATGTAACTCTAACAAATAACCTAGGCTAAACTTGCGGGATTTGTTTTATTTGTGCATAATTCTTTAAAACACTAATCACACAAACCCCCAATGTTTAGTTTGTCATCCACAGGATCCAACAGATACATCTGGAAAGGATTTTATTGAGCATGTGTTGCGGGAGGACGAACACAATGATGTTGATTCATGTGGAAGTCCAAGTAAAGAAACATGTCCTGGAGAACTGATCAGTCCAGATTGTAACTCCAAAAACTTACTGCAAGTGCACGGTGTCAATGCTTTGTAATATAGAAAATTGTCAAACCCACGGGGAGGCAAATGCTTATAGAATCTTGTATCTATTCTTAATCTCAAAATAATGTCAGTTGACCGTACTCAAAAGGTTGCCACAAATGGTTACTATCTCAGATTAACAATAGAATAAATAACTAGGGCAATAGGAGTCACCACTTGGATCGTCAGATATCGATGCTAAGTTACAATTTCTACGTTGAATTGGCTTTATTAGGGCAAGATTGTCTCATCTAAAATGTATAACTCATGGCCAACTATTGATGTGCCACTCGTTTAACGTATCTCGTGCTTAGCCCCACCATCGTGGATGGCCTTACACGTGATCCGTGCATTACGAATGATAACTATTCTCAATCTCTACTCACGCCACCATCGTGGGTTAGAGCTTTGATCTGTGAAACCATCAAAGTGTGTGCCACTATCGTGGATCATGGACTCTAATTGAATTCACTAATGTGCCTAATTAAGATCATAGGATACCCGTCTAGGATGTGTGCCACTATCGTGGATCACAAACCTTTTATGAGATCTTCTACAAGCTTGGCTAGATCAATCAAAACACATCCCTTTTCTACCAAAACAACGTAAAAATCCTAACTTTACATCTAAACCCTAAGATCCTAGGGCTAATCCATTAGCCCTAGAAACGACTACTCGTGATTCATGGAAATATCAATAGAAACATTAACAATAGAAATAGAAATCAACATCGCAATGAAAGGCATTGAAACAAGCATAGAGAGGCAAGAAATCATTACCAAACCGTTGGAGATGAATAAGCAAACTCAGAGAATTAAGATCGAGAGATTACAAAGAAAACTCAATAATAAAAATACAATCTTTGTCTCCAAAACAATAACAACGGCTCAACTCTCTAAGAAAACTAAGAACTAGCAATTAATAAAATCTGAATAACCTCCTCTTCCCTTTTTTCTAGGGTAGAAGGTGTGCTTAAATACAATGGGGATGGATCCCGCAGAATTTGGAAAAAGGGCTTCTTTGGCCCACAATAAGTTGGGCTGTGGCACCCTACTCGATCGAGCAGCAGCGCCGCTCGGTCAAGTGCTAATACGGACTGTTGCTTCATCTATTCTTTGTTCGGCTTCAGATATGTGATGCTTGGTAGATTCACTGAGGGCTGTTGCGAGGCTCAAACTATTGCTCTGTAATTGATTCTGCTCGGCCGAGTAGTTGCAGTACTCGGTCGAGTCACTGGTCTACTTGGTTGAGCTACTGTAAGCTAGAGAGGCCTTCAAAAACATCGTTATGTTTGGATTCAGCTCGACCGAGTGGCTACAGTGATCGGTCGAGTCGCCTTTGCGCTCTCCGACTTTGATTAGGAATGGGAATGAGATTGAGTCAGCCAAGTTGATCCGACCAAGTAGCCTCTCTACTCGGCCCGAGTGAGGAATATACTTCCTCAGTTGGAGCTCCTTTTGGTCTGGATGTCAGCTCAGCACTCGATCGAGTACTCTGGGAAAACATCATGTTTCTTCTTGAGATCCTTTCTCTCTTTCTCTTCTTCTCTTCTCTTCGCCTTCTCTAATCTTCTTCTCCATCTCGTCGAACACCTAATGAACCTCGCCATAGATGCTCTGGATAGCTCGGATGTGTCCGTATGTCATAATTGCTCCAAATCGCCCCAAAGTTCCTGAAAATCCACAATTCTCTACGAAAATCGAATATATCGTGAAAAGCGCGATAACATATACAAAAGTGAACTTCGGCTGGTGAAAATGCTATGAAAATATACAATAAAAATATGGAAAATATGGACACATCAAAATCTCCCAAGCTTACCTCTTACTTGTCCTCGAGGAAGACGAATACGAAGCTCACCAGAAGGTAAAAATAAGAAAAACGGAAAAGAATGCAAAAGAGGATAGGGTCGCCGATTATTCTCTCAGATCTCACGCCACTTGCCACACATCACGATGACTCAGAAAATGAATCACATGCTATCAAAATATTTCATATCTTAAATGAATATAGTACTTGCAAGCTCAAGATCAATAAAAGGGGCTTCTCTAAAACTCATGCAATCAACTCATATCTACGTCATGCATTTCATAGTATTGAATATACAAAACATTGGTGATGCACTTTTCAATCAAAAGCTATAACCGAAGAATAGGGTCTTCATACCAAACATGCAATAGAGAATGGAATAAGAGTCAAGACATTCGGATATTCATATCAAATCATAAGAAATCTCCATAACTAAGTTATTTCGCTAAGTTTCAGTATTATCAAACTTCTCCATTCGTGCACAACTCCACTCTAATGTTATGTTCACTCATTTGGTCAAAAGAATTCACCCCTAGCTTAACTTGAGGTGTCGCATCCAAAGGAAATAATTGTGGAATTTGGTTTGGTTTTCCCAAGTATATTTATGGCTCCAAGTAATGAAACTGAGAATTTTTCTTTTATTTTTGAACTTTTGTATCTCATTTTTCTTTTTGGATTTTTGTCGGAGCAATAGGATTTGTATTTTTGATTTTTGGCTCCTTTTTGATTTTTTGTACTTTTTGGAGCAAGCTTTTCTTTTGTATGGGATTTTGGGAATAGATGCGGTATAAATAGCTTTTGGGAGGTGAACTCAAGTGACATGTAGTAAAAGATATATGTGGAGAAAGAATTAATATAACACCCAGTTCACTCTAAAGTGTGCACAAATGGTTTAGTAAAATAATACGTCAACTAGATTCGTATATAAGCATGGATATTCTTAATCATATCAATTAGTAGTGAAGTCAATCAGTAAAGATTTGCAATCGTATTAAGCATGCAACAAGAATGCGAATGAGAACATAAAAGCAATGCTTCAAATATGCTAATGATGCGTGAATCTTGGTGCATTTCCAATATAAGCATACTAAATCTATTATACATTTGACAGCGATTTTTGAATCCTAGGGCTGACTAGGACAAGCTGACTAGGACAAAGGGGTTTATAGAAAGACGGTTAGGATTAATTCTTGGGAAATCAACGGCTTAGATTAAGGTTTGAGATGAAGAAGATTGCTTTGCTTTGAAAACAACCCACTCATCATGTTAAATAAGCCTTTTGATAGAGTGGGTCCCATTTGATTGTGAGCAAAAGTCCTTTGCGTGACCTGGGAAAGATCAAAAGGCTGTTTGTATTGGGGAGAGCAAGAGGCCTTTTTTGGGGGAGAGCAATGGGCGTTTGCAAAATTCCTCTTGCTCTTCCCCTAAATATGAAGAGCGCGCAAATGAGAGCAGCAATAAGTTTGCAAGGTAACATCAGAAGGGAGAGCAAGGGGAAATTCTCGCAACAAGGCCACAGCAAGGTGCAGATCTTCTCGCCTCAAAATTTTGTTGTCTTCACAGGTCAGATTTTATAGTGTCCATCTTCTTCGTTGATCTGTGCCACTTAGAGATTCCTTGCCCTATACTCAAGTCTGGCTTCTTATTTCATGCAACACCTCAGAAAAAATTCCGATCCCAAAAATTCTTATTTTGTGGTCCTTTTCATCAGTTCTAATTTTGTGGTCCTTTGCAGATCCGCTAGGGTTTCGAGAGCGCCATCCCGATCCCAAAAATTCCGCCATGAATCCTGAATAATAAGCTCCATGCCCCTTCAGAGCATTCCATTTCTTGATCTTCTTGCCGGATTTTGGTTACCTAGGGTTTTCTTTTGGTTGTGATTTTATGTTGATCGATCTTGCTGCTGTTCGATTTGATTAGGGGTTTCGATTGTTTTAAAGTTCAGCTTGCTACCGAGTACTTTGATTAAATTGTAGCTGACTTAACTGAATTAGGTTCTTTGCCATGAATCTTAATATAATGATATTTGGCAACGTTTGTTTGCATGGATCGCGGTTGCAAAGGGCCGGCGTTTGCTTATGATTGTCCGTTATTTGATTCCTTTTTGGTTAGATTGATATTGTCTTTTGGTTTCTGACGATTGTTTGCTTGATCTATTGCTAGGTTGATTTACTTTGATAGAGTTGTCAGCGTCTTGAATGAGCTATATAGTATAGTATATGACATCTCAAAGTTAAAGGAGTATGATGAATTATTTTGGAGAGAAGATGAACTCTTACGCCTTTTCTACATTTTAGGCACATTAGGCACTACAAAATCTCCTTTTCTCATGGTCTATCTCTATCTCTCTCTCACAACCAAGATACTTATCAGATAACCAATGATAAGCCATATTAGTTTACAAATTTGTGCAAACTTGAATTTCTGGAAAATTGGTGATGATTCTGGATGGTTTAACCCACACGGCTTCAGTCTGGACTGACTTCAGATTGTGGTCAGTCTCTCCATTCCGTCACCTTTAAGCAAAAAGTTCCCATTGCATGAAAATTATTACAGAATTTTTTCAATTGACTGGTGCGTAATAGCAAGATGAGGAGTGAATGCTATTGGGTATGAGTTGCAGTAAGGTATTACAGAAAATCCAAATACTGATACGGATCAAAATTTTGTCAAGCTTATAAACTTTAGAGTGGATGTATTGAATCTGTTAGATATCTAATTCATGCGGGAAGAGATGTTACTTAACAAATCTTCTAAGTATTTAGATGAAACATCAGGCATTTTAATGATTATAGAGGTAAACTGAAAAACTTTCCCACAATAATTCTTATCATTGTTTGTTTTACTCCATTTACGTCTATCATATTATTTATTTTCAGATTTAATCGAAATTCCTTATTTATTAATGGAAGTAACAGCATGGTCCTTGGACTTTGTTGGCACACTACACATTTTTAGTATGTGAACTACTTCCTGATGCTGCCTGTCATTTCATTCTTACGGCCCTTATTCATGCAAATAATCATTAAATGGCGACAGAGAATATTAATTAATTAAATGGTGACAGAGTTCTTATATTCAGAACATTTGGTTGATAGATGAAGACTAAACCATAAAATTGGAGTTTGCGTCGTATAGAGTTTGATATGGGAACTAATGATTTGCGTTTTTTCTCCTTTTTGTTGGCATCATTGTTGCGTCCAAATTTTGTTAATTTGGTATATGTTTTTGATATTCAGACCATTGACTCATTGATTGTGCTCATTTGTTAGCTTCACAATGGCATATTAATTAGTTTTAGAATTTAAACAACCAATAATAACCAATAGTAACCACAGACCATGCTTCACATTGTGCTCATCTATAAGCGATTGACATTCACATTGGAATAATAACACCACTAATAACCACGGCCATGGCAGTTGCCATCAGGGGGTTGGGGGGAGAGCTTTCATTCATGTCATGTCAAGGTAAACAGTATCAATATTACAATGTCTCCTTATGGTATTGCAAGGTGCTGTTAAATTCACTCTTTTATCATCTATTTTATAAATTATTCCTATGCGGCTCACACAGTTCAAAAAGGCACACTTCTGAGATTGTCACAGTGTAATGAACAAATTGATATCATAGTCTGGTTGTGGCCCAAGTGACAGGTGAGATCCAATGTAGCTATTCATCAGGCCTTCAGAATAAGTTATACATTCTTTTTTGTAGGAGAAGATAGAATCTGCAACAGATATACTTACGGAAATCCTTATTCCAGTAGTCGATGAAACTATGAAACTGAAGAAGTGTCATGGCCTCCGAGAGATCCTGAGGCTCTCATTGGCGTATTGAGTACTGAAAAATCTCAGACAGATTAAGAGCTATTAGAAATGGCTCGGAAATGGAAAATTGTTGGTAAGAATTGTATTTTAGATAGATTATGATGCATTCACTTTTCTGTGTTGTTCTTATAAATTCTACCAAATGTTTACACTATATGAGCTATAGTTCTATAAAGTTAACCTTTTGCATTTTCCTGTCAATGTACTTGGATATTTAACTTTATAGAACTAAGCTCTCTTATGCCTCAGCCAAATGCAGTCACATTAGTAATGAATGTTTGAAAAAATTCAGGTGTGGATTTAATATGTGTGGCCTCATGCAATGCCCCTTATAAATGGTCTGTGGCAACGGATTCAAAATGGTAATTTAGCAATGGTCACAATCATGGCAGAACTTTTCATGTCAGTGGCTTGGATCGCTATACTTAATAAGCTTCTTGATTAATATTCCATTTATGTATTTATTTATTATGTATTTTCCCCTACTATTGCAGATTGTTGCATATGATTTTAGGATCAAACATAATATTTTGAGGTGCTTGGTATCCTATGGATGTAAAATCATAGTTGTGCCATCAACATGGCTTGCTAAAGAAATATTGAAGACAAAACCTGATGGAGTTCTTTTTAGCTACGGCCCTGAAGACCCTGCCGCAGTCCCTTATGATGTCCATATGGTGCTTGGCAAGGTCCCTGTGTTTGGACTCTGCATGGGTCACCAGTTGCTCGGGCAAGCTTTAGATTGCAAGACATTAAAAATGAAGTTTGGGCATCATGGAGGAAACCATCCTGTTTGCAACCAATGGACAAGTTGAAATCAGTGCTCAGGTTTGCTATTTTTCTAATTGGTTAATGCCTAATGTTTTATTCATTTTTATCTTCTTTGTAGAATAGTTAACTGTCGTTTAGTTCGGACTTTAAATTTGTTATGGTCTATTCATTTTGACTTAAATTTAACTTTCATCTGACAAAGTGTTTCAGTTCATGTCATGATTAAACTACTTATCAGACACAACCTGTAACTTCTTTTGCAAAATCTAAATGTTTTTACTTTTTAGTCTGATTCTGATACTAGAGATGATGGGTTTACAGTTGTCTTTGGTCGAGCAGTTATGAATCTTGAGTTAGTTTCTTTTGTTGAGCAAAACTACTACAATTGATGAGGAATTATCACAATAAGAAAAATAAAATAAAAAACAGTAGAAACAAAATAGAAGAATCATAGCTGCAACTGTAAGTCTAGAGATTTACTTTTAAATTCTTTTAAACTCTTTTGAATTTTTTGTACTTTTAAATTCTTTTAAATTCATTCTTGATTCCCATCGTTTAATAAAAATTTTGCATAAACTTTAGCCTATTTATTATTTTTTTCATTCAGAAAAATAAGATTTTTAAGATGCTTTCACTGTAAACACCATACAAAGAAAAGAATAACAAAAGAGTAAGTATCCCCCACCCCACCCCACCCCCACCAAAAAAAAACCCACCCATCCACCCACCAACCCACATACAAAGAAAAGAACTAAGTAAAAAAAGGACACACACAGAATACAGAGAAAAAAAATTAAAAATCAGATTAATCTACATGATTACATGAAAAACTATGCATATTTATTGTTCAAACTTCTGAGTGTTATCCGAGTCTACATTTTTCTGGCTTATCTGAGAATTAAATACCTTCTACGAAGCCGTTAAAATGGGCATTTGGTGCTTGAAGTGTGAAGGATATCGATAATGCCTTTAAGAGGAGTGGCATTGAGGAATGGCTTAATTGAACATACCTACAACCAATGTGCCAAAGTCATCTTAAGTTTATTAGTTTTTGTTGGCAATGATAGTTTTACAGGAAAATAAGTGATATCTGGATTTATCAGGACTGATGAATTAAACATCCTGTGTGTGAGATCATTTCGAAGTAGTTTTTTCTTTCTTTTTAAAAACCAATAATGTAGAGACCTAAGATTTCCATGAGTCATTGCATATACATCATAATATCAATCAGATAAGCTAGGTGGGACTTGATCGAAGCATTCCAAACCAAAGAAATGCATCTGAAGGCAGCAATCGCATGTTAAATGAGTCTATACATTCAATTTCTAAGTTTTGTTAAGACTAGCTAAAAATTAAGTGAGAATTCTGTAGCATCAAACTCCATCTGCAGACTCTGAATGTAAAGCATGTTGCCAATGATCAATATCTAAATGCAAAGCATGGTTGCTAATGATAAATATCATTTTTGGTTTCTTTCTATTGGTTATATAATTTAGATAATTAGTCATCTCTAATTTCTGCTCTCTCTTTTCATCTACAGGTGCATTTGGGAAATTTCATTAGCTAGAATGATCGTACTAAGGCGCAGAACTGTCACAACGTATCTGTTAATTTCCAGAATTATTTTACTTAATTTGGTGACCTTTTTTTATTTCACCGACTTATTGCTCTTAGAAAACATAAAAAATTTGGAACATTCGGTAGGAACAAATCATTTTCGGCTCAAATTTAGAGAATTATGTTTCATTTTTGGTTCCTTTTTGCTGGTTGTAATTTAGATAGTTCATAAAATAGTAATCCTGACAAAAAAATTCTGAAGGAAGAAATATTTAGTTTTGTTATGTGACAAAAACTTAATGATTTGCAAGTTAAAGCCTATAATTTCTTAAAATATTTTAGATTTTCCATATTCTGGAAATTGTGTTACACAATATGTATACTGGCTAAGATTTTTCTGTTAATGTATAGACAAATTTTAGATTTTCCAAATGTTTTGCTCACATTTCAGATAATACCAATGCTTTTCTCCCCTGTATGTATCCGCACCCAATTCATGTTCCATGTATGTATCCGCACACAATTCATGAATGTATTGGTATTATCTGAAATGTGAGAAAGGAGACTGGAACCAACATTTTGAACCTATATGCAACATTTTCTTCTTCTCCCCGTATGCAACATTTTGAACCAACATTCTGAAATGTTCCATGTATGTATCCACACCCAATCAATGAATATACTTGAGAGGGATGACCAGATGAGAGAAGGTTAGTTATATACATGGAGACATGCATTGAATGTCAGACACATATGCCTTCTTCTTTGTGGATTTATCTCATCATATGGCAACTTAGGCACTCCTTATTCTATTCTTTTTTTGTTGAGAAGTATCATATTTGTTTTGACATGGATATGATGTTGAATCTTTTCTGACAGACATATAGATGTAAACCCAATGATCAGATAACAATGAAAGAACTTCACTATAAGTGATACTGTAATTAAGGGTTCTTCTTCCAAACTTATGCATGTTAGTAAAGTTGGATAGAAATTGCTTTTAGCTTCCATGGATTTAGGTATGCTTTCTACCTTTATGTTTCTTCATTCCGTAACCAACGAGAAAAGGCTTCATGTAGTAGAATCAAATTGGTTTATATATAGCACCATGTTCCATTGTTCTGATAATGTAAAATAATCATAAACACCATTCCCAAAGAGTTCCTGATTTGAAAGGTATTCTGTATTATTATTTCTTTTACCATAGTTACCGACAAACTTATAGATCTCTCTCCTGGATGCATGACATAGAAAACCATACACCAAGCAAACTCCAGTTATACTATAGGAGCTAAGTCTATCTCTATACACGAAGTTTCGATCATGTATCAGATGTAAGTTATTTATTATGAGTTTCCTGTACTACATGAATGTAAATACAAATATGGATACACATGTGTGAGTTTGTTTAACTAACTGGTTGAGTAGATAGTTCAATGAAACACAATTAGATTTTTTCTTCATATGCTCAAAAACTACTCCAGGTTTGTTTCATAGGATTGTCAGGGTGATTCCTCCAATGTCATCATTTCAACTGCTCGACAATCCCAAAACTCTAAAATTTGATGTAGGTTGATGCTGATAAGTATTGCATGCAAAAACTAATATTATGTGCAAACTAATTATTTACGACTTTTTTTGTCTTCCATATTTCAGTAACCAAGCGATTTGGGGAAAACAGAACCCGCAGAAAAACATCGATCCACGGCAAGCCATTTTGGCCAATCAGAACCCATCTTCTCCTATTAAACTCTTCCAAAGCAATTTGATTTCTCTGACTTTCAATCCCCGCCGATGATTTCCTCCCACAGGTAGGAGTTCGTGATTTGATCACACAGGTAGGATTTTGTGATTTGATCCTGCAAGTTAATTTTGTTGAGTCTGGCAGGTTGATTTGATAACGCAGGTAGATTTGATCACGCGGGTAGGATTTCGTTGCTTTTGGCCAATCATGATTTGATCTTGCAGGTTAATTTTTTTGAGTCTGGCAAGTTGATTTTGGCCAATCGTGATTTGATCCCGCAGGTTGATTTGATCACGCGGGTAGGATTTCGTGATTTCGGAGATGGCTCGGGATGTGGTGAGGGATTTGAGTCTGTTTGATGATTCAGATCATCTCCTCAAGAAGAAGCTGTAGGATTTTGATTGTTACATATTTATAATATATTAGGGTTTATATGGTTGGAGATTTTTGCATCTCAATGAGCGACAACGATGTTTATATTCTGGATTTACTGTTTTATATCGATGTACTTATAAATTATTTACCAAAAGTTTGCTGCAATAGCATTGGAACCAGTCAAAATTTTCCTATTTGATGTTATATTATGATTTTTCATAATGTGGAAAATTTTGTGATTCATGTTTTCCTACGATTTGTCTTTGAATCCCATCACATTTTAGCAGCACAATGACTTCCAAGAATTTTGAGAGAAGTATTGTTTAGAGTTATATGCTTTGAGTACAAATAGTTTTAACAAAGTATGTTAACCCAACCACTTAATTTGTGTATAGATTGGGCTGAAACTTCTTTTTGAATTCTTAAAAGCGACATCTTACTTACTATTGAATGGGGGTTTTAGATTCTTAAATTCCTATAGCCTTTACAATTGAGGCGAAACCTTATTCCTTGACAAGAGTAAGATAATTATATGTTTTTGTTGGAATGAATCGTTTATTTTCTTTTTTATTATTGTTTTATCTATTAAGAATTCATATTTTCAAATTGTTTTCCAATTTAAATGTCCTTTGAACTTTCAAATTAACCGTAATGCTTAAGCCCACCCTGTATACACTACTTGAATCGATTAGTGTGAAACCACTCCTAAGGTTTATGTAAGGGGCGATGGTGGAGGCTTCGCAGGGGGCAGTGACAACACCGATGCCGCCACTAATGATTTTCACCATGACCAAGAGGTGCATACGCTACCCTCTATTTCTTTCACGCTTTCCAGTCTGTTTCAAAAATCGATCTTTCCTTGAAAATTATCAAAACCAGGATTCTTAATGATAAATGCATAGTTTCATTGGATTTTGAGTAAGTTGGGTCTCCTGGAATTTGGATTTTTGAGTAAGTTGGGTCTACTGGAATTTGGATTTTGTTGCATACTGTAACCCCATTTTGACCCGGAAGATCACAAAATGATCGATGCGAGGATGATGAACATTCGTGAGAAGGTTCCTATATTTTATGAAATAAGAAATTCTTTTATTTTTAAAAAAAATCTTTGGAGTATTAGTCGGAGCTTTTAAATCCGTTCACTCGGTCATTCTAAAAATCAAATTGTGCATAGGATCAAGTGATTTCATGGTCGAATGATGTGGCTAACTTAGCCAGTGTGAAGTTTCATAGCACTACTATGGAGAATACGAAGCGCTATACTGTTGGGTGTGAACCATAATGTATAACTGTAGTTTGCAACTGGCCATCTGTACAGCGCTTTTAATACTATCTGAATAATGAAACAAACTTATCATGACTTATTAACAAATTAATGGGCTAGGGATAACATAAGATTTAAAAAATTAATGACATAAAAGAAGAATCATCCTACTTCATGTATTTAACTTTTTGTTATGTATAGTAAATTAAATTTATAGAAGCTAAAAAGAAATTTGAAGCAACTTAAAAGGCATAGCAAGTATTATTAGTAATGTTTTGTTAAGAAACTAGAGTTGTTAACAAAATATTTGCTCGATTAGGTATTTGCTCGATGAGAGAAGAACTTCACCTCTTAGATTATTTAAGCATTATTAATAAAATATGTGTGATAATTGATGAGGCCCAAAGTCATTGGGCTTTGAGTACTTGATAAATAATACAACTATTTTTGAATTTTTGATTCCACTGACAACCAATAAGAGGGGTACTGCTGCAATGTTCCAAACAACAGTAAATCTTTTTTTCATACAGCTACGAGATCTGGTAAATTCGTTTTTGAAAATTTGGGAGAATACCACTAAATCTAAAATGAACTTTTGGATGAAACTAAATTTGGGGTGAAAAAAAATTATTTGGGTGAACTAAATTCTCTTTGAAAACTAAATTTTGGGGAAACTAAAATTTTGGAAAGTAGATGTGAAACCCCGAATATTTTGGCAAAATTAAATCTAGGGGAAACTAAATTTTGGGAGAACTAAAATTTTTGGGGAAATTAAATTTTCTGGGTAGAACTAAATTTTGGATGCAACTAAAATCTTTGGAAAATTTTAGGGGAAGAAATTCTAAAGGGAACTATATTTTGGGGGAACAAAATTTTTTTGTTGACCCAAATAACAATTATTTAGGCGCATGCGTCAAATTTGTCGTTACATGTCGAAGGTGCCTGTGCCGAATTTGTTGTTCCGCGCCGAAGGCGCCCGTGCCGCTAAATATTTTTACGCAAATTTGTTGTTCTTTTAAATTTTGGCTGTGAAAATAATTATTTGGGAAACAAAGATTTTGCGGAAAAAAATCTTAAATGAACCGTGCCCGCGGGCACGGGTTATGACTAGTACTACTTCATACATTCAGTTTCAATAAGTTTCATGCATTCACTTAGAGAAGTCATCAAAAGAAATGTATTTTGCAAGAACTCATGAATAGAAAGATAATGAAATAAATCTAAGTAGCATGGTATTGAATAATAAGCATTGTGATGGCTACAAAAGCAATAAGAGATATCATCATAAAGAACTAATCTAGCAAAAGAAAGAAGAGAAAAGTGGGATAATATAAAACAAGCATACATGCATACCAAAAGATGAGAAATATGATGCTAAAAAAGAAAAAAAATGGGGTGGAAAATGGATGGAAAATATAGTAAAAAGTTTGAAAAGCGAAAGAAAAATAAATAAAAAGCGATAGCGCTTATCCCCAAGATAAACACAGCGGTGTCCTCACTGTGGAGAACACTCGTGAAAGAAGGTGAGTGAAGCTAGGGTGGGATGGATGGATAAAGAAAAATCATTTAAAAAACTATACAAAAAGGGAAAAGAAGAAAAAAGAAAAAATGTATGGATGCAAATGCATGATCCTAATGCCTAATATATGAACAAGCATGCAAATGATATGATGGTGAATATGCAAATGGATGAAAATGTGTTCTCCCCCAAGCTATGCAGTGCTAGGCCCTGTTGGACAGATGGGCACTAAAGAGTGAGAGGGGAGAACGGGAGCAAAAATACAAATCAAGCAGCGGCATCACCCTCTGGAGGTAGTGATGGGTCTTGCTGCTGTGGACCAGAAGTGGCATCAGTTGGTGGGTCAATAGGTGTGTACCGACTGGTTTTCATGTATCTGGATTAATTATATTTTATATATGTTTTGGTGGATTTTCTCCTTATGCGTGGTTTTCGTCTCCGTAGCTTTCACTTTCGATCGTTTCGTCGTGATTTTCTAGCTTCTTCCTTAGAATCGTTGGTCTTGGAGTAAGTCATTCGTGACGGGATCCATATCGGTCATATCTTATTGTTAGATCAAGCCTAGGAGTCTTAGGAATTGATCCCGGAGCTTCGCGCTCTATTTCGGAACTTTCTGTGCACGTTAGCCGGTATAAGAAGGGGAACCGACCGACTAGATGACGATTTAGTCGGTCGGCAAACCTTCATGGACCGACTAGTGGGCTTTGTTAATTACTCAGGAGTTACTGTTTATCGTTAGTTGGTCTAAGAATATTTGTCGACCGACTATGTTGCAAACTAGTCGGTCAGCAATCGTTCTTTAACCGACTAGCTCTATGATCATTTTGATACCAGGTACTATTCATTCTTAGTCGGTCTAAGAACGTTCGTCGACCGACTAGATGAGAAACTAGTCGGTCAGTAGTTGTTCTTTGACCGACTAAATCTAAAACCTATTTTTGTACATGAGTTACTGTTTACACTTAGTCGGTCTGTGTTGGTCAACCGACCGACTAGTTCTCGAACTAGTCGGTCAGAGGTTGTTCTTTGACCGACTAATCAGTGTCGAAACCCTAATTTCTGGGCAGCCGCCAGGTCGTTTTCTATTTAAACCCCACTTCATTTCTTTTCTTTCTTTCTCTTCTCTTGGCCTCTTTCCTTCCCCCTTGACCTTTGATCTTCACCAACCTTCCCCTAGGCTTCCTCCTTCATCAAGAGCCTCTCCCCCTCTCCATTTAGGCTGGCCACCATGCCCTAGGCCATCTCCAACCCCCAAAATCCCCAAAACCCCATTTCTCCAAATTTCTCCATCCATTTCCAGATCTGAACCGTAGGTTCCCCGGATCGTTTCTTCCGTCGCCGTGCTTGCTCAGCATCGTTCTTCCGCTAACGATTCGGTAATAAATCGATCTCTTAATGTTCTCATAACCCATTGTGTTTTTGTGAAACCGTAATAAAACTAGGTTGGATGTTGTTCTAATATTGTTTTGTCATGGCAGCGATCTCATCTCCGTAGTTAGCATTTGTGTGACGGCCTCGTTAATCGTCATCCTCGGTGCTAGGCAAGTGAAACTTGCCACTTAGGGTTTTGGGCCATGTCTTAGGCCATTTGCTTGTTGTAGGCGTAAAAGAGACTAGGCGACGAAATGATACTCGCCTAGGCGCAATTTCAGGAACTAGCTTGACAACGAAGCAAGATCCGACATTTATCATGTTGCACAACTGCCATGTCATGTTTAATTTCCATTAACGGTACGCAAATTAATTGTCATGTCATTGCATTCTTTAAGTGTTCCCGTGATTGCGTAGCTCCGCTACACCTTGTGAAATGATTGAGGCTAGGTGCACCCCTATGCCAAATGAAATACGCTTCTGGTTTGTGATCCAGGAAACGATCTCTTGTGCGGGGCAACCCTGGCTCATTTACTGAGCTCGTGTAGGGGACCCTGGCTCGTTTACACGTGGTTTTTGGGGTAAGAGTTAAGAGGCCATTCAACTGGGAGTCTGCCCGATCAGCAACTGCAGTTGTAAGGCGTAAACTATGGGTTCTAGGGTAGTGTTAAGCGGCCAATCAGTGTGAATGTCCAACAGTTCAGCTGTAAGGCGTAAACATCTACAAACAACTTGAAACGTGAATAGTGAAAAGATTGAGATTGTTAGTAGCTTGGCTACTCTTGACATGCCCTGAAAATTGTTCTCTTGTACTTGTGGTTTCACCATGTCTTACTTGTGCACTCATACCATAACTGCCATGTCATGCATACTATAACTGCTAGGCTGTTAGTTTGCCTTCCTTTTCAGTTTCCTTGCCCAAGTCTTTTAGACTTGCTGACATGTGCCCCTTTACTCTTTTGGGTGGCACATGTTAGATCCTGAGCCTGAGTTCATTGTTGAGGACGAGGTGTTTGCGGACGCCGAGCCCGAGCCTGTGTTTGACGAGGACTTCGTGGACACGGGCGATCAGTCGTAGGGACTGTTTGTGTTGTCGTTTAGACTGTTTTGTTGTCGGTGCGTGTCACCAATACTTTGTTATGTTGTCCCTTTTGTTGGCCTTGTTCTGGGCCTTTAGACTCTTTCTTTTAGCCTGGTGGCTTTTCTGGATGTTGAACTTAATTTTCATATTGGACAAATTCTGAGATTTGAGATTTTATTTCTATCTCTCCTTGTGTTATTATTGGTGTTCCATTTGTGGTTACAGGGACCTGCTTATGTTTTATTGACGCTTATCGGGTTTGGGGCTTCACCGCCCCACTCCCGTGCGGACCTTTTCACGTCTCGCCTCCATTTCAGGGAAGCGGGGCGTGACAGGTTTTGTTGGTGGCCCATGCAGGTCCCTTTATGTAACTGCGAATATAGGAATAACGATAATAATATTAGAATGTCCAATAAACTAAGTTCGACATCCGAGCCATAAGCTATGAGTCTAATTGTTTCGTTTTCTGTGTCATTAGATGGCAGGAAGGTGATTCACCCATGGTGGAGGTAGTGGTGTGCCCCCTCATGACGAGGAGCCTGAGCGGGAACCCACCAATGGAGAGATGATGGGGATGATGCTTCAGATGATGCAAGTGCAGTAGGGTGTTCTCCTGCAAGTCCAGAATGCTCCAGTTGTTCGAGCTGGTCGGGCAATCCAGGATGCCCCTCGCTCCGAGCCTGGAGCGAAGAAATTTCGGGAGCTGGGTCCCGCATATTTTGATGGGTCTGAGGGTCCTCTGGCTGCCGATGAGTGGATTCGTAACATTGAGGATAACTTGAAGATGGCCAAGATCACCCCGGCTGGATGGGTTGATTTTGCGAAGAGGCAACTCAAGGATAATGCTCGGAACTGGTGGGATGCGGAAGAGAAGATGCTGGTGGAGCCGATAGCTTGGGCTACCTTTAAGTCCAGATTTGATGAGGAGTTCTTTCCGAAGGCTGCTAGGAAGGAGATGCTGCAGCGCTTTATTGATCTGAAGCAAGGGAGCTTGACGGTGGACTTGTACCACCAAGACTTCACTAGGCTGAGTCGGTTCGCACCGAAGATGGTGCAGGATGCTGATGAGAGGGCTCAGAGGTTCCTGCAGGGACTTGATTTGGAGTTTCAGAGTTTTGTGTCTTCCTCTGATCTAGACTCTTATCAGAAGGTTCTGGTCGCTGCGAGGAGGCAGGAGCTGAACCTGAGTCAGAGGAGAGGACATGTTTCTGGTGCTGGGAAGAGGCCTGTGGAGCAGGCCAGGGCGGTGGTTAGGCCTGGTTTTAAGCCTAATCATCTGGTGCAGTTCAAGAGGCCAGGAGGGCCTAATCAGAAGACTTGCCATTTCTGCGGCAAGCCTGGCCACATCAAGGATCAGTGTAGGAAGTTTCTGGGCCAGTGTTTGGTTTGTGGTGATGCTTTTCATGTCGCGAAGGATTGTCGGCATGCGAATCAGCTACAGAGGGCACCTGTTGCAGCACAGCCGTTGCAGCAGAGAGTGCATGTTCCTACTGGACATGGAGCAGCTCTTGTTCCACAGAGGCAGGCTTTTCAGCAGGCTTTTCCGTCGAGGAGGCAGGCTTTTCTGATGACCGCTGTGGAGAGCGAGGCCGTGGATGAGGTTATCACAGGTAACTCTCCTTCTGCCTGTTCCTTTCTTAGTTGGTTTTGTTTGTTAGATTATGTTGTTTGCTTGCACATGATTGTTTGCTAGACTAGGGCTTGATTGTTAGACTGTTTGTAGGTGTGATTTTGGTGTGCACATTTCCTGCACGAGTCCTCTTTGACTCAGGTGCATCGATGTGCATTATTTCTCGGAGCTTCGTGGAGAAGCATTCCTTGTTGACGTCCCCTCTTTCCAAGAGTTGGAATATCGTTACAGGGAATGGCGTGGTCTCGGTGCATCTTGGTTGCGATTCTTGCTCGTTGGTGGTTTGTGGACATGAGCTTTACGCTGATTTCATTGTCCACGACATCATCAACTATGATGCGGTCCTTGGGATGGATTGGCTTGCGAGCTTCTATGCTACGATCGACTGTCGGAGGAAGAAGGTGGTGTTCGAGATTCCCGGACATCCAGTATTTGAGTTCAGCCGAGGTAGCAGCTCGCTTGGTCCTGTCAGATTTCGGGCCAGGCCGGTGGAGATTGTGGCTATATAGATAGAGCTGGAGAGGCCAGCGGTTGTGCGGGACTTTGATGACGTCTTCCCCGAGGAGATGTCTGGTTTGCCACCTGATCGAGCTCTAGAATTTTCTATTGATCTTATTCCAGGAGCGCATCCGATTTCAAAGGCGCCTTATTGTATGGCACCCGTAGAGTTGGAGGAATTGCGGAAGGAGCTGGATGAGCTTTTGCAGAAGGGTTATATCAATCCTAGTGTGTCTCCGTGGGGAGCACCGGTGCTGCTGGTGAGGAAGAAGGATGGTTCGCGTCGCATGTACGTGGACTATCGGGAGCTGAATGCGGTGACCATCAAGAATAAATACATGTTGCCTCGCATAGATGATATTTTTGATCAGCTTGGAGGTTCGAGGGTGTTTTCGAAGTTGGATCTGAGGAGTGGTTATCATCAGCTGAAGGTGAAGAAGGAAGATGTTCCGAAGACAGCGTTCAAGACGAAGTATGGACACTACGAGTTTGTGGTTATGCCTTTCGGTGTAACCAATGCACCCGCAGTTTTCATGAATCTGATGAACCTGATTTTCTACGACTTTTTAGATAAGTTTGTCGTTATCTTTATTGACGATATTCTGATCTATTCAAAGTCGGAGGAGGAGCATGCCCCGCACTTGAGGACGGTGTTGGAGATCCTGAGGAGGCATCGTTTGTATGCTAAGTTTTCGAAGTGCGAGTTTTGGCTGGACAGAGTTGCTTTTCTCGGGCATGTGGTGACTGGAGATGGTATTTCAGTGGATCCCGAGAAGATCAGGGCCATCAGAGAGTGGCCTGTTCCGCAGTCAGCGTCTGAGATCCGGAGTTTCCTTGGACTGGCTGGTTAATATCGGCGTTTCATTAATGACTTTTCCCGTATTGCTGAGCCGATGACCAGATTGACGCGGAAGGATGTGCCTTTTGTTTGGTCGGGTGATTGTGAGAATGCCTTTGGTGTTCTGAGGGAGAGATTGACGACTGCCCCTATTCTTATGGGCCTGAACACAGCGGTGGATTTGAGATCTTTTGCGATGCTTTTGGCAAGGGTCTCGGTTGTGTGTTGCATCAGCAAGGGCACGTTGTGGCGTATGCTTCGCGTCAGCTCAAGACTCATGAGAAGAATTACACGACGCATGATTTGGAGTTGGCTGCTGTTGTGTTTGTGCTCAAGATTTGGAGGCACTTCCTGCTGAGTGAGAAAGTGAAGATCTTCACCGATCAAAAAAGCTTGAAGTATATTTTTACTCAGAAGGAGCTCAACATGCGACAGCGTCGATGGTTGGAGCTCATGGCGGATTATGAGATTGATTTGCAGTATCACCCTGACAAGGTGAATGTGGTTCCTGATGCGCTGAGTAGGCTTCCGGCGGTGATGATGTTGACCTCGCAGTGGAGATTGCAGCAGGATTTTTGCGAGTCTGGTGTGGAGATTTTTCTTCCTGGAGAGGCTTCTTCGTTGATGTGTATGCAGATACAGTCGACGATCGTGGATCAGGTCAAGGCTGGCCAAGCTGAGGATCTGAAGCTGGTGAAGATTCGGGAGCAGGTGGAAGCCGGTCTACGAACTGACTTTTTGATTCATGAGGATGGCTCGCTGAGGTTTGGAGCCAGGTTGTGTGTGCCAGCTGGGGATATTAGAGAGGAGTTGATGGTGGAGGCACATAGTTCGCCGTATTCTGTGCATCCTAGTGGGACCAAAATGTACAAGGATCTTCGTCGGAACTATTGGTGGCATGGTATGAAGAGGAGTGTGGCTCAGAGTGTAGCCAAGTGCTTGGTTTGCCAGCAAGTGAAGGTTGAGCATCAGCGTACGACAGGGTTGCTACAACCGCTTTCGATTCCGGAGTGGAAATGGCAACACATCACTATAGATTTCGTGACTGGACTACCTCGGAGTCCGAAGCAGAATGACGTGATTTGGGTGATCGAAGATCGATTGACCAAATACGCGCACTTTATTCTGTTTCGAGTGGGACAGTCCACTGAGGCGCTAGCGAGGAGATATATGGAGGTAAATTATTTTACTCTCCGTTTTTATTTCCTTTTCCTAGTTTAGATAGTGATGTAACGTGAATCGTGCAGGAGGTCGTACGACTTCACGGAGTCTCTGTGAGTATCGTGTCGGACAGGGACACGAGGTTCACATCTCAGTTCTGGCAGAGTTTGCAGAAGAGTTTGGGTACGCGTCTGAGTTTCAGCACGGCGTACCATCCGCAGACGGATGGCCAGTCCGAGAGGACGATTCAGACCTTGGAGGACATGCTGAGGGCGTGCATGTTGGATTTCAAGGGTTCCTGGAAGGACCATCTACATCTGGTAGAGTTTTCTTACAACAATAGCTTCCAGGTGAGTATTGGCATGGCGCCTTTCGCCGCTCTTTATGGGAGGAAATGTCGATCGCCATTGAGTTGGGATGACATTGGAGATCGGGAGCTGTTGGGACCTGAGATGATTGTGGAGGCCGTGATTGTTGTCAGGAACATTCGGGAGAGGTTGAGGATTGCTCAGGACCGTTTTAAGCATTGGGCGGATGCTAAACACCGTCCTTTGGAGTTTCAGCCGGGCGACCATGTGTTCTTGAAGATTTCCCCGAATCGTGGTGTGATTCGCTTTGGGAAGCAAGGAAAGTTGAGCCCGCGATACATTGGACCGTTTGACATTCTGGAGAGAGTTGGTGAGGTAGCCTACCTCTTAGCCTTGCCGCCATCTTTGGAGGGAGTTCACAATGTTTTCCATGTGTCGCAGCTTTGTTGATACATTAGCGATCCATCTCATGCTGTGGATTTCTCGGAGATTACCGTTCGCCCTGATATGACGTATGACCAGCAGCCAGTATAGATTCTGGACAGGCGTCAGAAGTCACTTCGGAACAAGGTTGTCAATCTTGTGAGGGTGATGTGGCGACACGGCTCGCCAGGAGAGTCTACTTGGGAGAACGAGGATGAGATGCGAGAGCGTTTCCCACTTCTATTCCCGGACACGTGAGTGTTGGGAAATTCCGAGGACGGAATTTTTCTTAAGTTGGGGAGGATGTAACGACTGGTTTTCATGTATCTGGATTAATATATTATATATATATATATGTTTTGTTGGATTTTCTCCTTATGCGTGGTTTTCGTCTCCGTAGCTTTCACTTTCGATCGTTTCGTCGTGATTTTCTAGCTTCTTCCTTAGAATCGTTGGTCTTGGAGTAAGTCATTCGTGACGGGATCCATATCGGTTATATCTTATTGTTAGATCAAGTATAGGAGTCTTAGGAATCGATCCCGGAGCTTCGCGCTCCATTTCGGAACTTTCTGTGCACGTTAGTCGGTATAAGAAGGGGAACCGACCGACTAGATGACGATTTAGTCGGTCGGCAAACCTTCATGGACCGACTAGTGGGCTTTGTTAATTACTCAAGAGTTACTGTTTATCGTTAGTCGGTCTAAGAATATTTGTCGACCGACTAGGTTGCAAACTAGTCGGTCAGCAATCGTTCTTTAACCGACTAGCTCTATGATCATTTTGATACCAGGTACTATTCATTCTTAGTCGGTCTAAGAACGTTCGTCGACCGACTAGATGAGAAACTAGTCGGTCAGTAGTTGTTCTTTGACCGACTAAATCTAAAACCTATTTTTGTACATGAGTTACTGTTTACACTTAGTCGATCTGCGTTGGTCAACCGACCGACTAGTTCCCGAACTAGTCGGTCAGAGGTTGCTCTTTGACCAACTAATCAGTGTCGAAACCCTAATTTCTGGGCAGCCGCCAGGTCGTTTTCTATTTAAACCCCACTTCGTTTCTTTTCTTTATTTCTCTTCTCCTGGCCTCTTTCCTTCCCCCTTGACCTCTGATCTTCCCCAACCTTCCTCTAGCCTTCCTCATTCATCAAGAGGCTCTCCCCCTCTCCATTTTAGCCGGCCACCATGCCCTAGGCCATATCCAACCCCCAAAATCCCCAAAACCCCATTTCTCCAAATTTCTCCATCCATTTCCAGATCTGAACCATAGGTTCCCTGGATCGTTTCTTCCGTCGCCGTGCTTGCTCGGCATCGTTCTTCCGGTAACGATTCGATAATAAATCGATCTCTTAATGTTCTCATAACCCATTATGTTTTTGTGAAACCCTAATAAAACTAGGTTGGATGTTGTTCTAATATTGTTTTGCCATGGCAGCGATCTCATCTCCGTAGTTAGCATTTGTGTGACGGCCTCGTTGATCGTCATCCTCGGTGCTAGGCAAGTGAAACTTGCCACTTAGGGTTTTGGGCCATGTCTTAGGCCATTTGCTTGTTTTAGGCGTAAAAGAGACTAGGCGACGAAATGATACTCGCCTAGGCGTAATTTCAGGAACTAGCTTGACAACGAAGCAAGATCCGACATTTATCATGTTGCACAACTGCCATGTCATGTTTAATTTCCATTAACGGTACGCAAATTAATTGTCATGTCATTGCATTCTTTAAGTGTTCCCGTGATTGTGTAGCTCCGCTACACCTTGTGAAATGATTGAGGCTAGGTGCACCCCTATGCCAAATGAAATACGCTTCTGGTTTGTGATCCAGGAAACGATCTCTTGTGCGGGGCAACCCTGGCTCATTTACTGAGCTCGTGTACGGGGACCCTGGTTCGTTTACACGTGGGTTTTGGTGTAAGAGTTAAGCGGCCATTCAACTGGGAGTCTACCCGATCAGCAACTGCAGTTGTAAGGCGTAAACTCTGGGTTCTGGGGTAGTGTTAAGCGGCCAATCAGTGTGAATGTCCAACAGTTCAGCTGTAAGGCATAAACATCTACAAACAACTTGAAACGTGAATAGTGAAAAGATTGAGATTGTTAGTAGCTTGGCTACTCTTGACATGCCCTGAAAATTGTTCTCTTGTACTTGTGGTTTCACCATGTCTTACTTGTGCACTCATACCATAACTGCCATGTCATGCATACTATAACTGCTAGGCTGTTAGTTTGCCTTCCTTTTCAGTTTCCTTACCCAAGTCTTTTAGACTTGCTGACATGTGCCCCTTTACTCTTTTGGGTGACACATGTTAGATCCTGAGCCTGAGTTCGTTATTGAGGACGAGGTGTTTGCGGACGTCGAGCCCGAGCCTATGTTTGACGAGGACTTCGTGGACACTGGCGATCAGTCGTAGGGACTATTTGTGTTGTCGTTTAGACTGTTTTGTTGTCGGTGCGTGGCACCGATACTTTGTTATGTTGTCCCTTTTGTTGGCCTTGTTCTGGGCCTTTAGACTCTTTCTTTTAGCCTGGTGGCTTTTCTGGATGTTGAACTTAATTTTCATGTTGGACAAATTCTGAGATTTGAGATTTTATTTCTGTCTCTCCTTGTGTTATTATTGTTGTTCCGTTTGTGGTTACAGGGACCTGCTTATATTTTATTGACGCTTATCGGGTTTGGGGCTTCACCGCCCCACTCCCGTGCGGACCTTTTCACGTCTCGCCTCCATTTCAGGGAAGCGGGGCGTGACAAGGTGGAACAGGCTCGATAGGTGGTGCTGGTGCAAGTGTGACTAGTGGTGCACCTCGTGCCCTAAGAATATCTAAGATCTTTCGAATATCCCGTCTCACTGACTGGTGCTGGGTAGTGACCGTCTGGATGAAGGAGAGGAAGTCATGCCTCAGCCCTGCAACCTCGACCTCTACCACCGTCAAACATGCATCAGTGGCACGGGAACTACTAGCCTGACGTGCACCATTAGGGGCACCTCTCTCTACCTGGACTCGCATATGTTGCACGAGGTCTGAAAGCGAAAACAGGAGAGGGTGGCCTAGGTGGGATCTTAGCAGAAGATGAAATAGGATGGGATGTGAGATCAGGTGCAGAGGACGGAATGGGTATATCAGTAGGTAGAGTCGTCGTGGCAACAGATGTGGTGACAAATACCATGACGTTCTCCGTGAAAATGCAACGGTGGAGATAGAAGTGCTGCCTGAAGGGGGTGTGGATAGTGTAAGTGTGGACTTAGGAATGATAGGAGTGATAGAAGTGGAGTCCACATGTGCAGAGACAGTGGTGGTAGGGACAGTGGTGTCAGCAGGCTCAGTGCCGACAGGCTCAATATATGTGGGCTCTAGTGTAGGCTCAGGAACAATAGATACAGAAACGCCCTCAGATACGGGTAGTGATGATGATGGTGCAGTGACCTCGGGGATAGAAGGTGGAATGAAGTGCTTGCTAAAGGTGCAGAAGTGGTGGGGATGGCTGCTCTCTCACGATCTTCCTCGGAGCTAAGCTCCCAGTCACTATCGCCCTCCTCAGCGGCTGCTCCTCTGGGCTCCAAAACATGTATGGATGGAATAGGGAGCACGTCGGGAAGTAGCCAATCTAAGTGGACGGGCTCAATATGTGTAAGGTCGGGGCGTGGGAGGACCATGTGATGCTCACGCTGAGGGCCTAAAAGATAGATCCAATGGCGCTCACCGTGGGGCCTGATGATGTGCATGCGAGCAAGCAATAGTCATTCTGGTGGGCCCGGTGGCAACCAAGAGATCGGATGGAAGGTCGAGGCCAAGCATAAGGTCAAAGAAAGTAAAGAAACCACCGCAACAAATATCTGGGGCGGATGTGGAAGCGAGAATCAGGCGGTGACATAGTCAATGGGCTACGTCAGATAGGAGGTAGGGTCGAAGTGAACCATCATCAGTGCGTCGCACAGGTCTGGTCATCCCACTAAGATGTATAAGCTCAGGATGTGAGGTGGTGCCTAGAAAATATAGTCGTGGCGAGGTGGCGCTGAGCGTAGCGCATACACAGGTGAATGATAGATGAGGACTTCACCCTACTCGGGCTGAAATGTGGGAGGCCGGAAATCAATCTCCAGAAACTCTCGGTGCTAAAGGATGGGACCTCAGTGTCTGGTGCGAAAGCCTGAGCAGGATCTGGGATGGGTGGGTGGTCGCGCCCCGGCGTACACGTCCCGGGACGACGGTTGTAGTTTTACCGCAAGCGCACGGTATAGCGGCGAGCGGGTATCGAACACAGGGAGGACGAATGACCGTGCTTGCTCCTAATCAACCTGGCTATTTAGAGGGATAATTGCCTTGGGCGATCCTGTCACAATCGTCAGACAAAAGTGCGAAATATCAAATCAAATAGAGAACGCCTAGGGAATGGGGAATCCCCACTACTCACCGTATTTCACAATTGTGATTCGCCGGTATCGAAATCGCTAGGATGAGAATTTGGATGAACTAGTTGCAACTAAATGTGAAACCAAGCTCACGCTCTCGCGCTGTTGCCGGTCTATAGCTATCCTAGGTTTGGGTCCAATCTCTTGCAAACCCTAGCCTAGGGAAGCTAGCATTGGGATCAACATCATCGTCCAATTGCGCACCGAGTCCAATCTCTTGCAAACTCGGTCCACAATCTAAATTAGGATAGTTCCTACCCGTCCAATCTCTTGCAAACGGGTATCGGCGCGGAATTGCAACCGGAGATCCTAGCATCGGTCCAATTTCTTGCAAACCGATACTTCGAAAATCCGACTCCAACCCAATTCGGATTTCTAGGGCTTCCTATCGAATTGGGATCCAATCTCTTGCAAATCCCAATTGATGTGAATACCTAGCTATCCGTAGTAATTCGATCCCAATCTAATCCCTAATAACAATCCTAGCTCAATTTCTACCAGTTCAACACAAACACGAAATTGGGCTTGTAGGGTTCATCCCCACGCCCCAAGACGTGGAGACTACTCACTAATCATAGCAATAGCACAATAATTGGCGGAGAAATAGACAATGGAATTCATCACAACAATGATATAAACAATAAAAAATAGAGTTTTTGTGGAAGAGAAGTGCAAACCAATGTAGATCTTCAATCAACCCAACAAAAATCCAAGTTTTTCTCTTCACCAATCACAATTAATAAGGCTAAAAAGTAGACTCAAAAAGCTGCAAAAAATCTGAGAGGAGGCTCCCAAAACTAGGGTAAAAACAGAGCTTAAATAGCCCCAAAAATCGTCTAAAAATCCTGACCAAAACGCCCCTGCATAGCCTGTTTTCCGCAAATTTCGCTACAGGCAGCGCATCGCACTCGGCCGAGTGACGAAAGTCACTCGGCCGAGTGAAAACCCTGTCAATTTCCAGTAAGTCGTGGGCTTCAGGGGTCTTCAGTTCGGGGGCGGCTCGGCCGAGTGAGTTGTCGTCACTCGGCCGATGGCTTCACTTCACTCGGGCGGACGGGATTTGCCACTCGGCCGAGTGGGTCTTCTGAAGCTCAGAGGCCGAAAAACAGTAACTTCGGTCTTTTTGAGAGCCTTCGTCTGGGCGCCACTCGGGCGGACGTGGTTTCGTCACTCGGCCGAGTGGGTCTTCTGTGCTCGGCCGAGTGCACAAGTAACTCGTGTCTGGATTGGTCGGCCGAGCAGTGTCTCGCTGGTCGGCCGAGTGGCTCCTCCACTCGGCCGAGTGGGACACAAAAAAATGCCCAAACTGGTCGTTTTGGCCTCCTCGTCGCTCCGGCGACGTCCATTCTTCTTCCGCTCCTTTCCAACAGCAAAATACCCCTCGGGGAGGTCGTCGGTGGCCGTCTAGATTACACGCATCTCGAGATCACTCCTAATCGCGCCAAATCACCTGAAATGCGACAAAAACAACAAATCGTGAAAAGCATCGCAATATCGTCGATATATCGTGAAAAACATAATTTGGGCGATCAAAATGGCATGCAAACATGCGGGAAAAGGGTGTAAAATAAGGAGTGATCAAAATCCCCCAAGCTTGCCTCTTACTCGTCCTCGAGGAAGGTAAGTAAAAAGCGAACCCGGTGGATTCGGAAAACGAAAACGGCGAAAAAACGAAAAAAAAATGAAAAACGAAGAAGAAGGAAAACCAAACGAAAATAAAGGAAGAAAGAAAGAAGAGGTAGGATGCTAGATCATTTTCTCAGGACGTGGGTTTCACTTACTCTTATGGCATGCACCGAGTGAGAAATACATGTCAAAGAATCTCATTTTGATATCATAGTAGAATAGTGCAAGTGGAAAATAGAAAACCCACGAACAACGGTATAATCATGAGAAACGGAATGATTTTAAAATTAACATCGCCTGAATCATCTAAAGCGGTATACAAGTCTCAGATCACACACTTTTCAATTGAACGCTTTCTATCTGGAGTATAAGAGTATCACATCATAGAATAGAGAGAATAGAAAAGTATGGGTTTCATGAAATGAATGCTAGGCTTAGATTTCTGGATTTCGTAAAGCTAGAAACAATCTCACCGAGTATAGAACATCACTTAGCCTAGGTTGTCGTGCTATGTCAAGTAGTCGCTCTCTCACACATCAATGGATCTCCTCCCCCAAGCTTATCTATAAGCGTGGTGGCACAAAAATATTTACATCCCCATTTTTATAAAGCTCCAAAGGCAAAGAAGAGAAAGAAGAAAGAAAGAAAATAAGCGAGATGGGATCTTTTATTGAGGATTTTTTTTTTCTCTTTTTTATTATTATTTTTTTTTTTCTTTTTATATATCATATATACAATGATCCCAATTCAAAGAGAGATAATGATATACGAGAATGTTCCTCTCTCTATTTTTTTCTTTTTTTTTTCCCTTTTTTTTTGGAATAAGAGATTTGGAGCTAGGAATTAATAGCGGGGGAAATGCCATAAAATAGAATCACTAAGGGGAGATTCACCAATGATTTTAAAAGTAGAGAAATGTTGTTCAAGATTTGTGGAGAAAGAAATAAATATAACTCTCGGCTCACTCTATAAGACATGCACGACAACTTCAGCAGGGTGATCTAATCTACTCAGTTTCGGTCGCAAAAAAGCTAACTAATCCAGATATATCATAGCTAACAATCATTCAATCATCCGGAAGTGAAGTGTACAATTCATGCATATAGAAGTGATAAAGGAAAAGAAGTCAGTACTCCAGGTATAGGCATTCAATGCGTGAATCTTGGTGTGTTTTCTGTGATAGCATACATATGAATATTCAGGCTCAGCTAATAATAAAATTCCATCCATTTTCATGAGGAAAAAGTGTGGGCTCCTATTTCTAAATGCAAGCGAGTCATAGCATATGATATCAGGAATGAAATCTAAGACACGACAAATATAGCATGCATATAGAATAAGCTAACTCCACGCAGACATCATCACAGAAAATTCATCTCTAGCATGAGATGAAAAATAAGGAAGAAGTAAAGATAAAAGGAAAATAGAACTATGCAATGCGGCACACAGGTAAGTAAGGAAAACGTGATGCATGGCGAAACAAAAGGAAAATAACGAAAAATGAGTGCAAAAGTGAAAAGCGGTGTGAAAAACTGAAAATAAAGGTGGCAAGTCGGAAAAAAGAACGTGAAAGCTCACTCCCCCAAGCTAAACGGCACAGTGTCCTCAATGTGCAAAGTGTGGCACACAGAGAGACAAGCAATGTGAGGGGCAAGTGAGGATGCATGCATGATGGGAAGAAAAAATATAAAAAAAAAGAAAAGTAAGAAATGAAAATATGATGCGGAAATGATGCATGCACAGCTAGGAGTGATACGAAAATAAATACGGCACCCAGAACTCTCCCTCTCTCCCAAAAAAGATATATATAGATGTGATCAAAAATGAGAATCCCAAGTAGATGTGATATGATATGCACAAATAGATGCGATCAAAAATATAAACCCAAAATAAGTGAGGGGAGGGGGTGGACAAAAGGGCATCAGGACCCAGCAGAGACGGGCAGCACAACGACAGGAATGGATCAGGGCATCAAGAGTGCCTAAGAAGGCGGTGCCGCGCCGTCTCCGTCCTGAGGCGGAGGTGGTGGTGGTGGTGGTGTAGGCTGCTGAGCTGGGGTGGGCGTGGGAGTGGAAGCAGGTCGAGCGTGTGTGGGTGTGTGTGTGGGAACCTGCGGGGTGGGTGGGGGTACGCGCGGGAGACGCTCTAAGATCTGCGTCAGGCAGTAGTGGATCTGAGGGATCAGGTCAAAGCGTCCAGACAGCGCAGAGACGGTGGAGGACAGGCTCCGAAGGTCTCCTCTAAGACCACTCACCGCCACCTCAAGAGCACGTATGCTCTGCAGTACGGTGTCGGGCGGGGGTGGTGCAGAGGGACGCACCGGTCTAGGATGTGCAGGGCGAGGCTGGCGTACGCGTGTGGAGTATGTAACGGGCTCAGCAGGGAATGGGACAAAAGGGGCCGCGCCTGGAAAAGTGGGCCTGGCCTCGGTGTGAGGCCGGGACGCCGGCTGGCGAGGAGTGGAGGCAGCGGCAGCAAAGGAGGCGTGCAAAAGAGGTAACGAGGTGGCCAGAGAGGTCCGTGGCACAGACGTGTGGACAGACGCCACGACGCTCTCGGAGAATAAGGCGGCGGTGGAGACAGAGGAATCTCCCGCTGGGGCAGAAGTGTGCGGTCCAAAAGGCGTAACCCCAGCGGAGATCATGCTAACCATGGTCTCCACGACCGAAGTGAACGAGGGCTCTCCGCACTCGACTATGGTCGGCGGGCGCTCGGGGAGTGCGGAGCAAAGGGGCTCCACGGACAGAGGGCCTGAGGTGGCAGAGGGAGTGGTGGGGACAGCCTCGGAAGTGGTGACAGTGGTGGAAGTGGGCTCAGCAAAAGTACTCTCGACACAGGCAGAGGTAGGGACAGAAGTGTGAAGAGCAGTGGAAACGTCAGGAACAGGCTGAGAGGCCACAGGGTCGACGGGGTGGGCAGCAGGCTCGGCAGGGTGCGCAGCAGGGTCTGCGGGAGCAGCCTGGGCAGCGTGGGCAGCGGGGCCCTGCTCGGCCTCCTCGGCCTCGAGCACGTAGGCGGCGGGGATGAGGACATCCATCGTCGGAAGCCAGTCAACGTGGGCTGGTGCAATCAGAGTCCGAGCAGGGCTCGGGAGAATCATGTAATCGGCCCCATAGGGGCCGTGCAACCAGACCCAGTGACGCTCGCCGTGCGGACGTAGCATCTTCATCCGGGCCATAACGTCTATCGACAAGGAAGTGGGGCCCGGAACGCGTCGCAGGTCGTCGGGGAAATCCTCGCCGGTCATAAGAGCCAGCAGGGTAATCAGGCCGCCGCAGCATATCGGTGAGCGAGCGCCCACCGATACAATGATGCGGTCTAAGTACCATGCCGCGATATCGATCACGACGGCGGGGACAAGCTCGTCTCCATCCTTAGATAGAGCTCTGGGACGTGTCATCGCATAGAGCATGTAAAGCTCTGGCGTAGACATCGTGCCCGGCTCATATCTGGCCAAAAAGGTAGTCGCCATGAGGCGCTGGGCAATGCGTAGGCAGGGATGTACGATGGCCGAGGCCTTGGCCCTACTAGGGTCAAAGGCGGCGTGGAGACCCGTGATACGTGCCCAGAAGGCACCGGCGTCGAAAGAGGGTGGAGGGATATGTGTGGGGCCATAACCGCGATCGGCTCCGGGGACTGCTGGCCATGAGAAAAATGCTCTCATCATATCGAGAGTGACCTGGCACTCTCGATCCATGAACCGAAATGAGCATCCCTCATCGGTCCGGGCGATAGAACTCAAAACCTCAAGTGTCGGACGGGTAAAAGTATCCGCCGACACCTGGAAAAAATCTCGCCAGCCCACGTTGTCATACAACGTGAGCATCCCCTCAAGTACCCCCAGGCGTCCTAGGTCAGCGAGGTGTGCGAACCTGGAGGGTACGATCGAGCGCTGGGAGATACGCTCGAAGACGGCGCGGTGTGCGTCGTCTCGGAACGTAATCCCGAGCGGCCCGACCAGTGGAGCCGGTGGTGGTGGCTGTGGATCGGCGGGGAGAGGCTGTGCGGGCTGTGGGTGCGCTGCAGGCTGTGCGGGGTGTGCGGGGCCTGCAGGCGGTGCGGGGTGTGCGGGGGACGGTGGAGGAGAGTCCTCCAACTCGTGGGAGGGGCCGGCATCATCCGGCCGCTTCCGCTTGGCGGAAGCTCTCTTCGACCGCGGCCGTGTCCGGGGCGGCATATCTGCCCCGAGCGCGCGCCGAAAAAGTGAAAAGTGCGGCGTGTGCACAAGAGTGGAAAGAGTTTACCCAAACACGCCGCGAGTGCTAAGTAGTGGAAGCGTGCGAAGTCCGCGCCTCCACGAAGTCCTGAGCAGCCCGTAGAAACTCCCCTGAGCTCCCCTAAGCTCCAAAAAGCAACCTGCGCATGGAAAAGCGATATCAGCGAGTAATAATCAAAATGTATGGAGCAATAGGGGTATAACAGATAGGTATAGGAATTGATTTGGGTTAGGGGGGCGTTTAGCACATGGATCCTCAAAATATACACGAGGAGAGGAGAAAACGGAGAAAATAAGCGAACCGGAGGTGATCGGAGGCGGGGCGGCCGGCGGCGACTCGGGCGGACTCCGGCGATGGGCGGCCGGCGACGGCAGGCCGAGCGGTGGCGGGCGCGGGCGAGTCGCTGGGCGACGAGGCGAGATCGGGCGAGGGTAGGCGAAGGGGCGCGGGCGGATTTGGGATTTTAGATTTCGAAATCCGCGCCCCTTCGTCACTTATATAATAGAGAGTTACGACTCGGCCGAGTGACGTGGTCACTCGGCCGAGCGAGGCAATAGAAATTTTCTCCCCGATATCGCTTCGGCCGAGTGGCTTTGCCAGCCTCGGCCGAGTGGAGTAAGTCCATTCGACCGAGTGACCCAAGCTACTCGGCAAGACTCGCCCTAGGAGGGTATCCGTTTTACTCGGCCGAGTGAATAAATGCACTCGGCCGAGTAGCAGTTATATCGAAATCGAGAAAATAAACAGAGAGTTGGGTACAGCAGACTTCCCTCGTTCGTGAGCGGCTCGGCCGGACGAACTTCTGGACTCGGCCGAGTGACTAGTATACTCGGCCGAGTGAGCCTTAATTTCTGCTGTTTATCTTCGTTTGGACTCTAAACTCCGTCTTTCTTCCTCCAGTCGATTTCATGCTCCTCCTAAGCGTCGAACGCCTTCTTGGGGCGCTCCTCGTCGCCTCATTCATCTTCCTCATGATGGGTCTACCTATCTCCTTTCCTGTCAAGAAAAATGGGACCCGTTATCACAAAATTTTTGGTCGGGTGACTCAAAATACTAAAAAAATTTCTAAAACGAAAATAAAGAAAAACGAATGAAAATAAAGCAAAAACCGTCAGGTTGCCTCCCGACAAGCGCTCGTTTTAGGTCGTGAGCTCGACCCCCTATAATTTTCAATCAATGCGGGATGTTTGGTGCACATGAGATGCACCCGTCAAACTTTCCGGGGAGCGCGCTTGGATTCGGACGTGGCGGCGTAGCGGTCTCCCTCGGAGGTCTCCTATCTCGAATAGTGTTGGGGGGAGGCTCCCCCAAGCTAGCATTTGCCCCGGTCAACGGCTTAGCCGGCGATGCCGATTTCCGTACCGGCGGAGCTTTCTTTGGAGACTTTGATTTCGAGAGCTTGCAAAGCTCTCGAATCCTTGCGACATCAGCGTCGCCTTCATCTTCATCAGTGGAGAGGTCTGGGGAATCATCATTATTGTCCTCATGGCCTAAATCCGGGCTTTCATCCAATTCTTCATCAAAAAGGGCACCAATTGAGTGAGGAATCGCCTCCTCTATCACCTTATCAAGGAGGTCCATATAATCGAGCTCCTCATGGTAAGGCATGTGCTTCATTGCCTTGGGAATGTGGAGTTCCACCTCGATGTTTCCGACGTTTAAGGTTAAGGTACCTTCACGCACGTCGACGATGACTCCGGCGGTGGCGAGGAATGGGCGCCCAAGTATCAATGAGGTGTCTCCCTCCTCCTTAATGTCCATGATGACGAAGTCACATGGCAAGCATATTCCTCCCGGGACTTGAAGTGGGATGTCTTCGGCGATCCCCACCGGCCTTGTTATCCGTCCATCGGCTAATTGAATGCGCATGTCGGTGGGTTTCAACGTTGTCCCGGTGTTAAGCTTTAGGAACATGGAGAGGGGCATGAGACTCACACTAGCCCCAAGATCTACCAACGCCTTTTGAAGAGGCACACCGCCCAAAGTGCAAGGAATCCGAAAACTCCCCGGATCTTTGAATTTTGCCGGCTCCTTTTCTCTCTTGGTGAACCAAGAGCCCTCCTCGGCTAGCATGATCTTCTCCTTCCTCTTTCTCCCCGAAATCAAGTCCTTCAAGAATTTGGCATATGTGGGGATCTCGATAATGGCGTCAAGGAAGGGAATATTTAGGCTAACTCCTCTTAGATACTCGAGGAATTTCGCTAGCCTTTTCTCCATTTTCGCTTTCGCTAGTCTTTGGGGGAATGGGACCGGCGGCATGAAGCGCCTCTCCTCAGTTAATAGCTCCGCCCTAGATTTCTCCTTGTCTTGTGGCTCCTTCTCCTTATCGACCTCAACTACCGGCTCAACCGGCTCCAAGCTTTCCTCCACGGCCTCCTCAATAGGAATCATGGCGGGGGTGGTGTCCTTCCCGCCTCTAGTTGTGACGGCAACTACGGCGTTGATGTGGCCCGTGTTGCCCCGTGGGTTTTGCTCCGGTTGCGCCGGCAATCTTTGAGTGTTTCGGTTGAGCTCCGCTAATTGTTCCGAAATTTGAGCCACTACGGTATTGAGAGAATCTTGTCCCGCCTTCAAAGTAGCATTCACCTTGTTTTGCTCGACCATGAACGCCTCCACTCTAGTTTCGAAATCGGATCTTTGTGGAGCTTGTGGAGGGTTTTGGTTTTGATTCCTCCACCCTTGGTTGTATCCGGGAGGCCTATAAGGTGGGACTTGTTGCTTTGGTTGGAAGTTTTGTTGTGGAGGCCCCCTCGGCGGATAGTATTGTTGTTGGGGTGGTGGTGGTCGAGCTTGATTAGGCGGTTGTTGTGGCGGGTTCAAAGCTCCTTCATTGTTGGCGTAGGAGAATCCCGGGTGATTTCTTGCGGCCGGATTGGACCAATACCCTTGGTTCCCCGCAACATATTGCACTTGCTCCAAGGATCCTTCTCCTTGCTCTCCTCCCGAATACATGGCTTGAGATTGGTCTTGCCAATCACTCATTTGGCTTGCCGGCGTGGAGGTGGAAGGGCTTCCTTGAGGCTCCGTGATGAATTTCTCCAATCTCTCCACCACCTTGTGGAGAGAATCGAATTTGCTCGTAAGCTCCGCTACGGCCTTTGCCTCGTAGATGCTAGTCGGCTTTAAGGAGGACGTAGAGTGTCCTCGCTCATCGCCCCATTGTTGGTTATTAGAGGCCATCTCCTCTATTAGGGCCATAGCTTCCTCGGGAGTCTTTGACAAGATTGCACCATTCGCCGCGGCATCAATAATTTGTTTGGTCCCCGGTTGGAGACCGTTGTAGAAGCTGTGCACTAACTCCCAATCTTCTATACTGTGGTGCGGGCACTGGTGCTGCAAATCCTTAAATCGCTCCCAAGCTTCATAGAGCGTCTCGTGTGGTCCTTGCTTGAAGGACATGAGAGCGCTCCGGATCTTCACCGTCTTGGATGGTGGATAGAATTTATCAATGAATGCATCCGCCAACCCGTCCCAAGAGGTGAAAACTCCGTCAGCTTGCGTCCTCAGCCAATAGAGTGCTTTGTCCTTTAGCGTGAAGGGGAAGAGGCGCAGTCTGATGGCATCAATCGGGACCCCCGGCATTTGGAAAGTGGCGCACTTCGACAAGAAAGATTGGATGTGGTAGTGGGGGTTCTCGTGAGCGTTCCCATGAAAGGGGTCTTGTTGCATCAAAACCACCAACCCCGTCTTTAGCTCGAAGTTCTTGTCGGCCGCCAACTCCGGCACGGCGATGGATGACGTAGTAGAAGAGGTTTTAGGCCGAAGCCTATCGCGAATAGATATTATTCTCGCCATTCTCGCCGCCAATTCTTCAGGAGTTTCCCGGTTGGTCATAAACCCCCCTTTCGGATATTGCCTCCTTCCCGCTCTGAGTCTCCGCGCGGTACGTTCGATCTCGGGATCGAATAATAGGGCTTCGGGATCCGCCGTAGATCTCGTGTACATGCACAGTGAAAGCAGAGTTTCAAAGAGATGATTAGTACCGTGGAAGGGTTAGGTAGAAATAGCAAAGGAAATAATAATGGTAAAAGAAATAAAATAAAAATAAAATAAAAGAAAGAAATAGCTAGGTGAAAAAAGAATCAAACGCAATCGCCTCCCCGGCAACGGCGCCAAAAACTTGGTCGCGCCCCGGCGTACACGTCCCGGGACGACGGTTGTAGTTTTACCGCAAGCGCACGGTATAGCGGCGAGCGGGTATCGAACACAGGGAGGACGAATGACCGTGCTTGCTCCTAATCAACCTGGCTATTTAGAGGGATAATTGCCTTGGGCGATCCTGTCACAATCGTCAGACAAAAGTGCGAAATATCAAATCAAATAGAGAACGCCTAGGGAATGGGGAATCCCCACTACTCACCGTATTTCACAATTGTGATTCGCCGGTATCGAAATCGCTAGGATGAGAATTTGGATGAACTAGTTGCAACTAAATGTGAAACCAAGCTCACGCTCTCGCGCTGTTGCCGGTCTATAGCTATCCTAGGTTTGGGTCCAATCTCTTGCAAACCCTAGCCTAGGGAAGCTAGCATTGGGATCAACATCATCGTCCAATTGCGCACCGAGTCCAATCTCTTGCAAACTCGGTCCACAATCTAAATTAGGATAGTTCCTACCCGTCCAATCTCTTGCAAACGGGTATCGGCGCGGAATTGCAACCGGAGATCCTAGCATCGGTCCAATTTCTTGCAAACCGATACTTCGAAAATCCGACTCCAACCCAATTCGGATTTCTAGGGCTTCCTATCGAATTGGGATCCAATCTCTTGCAAATCCCAATTGATGTGAATACCTAGCTATCCGTAGTAATTCGATCCCAATCTAATCCCTAATAACAATCCTAGCTCAATTTCTACCGGTTCAACACAAACACGAAATTGGGCTTGTAGGGTTCATCCCCACGCCCCAAGACGTGGAGACTACTCACTAATCATAGCAATAGCACAATAATTGGCGGAGAAATAGACAATGGAATTCATCACAACAATGATATAAACAATAAAAAATAGAGTTTTTGTGGAAGAGAAGTGCAAACCAATGTAGATCTTCAATCAACCCAACAAAAATCCAAGTTTTTCTCTTCACCAATCACAATTAATAAGGCTAAAAAGTAGACTCAAAAAGCTGCAAAAAATCTGAGAGGAGGCTCCCAAAACTAGGGTAAAAACAGAGCTTAAATAGCCCCAAAAATCGTCTAAAAATCTTGACCAAAACGCCCCTGCACAGCCTGTTTTCCGCAAATTTCGCTACAGGCAGCGCATCGCACTCGGCCGAGTGACGAAAGTCGCTCGGCCGAGTGAAAACCCTGTCAATTTCCAGTAAGTCGTGGGCTTCAGGGGTCTTCAGTTCGGGGGCGGCTCGGCCGAGTGAGTTGTCGTCACTCGGCCGATGGCTTCACTTCACTCGGGCGGACGGGATTTGCCACTCGGCCGAGTGGGTCTTCTGAAGCTCAGAGGCCGAAAAACAGTAACTTCGGTCTTTTTGAGAGCCTTCGTCTGGGCGCCACTCGGGCGGACGTGGTTTCATCACTCGGCCGAGTGGGTCTTCTGTGCTCGGCCGAGTGCACAAGTAACTCGTGTCTGGATTGGTCGGCCGAGCAGTGTCTCGCTGGTCGGCCGAGTGGCTCCTCCACTCGGCCGAGTGGGACACAAAAAAATGCCCAAACTGGTCGTTTTGGCCTCCTCGTCGCTCCGGCGACGTCCATTCTTCTTCCGCTCCTTTCCAACAGCAAAATACCCCTCGGGGAGGTCGTCGGTGGCCGTCTAGATTACACGCATCTCGAGATCACTCCTAATCGCGCCAAATCACCTGAAATGCGACAAAAACAACAAATCGTGAAAAGCATCGCAATATCGTCGATATATCGTGAAAAACATAATTTGGGCGATCAAAATGGCATGCAAACATGCGGGAAAAGGGTGTAAAATAAGGAGTGATCAGTGGGAAGCTGAAGAAGGCCTGGATCATGTCGTAGGTGACGACAACGTTACGATCCAGGAGCCGGAATCTAATGCTCTGGTCTGCCCATGCAATGGAGTACATCGCCTCGTAGGTGAGGTGAACATAGGTGGTGGTGTGCATTTGCAGGAAGTGCTCCCAACCTATGGCCTGGTAAAGGCACTGGACTCCTTGAAGTATCCCTAGACTCTGCAGGGTTGGGATGTCTGCGAACCTGGTGGGGATGATGGAACGACGAGAAATGGTAGCAAAATTCTCTCGATGTGTGTCGTTCCTGACGACAATTCCGTATGTCCTCAGGGTCCCCTGGGGTGGAAGAGGTGGTGATGGAGCGGATGTGGGAATGGAAGTGGCGACACTAGCGTGTGGTCCCTCTAGTGCGAGTGGTGTAGTGGATGGAAAGCGTGAGGGTGGTGGTGTGGGTGATGGACGTCGTTGGCGTGTCCAGCGAGAAGAGGAGGGGCCGGGGTCATCGGCCTTCCTCTTCTTCATCGGGGGCCTCATGTCCCGTGTCCTAGGTAGCATCAAGGTTCTAAATGGTGTGAGGCGTGGCGTGGCGGCGAGGTCAAGCTTCAAGCCTTAGGATCCTTGGCGAAGCTACGACATTTTTCAAGGCCTGGCTTAAGGCGGCAAGTGTGTGTGTGTGTGTGTGTGTGTGTGTGTGTGTGTGTGTGTGTGTGTGTGTGTGTGTGTGTCTTGTATTAAGACGTCATGATCTTCTTCCCCCTCCGGTTGCATCTCCAAGATGAGCATTAGACCTGGCCGCTCTCCTCTTCGCGTTCACAGTTTGACAACCCGCGTCGATGCTCTTACCTTTGTCATTGAAAGATCGATTTGCATTGGCACCCTCCTCTGAGACAGTATTCTCATCGGGAGAATTAAAGCCGTCGCGATCACCACTAGGATCGCTCCTAGGGCTCCCTCCCCCACTTGAAACCTTGATGCCGCCGCAATCACCACTTGAATCCTTGAATCCGCCGTAATCACCCGAACCCTTGCTGCCGCCGCCAGATCCACCTTGATTCACAGGATTGTAAGAGGACGTAGCAAAGCTCCAGAGGAATCAACATGATGTTGCTCACGCCCACAAGGTGTTTGGTAAATTACCTGAAAGGCCGATGGCTACTTTTAGTATTAACCCGGAGGGAGGGAAAAAATCATGGTTAGATGTGTGCTCTCAAAGGTGAAAATATGATGATCCTCTTGTAATGTCGCTGATCCCTCCTGCGGGTGTAGAGAATGGTGTAGCTAAGGTGAAAATCTCTAATTCTCAATTGGAAGGGGGGATAGCTCGTTCGAAGAATTCACTAGTGGGATATGTCTTAGGGGATATCCCCTACTATGGACAAATTAAGGCGTGGACTGATAGGCTATGGAAGATAAAGGGCGGCCTCCAAATTTATAGCAAAGAGAATGGATTTTTCTACTTCTGTTTTGAAAAGGAGGAAGACTGTGAAGGTATTCTGCACGGGGGCCCATGGTTGTTTGATGGGCGCCTTGTTGTGCTTCAGCGTTGGAGCCCGTTAGTTAAACATGACCGTGACTTCCTCACTGCGGTCCCGGTATGGATACAACTCCATAATCTTCCACTTCACATGTGGTCTAAGGACATTTTAAATAGGGTGGCGAGTGGAGTTGGAAAGCCAATTTGTCTAGATCGCAGCACTGCTAACTTGAGTAGAATAATGTATGCAAGGTGTTTGGTTGAGGTAGAAGCTAATAAACCATTGGCTAGAAATGTGCTTGTCGAATTGGATGATGGATCAACTGTCTTGGTCACTGTCAAATATGAAGGCGAGCCTCCCTGTTGTACATCATGCTCAAGCTTTGGTCATTTGAACTCTCATTGTTCAATTAAAGCGAAGGAGAAAGAGCACTCTTCAATCCAAAAATCAATTCCAGTATTTCAATTAACTCCTGCTGTTCCTATTGCTGCAAAGATAACAGGGGAGAGCTCGGGTACTAGTACCATTCAGAATGCTCCTAATCCTGAGGTGGTTCACGTGGATGAAGTAGTTAAGATGGGAGTTAACATGGCTGAGGGTTCTAGCAGCAAGAGTAATAATACTAATGCTGAGCAGCAATCGAAAGATCTAAATGTGGAGGCCGGATCTGCAAATAAACTGGACTCATCCTTAAGCATAGAGGGTATGGACCCAAGCACTATGCTGCCAGTGCAATCTGCTGAAGGCTTTTTGGCGGGTGAGGCCCCAAGTACTGAACAAATTCCACCTGAAAGTACAGGCGCTACTACATCCCTGCAAGTCCCTCAACTTGAGCTTCCTTCAACTTGGACAATTCCTGTCCCGGAATGGGCGGCAGAACAAGAGGCCCTGAAAGCAACAGCTGCTAAACGAAAGAATAAATCGGTTCCAAGTTCCCCGAAGTCTTCTAGGCGAATCACTCGTATTGCAGGTAGTGCTTGCCCCTTTCCCCTCTAAATTATATGTCTATATTCTTTTGGAACAGTAGGGGTCTAAACAACCCGACTCGTCGTGCTGATTTGCGGTTGAGATTGCGTAACATTAAGCCTACTATTTTGTACTTGTTTGAAACTAAAGTGGAGATCCAGAATGCAGACAGAATCTCTAAATGTTTTGGGAATGATTGGCTAAGTGTGGATAACAGGGCTACTTGCAAGGGCGGCCGAATTATCATTTTCTACAATAGCAAGTGTTGGAATTTTGCTCCTCTTTCTGTTTCTGAACAACATATCTCTTGTACCATTACCAATTCTGGGGGATTCATCATGATACTTACAACAATTTACGGGTACAATGCGGCAAACTCTAGATTAGCTCTTTGGGATCAGATGGTAAAGGATTCTATTGTTGTTCAGTCTATGCCGTGGTTAGTTGGAGGCGACTTCAACTGTGTACGAAGTTCAAATGAGAAGGTTGGAGGGCGGTTGGTGGATTCATCTACTATGGATGCTTTTAATGGTGCTATTTGCAGATGCAGTCTAACTGATTTGAAAAGTAAAGGGAGTTTATTTTCCTGGAATAACAGACGCACTGGAGCTGATCGGATTGTGGCCCGTTTAGATCGTTCTCTTGGTAATCCTGCCTATTTCCAATTACTCCCAAATTCTTACTGTGAATACTATGATTCTAGCACAAGTGACCACAATCCAATGACAGTATATCTTCTCCCACAAATTATTCAAGCGTCGAAACCATTCCGATTTTTTAACTCGTGGGCATGTCTTCCTGGGTTTACTGATTTAATCAATGAAAGGTGGAAAGTCTATATTGTTGGATCACCAATGAAGAGGCTGGTGGATAAGTTGAAATTACTGAAGATTGAACTAAAAAGATGGTCTATTGTTCAGAGGGCTGGAGTCAATGTTAATGTATGTCGAAGAAGGCTAGAGGATCTTCATAATGACCCAAGATTGAATACGGACATCTGTATCCAATCTTTAGAGAAAATTGCGGCAAACAATCTGGCACTTGCTTTGGATTTGGAGGAATCAGATTTGAGGCAGAAAAGTAGACAAAATTGGATTTCACTGGGGGACATGAACTCGAAATTCTTTTACAATGCTATGAAAACCCGACTCAATTACAATAGCCTTAGTCATCTAGTTTCGCCTGATGGAAGTGGGAATGTTGAAATAACTGCTCTAAGGAAAAAGGCTCCTGAATTCTTCCAATCTTTGTACAATCAAAGTAATTATAATGAAGATTTTCCCCCTCTAATTCCTAAAAGAAAACTTTCTTTGGAGGCCTCTTTTTGGATGGACAGAAATATTACTGCTGAGGAGATTAAATGTGCTACTTTCCAGTTGGGAAAGGATAAGGCCCCGGGACCAGACGGATTCAATGCTTTCTTTTATCAGAATTGTTGGGGTACTATTGGCGAGGATGTAATTGCAGCTATATCATCCTTCTTCCAATCTGGTCATATGCTTAGTCAAATAAATCATACTTTTCTCACACTTATCCCCAAAAAATGCTAAGGCAACGGAGTTGGGAGATTACAGGCCAATCTCTTGTTGTAATGTTATCTACAAAATTATTAGCAAAGTACTATGCAATAGTCTGAAGATGGCGATCAGTGAATTAATCTCTCCTAATCAGGCAGCTTTCTTGAAAGACAGGTTACTTGCTGACTGTACTCTCATAGCACATGAACAAATCAGAGATTTCAGTAACCCCATGGGGGCAAGGACTTGCATTAAATTGGACATCCGAAAGGCGTTTGATAGTGTCAATAGAAATTTTGTCATGTACATTCTTCGACAAATGGGGTTCAGGGCAAGATTTATTAATTGGATCTCAAGTTGCATTAACACCCCCACTTTTTCTGTTTTAATTGAAGGGTCACCAGAAGGGTATTTCTATTCTACAAGGGGCTTACGTCAAGGGGATCCGCTATCTCCTTACCTATTTGTGCTGGTTATGGAAGCTTTTTCTTTACTAATGGCTAAAGCGGAATCTCTTCAATCTATTCAGCCGATGAGGCGATCAGGTGTTATTTCCCATCTTCTGTTTGCTGATGACCTTTTGGTGTTTTGTCGAGCAAATGCTAAGTCTTTCAGGGGAATTCTGGATCTTCTCCACACTTTCAATCAGTACACTGGACTTCAGGTTAATCTGGATAAGAGCTCAGCGATTTTTAGCAAAGGAATAAGGAATCCCATGGGCTTAGCAGATATGCTTGGAATCAAAATTGTTACTACTCTTGCTACCTATTTGGGGCTTCCCCTAACCTCAAAGTATCCTAAAGCTTCCATGTTTGGGTGGTTGATTGATAAGTGCAAAAAAAGACTGCAGGGTTGGTCTTCCTCACTATTGTCCATTTCAGGCAGGATTGAATTAGTACGTACTGTAATCTTTGGAATGGTGGGTTTCTGGATGCAAGCATACTGTCTCCCTAACACTGTTATTCGGGCTATTAATTCAGCATGTAGGAGATTTATTTGGGGGAAAGTCCATAGTTGGGCCTGGAAGGATCTTTGTGTTCCAAAGAATGAAGGTGGAGTAGGCCTTCGAATGCTTAAAGATCTTAACGCAGCTTCTGGCATCCGTCTCATCTGGCGTTACCTATCCACTAATGGATTATGGTCTAAATTCATGCGCAAAAATCATGGAGCGGTAACTGGTTTCTATTCTGCTGTATCAAGACCTACTCAATCTGGTACATGGAAATTTCTACTTAGACATAGACCTATATCTCAGAAGCTAATCAAACGAGTGGTCAAGGACGACGCAACGACTTCGTTTTGGTATGACAACTGGCACCCTATAGGACCCCTATTCAATCACTATGATCCTCCCTTGGGTTCGGAACATGCATTAGTCCGGGATTACTAGGCACATGACCGGTGGAGTAATAGCCGAGATATTTTGCCTCTTATGCCTATTCTTGCGTCAATTAAACTAACTGCAGGGACCGATGTATGGTGTTGGGCTTCTGGTCCAAGGTTTAGTTTGCGCAAAGCTTGGGAAGGTGCCCGTACTCCTGGAGCTACATTTCCCTATTACAGGTTAATTTGGCATGGCCAGCAAGTCCCGAAAATGGCTTTGACTTTGCTTAGGGCCTTTCGTAATAAGTTGCCAACCAAAGAACTTATGTTGAAATGGGATCGGACGATGGATGGTAGCTGTGTTTTATGTAATTCGGCGGCCCCAGAAAGCTCCAAACATCTATTTTTTGAGTGCAGCTATAGTAAATATATTCTTACTAGAAGTCTGCTCAAACTTGGGTATTCAAGACCGGTCCCAGATTCTATTGAGGAGGTGGGTGATTTGATTCTACCATTGTATCAAAAACATGATTGCGTGGGGGTACTAGCTAAAACGTCACTCGCAACTATGGTGTGGCACCTATGGAAGCAACGCAATATGAGGGTATTTGATGGTAAAGAAGTAGGGAAAGTAGATCTTTTCGAGGAGATAGCATCAGATGTTCGGATCATTCTTCGCAATGTTGAAAGAGATTTCCCTTCGTCTGATAATCCGTTTACTAATTGGGGATTCCTTGATAATGGTTAAATTGTATATTTCTGTCTTTGTCTATGTTTATGTTTGGGACTAGATACTGCTTAATGGATTGTAGGCTGTAGAGGGTGACGGCGCTTGTGCCCTATCCCCTCTCTCCATACTATCCCTTGAGTGCGTTCTGGTTTGTATATTTGTACATTTTTCAGAGTTCAATAAAGTATTACATTACCTGTCAATATATATATATATACACACACACACACATACAGTAAACTATGCTCCACTTAGATGGATTAGTTTTCAAATCCTACGGTTCCTACCAAATCCATAACCTTCCATCTACATTGAGATGTGTGCTTACTGCTTACAATTAACTAAAGTATTACTTTACTAAAATGCAATTGTTTACATAACTAAAAAGCATGTGACCTAAATATGTCATCAATATCAAAGCAATCGATTAACACAGTTGTTAAAGATATTTGGATAATTGGATCTAAACGAAATTTGTTGATAGCCTGACACTTGAAGGAACATTGATTTTTGCATGTCCTAGTTCAACTCTTGAATAAAATTTGTTCACAATATTGAATATTGATACAACATATGGACATATTTCAGCCAAGCAAGTAAACAAACACCATACTATGCATAAAGCATATAATCATTAAATGAAGCTGATTTATGGTATACTGCAGTTTGAGCTCATTAACCTTCTTCTTAGATTTGATGTAGACGCCATATATTTGACGAAACCATCATCAAAGTATCAGTGCATAGCTTCTACCCCAAACCATGCATTTCAAGTCACTAACTTTCTTCTCACCAACCTTACCTCCCCCTTCTCAAAAAGGTAATGAGAACGGGTCGGGTTCGGGTACTCTTAGCCCTATAATGCGGACCTGGGTGGTTTTTTATATTATTATTTTTAAGGCACGTCTTATATTTTGTGGTGCGCCTTGTGTCGCCGTGGTGTGCCATGGCGGCGTGCCACCTCAAAAAGCCAACTTGGGCATTAACGGTGCGTAAGGGTGGAGCCTTGCCGCCATGGCATGCCATGGCGTTGTCGTGGCGAGTTTTTTAGAACCTTGGGTGGCATAATGAGTGTAGCATACGAACGGATGCAAACACAAGATAGACACGCAAACACAATCTCCCATATATAAACACAAGAGAGATATGCTAGATAGATTGGGCTTCATGTAATCCAGAACATTGCAAGAACATGGAGGAGAATTGGGAGGAGTCCCTGCCATTTGATCCTGTAAAATTTGATTCCTCCTTTCTGCTCTGAGCTGTCTCGATGTCCTTTCTATCTCGGGGTCAAATAATAGATCATTGGGTCCCCCAAGACGAGTGTTCATGCACAAGAAACAAACTCAGAGAAGATGTCAATAACAAAAGAAAAAAGAATAAAAATATGGAAAGATAAGAGATGATAAGAGTAACTAACAAGTTCTTCAACTAAGAAAATAACCCAAGAATAAACCATTTGCTTCCCCGGTAACGGCACCAAAAGCTTGATCGGTCCGAAGTGTAACTCCGAAAACTTACCGCAAGTACACGGTGTCAATGCTTTGTAATATAGAAAAATATCAAACCCACATGGAGGCAGATGCTTATAGAGTCTTGGGTCTATTCTTAATCTCAAAACAATGTCAGTTGGGCGTACTCAAAAGGTTGTCACGAATGGTTATCTCATATTAACAATAGAATAAAGAACTATGGAATTAGGAGTCACCACTAGGATCGTCGGATGTTGATGCTAAGTTACAATTTCTACGTTGAATTGTCTTTATTATGGCGAGATTGCCGCATCTAAAATATAGAACTCATGGCCAACTATCGTTGTGCCACTCGTCTAACGTATCCCGTGCTTAGCCCCACCATCGTGGATGGTTATACACGTGATCCGTGCATTACGAACGATAACTATTCTCAATCTCTACTCACGCCACCATCATAGGTTAGAGCTTCGATCTGTGATTTGATGGCTCTCATTGATACTACTATCGTAGGTCATCAATTAGTAATATAGGACACCGGTGGAAACCATCAAAGTTTGTGCCACTATGATGGATCATGAACTCTAATTGAATTCACTAACGTGCCTAATTAATATCATGGGATACCCGTCTAGGATGTGTGCCACTTTATGAGATCTCCTACAAGCTTGGCTAGATCAATCAAAACACATCCCTTTTCCACCAAAACAACGTAAAAATCCTAACTTTACATCTAAACCCTAAGATCCTAGGGCTAATCCATTAGCCATAGGAACGACTACTTGCGATTTATGGAAATATCAATAGAAACATTAACAATAGCAATAGAAATCAACATCACAATGAAAGGCATTGAAACAAGCATATAGAGGCAAGAAATCGTTACCAAACCATTGGAGACGAATAAGCGAACTCAGAGAATTAAGATCAAGAATTCCAAAACAAACTCAATAATAAAAATACGATCTTTTTCACCAAAACAATAACGACGACTCAACTCTCTAAGAAAACTAAGAATTAGCAATAAATAAAATCTGAATAGCCTCATCTTCCCTTTTTTCTAGGGTATAAGGTGTGCTTAAATACAATGGTGATGGACCTTGCACAAATCTGGAAAAAGGGCTTCTTGGGCCCACAATAAGTTGGTTTCAGCGCCTTGCTCAGTCGAGTAGCATCGTCGCTCGGTCAAGTGCTGATACGGGCTGTCGCTTCCTCTATTCTTTGTTCGGCTTCAGATATGTGCTGCTCGGTTGATTCACTGAGGGCTGTTGCGAGGCTCAAAATATTGCTCTGTAATTGATTCTGCTCGGCCGAGTAGTTACAGTACTCGGTCGAGTCGCTGGTCTACTCGGTCGAGCTACTGTAAGCTGGAGAGGCCTTCAAAAACATCGTTATGTTTGGATTCAGCTCGACCGAGTGGCTACAGTGCTCGATCGAGTCGCCTTTGCGCTCTCCGACTTTGATTAGGAATGGGAATGAGATTGAGTCAGCCGAGTTGATCCGATCGAGTAGCATCTCTACTCGGCCCGAGTGAGGAATATACTTCTTCAGCTGGAGCACCTTTTGGTCTGGATGTCAGCTCAATCGAGTGCTTATGCACTCGACCGAGTACTCTGGGAAAACATCATGTTTCTTCTTGAGCTCCTTTCTCTCTTTCTCTTCTTCTATTCTCTTCTCCTCCTCTAATCTTCTTCTCCATCTCGTCGAACACCTAATAAACCTTACCATAGATGCTCTGGATAGCTCGGATGTGTCCATATGTCATAATTGCTCCAAATCGCTCCAAAGTTCCTGAAAATCCACAATTCTCTACGAAAATCGAATATATCGTGAAAAGCACGATAATATATATAAGTGAACTTTGGATGGTGAAAATGATATGAAAATATGCAATAAAAATATGAAAAATATGGACACATCAAGAACCAAACTAAGAAACAATCGAAGAAGAAGCAAATGAGGAACCGGTCGAGCAAGAACTAGAGAAAGGACCGGTGGAAGAAGAACCAAACGAAGAGGAGCAAAGTAAGGATCATGAGGAGGATCTTTCTAAGAACAAACATAGTGGAGGTTATCCAGTTAACCAATCTTACAGCCGACACAATGATGAGTCGACCAAGCCTTACTATGAAAAGATGAATATGACATCTGATACAACGCCTGGACCAAAAAGCGTACATGAGCTGCCTGCCATTCAGAACCCATCCGATAATAAAATTGTCCCTGAAAATCCGACCACTACAGGGAATACTGACCGAAAAAGGCAGAACTGGGATATAATGGATAATGCCAAAGTGATAACAGAAGCTAGTGGTAGTATGAATGCCAAAAAGGGGACAACTCAAGGATCAACAAGGTCGAAAAAGAGGAAGAAAAAAGACAAAGAAGAACACGACGAGGTCCAACGACAATTCCCATATTAGTATGGCACTTGCTCAAGATACTTTACAAATGGAAGTGCAGCTTCATTTTGAGACATCGTATCGGAGTTGCTCAAATATGGGCTAAGGAGGAGTGTTAAAGTAAGCCCAAATTTGAGCACAATAGAAATTTCCGGAAGGACAATAGTTGAGCCCACAATATCTCTCTAGAACCTTCCAAGGCCTTCAATGAATCTGGAACAAACTAAGTCCAAAAAATATCTAGTGGTCAAACAAAATATCTAATCTCTTGAAAGTTCCATTAAGGTGTATATATTTGGAGGCATGCTTGCCTTAGTGGTGAGTGGTGAAGTGTTGTGTGGTTATTGTGAAGGTGTATAAGTTTGTTGTGTGTAGTGTGCTAAGAAGTGTGTGTTTGTGTTGAGAAGTGTGTGTTTGTGTTGAGTTGTGTAGCGTGTGTGTGTGTGTGTAGATATGCATGTATTTAATTGTAATGTGTAACTGTAGTGGTAAGTGAGTAAAAGAGGAGTGGTGTAAGTGTGTTGTGTAATTTTAATTCTGCACTATAAGAAAATTTATAGTTAGTGTTCTGTGGAATCTGTCGGGGTCTGATCTAGATTATTCTACGAAAACCATCGCTAAACAATCTAGTATAATCATGTCAGGTCTACGAGAAAATAAACTGAAACTTAATGCGGAAGCGTACCTGAATCCATAATGCCTATATCTATAGATCTGCATGGTTGGCCTTACATATCTACACAAATCTCCTAGAGAAATCATTTAGCTTTCTCTGGCTCTAATCTGTCACGGGATGTAGAAAAGACGACTCTTCGTTCGTGTAATCTGGGGCCTATGACCACCTATTTATAAGAAAAAGTCCTAATGCCTATTGGGTTTCTGATTTAGCCCATCATTAAAACAGAAAGCCTACAAGTCTTTACACATTAAAGGCACACACCCTAACAGATACATTAAAACCCGTTTTACCAAATAGCCTATTAGATCACTTTATTTGGCTTAACTTAATATGACAGCATGCATTACATAATTATTTTATATATAAGCCCAATATTGGATTAACGATCCAACAATCTCCGACTTAGGCTATATAGCAAACCTTATAATTATGTTATGCATAAATAACCGAATGAGTACTCAATATGATGTCATTACTGGAATGTATCTATAACCAATTCGGTCCATCAATTATTTTAATATAGGATCAAAACAGCCTTTGTCACATTTATCGTAACTCGGCCCATCATGGTCACATATGTTGGTGTTTTGACAGACCCTCAGAGCTCGGGTCTGTGTCTGTCCTAAGTCGGACGGACCACAGGGGCACAAAAGCGCAGCGGAAAAACGAAAATCAAAATTTTCTAGACTAGCTAAACTATTTAGCTAGGCTCTGAGGGAGCCAGAACCTAGCCCGATCTATGCCAACTTGGGGTGGATCTGACCACCCCAAGAGGGATCTACTCTAAAGCGACTAATTAAATCTACACTAAAATTACTTAACCACATACCCGGAATCTTGGCCCTGGAGCAGGCAAGATGTACCGCACCGTCTTCAGAAGCTCCTCGTAGCCGAGCCGCCTTGACTCGATTCTCCTGAGCCGCCTCACACCCTCGCACCAATCCGCCTGAGCCGACTTTCGCCTCCGAGTAGATCACACGCGGTAGAAAGTTTCACTTGAGAAGAACCCGCGTCTTAGACGTCTGGATCAAAATCCAAACCCCCTTCGTAGTCTTGCTGGGACTACTCCGAAGAATAGGAAGAGAGAGAAAGAGAATAATTTAGTCGCCGATTGAGCTTGCTCTAAAAATCTGGAGCTACTCGATCAATGACTTGGTGTGTTTTTCAACGAAGAGAGTGCACCCCTATTTATATAGGGAGTCGGCACTCACTCTTTCGTTGCGAGCAATGTAGGACTATTGCTAATTTGGAGAAAATTCAATTAAGCTAATTTAGCTTAATTTAAAGTTTAGTGAGCTTTTCTCAAAAGAAAACTTTAACTAATTAATTCTCTCCGATCATTAAACTTTAGACACCAAACGAGCTATCAATTCGAAGGGCTTCGAATGGTGAACGCGTAGGAACCGACGGCGACGAATTTCGACTTCGTTTGACCACTCAAACAATTGCTCAAAGTTGGGCAAATTATCGAAATTCGTAGCCGTCATTTTGGGGTTTCAAAAAACCCTAAATGACTTAAGTTGCGGGCGCGCCGGCTAAGCTTTGCGGGCGCGCCCGCCCAAGAAGACAATGGCGGGCCGCACGCCTGCTGGGCAGCGGGCGTGCACCCGCTGTGCAGCGGGTGCCCGCCCGCTGCTGCCAGCGGGCTACGCCTGTTTGCCTTTGTTTATGGGCTTGTTAGCCCAGTGGGTCTAACCCACTTCGCCTTGGACTGTTTTCGCGTTTCTGTGCTTGTTTGAGCTCCGATTTGGACGCGGTTTGAACCTGTGTTTAGACCGGGACGATCCCGTCATCCAGGTAACCCTTTCCAATATATTTGTTCCTACTAAATTTGTCGTAACCAATTTACGACACGTTTAATCTTTGGTTTGCATCAAATGCAACATTTGTCCCTATTGCTATTGCGACTAACTTTCACAACAAGCTTTGTGAATATTAAATATCATCAAATGATATCTCTTTCTATTCTACCTTCCTGTTACTAAGACACGAACACTACTCGGTGTGAGACTCTACAGCCTGACCTTACTACATGTTGGGGCTCGGAACTCCTAGACGACGGTCACTACGAGCAGTAACTGTCGTCCCTGTTTCAGAATCATCATAACGTGATCGACCCTTTGACAAAAGCATCATTGGGTTTACATTGGCTGTGTTAGCAAGGAATGCCGTTAGCTATAGTCCCTTCGTCAAGACTGTGTTCCTGTTAGCCTAGGGTATGGTTTACTGTCAACCCTATTAGACAAATTGGTCAGTATACGGCGGTCTTTGTTGTATACACGTTGTACTTCTTACAACGTACCCCGGCTGAGGATTAACACAAAGATCGTACTGAGCCTGTAACACTAACTTCCCTTTAACGGAAGTGACGAATCCCATCTTAGTCATCTACTCACCTCGAAAGCTTCAAGTGCAACTCAACCTAAGATCTTTCGGCAGGCCTAGCCTCGAAGCTAGATCATAGGTCTAAGCTACACCGTTCACTCACAGGTTTGTACAAATGACTACAGGTCTTAAGGACCAGCTTACCTATCATCACCCTAGAGTTATTAAAGACAATTCAGTTAAATTCAACCATTTAATAACTCTAATTTGGTCGTTCAGTGAACTCATTCTCCAATAAGCACCTGTGCCTCGTCTCCGACTTCACCAAGTCGAATGACTATGAGATCATCATTACTCTAAGGTAAGACTAAGACACAGTGGTTTATCCGATGTGTCGATATCCAGTTCTCGACACATCTATGACCACGAACCGGTTAAAACTTACGTTTATATTCGGTCGCTTACTTTCTCATAATCGAGATCTCATCTAGATACGTAAGGACCTAACTATAAGTCTATGGATATTATCTAAGTATATTTACACGAACGATTCTATACTTAGGATAATAGGTACCATATACGGTATGAACAAGATGTATACTTTTGGATAAATGCCTTATGGGCATATATGCTCCTACAACATATACTAAAATAACTGAATGACATGAATTATGATATGGATGTGTAGCATGGAAATTTCATGTAATGTAATCTTAACATGCCGATTTCCAATTGGTCCTTCCTTAAAATTTAGTGAGATCAAACCATACCAAGATCGGAGTGTAACCAAACCAAAACTTTATTTTTGTAGAAAATAACCTTAAAGTGAAAAACTGAAAGTGTCTATATTTATGAGTACCCAAAGGAACAAACTCCTACTAGAACTAAATATCCTTAACTGACATGACACCCACAAGAGCAAAGTGCTCATGAAACCTTCTGGGTGGCAATCACTTAGTAAGTGTATACACAACCATATAGTTTGTTCTGATGTGCTCTATAGACAGTGTTCACTCCAAACTTTTTAGTTAACAACCAGAAACTTGATCTCTGAATACCTTAACTTTGTCAAGTTTCTGTTGTTATTAGAATAAAACTGCATACTTATTGTCACAAAAAATCTATGTGGTTTTTAAATACCATCCATAATTTGCAGCCATGTGATAAAATTATGCATTCATATTCTGTCACGCCCCACTTTCCATTCTACTTGGGAGCGAGGACGCGAGCAGATCCGCAATGTGCTTAAAATAAGGATGAGTACTTTTTTTCTTTCTTCATCATTGGTTTAACACACTAAGCGTCTGTGTAAAAACTGCATGTCCTTGCATGCGAATTTAAGAAACAGCTCAAACGATATTATTACATACCAAGTGTACAATAATTAAGATACATCTGGGGCATAGCATGGCCAATACAACATAATACATCAAATTACATTATTTAAATAACCAGCGCTGATGTGAAGGTAAATGAAAACGTCCTAGTCCTCTGTGGGCGGGAACTCCACATGATCCTCAAGCGCTGGCTCGACCTCTGTAGTAGGATCCTCTGTAAACTCACTCTCAAGTCCTGACATACATTTCAGAAAACAACAAAATGAAATGTCCATCAGCGAGGGTTCTCGGCAAGTATATTCTCATAGTAAAATAAAAAGATAAAAGCATACGTATAAGATAGGCATGAGGTAAGGCGTATCATGAGTATGAACATGGTCCGATAAAAGCATGGTACATTAAAAGCATGGTAGGCATGTTATGCTTAACCTAGCATAGTAATTAAGAGCATGGTATAAGTATCATATGAACATTAAAAAAGTTTAATTCGTAAGAGCCACATCAGTTATATATTTAATGAAAGGCATATATATATATATATATATATATATATATATATATATATATATATATATATATATATATATGAAAAGTTAGCTTTATATATTAAGTACAAAAATTAAATCCTATAGCCTGTAGGCATGGAGTTTCAATAGAGGAAGGAGGGGGCACTATATATATATATATATATATATATATATATATATATATATATATATATATATATATATATATATGAAAGTGACATGACGTAAGGAAAGGCATGATACGATTATAAGCATGTCAAGCATGATTTATATATAAGGTCTGAAAAGAAACGATATTAGTTATGACAAATTTGATAAAAAGCGATATGAGCTAGCAATTAGAACATTTAATATCATTAGCAATATGAAACGAAAAGATCAATTTGCAACCAGTAGCAGTTAATCATTTGATAGCAATTTGCAACCTGAGCATGGTAATAGCATGGTATAAAACGAGTATAAGACAAGTATAATATGTCAGACAAAACATGGAACGACATAGTATGAGCTTGATAAGAACGATATGTAAAGACTGCATCAATATTTCATTATCATCGGTTCTAGTGCTAAGTCCATGTCCAAGAGTACGAAATATGACTAAAATGCGCCCCGTCACGGGAGCTACCCGTGACGCTACTTACTGAAGTACCCCAGGTCCTGGGCAACGATCAAGTTACTTGCCTCATGTGTGGAGGTAGCAATAGAGCGGATCCAGATACTCCTGTATAGTATTAACCATAGACTACCCCAATCCCACGGGTCAAGTCTAGTGTCGGGTCCAAGTACGTGTACTCTATCAATTGATATTACAAGTATAACCATATATGTTACATCAGTCATTCAGTCGTTTCTATTCAATTGCATCATATCATATGCGTATAACATAGCCACGGTATATCAAGAGTACATACAAGAGTTCCAAATCATTTTACCATTTTACAATCACAATTTACAATTTTACAATATGGTAAAACGGGACAGTTATCCTAGAAAATGCTCACAAAAATAGTTAGAATTAAGCAGATGAGTGTAATTAAGCATAAAATATTTGTCTGAGGCTAACAGATATTTTTCAGAGATTTAAAATAATTATTAGATATTTTTATCAATTTAAATATCCATAAACTAATTTTTTTTATTAAGAAATTGATTTTCTCATTATGTTCAATGAATTGTTCAGAGCAAACGACGCATCAAAATTCTTTAAAAAAGATGTCAAAACGAGCCTCTCAACTAGCACTAAAATATATAATTTTTAGGTGTATCAGTGTTCGTGAAAAATCGAGGGGACTAATTTATAAGTGAAAATAACGTAATTCGAATTTAACTTTAAAAAATAACTGCGGGAGATATACTTGCTTGATCACGATGAAACTAGTGCCAAAGCGTTCGCTGCGTCGTTCCGGATTTACTGGTATTTTTGATAATTTTCTGACCTATATTTCGCGTTTTTAATTTTTTTTGAATAAATCTCGCTTTTTCTCTCTAATTTCTCTCTCTACACGTGATTGACTCACAAAACACAGTTTTTATGTTATGGGAAGGGTTTTTCGGCCAGCTCCGGTCGGTGGCCGACGGAGGAAGGCGGCTGGGGGTCGGGGCGAGGTTGGTGGTTGTGATGAAGGATAGGTGGTGGAGCTTATTGGGGAGAGGAGGAGGTGGAGATGGCCATGGGTTTTCTTAGCCTTGGCTTGGGTTTCTTTTGGGTTCTAGGTTGCATGACGAAAGAAGAGAACTTATAGTTGTAAACTAATAATAAATTAACTGGGAATGAATGTTTTACAGTCAAGTTTATTGTTTGTGGTTGGATCCGAATTATTCAGATCTGACCAAACATTTCGGTGATTTAATATGGTGGTTAGAGTTAAATTAAATAGATTAGGTTAATTAGTAAACGGGGGATGTAACACGTAAGAATCAAAATTACATCCAGGTGTCCTGATTTTCGCGTCCGGAAAAACATTCTCGAAAAATTCCAAAAATGGTACCATGGGTTCGTATCGTTGTGAGGATCATAAAAATGAAGTCCATTATATATTTTGAGCTATGAAAATACGAGTTTTAGGCCAAAACGTCTGGAATGTGGGTTTGCCGGTTCTAGGTCGATTTGACTACATAAAAATGTGAAAATAAATGGGGAGTACTAAATGACTATATAATCATGTTGTAAAAGTTTGAAACCATTTTGATAATGTTTATATAGATAAATAATTAACAAGACTATTTCTGTGATATTTATATTTAGAAAATATTATTGAAACTATTTAAAAATTTTGACGGCACTTAGACTTGCGAATATATATTATAACTATTTTGATAATATGAAATATATACATACATACATATATACATATATATATATATATATATATAATTGATTTGAAAATAGTTTTTTTCGTTTCTCTATCTATATCTTTTGAGGAGAGAGAAGCTCTGAGGCGATTTGAGAATCGAGTTTTCGCTGGTGGCGGCAGCCACTGCGGCGGGCTTCGGCACTGCACTCGAGAGTCGTAGGAGGTGACTGAGAGCGTGCTTTCCCCTCTGAACCTTGTGCTCAAGCTTGCTCGGGTTGGATGGATCAAGATCTCAATCAGAGATCTTGATCCGGTGGTGAGTCCATCGGATTTGATTCTGAATGCTCTTTTGATTCTAATATTTGAATTATATTTGAATCCTTCGTGTTTCTTGATGTTGTTGTTGATCATCGATTTGAATCGGATCATTGCTTGGAGGAAGCTGGAATTTGAATCGGTGAAGAATGAAGCGTTGATTTTCTAATCTGCTCGAATTTGGACGGATCAAGATCTCGATAAGAGATCTTGATCTGGCATTTGCTTGCTGGATCTGGAGGTGGCTAACTGACGCAAGCTTGATCTTTAACCTGGCTTTATTGAGAGGATCAAGACCTCGATTGGAGGTCTTGATCCGGTGGTGAGTAGCTTCACCTCCTCTTCACTTGAATCCGGTGGTGAGTAGCCTCACCACCTCCGATATTAATTGGGATTTGCTTTGCTATATTGCTTGGTGACTGTGTCTCTGGCTGATCGGTGAGATACATGGCGACTGGATCTGGTTCTAGAGCTATACGAATGGAGATAGGTGATGCCAACTCCAACTCATCGGATGGATGGACATTGGTTGATCGGAAGCATTCCAAGCCTACGACGGTGGATAAAGGCAAAGCGACAGAGACTTGTTGGATCTGGATCGTAGCCTAGAGGGGGGTGAATAGGCTAATAAAAATTCTCGTGCAACCCACGAGAAATCACACGCAGTTATAAGCACATGCAGGGTAATAAAATAGCAATCACAGAATACGCACAAATATACCCTGGTTCGGTCGTCCCCACGACCTACTCCAGCCCCCGAAAGTAAATACTAGATAGATATGTAATCCTGTACAGCTACAATGAGTCAAGATCCCAAATCTACTCTCACCTAGCTCGTACGCACACCATGTGCTCTACACTCTCAATCTAGTCAGATGATCTCCCTCTGTGACGACTCCCAAAGTCGTCAGGTCCCCAAAAAGTAACACAGAAGGTAAAGTTTCCGCTACGAAGAACTAACACAATTACTACACAATATAATAAACAAGAGAGTTTAGAATGCTCAGATCGTGTAGCGGTGTCGTCTTCGTCAATCAGCACGGGCCAGATGTCGTCTGGCAAGTAGTAGTAGTCTCTCGATAACGACAAATCAAGTTACGGCAATTGAACTCCACAATGAGACTTGCGACAATTGTGGATCTTAAAATTGCAGCCTCCTCCTATTCCCAAAGCTTGCGGCTGTCAACACACCCAAAAAAAACCATGCAGTCCTGGGGTTTTGTTTGGTATCAAGGGTGCAGCTCTCGGGAGTTTGAAAATAAAAGTTGCAGCTAGTTCCTTGCAATTTGTCAAAGCATGCGACTTACGCTCATGTGCTTGATGACCCTGCAAAAACAAGTAGTAAAAGATTTATGTTAGTCAAAGAAGTGGCCGGTGCTTTATGTTTGTTTTTGCAAGAGAGAACAAATAAAATTCGGTCTAGGGATCTTGGCCCTTCAAAAAGTGCACAGGTTTTAATTTTGCAAAGCCAAGAAAATAATCCAATCTGCACAAAACGATGAGAGAGTAATTATTAGATAAAAAGACTTAGCTTTGCATTACAGTGGCCGGCCTTGGGAATTTTTGTGATGAAGCACAAAAATATAAACCCCATGAAAGATATCCTACTCTTTGAGATGTGCATGTGCCCTCCTCTATTTTAATTCTTCAAGGTGCGGGCGGCTCTCTCTCTTCAATATGTGTATAATTGTTTGTGAGGTGCTCTCCTTAAAAAAGTCACAGTTTAGCCTATTATTTTTTCGGCTGCCCTCTTGCATATGTATGCTATAATTTGTTGTAGATGCAAAAAGCTAAACCCCACAAAAAATTTGGCCCTCAAAAATAATTCCTCAAAAATATGGCCGGCATTGCACTACTTTTGATTGCAAAAGAGAGGTGCCCAAAAATGGCCTTCTTTTATTTTGTGCGGCTTGAGGTGGACTTCGTTGTGTGCCTGCACAATCCCAATCACAAGCACTTAAATTTATTTAAGTAATAAAACAAGTTACCTCACAAAATAATTGCTCTCCCCTGTGATTCCATGCGTGCACGCATCCCTGTTGGTTGTCTTTGGTGCAGATCCTTGCAGCATTGGGAATGATTTGACTTTCTCTTTGATTAATTTTCCAAACCTTGGTTGCAACATCCTACTCCTTCAAAAACCATGTCAAGCCAAACAAAAATAATTCAATGGAGTCAGAAGTCTTGGCTGCTTAATTATGGCCGCCTTTCTTTTTTCCTTGGATGTTTCATTTAAATAGGGATATACTAGGGTTTCTTTGGTGTGGCTACCCTAGAAAATAGGAATTGATGCATTCCATAATTGATGTATAATATTAAGTAAGATTTGCTCTTATCTCCCCTCATCCCCTTCATATTTTGATCAAGTCTTCCTTGCTATGTGAATGGCTCTTTGACCAAGTCACCGAGGAGTGTGTATAGCAATTTGTCCAACACATTGATTTACGTTCTCGCCATTTCTGCAAGCACTTAACACACACATAAAATCGTTCACAACTGTTTGTCATCATCAAACCATAAATTCTAGATCATTGTATCCAACAATCTCCCCCTTTTGATGATGACAAACCAATAGAGATTTACACATAACGATTTTTAGCAATATCATCGTGTGTGAAGTGTAGTAGAGGGGTGTATGCAAAACAAGTAATACGTGATGTTCAAGCACATAATCATGCAATACAATAGAACTAGTTTGTCTACCACCCTATTTTCATGCTCCCCCTTGAACACGCATTCATCCAACAAATAATACCACAACAAATAATACCACAAGACTACTATTCCAAATCTTTCAATATTTCTCCCCCTTTGTCATCATCAAAAGTGTATTCTTGAAGATTAAAACATACCACACGCAAAAAGAGAGCATTATTAACTATAACTAGCATTTGCATGTCGTGATTCTATAATTAGCACTTCAAATCCAACGATAATAATAATTAGAATTCAACACCATCGTGTAGGTGCAATTATTAAACATAGAAGTACAAAGGGAGATACTTTTACAAATTCAACCAAATCAATCCACCATTTTCCAAATAACTTTGTATCACCTAGGATTGATTTTTTCCACCTCATCAAAGATAAGTTCAAGGCATCACACCCCAAAGCATAGCCTAAAAGGACTCTTAGATGTGTGGGTGACATTGCTTGACGAGTAAAAACACCAACGCTAAAGATTACCCGTAAAGCTTATGTTGGATACTCGTGGGTAGTGTATTTGCCATGAATCGTATCCATTTTTCATACGGAGCAATTTTCTTGTTTTTTTATTCATTTTCTTTGTTTTGAGCTCAATTTTTTATTCATGGCAATTCACATCATATCCCTTAGATTTTTTTCAGTTAATAATCATCCTACGTTCACTTACCAATGTTCATAAATAGTATCTCCAGAAGTACAACATAGTTTAACATTCGTGGAAGTGAGAGTAGGTGTAGAAATCACATTATCAATTCATCGAACTTTGCATGGCTATTATGAAATAAAACATACGCATGTAGCCATGATAATAATACTACACTTTCTACAAGGATATGATCATCATCCATTTGTAGCACTAGAATGATGCAAAGAGGAAGATATGCAATAAGCTCATTTTTTTTATTTTGTCTTTTTCATTTTTTTGGTTTTATAATGAACTAAAAAAACACACTAAAAACAATCAAGCAAACAAAAACAAAAACAAAAAAATCCAAGCACACAAAAAATGTTAACAAAAAAATGCTATGAAGGTATGCATTAAGTTCAAAGAATGAGATATACCTTCACGTCGCTATTTAACTAAGGAGCTAAAATATTGAGACTCTCAATTTATCGCTCCTCGCCAAATTTTCGTCTCACCTACAAAAGAGGTGTTATGTGTGACCTTGGAATCCAACAAGGTCCACTAGTGTTAGTCAACAAAGATTTAGGAACACATACTTGTTTGAATTTAATATTGGAGTTCTTATATTTGCAATAGTACGATGTGTGACCAACGCTATCACACGTAAAACACTTTGCATAAACATTTTTAGCAATGGAGGGCACATTGTGAAATTTTTTATACTTAGTCTTATCAACATTTTTAGCGCTAAATCCAAGGCCACGCCTATTATTGTCATACAATTGATTTCCAAGAATAATGTCCAAATTTTGTTTTCCAATGGAAAATCTCTTTAATGACAATTCTAGGGTGGTGACTTTGGATTTCAAGATATTGTTTTCATTCACAAGCAAAGTGCATTTACTACTGAAAGCTTGCTTGTTTTCCTCTTCTTTCTTTTCAAAATCCCTCATTTTTTCTTTAAGTTCAAGATTTAGCATGTTAATATTTTCAGAAAGAAATTCATTTTCAACTTCAAGCTTTATCTCATCTAGCTTATACATGCTAATATCATTCAATAAAGAGGGACATGAAAGACAATCAGTTTTTTCAGGCAAGCTAGCTTTCTCTTTTTCTAACATGGTAATGATAGATTTGCATGCAACAAGCTCTTGTTTAAGATTTTTCATTTCTATAGACATGTCATACTCAGTTTGTTGCATATCAAAGCTATCATTCATATAACATTCCACATCAGCTTCTAGCTCATCAATTCTATGTTGCATTCCTTTACAGATTTCTAAAAGTTCAACTTTTAGTGGGAGATTCTACCTCATTGTGTTTGGCCATCAATGCCAAGCCGAATTGGATTTCAAGTTCCTCCTCCTCATCCTCAGCTTCGCTATCCATGTCCCACGTAAGCACTTTTGTTTTTCCTTTTTCAACTTGAGCTGTGTGTTGTTGTGGGCAATCTTTTATGTGGTGCCCTTTCTTCCTGCATTTAAAACATTAACTTCTATTAATAGCTTTCTGATCAGAGGAATTTCTACCAAAATTAGAATTATTAGAACGAATGAACCTTTTTTCCATCTCAGTTCTTCCTTGATCAGTCTGAATGTATCTCCTGAAATTTCTGACCATTAAAGCTTGCTCTTCATCAAGATCGTTGTCGTTAGCTTGAAGAGCTAATGGTGTAGAAGCTTTGGTCTTCTCTTCAGATTTCTCTCTGGCTTCTATACTCTGCAACTCAAGCTCGTGTGACATTAGGTTGCCTATCAAGTCCTCCACTTTCATTGTTGACAAGTCCTTAGCTTCTTGAATAGCGGTGACTTTAGGCCTGAACGAGCTTGGTAGCGCCCTTAAGATCTTTTGTACCTATTCATAGCTAGAGTATGGCTTACCGAGGGAACTGGATTTGTAGACGATGTCCGTGAACCTCCCAAACATCTATTTCACAGATTCTGTTGGTAGCATGCGGAAGCTCTCATATTTTGTGCTCAGCAACGCAAGTCTGGATTCCTTTACTTGCGATGTTCCCTCGTGTGTCACCTCCAGAGTATGCCAGATTTCATGCGCAATTAGACAATGTGAGATACGATTAAACTCAGATTTATCAAGAGAGCATATAAGCGCATTCATAGCTTTACCATTAAGAGTATAAAGTTTCTTATCAGCTAAATCCCACTTGTCTTTAGGCTTAATCATAACAGTGTCTTCAATTTTAATAGTTGGTAGACTATAACCATTTTCAACAATATCCCACACATCATAATCTACAGACACTAGATAGATTTTCATCCTAGCCTTCCAATATGCAAAGTCTACACCGTTAAACTTAGGGGGACGGGCTATAGACTGACCTTCAGCAAAAGCACAATCAGATATATTCATGGTCATCTAGAAATTCTAGAGTAGATCCTCTAAACTAGCTCTGATACCACTTGTTGGATCTGGATCGTAGCCTAGAGGGGGTGAATAGGCTAATAAAACTTCTCGTGCAACCCACGAGAAATCACACGCAGTTATAAGCACATGCAGTGTAATAAAATAGCAATCAGAGAATACGCACAGATATACCCTGGTTCGGTCGTCCCCACGACCTACTCCAGCCCCCGAAAGCAAATACTAGATAGATATGTAATCATGTACAGCTACAATGAGTCAAGATCCCAAATCTACTCTCACCTAGCTCGTACGCACACCACGTGCTCTACACTCTCAATCTAGTCAGATGCTCTCCCTCCGTGACGACTCCCAAAGTCGTCAGGTCCTCAAAAAGTAACACAGAAGGTAAAGTTTCCCCTACGAAGAACTAACACAATTACTACACAATATAATAAACAAGAGAGTTTAGAATGCTCAGATCGTATAGCTGTGTCGTCTTGGTCAATCAGCACGGGCCAGATGTCGTCTGGCAAGTGGTAGTAGTCTCTAGGTAATGGCAACTCAAGTTGCGGCAATTGAACTCCACAATGAGACTTGCGACAGTTGTGGATCTTAAAATTGCGGCCTCCTCCTATTCCCAAACCTTGCGGCTGTCAACACACACCCGAAAAAATCATGCAGTCCTGGGGTTTTGTTTGGTATCAAGGGTGCAGCTCTTGGGAGTTTGAAAATAAAAGTTGCAGCTAGTTCCTTGCAATTTGTCAAAGCATGCGACTTACGCTCATGTGCTTGATGACCCTGCAAAAACAAGTAGTAAAAGATTTATGTTAGTCAAAGAAGTGGCCGGTGCTTTATGTTTGTTTTTGCAAGAGAGAACAAATAAAATTCGGCCTAGGGATCTTGGCTCTTCAAAAAGTGCACAGGTTTTAATTTTGCAAAGCCAAGAAAATAATCCAATCTGCACAAAACGATGAGAGAGTAATTATTAGATAAAAAGACTTAGCTTTGCATTACAGTGGCCGGCCTTGGGAATTTTTGTGATGAAGCACAAAAATAAAAACCCCATGAAAGATATCCTGCTCTTTGAGATGTGCCTGCGCCCTCCTCTCTTTTAATTCTTCAAGGTGCGGGCGGCTCTCTCTCTCTTCAATATGTGTATAATTGTTTGTGAGGTGCTCTCATTAAAAAAGGTCACAGTTTGGCCTATTATTTTTTCGGCTGCCCTCTTGCATATGTATGCTATAATTTGTTGTAGATGCAAAAAGCTAAACCCCACAAAAAATTCGGCCCTCAAAAATAATTCCTCAAAAATTTGGCCGGCCTTGCACTACTTTTGATTGCAAAAGAGAGGTGCCCAATAAATGGCCTTCTTTTATTTTGTGCGGCTTGAGGTGGACTTCGTTGTGTGCCAGCACAATCCCAATCACAAGCACTTAAATTTATTTAAGTAATAAAACAAGTTACCTCACAAAATAATTGCTCTCCCCTGTGATTCCATGCGTGCACGCATCCCTCTTGGTTGTCTTTGGTGCAAATCCTTGCAGCATTGGGAATGATTTGACTTTCTCTTTGATTAATTTTCCAAACCTTGGTTGCAACGTCCTACTCCTTCAAAAACCATGTCAAGCCAAACAAAAATAATTCAATGGAGTCAGAAGTCTTGGCTGCCTTGGGGATTTATTTTTGAAGGGGTGCGGCTTGCGTAAAATTGCTTGGAGAGTTAATTATGGCCGCCTTTCTTTTTTCCTTGGATGTTTCGTTTAAATAGGGATATACTAGGGTTTCTTTGGTGCGGCTACCCTAGAAAATAGGAATTGATGCATTCCATAATTGATGTATAATATTAAATAAGATTTGCTCTTATCTCCCCTCATCCCCTTCATATTTTGATCAAGTCTTCCTTGCTATGTGAATGGCTCTTTGACCAAGTCACCGAGGAGTGTGTATAGCAATTTGTCCAACACATTGATTTACGTCCTCGCCATTTCTGCAAGCACTTAACACACACATAAAATCGTTCACAAATGTTTGTCATCATCAAACCATAAATTCTAGATCATTGTATCCAACAAGACTGCTTTTCCTAAGTCCATTCGAAATGTTAGGTCATTGCAAGGATACAAGCATGAGGCGACCGGACTGGGGAAGGGGACGGACAGGAGGGCGATGCGTCCTGCTTCTACAATCAAGATCAATCCTGATGCAACCAAGTTTTCTTGGCTTGATGTATGTACCAATAGAAGGAAGGTGGCGACAGCTCTGGGGATGCCCTTTATTCAACCTTTATTGGATCGGGAACTTGGACCTATGGCGAGAGTTACTGGAGACCTACTCGGGGAAGCTGTCGAAAGCTGGAGCAACACCTTAGTGGGATACGTCCTCGGTGACGTGCCTTTCTACAGCCAGATGAACGCCTGGGCGAGTTGGAAGACAAAGCAGAGAATTCAAATCTTCACAAGAGATAACAGATTCTTCTACTTTAAATTCGATGACAAAGAAGAATGTGATAGGGTGTTGTGTGGAGGTCATGGATGTTCGATGGGATATTGGTGGTACTGCAGAGATGGAGTACCAAGCTTGGATATGATTGCGACACACTCACCTCCATCCCCATTTGGATTCGTCTCCCCAACCTCCCAATCCACATGTGGTCCTTAAATATACTCAACGCCATTGTGAGTGTGGTCGGCAATCCCATAAGCATGGATCGAGCAACGGCTTCTCTGGAGCGCCTTGTGTATGCCCGCTGCTTGGTGGGGGTGGATGCTGCGAGGGAATTGGCCCGATGTGTGAATGTGCTGCTTGATGACGGATCGAACTTCAAAGTTTATGTGCAATACGAAGGAGAACCTCCAAGATGTGAAACATGCAAATGCTTTGGGCACTCGATCGCTCAGTGTACTACAACTACGGCGAAGAGGAGGCCTACATGGATCAAGCAATCGAAGGGACATTTTCCTGCAGTTGGGGAGTCAAGCATCGATGCTACTCCAGGTGCTACGGAAATGAAGAACCATGTAAGTAATGATCATGTGAATAATAAGTGTGGTAATGTTAGTGGGGAGAGTGGGATCCCAGAAGCTGTTAGGGATGGCCAGATTAGTAAGGGGTTGGAAAAAGTTGAGAAGGGGAGTGATGTTGCTATAGGGCATTGTAACCCCCCGCTGATGCAAAATATTGGATATGAGGCCAACAGTGCTACTGTACAGACTGTTGGGGGAATGAAATGCAATCTTGTTACAAATTCTGAAGCTGATGCTGAGGATATCAGCGAAGATGCTGGCGTTGCTCCAATCACCGGAAGCCTAGGGGAATCAGCTAATGGGGTGAACGGGATTGGGACAAATGGTGATGTAATATGTGATGATGTTTAGATTGTTAAGGTGTTTGTTGTAGTCGACAGTGAGGCTGCTGATCAGATCACTGATGGTGCTCGATGTAATGCCAGTATAGAGAATGAGATTTGGGCGACTGATGATGCGGCGGGGGACTAGAATGTAGAGGGTGGGATGCGGCGGGGGACCGGAATGTAGAGGGTGGGATGCTGCGGGATGGAGCAGGCTTTCTTAAACAGCGGAATGGCATGCTGCGAGAACAATGCTTGGATGACGCTAAACTGGGCGAGAAACAATGCTTGGATGATGCGACGGAGATATCAGAAGCTATTACAAACAGTGGGGAATATGCCTATTGTATCTCTAAGGCCTAACACTAGCAAGGGGTGGGGCGATTGTAATGAGCTGATTGTGCCTAGACTAATGGCTGAGAATGTAAGAGATGAGAGAAACCCCAGTATGCCTGAGGCCAAACTGAGGGTGGATGTTGATACTGTTGGACGCAACGATCTAGGAACTTTAGTTTGATGATGACAAACATGTGCGAAGTCTTTAACATGTGTGCTAAGTGTGTTTCAGGAATGATAAAGTCGTAGTTCTAAGCGTTGGGGAAATCGCTATTCATATAGCATCTTTGGAGAGAAAGGAAGTGTGTGTACAAAGCAGTTGGACTTGGTCAATGAAGAGCAAAGTTGGACTTGGTCAATGGAGGAGAGATTTGGCCAAATAAATTAGAAAGATTGACTTCTATCCTATTCCTATTCAAACACCAAATAGATGAGATAAAATCCCATGAATTATTCCATTACATCTCCCCTTAGGATTTGAATCCCAATCAAGATGAGAACAAATTGATCCTCTTCTTTCATCCTAGCCATTGACCCTCTACTAGCCACAACAACTCCTTTCAAAACTCAACTACCCCAAACTTGTAACCATTGTCCTACAATACCCATTTTCTAGGGTGGAAGGAGGGCACGGCTATACAAAAGAAGTTCGGCTGAAAACCCTAGCGTCAAAAAGTGCGGCAGCAAAATACAAAAGCAAGGCAAAACAAAATTCCTCTTTTCCAAAGCTTCACGCATACAAAAACCCCTCGCCCACATCCTTAAGCCGCAACCTTCGTCTCTAAGAGCTTCTCGAAAACAACCCCCAAGACGAAGCCTTCTTGCGGCCAAAAACAAAAATAAACAGTACCCCAGGAGAAACCCTAAGCCAAATAGAAGAGCTCTCGTTCGGTTTTGCTCCCAAAAGCTGCAACATCCCTTCTCCTCAACGGAGCTATCAACCAAGGGGTCGACGTGCTGATGCGAGTTATCGAGGAGAAGATCATCCAAGTCGTCGCCGTCGTCATTTTTGAAGAAGCCTCCGTCGTCGTTGAGATATCGGAGAAGTCAAAACATCATTGTCTTCAACCATCGTGCTACCGTTGCCGCCGGAGGAGGAAACCACCGAGAGCTGTCGAAGAACCCGCCGTCGTTCGCTTTGTTTCGTTGAAGAAGAATGCTGCTCGCCGTGATCTCCGATAGAAGCTGATGTGACCTATCGCCGTAGAAGTTGTCCATCGATCTCGAAGCATTCACGCGGAGAGCTGCAGTTGTCGACGACCCATCTTCGTTGTCATCGTCACCGTGAAGGAGAAGCATGCGAAGTCCGATGCTCGTTGTTGGAGAAGAGAACGCCACCGTAGTCGACGAAATCTTCGTCGTCGTATCGCCGTAGAAGCCATCACTGATGTAAGTCGAAGAAGGAGCCAGAGAACGAGGAGACGAGGCCGCTGCCATCGTCGTTATGCCATCGGAGAAGACATGTGTTCGCTGGAGTTAGGTCACCACACAAGAACACGACAAAGCCCCTCCCGCCATCGCTGTAGACTTGTCGTCGTCGTTGCCGTTGAAAGTACGTCGCCGGAGAAAGGGCTAGGTCGCTGCGAAGATGATGTCGCCGTCGCCCTACTGTCGGATATCACCGCTGCCCTTACTGTCACCATCGCCGAGATTACCCGCCGCACGAAGTCGCCGTCGTCCCCATCGAGTCACTCGAAGAAGCGGCGTCATTTTTCGACTGCATGCCCTAATTGTATCACTGTGCTGACATGGATAGAAACGAAGGCGAACGCGAAAGAACAAATTCCCTTGACGACGTGGCAGTGTTTTTAAAAGGGAGTTGATGTGAGCACAGACCAAGAATATATTGATTTGAACTGTAGCTGCTTTACGCACAGACCGACTTGTGCACTAAACTTCTAAAGGGCTACGGATTGACATCAAGGAGTCGGATCGAGACACCGTTTGCGTCAGATTGGAGCTGACGATGTGCTGATTGACAGAGACGCCTACACAGACACGAACTGAGCATTTCTAAACCCTTTACTCCTTTTTATTCGTGTATTAGTGTAACATTCTCTGTAGGGGAATCTTTACCTTTGTCACGGGATTTTGGGACTTGTCTAGTGAGGGACTAGACAAGTGAGACCCAGCTAGTTTGGGACTAGCTGGTAGAAAGCGTTACTAGGATTGATAGTAAGAGAAAAACAGTATGTGGGGGTATTGAGAGCCTTGCAAGTGTAGAGACATAGAGGGTGCTCTGAGCGTGCTCTAACTTGTGATTTTGTACCTATTGCGTTATTCAATACTAGTATCTGCTTTGGAGGCTGTATGTAGGTCGAAGGGTCGACCGAACCAGGGTAAATCTGTTGTGTACTATGTGTCTACCTTTTTATTTACCCTGCTGCTGCTATAACTGTGTGTGTTTGTTCGTGGGTTGCACGAATTATTTTATTAGCCTATTCACCCCCTAGGCTAGGATCCTGATCCAACAAGTGGTATCAGAGCAGGTTTTAGGATCTAGCCTAGGATTGACCATGAATCATATTGATAGTGCTTTTGCTGAGGGTCAGTCTATTTCACGTCCTCCTAGATTTAATGGAGTAGATTATGCTTATTGGAAAAATCGTATGAGAATCTACTTGATTTCTATTGACTATAAAGCTTGGCAAATTGTTGAAAAAGGCTATAAACCACCTGTCATTAAAATTGAGAATACTGAGATGCTTAAACCTGATGATAAATGGGATGATAATGATTGGAGGCTTTATTCTCTGAATGCTAAAGCTATGAATGCTCTTATTTGCTCATTAGATAAATCTGAATTCAATTATATCTCACATTGTCTAACTGCGCAGAAAACATGGCATTTATTAGAGGTGACGCACGAGGGAACGTCACAAGTGAAGGAGTCTAGACTTGCACTTCTGAGCACAGAGTACGAGGGATTTCGCATGCTACCATCAGAGACCATATCAGAGATGTTTGCGAGATTCACCAACATCGTCTATAAGTCTAGCTCGCTCGGTAAGCCATATTCTAGTCTTGAACAAGTGAGAAAATTATTAAAAGCGCTGCCAAGCTCTTTCAGGCCTAAAGTCACCGCCATCCAAGAAGTGAAGGATCAATCACAGATGATGGTGGAGGACTTGATATGTAATTGAATGTCCCACAAGCTTGAATTGCAAAATATTGATGAAAGAGAGAAACCTGAGGAGAAGGAAAAAGCTACAAAGCCACTTGCTCTGAAAGCTAGCGAAAGTGAAGATGATGATGAGGACATAGCAATAATGGTCAAAAACTTCAGAAAGTATGTCCAGACCAAGCAAGGAAGAATAGAAATGGCACCGGGTTTAATCGCTCTAACTTTTTTTAGTCTTCTAAGCAAACTTATGATCAGAATGCTACTAATAGAATGACTTGTTTTAAATGCAAGAAAAGAGAACATCGAATGAGGGTTTGCCCACATAAGACAGCTCGGGTCGCTAAAGAAAAAAGAAAATCCAAGGTGCTAACTTGGGATATGGATAGCAAAGCTTAGGATGAGGAGGATGATCATGAAGCCCACTCATGCATGGCATTGATGGGAATACACGACGAGGTAATTTCTGGTAGTAAAGCTGAACTCCTTACTCTTTGTAAAGAAATGCAAGATAAAATAGTAGAGCTTGAATCCACTATAGATGATTATCAAAATGAGAACTTTGAAATGCAACAATCTGAATATGATATGTCTAAGGAGATTGAAAAACTGAAAATTGAAATTGTTGCTCGTGACTCTACTATTTACATATTGAAAAAGGAAAAATCAAGCTTTAATGATGAAGCACATTGTCTTTCTTGCCCTTCATTATTGAACAATATTAGCATGTTAAAACAAGACCTATTAAAGCTTGAAGCGGAAAAAGACTATGTGATAAGAGAGCTTAAGGATAAATTTTGCATGCTAGATAATGATTTTAAAAGAAAAACTATTGAGTTTGAAACGAAGGAAAATGAAAACAAAATAGATTTTATAAGTAAATGCACGATGCTTGTGGAAGAAAATAAACATTTAAAACCCAAAGTTTCTAATCTTGAATTGTCATTAAGAAAGTTTTCAATTGGTAAACATTCATTGGATACCATAATTGAAAACCAATTATATGGGAATAATAGAAGAGTACTTGGGTTTGGTTTGAAAAACGTTGAAAAGCCAAAATTCAAGAAATTCCACAATGTACCCTCTATTGCAAAAAACATATATGCAAAGTGCTTTACTTGTGATAGTGTAGGCCACACATCATATTATTGTAAATTTAGGAACACAAATATCAAGTTTAAACAAGTGTGGGTTCCTAAAACAATAATGGCTAACACTAGTGGACCTTGTTGGGTTTTAAGGTCACACTTAACACCTTTCATATAGGTGTGATGGAATTTTGACAAGGAGCAATTTTTTAAAGTCTCATTCTATTTTTAACTCCTTAGCCAAATAGCGACGAGTACTTTTTATCCCTCTTTGTATTTCATTGCATACCTTCATATATTGTTTTGTGTGCTTGTTTTTATTTTTGTTTTGTATGCTTGTTTTTATTTGTGTGCTTGTTTGCATGATCTTAATGTGTTTCATTTCTGGAAAAAATAATAAATAAATAAATGAGCTTAAAAGAATACCCTTTATGATTTATTATAAGTGGTATTGTATGAATGTTCAAATCTATCCCTTGTAGAAGTTAATTCATTATTGTTGTAGCTACATGAACATGGTGTTATCTTTTTAGTAGCAATGACATGTCTCATAAATTTCAAACTTGACTTCTACACCTACATGTACACTTTCACGAAATATTAGACTTTTAGTACTTTTGGAGATTCTTTTGAAGAACAATGGAAAGTGAATGTAGGAATGATTTAAAAATTCTAAATTTTCTAAGGGATATGAAGTGTTTAGCCATGAATTAAAATTAAGCACAAAATAATTGATATATATATATATATATATATATATATATATATATATATATATATATATATATAAACGGAGAAGGCGATGAGCTTTTTGCGGATGGGCGACTCCGGACATGGCGGATTTCGTACTGCCCTCCCTAACGGCGGTGACTCTTGGGGGGGAGGACGAGGGGTGGGATCTCACCACGCTGACAAAACTGTGAAGGCACCCCTGAATGAAGGCGACGGCTGGCAGCTCGTACGTAGGAGGAAGAAGGAATCTTTGCAAGGGAAGGGGCTTCTGCTTCAAAGGCCAGCGAAGTGGGGGTTCCAAGATCGGAACAGGATTCCTGGGGCTCATCATCGAGTCAATCAGGAAAGAGCTCGGGGGGTTTGGAAAACTGCTGCGGATCAGGTGTTTGCTAATTTGCCCAAGACAAGAAATCCTGAAATTATTATTAACCCTTCGGTGACCAAACGTACCTGGTCGGAGGTGTGCTCTAATAGGCGGAAATATGGGGAGACTATGGGAATGACTTTCGTCTCGCCCAAAACTAGAGAGGATGGCACCCTGGTAGCCCGCATTCCTGCCTCAGTTCTAGAAAAAGGAAGCGAGCCATGGAAGTTCACTCTTGTGGGTTACGTCCTAGGTGATATTCCATCCTATGTTCAGATCCTGGCTTGGATGGAGCGTCTGTGGAAACCTAAGAAGCGTATCCAGGTGTTCAGCAGAGAAAACGGGTTCTTTTATTTCAAATTTGAGACAAGGGAAGAATGCGATAGAGTTCTAAATGGGGGTCCGTGGTTGTTCGATGGACGCTTGGTGGTGCTTAAATTGTGGAGTCCAACCATCCGTCATGATAGAGATATTCTCACATCCGTCCCAGTTTGGATGCAATTGCATGGAGTTCCATTAAATATGTGGAATTTGGAGGCTTTAAACATCCTAACTTCTGTGGTGGGCACTCCCCTTTGCTTGGATCGGGCCACGGCTAAGCTCGAAAGGATCACATATGCTAGGTGCTTAGTTGAGGTGGACGCGAGGAGACCACTGCCTAAACTTATTGAGGCTGAACTTGATGATGGTTCTTTGGTCTCTATTGACACAATATTCGAAAGTGAACCCCCTCGTTGCTCAAGGTGTGTTTGCTTTGGCCATTCAGATTTTCAATGCCCTACTATTCTCAAACCTACTGATAAAGGGAAAAGAATCATCCATAATCCTAGACCAACTGAGAATGCACCAACTACAGGGGAAAGCTCAGGTGGATCAGTTGCGGATCAGAACATTGGCCATGGGAACTCTTACATTGCGAAATTCCGCAATGTCGTGTGCTATCTGAAAACAATTGCTTCATTAAACTATAAGGTCAAACCCAATACAAGCAACGAGGCTAGTGATATCAATGCCAGCATCCAGTCTGGTGATAGCTATGCATCGGTTTCTCAGAGACTCACAAATGAGGCATGTGATGTTGTAGATGGGAGCAGCAAGGAGGGCTTGGCGCAGGACTTTGCCCCTGCTGGGGATACAGCAACCAAGACTTCATGCATTTCAGAGCATTCGGATCCCCTGCCGTCCCTATTAGAAGAGGAGATGCCTGTATGTGACGAGATCCCAGGCCAAGTGGTCTTTGACAACCCGGACTGGGATGCTGAATACTCTGAGATTCTACAGGAGGTGGCTTCTACAACTCAGCGGAAGCGGGTGCTGTCCATTAACAGTGCTTCTGACACGAGTTGCCCAGGAACTCGTAAGAGTAGTAGACTAAAGGAGGGCAGTCTACTACGGCAGGCAAACAAAAACTAGTTATCTATGTCTATTCTATTTTGGAATACACGTGGATTAAACAACCCTGTGCGGAGGAGGGACCTGCGTACCCTCCTGAAGGAAGTCCAACCTTCTGTGGTAGTGTTACTGGAAACAAAGTTGAAGAATGAGGGACTCATTGCTAAATCAATCTTACCCAGGTCCTGGGACACAATAGATAACTTTGCTCAATATAAAGGAGGACGAATTTTATTGGGCTTTGACCCAAAAGTGTGGCAGGCGAAATTAATTTCTATGTCCGCACAACAGATTTCAGTTAATTGTGTTAATGTGGGTGGCTTTTCCTTTGTCTTGTCGGGCGTATATGGTGCTAATACAAGTTTGGAACGCCGGGCGTTATGGGATAATCTCACCAGGGAAGCTCCAAATTATCAGAGTAAAGCATGGTTGGTGGGCGGAGATTTTAACAGTGCACTCTATACGAAAGACAAAATTGGGGGTCGCAGACTTGAGGAGGGCATGCTACAAGACTTGAGCAACTGCATTCGCGACTGCCGCCTTCAAGATCTCAAAGGAACCGGACATCAGTTCAGCTGGACCAACAAGCGAGTCGGAGTTGGTCGCATCGCAGCGCGACTTGATAGGGCTATGTGCAATGCTAACTGGATTGACATACTCCCTGATTCCTGTGCACACTTCGCTGATCAACGGACTAGTGATCATACGCCCGTGATTGTCAGGCTTCATAGTGAGGTACTCCACAACCCGAAACCTTTTAAATTTTACAACCATTGGGTGAGTGTCTCAGGGTATATGGAGTTGGTCGAAGCTTCTTGGATCCGGTTATATGGGGCTAGCAACCTGCATGGCATCTCCCTAAAACTGCGGCACCTCAAATCTATCTTGAAATCCTGGGCCCGTGACCATCATGTAAATCAACGAATTGTTGACTGCCGAAGCAAGCTTCTTTCTATCCGAAATGAATCCTCTATTCATTCGAGCATCAGTTTGCAGCAACAAGAGCACATCCTTACTAATGAGTTGGTAGGCCTCTTGGAACTTGAAGAGGAAATGTTCCGTCAGAAAAGCAGACAGGATTGGTTAAATCTGGGAGACAGTAACACTAAATTCTTCTACACTGCGATGCGGACTAGGCATTGTCATAATAATTTATTGCACCTGGTTGATGCAAATGGAGCCCAAACCAAATCCTACGATGAACTCAAAACTGATGCGGTAACCTATTTTGAAGAATTATATAACCAAAGTGACTACTGGAGAGTCTTCCCTAACCTCGTCCCCAGACGGAAAATTACTATAGAGGCTGCTAACTGGCTACAGAGAAGGGTCACTGCGGAAGAAATCAAGGAGGCCGTTTTTCAGATTGGGCCTGACAAAGCGCCGGGACCTGACGGATTCAATGGGTACTTCTTTCAGCTACATTGGAATCTTATTGGGATTGAAGTTACACTTGCTATACAGTCTTTTTTCAGGACTGGCATATTACCCAATCATATAAACCATACCTTCCTAACGTTGGTCCCTAAATCCGCTACTGCTTCCACCTTGGGAGACTACAGGCCGATTGCATGCTGCAATGTCCTATACAAGATCATTAGTAAGGTTATTTGCAACAGGTTGAGGATGGTGGTGCATGAGTTGGTTTCGCCTAATCAATCTGCCTTCCTGAAAGGTAGACTACTTTCTGACAGCGCCCTTCTGGCACATGAGCAAATTAGAGATTTCAGTAATCCCATGGGTTCTCGTGTATGCCTCAAGCTGGATCTTAGGAAGGCCTTTGATAATGTAAACAGGGAATTTGTTTACTATATTCTCCACCAGATGGGCTTTAAGAGCACCTTCATCTCCTGGATTAGGGAATGCATTTCCTCTCCTACTTTCTCAGTGATGGTTAATGGCTCGCCGGCTGGCTATTTTAAAGGAAACAGAGGTCTACGGCAAGGTGATCCGCTTTCCCCTTATTTATTCGTAATCATTATGGAAGCATTTTCTCTTCTACTTGCAAAATCCATCACCAGAGGATCTATTCAGGCAATGCGCCGTAGTGGTTCCATTTCACACCTGCTTTTTGCAGATGACCTACTTTTGTTTTGTCGAGCTTCTTTTAAATCGATGGATGGCCTTAAAAATCTTCTGGGGGACTTCACTCACTTCACTGGACTTACCGTAAACTGGAATAAAAGTGTGGCTTTATTTAGCAAAGGAGTAAAGAATTCGAGGGCGCTTGCCAATCATGTGGGTGTAAAGCAGGTTACTAGCTTCAATACTTACCTGGGATTGCCACTATCTTCTAAGTATCCAAAGACTAATATGTACTCCAGGCTCCTAGACAGATGCAAAAAAAGACTTATTGGATGGACCTCTTCTCTACTCTCTATTGCGGGCAGGATTGAGCTAGTGAGAACAGTTATTTACGGCATGATATCTTTCTGGTCTCAGGTCTATAAAATCCCATCTACTATAATTCGTTCCCTTACCACGATGTGCAGAAGGTTTATCTGGGGTTCTTCAATTTCTTGGGCTTGGCATGACTTATGTAAACCCAAATGTGAGGGTGGCGTTGGCCTCAGGTTACTTTCTGAACTTAATTTGGCCTCTGGTATTAAACTTACATGGAGATTGTTGCAGGGGAAGGGCCTATGGCCAGAGTTCATGCGCAGGAAATATAACCAGGTTGATTTGTTCTATGAAACTAAGGGGTTGCCAACTCAATCAGGCACCTGGAAGTTCCTCCTAAGCTGCAGGAAATTTTCTCACAGGCTGATAAAGAGGATTGTCAGGAATGGTCAGGACACCCTCTTTTGGCATGATAACTGGCTCCCTTGTGGCCCCCTAAAGAATCAATTTGACATCCCAGCTGGGGATAGCAGTTTTAAGGTCCGTGATTATTGGAATGGCGTTGGATGGATGGATGATTCCCTACCCCAGGACATCAAAACTATGCTCCAGCACTTCAAACTTTCAACTGGTCCGGACCAATGGGAGTGGATGCCAGGACCGGTCTTCCATTTCAAAAGCGCCTGGGAAGGAGCGAGAGTCAAGGGAAGCTTATTTCCCTATTTCAAACTAGTCTGGTACACTGGATGCGTTCCTAAATGGTCACTTAATCTACTTCGGGCATTCAAAGGGAAGCTCATGACTAGAGATTCCCTTATCCATTGGGGATACCCGACGGCCTCAACATGCGTTTTGTGTGATGAAGGTGAGGAGACGTTGCAGCATCTGTTTTTCGGATGTCCCTTTACAAAATACATCCTGTGTAGGACCTTGTTAAAACTTGGCAAGGCCGGCCCTACTGACAAAACTTTGGATTCTGTTGGGAAATTTTTCCTATCGGAATTTGCAAATAAGGGAGTTCTTGGTAAGCTTGCTAAGGCAGCACTATCGGCAGGGGTTTGGCACATTTGGCGTGAACGTAACAGGCGCATCTTCAACAACTCCAAGAGGAACAAGACTTTGGTCTTTGAAGATATAGCTTCTGATGTGCGGATTGCTATGAGGAATCATGATGACCCTCGGGATGAGGTAGCGGCAACAGCTATAGACAATTGGGAGATTTGGGATAATGGTTAACTAGAGTCTTTGTTTTATGGCTTTTTGGCTATTGCGATAGCTTTTGAGTCACTCGGTTACTAGTGACACTTCCTTGTGCTATCCCTTCTTTGTGGTTCCTGCTTCATGTAAGTAGGGGGTGACGACGCTTGTGTCCGCTCCCCCCTCTTTTATGTCTGGGCACCTAGTTGTAATTTTGTACACTAATCAATATAGTTTTTTCGCCTTTCAAAAATATATATATATATATATATATATATATATATATATATATATATATATATATATATATATATATATATATATATATATATATATATATGGGTAAAGGGATCCTAAGGTGCCTCCTTAGATTTAATCTAAGGAGGCGCCCCCATTTCCCACCATCTCACACATTTTTTTTGAAATTTTTTTTTCATGGGTTTATTGTTCACCTTATTAATGATCAACATACCAAATTTCAAGGGATTCAAATACTTTTTGAGCCCTCATCTACCCCTTGCAACTTCGTGGGTTTTTCAGCACGTTTTTACACTGTTGAAATAGTAAGGGGTAGATGGTGGCTCAAAAAGTATGGGAATCCCTTGAAATTTGGTATGTTGATCATCCATGATGTGAACAACAACCCCATGAAAAAAAATTTCCAAAAAAATTGTAGGAGATGGGGGTAAATGGGGGCGCCTCCTTAGATTTTCATCTAAGGATGCACCTTAGATCCCCTTTTTCCTATATATATATATATATATATATATATATATATATATATATATATATATATATATATATATATATATATATATATATATATATATATTCTCCTTATGAAAAATGGATACACTTCATGGCTAATACACAACCCACGAGTATCCAACTTATGCTATATGGGTAATCATTAGTGTTGGTGTATATAAATCGTCAAGCAATGCCACCCCACATTTAAAAGTCCTTTTAGGCCATGTTTTGGGGTTTGGTAACTTTAGCTCATCTTTGATGATGTGGAAAAAAACAATCCTAGTGAAATTCATGAAAATTGGAAAATGTGGATTTATTTGGTTGATTTTCTGAAATTGAATCTCCCTTAGTACTTTAATGTCGATATTGTTACACTTACACAAAGGTGGGGAAGTCTTGTTATGAATTTTATGAGCTTGAATTGATTGCTAATTAGAAAAACACATGTAAAAGCTAGTTATAACGTATAATGGTTTATTTTTGCATGTGATATTTTTGGGACTGCATTAGCCCACTTTTGATGATAACAAAGGGGGAGAAAGAAAAAGAAAGATTTGGTGTGTCGGTATTATATGTTGAAGGGGGAGCTTGAAAAATACATAAAGAGGGAGAGCTTGAGAGAAGGGGGAGCATGCTTATATTTTCTACTTATTGTGCATGCTTTGCAATGCTTGTATGTCTCATTCCATATCATCCATACATCATATTGCATTACACCCTTCAACACACTTCACACACTCATATTCAATGTACAAATCTTTCATCGGTTTGTCATCATCAAAAGGGGGAGATGGTTGGACGCAACGATCTAGGAACTTTAGTTTGATGCTGAAAAACGTGTGCGTAGTCTTTAACATATGTGCTAAGTGTGTTTCGGGAATGGTAAAGTCGTAGTTCTAAGCGTTGGGGAAATCGCTATTCATATAACATCTTTGGAGAGAAACGAAGTATGTGTACAAAGCAGTTGGAGTTGGTCAATGGAGAGCAAAGTTGGACTTGGTCAATTGAGGAGAGATTTGGCCAAATAAATTAGAAAGATTGACTTATATCCTATTCCTATTCAAACACCAAATAGATGAGATCAAATCCCATGGATTATTCCATTAGGTCTCCTCTTAGGATTTGAATCCCAATCAAGATGAGAACAAATTGATCCTCTTCTTTCATCCTAGCCATTGACCCTCTCCTAGCCGCAACAACTCCTTTCAAAACTCAACTACCCCAAACGTGTAACCCTTGTCCTACAAATACCCATTTTCTAGGGTTGAAGGAGGGCATGGCTATACAAAAGAAGTGTGGCTGAAACCCCTAGCGTCAAAAAGTGCGGCAGTAAAATACAAAAGCAAGGCAAAACAAAATTCCTCTTTTCCAAAGCTTCACGCATACAAAAACCCCTCGCCCACATCCTTGAGCCGCAACCTTCGTCTCTAAGAGCTTCCCGAAAACAACCCCCCAAGACAAAGCCTTCTTGCGGCAAAAAACAAAAATAAACAATACCCCAGGAGAAACCCTAAGACAAATAGAAGAGCTCTTGTTGGGTTTTGCTCCCAAAAGATGCAACATCCCTTCTCCTCAATAGAGCCATCAACCAAGGGGTCGACGTGCTGATGCGAGTTATCGAGGAGAAGATCATCCAAGTCGACGCCGTCGTCATTTTCGAAGAAGCCTCCGCCGTCGTTGAGATATCGAAGAAGTCAAAGCATCATCGTCTTCAACCATTGTGCTGCCGTTGCCACCGAAGGAGGAAACCACCGAGAGCTGTCGAAGAACCCGCCACCATTCACTTTGTTTCGTTGAAGAAGAATGCTGCTCGCCGTGATCTCCGAGAGAAGCTGCTGTGACCTATCGCCGTAGAAGCTGTCCGTCGATCTCGAAGCGTTCACACCGGAGAGCTACAGTTGTCGACGACCCATCTTCATTGTCACCGTCACCGTGAAGGAGAATCACGCGAAGTCCACTGATCATTGTCGGAGAAAAGAACACCGCCGTAGTCGACGAAATCGCCATCGTCGTATCGCCGTAGAAGCCATCGCTGATGTAAGTCGAAGAAGGAGCCGGAGAACGAGGAGACGAGGCCGCTGCCATCGTTGTTGTGCCATCGGAGAAGACGTGTGTTTGCTGGAGTTAGGTCACCACACAAGAACATGACGAAGCCCCTCCCGCCGTTGCTGTAGACTTGTCGTCGTCGTTGTCGTTGAAAGTACGTCGCCGGAGAAAGGGCTGGGTCGCTGCGAAGACGTCGTCGCCGTCGCGCTACTGTCGCAGATCGCCGCTACCCTTACTGTCACCGTCGCCGAGATTACCCGCCGCACGAAGTCACCATTGTCCCCATCGAGTCGCTCGAAGAAGCGGCATCATTTTTCGACCGCATGCCCTAATTGTATCACTATGCTGACGTGAATAGAAACGAAGGCGAACGCGAAAGGACAAATTCCCTTGCTGATGTGGTAGTGTTTTTAAAAGGGAGTTGCTGTGTGCATAGACCAAGAATATATTGTTTGAACTGGAGCTACTTTACGCACAGACCGACTTGTGCACTAAACTTCTAAAGGGCTACGGATTGACATCCAGGAGTCGGATCGAGACACCGTTTGCGTCAGATTGGATCTGACGACGTGTTGATTGACAGAGACACCTACACGGACACGAACTGAGCTTTTCTAAACCATTTACTCCTTTTTATTCATGTATTAGTGTAACGTTCTCTGTAGGAGAAACTTTACCTTTGTCACGGAATTTTGGGACTTGTCTAGTGAGGGCCTAGACAAGTGGGACCTAGCTAGTTTGGGACTAGCTGGTAGAAAGCATTACTAGGATTGATAGTGAGAGAAAACACAATGTGTGTGTGGTACTGAGAGCCTGGCGAGTGTAGAGACGTAGAGGGTGCTCTGAGCGTGCTCTAACTTGTGGTTGTGTACCTATTGCGCTATTCAATACTAGTATCTGCTTTGGGGGCTGGATGTAGGTCGAAGGGTCGACCGAACCAGGGTAAATCTGCTGTGTATTCTGTGTCTGCCTTTTTTTTACCCTGCTGCTGCTATAACTACGTGTGTTTGTTCGTGGGTTGCACGAATTATTTTATTAGCCTATTCACCCCCCCCCCCCCCCCTCTAGGCTAGGATCTTGATCCAACAGATACCTGTAATTGTAATAAGGGAGGGGGGGATCTGGTAGTGCCACTGGAGAAGGGCAGGGATCTGAGCTTATCTTGGTCAGACCCACAAACTCACCACGAGATAGTGCTAAACCGAAATCCCCATAAGGCAAAACACATATGCCTAAAACTAACAATCCTTCGAGTTATCAGGAGCATGACACTAATCTAAACGTTCAAAAATACACTTCAGCAAGCAATCACAAGAGCCCCCATATGAATCACAATACAAAATCATTTGGAGCTCCTAATATAGATAATCATCATAAACATGGGAGGGCATCCTTACTTGAAGACAGCGAGTACCCCTCCGATGAACCGAGTGAATTAACAATTGTAATGAAGCATGGCATATAGAGCAGGACATGTTGAGCAAAAAAAGCGGAGAACGCAAAAAAGAGCACAAAAACCTATAGTTGATGTGTCAAAAGGCCCTCAGAAAAGCAATAGATTAAAGGAGGTGGGTCGATTCCCACTTCAAACTCTAATTCTAATTGATGGTTGTGGTCATTTGGAATACTCGAGGCTTTAACAATGCTGTTAGGAGGAATGAGCTTATTCGCAAATATGGGCCTCCTCTTGTTGGGTTGCTTGAGACTAAAGTAGTTATGGAGAACTCGAGTATAATTCTCAAGTGCTTTCCTAAGAAGTGGCTATCGGTGGATAACTGTAGTTATCATCGGAATGGGCTCATTGTAATGATGTATGACCCGAATATTTGGGGTTGTGTGGTGGATAATGGGTCGGCCCAACACCTTACCGTGTTTTGTTCTAATGTTGCGGGGTTTAGTATGGTGGTGACGTTTGTTTATGCTTTCAATAGTGCTCGTGATCGAAGGACCCTTTGGGATTCTATTGTGAACATTGCATCCAGCTACAAAAATACACTGTGGTTGATTGGAGGTGACTTTAACTAGTCAGATATTCTCTGGATAAAGTAGGAGGAAGGCCGATTGATGCGCATATGGTTGACGAATTTAACAGTTGCATTGACTCTAGTGTGCTTATTGAGCTCAAAACTATTGGTAATCCCATGAGCTGGACCAGTCGTAGTATCGGTGTCGACGAATTAATGCTACGCTTGACCGTTCATTTTGCAGCTACACTTGGGTTGACAAACTCCCTTCGTCCTATTGCGAATATGTTGTGGGCGACTCTAGTGATCACTCCTCCCTCGTTATTCATCTACATCCTATTGTGGGTGATGATCCTAAACCATTAAAAAATTTCAATACTTGAGTTCAAGCTCCTGAGTACAGCAATGTATTGGGAGAAAAGTGGTATAGTAATGTTGTGGGTTGCCCAATGATTCAGCTTGTTGCCAAACTTAAAAATCTCAAGTTTGGGTTGAAAAGATTGGGGGCGGATATTAGTGATGCTAATGATGTCGCCAAATGTCGTGCTAAGCTTGCATATATTCAAAATAATCCTGAGTTGGGTTTTTGTGCTGTAAAACAAAGGAGAGAACGTACCCTCACCAATCAATTGGCCAATTCTATAGAAATTGAGGAGGCCAACCTTAGGCAAAAAAAAGTAGGTAAGATTGGCTACATCTTGGGGACTGTAATACTCGTTTCTTCTATACCTCTATGAAAGCCAGGCAAAGCCATAACAGCCTGGAGCACCTTATATCTATTGATGGGGCTCGTGATGACACCATTAGTAGGATTAAAATTGATGGTCCCAATTTTTATGCTAAACTCTATAATCAGGATGATTATTGGAGGGTTTTCTCTTGCCTTACTACTAAAAGAGTTCTAACTGCTGATGCTGCTTCTTGGGTTGAACGACCTGTTCTTGAAGAAGAAGTTAAGAATGCAGTTTTTCAGTTTAGTGTTGATAAAGCCCCTGGGCCTGATGGTTTTAATGTGTTTTTCTACCAGCATTCTTGGAACTTTATTGGCAGGGATGTTACTAAGGCTGTTCTTAATTTTTTCCACTCTAGGAAAATACTTCGTCAGGTTAATCATACATTTTTGACCCTCATTCCTAAGGGTCCTAATGCCTCTGAACTTGGAGATTACAGACCTATTGCCTGTTGTAACGTCTTGTATAAGATCATTAGCAAAGTTCTGTGTAATAGGCTGAAAAGAGCCATAGTTGATCTCATCCCCCCAAATCAGGCTGCGTTTCTCAAAGGTCGATTACTCACTGATTTTGCCCTACTTGCTCATGAACATGTTCGGGATTTTAATAACCCCATAGGTTCCAGAGCCTGTCTTAAACTGGATCTTCGGAAAGCCTTCGATAGTGTGAATATGGAATTCATATACTTCATGCTTCATCGGATGGGACTTAAACACATATTTATTGAATGGATCTGTGAGTGCATATCCACCCCCTCCTTCTCTGTTATGGTCAACGGATCTCCATTTTGTATGTTTCAGTCTAATAGGGGTTTGAGGCATGGCGATCCTCTCTCTCCCTATCTGTTTGTTGTTGTTATGGAGGCTTTCTCTCTATTAATGGCTAGAGCCAATACTACCCGCAGCATCCTTCCCATGAAAAGATTGAGGGTGGTTACATATCTTTTATTTGCTGATGATTTACTTGTGTTCTACCATGCTAATGCTAAGTCATTTGAGGGCCTAAGAGAGCTTCTCTGCACCTTTAAATGTTTCACTGGGCTTGAGGTTAATTGGAGCAAAAGTGCTGGTATCTTTAGCAAAGGAACCAAAGAGCATGGTATTCTTGCGGAAATATTGGGTATTCGACGGGTGCAATCTCTTTCCACTTATTTGGGTCTACCACTCTCTGCTAAATATCCTAAAGCCTCGATGTATGCTCGATTGATTGATAGATGCAGGAACAGGTTACAAGGGTGGTCTTCGTCTCTATTATCTATTGCAGGACGCATTGAACTTGTTAGATCTGTCATTTATGGCATGGTAGCTTATTGGATGCAGGCTTTTCGTATCCCTAAGTCTGTTCTAAGTACCCTTAACGCCATTTGCAGGAAGTTTTGGGGATATCTTGTGCATGGGACTGGGATGACCTTTGTGCTCCCAAACAGGAGGGAGGTGTGGGGCTTAGGCATTTTTCAGAATTAAACACTGCATATGGTGTTAAATTGACTTGGTTCATGCTCACTCATGATGGCATTTGGGCTAAATATATGAGACGTCAGTATATGACCAGTACAGGGTTTTACTTGGCTAATGCTGATCCTATGCAACCTGGGACATAGAATTTTATTATTCAGTGCCATGAATTCATTAAGAAACTCACTAAATGTGTTGTCAGATATGGGTCCACTACTCTCTTTTGGTATGATAATTGGATTCCTAGTGGTCCGCTTCGTAACACTTATGAGGTGCCAGGTGGTGAAGAAAGGAAAATGGTTTGTGATTACTGGTCGCTGGAGGGATGGGTTAAAAATCTTGTGCTCTTATCTGTTAGATCTGCTATAGCTTCGGTCTCTTTACTCCCTGGTGAGGACTCTTGGAGTTGGTGTGCTAAGTCCCCCACTCTGTATGATGCCTGGGCTGGATCTCGTGCTATTAAGCCCATATTCTCCTACTACAGGGTTGTCTGATACCAGGAACATATCCCAAAAATGGCTATTACTCTGTTGCGTGCATTTCATAAGAAGTTGCTCACTCGTGACACACTCATTCATTGGAGTTTCCTTAAGTTAGGGATCACTACTGCTCCACCTTCCTCCCTTGCAGTTCTGGGCGACTTATTTCTCTCTTATTATTATAAGAAGGATAGCATGGGCGTGCTGGCCAAGAATATCTTGGCCGCGATGACATCGTATATTTGGAGAGAAAGAAATAAGAGGATTTTCGAGGGAGTAAGTCAGATTCTGACTCTACTCTTCGAGGACATAGCCGCTGAAGTCAGAATTGCTCTAAGACACATAGAGTGGGAGCAGGATGCTGAGAGTGGCCCCCTTTCAAATTGGGGGTTATTAGTGTAAAGGAATTTTCCTTCTATAATTTTTGTTTTTGTAGGTTCTTTGGTTAGAGAAAGGTGTTAAGTATTGGAGGGTGACAGCGTGTGTGCCGTGTCCCCACCGTACTAATATCCTTCCTCCATACCTAGAACCTTGTACATTCTTTGAGATTCAATAAATATACATGTATATTTTCCAAAAAAATTGATTTGAAACTATTTTTGATATAAAACTCCTAACAAATCATTTCAAAATATCTTTAACGTATAAAAATATGTAGAATACGAAAATACGTGTATTGATGGATACGGGTCGTCACATATTCCATGATTGGATGTCACATAACATGATATGTAGCCATGTTAGAAGAGGCTGTATATGAAAACTATAACATATGTTTCATACCTTCTTTGCATCCAAAATCAGAGTCAGTAAACCAAACGATCTCAAGCTTTTCTGACCGCTGATTCATTAACATGTAGCCTTTTGTTCTTTATAAGTACTGTAAGACCCATTTGGCTGATATCAAATAATCTACTCATGAATTGCTTAAGTAGCTGCCCTATATCCATGTAATGTACACGATGTCAGGTCGCGTACAAACCTGAGCATACATCAGACTCCCTACTGGTGAAGCATTGGGAATCTTCTGCATTTCATGCCTTTCAAAATCACTTTTAGGGCATTGATTGATACTAAACTTGTCTCCCTTAGATACAGGGGCATCATCTGATTTACAATTTTGCATGTCATGTCTTTGAAGAACCTTTTTGATGTAGGCCTTTTGTGATAATCCAAGAATACACCATGAATGATCCCGGTATATCTGGATCCCTAATACAAAAGATGCATCACCAAGATCTTTCATCTTAAAGTTCTTAGCTAGAAATCTCTTGGTTTCATGCAATGAGCCTATATAGTTGCTGGCAAGCAGAATGTCATTGACATATAAAACCAGAAAACTCCCACAGAACTTATGGTATATGTGATCATCAATCAAATTCATCTCAAAAACCGAACAAGATGATCATTAGATGAAACATGAAATACTATTATCGAGACAAAAATGCGCCACTAATGCCATTGTTATCCTGAAAGATTCTTTCAAGGAAATCAAAGAGAAAGTCTCTTTATAATCAACGCCTTCTTTCTGTATAAAGTCCTTTATGAAAAGACAAGCCTTATATGTTTTCACATTGCCTTTTGAATCCTACTTGGTTATAAAAATCCATGTACAACAATGGGTTTCACACATCATGGGAATGAGAAAAGATTCTAAATGTCATTGTCCTTCATAGACTTAATTTTCTCACTTAAGGAGTTAGTCCTCTTCAGAGAGTTAGAACTATCTATGGCTTGATGAAAATTGATCTAATCATTTTCCATCACTCCAATGTCAACCTCATGTTCTTGGAGAATTACAATGTAATTAACTGGCACTGCACTTCTCCTCTCTCTAATGGATCTGCTGAATGGCATAAGTTCTTAAGGTTCTAGAGTTTGTTCTTCTTGAACAATTCCCTAAGTATGAGGATTTCTGACATTGTCTTGATTTATTGTGCTTTGAACAAAATCGGGAATGCGACCCTAATCAATGCAAATACCACCTATGGGAATATCAACATATTCCTCTCCAAAAAAATAATGTCACTAACTATATCTCACCTTTCAAACTCGGCATCCTCAAAGAACTTGGCATTTTCAGACTCGTAAATTTACTTAATTGTGGGATTATAAGAAAAGTACCATATGGATCCTTTTAAAGTATTCAACAATATAGCAAATCACTGTCCTTGTGTCCAGTTTCTATTCATTACGCTTGTAAGTCCTTGCCTTAGCTGGACATCTCAAACATCCAAGTGATGTAGATGATTTAGTTGAAACTTTATTAAGAACATAAGCTACAATTCTAAGCGCTTTTATGAATGAGACATATGTAGCCGTATTTGAAAAATCATCTATAAAATTTATAAAATACTGTTGACCACTCCAAGCAACTGTATAGGATGGCCACAAATATTCTCAATATATAAGTTCTAAGATGCTCAAAGTCTTATTGGCTTCATAATCTCCTTTTATTGATATGTTTGCCATTTATCTGTTTATCACAAACTTCGAAGTCTGCAAAATCTAACGGATCGAGAATTTCATTTGACATATGTCTCTTTGTTTCTTCATTTGGAGATATATTATAACTCTTATGTCATAATGTAACTGCATTCTAATTTGTTAATTTTCTCTTTATACTTCATGTACTCATAAGCAGGTATTACTTAAATGAAGCAATAAAATTATTGTAAACTCATAAAGAACTAGAACCAACTAATTTTGAATCTCGAGACAACCCAAATTTCTCATTTGCAAATGAACAATAATAACCAAATTTGTTCAAAACAGAAAAAGAAATCAAATTTCGTTAAAATGGTATAATCAATGTCTCATCAAGATCCAAATATAATCTTTTCTTTAATTTTCATTTGCTTCAGTTTGAACCGTCTTGTCATCACCTACAAGGATGAATCTTTCACCATCACTCTACTTTTGGCATCTTAGGCAACCCGTCATAGACACAATGATGTTGGTGGTTATACCAGGATCTTTTCCTCATTTGTATATAAGTACCGAAGTTATTAACTTCAGAACAAACTGAAGGACATGTGCAACTAAGCAATACACACTAGAGAGGGGGTGAATAGTGTAATGGCAAATAATAAGCTAATTAAAATCTACTTGCAAATGAGGAATTATAAAGGCAAGTTAATTAGCACTACAAGAAAGGCGAGTGTTAGAAGCGGTTTGAAAATGTGTTTCAGGCGGGTCGAAACCGCTTCTAACTATGTTTCAAGCGGTTTAACAAACCGCTACAGAATTGACCGAGAGAAATAGCATTTCTAGCGGTTAGGAACCGCTATAAAACAACCGCCTGAAACGTTCATTTGTCGCGGTTACGAAACGCCACAACGTTCATTTCCAGCAGTTGTTTTATTTTGAAAAAATAATTTAATAATGTCGTTTTGTGACTGTTTCAAACCGCCACAAAATAAATTAATTTTTTTAAATATTTTGATAACTTCTTTTACTGGCGGTTTAGAACCACTACAACACGATTATTAATATGTTTTTGCCGGTGCTTAACCGTCAGAAAAGAATTTAATTTTAGAAAAATAAAAGTCGAAAATGTGCTTGGGGCGGTCTAGAACCGCCACAAACGTAATATAAATTTAAAAAAAAATTAAATACCTGATGTACATTCACTTACAGATTCCGCAAATTTATGAGGCAAGTATGTGATAAATCGAATTACAGTTTCCACAAATTTGAAGCAAAATTGTATAAGAAGTTAGATCAATGTGGAATCATACAATTTGTGTATATATCTAATCTGTTTCAAAGGTATCCTTTTTTAATGTGAAAAATACTCTTTTTTCCTTCCAAAAGCAGAGGAAAAAGAGCAGCTAACACTCAGCTCTTTGAAGATCCATTGTTGCTTGTAGCGATCGCACTCCACTTTGACATCCCTTCATGCACACTGAAAACTGAAATCGGCACTTGTCTCCGACGGACTAATGTGATATTATCGATTTAAGGAGGAAGAAGAAGAAGCAAAATGCCCAGTTACCACTACTATGTGATGTTCCTTGTTGCAGACCGATGATACATGCTCCACAAAATCGTCAGTTTTCACCCTCCCTGATTCATTATCATTTAAAATTAGCAAAACGTGATGTTTTCATACTGATAGGGAAGTTTGCATACTCAATGACAACGAAATTCTTATCAGAAAAATGGAAACCTGAGAATCATGCTTGTTGTATTTGTCACTGACAATCGTGTCAAAAGAAACAAAGATGCTTACAGAAAGATGAATACATATTTCATTACATAAGTGATATAGAACAATGAGAAAGGTTGCCGGGTATACGTGACAAAATAAGAGCATTTAAGATTGTTTGCTAGTTCAACTAGGAAGCAAATGATACATCAAATAGCACAGAGGATGATGTGAAATGATTGTTATCTTTGTTTCATGTAGCATCATAGATTTTGATGGGATTTACAGAGGATGATGGGCAAAAATCATTTATTTTTTCACCTTGTACTTGAAAGCCTAGGTTTAAAATTATCGTTTGTGTATAATTTGCTTGTTTAGGGTACTTTAACTGACTGGTTTAAAATTATCGTCTGCATTCAAGTTACTATCAAAATAAATTCACAAAATACATTTTTTCATTTTTTGTTTGTAATGCAGTTACATTACAGTTTAGCATAGCATAACATACTAAAAAATGCAGAGTTGAGCTGATTTTGGGTTACACAAGGGTGTTACATGATAAATAGGTTGTGTTACATCATGTAGTGGTTATGTTGAATTATGTAACAGTTTATTTTCACATATTGTACCTTGATATAAAGACAACCATGTTTTATGTATACCCCCCCATTCATGGATGGAAGACTGAATGAGATCGAAACATGAATGGATAGGAATTATGGATCAAGACCCCTAATTCTTTCTTCTGTCATTAATCTATTAGGTGATTGGGTATGGGTTTTTAGATAAGGTCTTAAAATTTACACATTAGCTTAAATTCACATGTTAGCTAAATTTTAAAAGGCAGCATCTTTTATTGTCGATATAGCAGCTAATATATTAGGTGCTATTTGATATATCATCGCTATCAACCCCCAAATGTTACAGGCCATATCATCTACATATCATCTACATACTAACTTTTGTTGCAACTAGGAAGCTTTGGATTCCTAGATAGATACATCTACAGCGGTTCAAGTAATTATGATCAATTTTCCTTTTCGAAATAGGTAAGATGTCAAACACAAAGGAGAAGCTGCAAAATGCATACTTCAGATGATCCAGCCAGTAAAGGTAGACATATTCCCTAGTAACATCAATACTTACAATGATCTCTCTCGCATCATCGTTTGGATAAGATCCGTCCTCTCTGGAACGTGTCAATTACACCATCTCCGTCCGGGTGGGGTCAACTCCATTTTTGCACGGCCTAATGAATGAAATCTATTGTGCACTGAATTGATACCAGATCATTAGCACTACAAATATATTATGCACAAAATGTTGATAATTCATGGAAAAAAGATCAAACTTGCATCAGGCTCTGTCTCTAATATGAGGGTAACACACAAAAATGTTGATAATTCATATCTCTTCTTTCTCGCAAACCATCTCCTCCTCATCTCACCACTCATGTTATGCTCTGGCTCCAAGCGCAAGATAGCCAAAACCCCGCATCTCACTTTCAATTGGAGATATTCAACCCCCATGCAATCCGTAGGCCCAAGCCTATCTAATATACATGTCATCAGCCAACCATCGGACCCTTTTCCTTAGGTGCTTAACCAAATGCAAGACGTAATCCCAACTTGATGAGGCCAAAATGGACAGTGTGAGAAGGTGATACGCTTAGATGATTTTTCCTTCTTCGTGATCTTGGTTTCACTTCTTCTAGGAATGTAATAATATGCTTTCTTTATCATACATTTTCTTGCATGAAAGCCTATTATCATAGTTAGAATTATCTGTTTAACACTTGAGGACAGCTCTTCATCTTGGATAACTGGGTGTTACAATAATAAGAGATATGGCTGATTGTAAGAAATGTCAATGAATGCAACAAAACCAGAGCTGGCATCCATGAAATGGAAACAAAGCTAAATCATAATGACAATGAACTATGATGCATGAAACTGTGAGTTAACGATATTAACATATAGATGCAATCATCTTGAGAATAGAAGTAAAGAAAGAAATGCAGTTACCCATCAGAGTTTGAGGTCCATATGTAGTTATCATTCCAGCATAAGCTTCAGCATATATGAGTATAATGCATAAGCCTGTAAAAAAGCAGAGAAACGATGAAAATTTCAGTCCGGCAATAAAAAAATTGGGGAAAAAGAACAAGAAAAGAGAAAAAGAAAACAAAAAAAGACAGATATTCATGCATCATGAAGCTAGTTACTTAAAAGACCAATGAAATCTTTTAGAATACTACAACGATGAATAGCCAAATAATAATCTGACATCATGAGTTTACAATTCCTTACTGATACGCACATGTCAAACATGATCAGACCTTGGCAGTTTGAAAAAACCCGAGAGATACTCGATCAGCTAAATGCTGTTTTATACAAATACTTGGCATTACAAATAAAAAGTTTAAATGTTTCTGAAAACATAAACAATTGCTGGGCAATTATGTTGAACAGACCTCATCTGCTGCACAATCCTTTAGTTACAAGACAAAGCCTAAGTTTTTGAAAATAAAAAAAAGATACCAACTGCTGTCACATTTACTCAAACTCCACTGGAGCCACTTCCATTTCGGTCTTTAGTTACAATGAAGAGTATCCATATGAATGACTTCCATGTAAAACAATCAAATGGAAGCACGCTGGGTGTTTATCCGTCCCAAGTAAATTATAGTGGACAAAAATTTATAGCAATAACAGGGAAGGTGAAATGATATATACAAGTAATTGATTGGTGTTTAGAATATTGAAATTCTCCCCTTTTGGAGTTACTCTTATGTTTTTTGAAACAATCAATAAATAATGCATGATTCACAAGCCCTTCTCATGATAGATTTACTTATTAATCACCACATGCTTATACCTGGAAGCATGGGTTCAGTTTTTTTTTTTCAAATAGATTGTTTTGCTCATCTTGGCTGATGTTTCCTACAGAATGAACCCAAAAATTTGGAATTGAAGGATAAAGCAAATAAATAAGCAACCAGAATGTAAATGATAATTCTTAAAGTCAAACATAAGTTTTTGGTTAAGATGTTGCTACATAAAATTAGGATAAACCAATCAATTTGGAAAAAACAAAGAACGAGATCAGTTTTTAACAGCTTATGCCCCGATTAAAAAATATTGATGGGTTAGTGAACACTAACCAAACATAAGGGGGTTAGAGAAATTAACACATAATAAATATGAAATTATGATTCCACTCCAGAATCAGGGAAGTGAGACAATTTAACTGCAATGACCTTTACACGATATTTTAAAATCCTACTTCAATTTTACAAACAACAGGCTCCAAGCAATCACCATTTTTTGGTTAAGAAGCCTCAGCATACAGCCTATGCATTCCTTCTTCAACAGACTAGCATTTGATTCTTTTCTCTACATGCAAGTATATGAAACAACCGAAATCCCTTGTACAAAAATATTTTCAGATTCTTATCCATTCATAAAAAAGACCAGATTCTTCTTCATTCATATATCAATCCTACGCATAATATGGTTCTCCTATAAAAACAATGTTTCAACAAAAACACCCATCACTTTTGTTGATTTTTCTCTTTCTCCCATTTGAACAGAAAAGCCTTTCACACGTTGAGCCCTTAGACTCCTTCAGGTAGAACCAACTAGTAAGTTCATTGTCCTTGAAGACCACTAGACCAATCAAACATACCAATTGTTAATCGATCTTAAATCGCATACCTGCAAGCGGAACTTGGGGGTTGGGGATCTCCGACGATCTCCGGCGAAAGAGATCTGAAAACTTGAGGAGAAAGAGGCCTGAAAACATGGGGATCTCCGGTGATCGCTATGAAAACTTGAGGAGAACTATGTCAGTTGGATCGATGGAGGAAAAAAATGAGGTCAGCTGGAACGATGGGAGAAAGGAGAAAGGGCTGGAATTATTAAAAAGTTTAAAAACATGGGGATCTCCGGCGTTCGCTATGAAAACTTGAGGAGAACGAGGTCGGTTGGATCGATGGAGGAAAGAACGAGGTCAGATGGAACGATGGGGGAAAAGAGAAAGGGCTGGAATTATTAACAAGTCTGTATCAGTTGGAAACCGCTACAAATGACTTATTTCTAGCGGTTTTGCACCGCTAAAAATTCGGCTCTGATCATGTTGTAGCGGTTACGACCAGCTACAGAAAACCACATTTGTATTGATTTTTTTAAGTAATAATTTGTAACGGTTTGAAACCGCTGCAACGAAAATATTTTTCCCGCCATTGCGGGATGTTCCCGCCGCCTCCTTTTTGCACTATTTTTTTAATGTTTATAGCGGTTTCGAACCGCTACAATATTTGTCATTGGAAACACTCACCTGTAGCGGTTCGAAACCGCTAAAAACGGAGTATTTCCAGCGGTTTTTAAACCGCTACTAATATAACCGCTACAAATACCCCTGTATTTTGTAGTGTAGCAAGAATCCACAAGAGAGAATAACAAACACAAACACACAATCATATCCTGTTCGGCAATGCCTACTCCAGTCCCACACTCTTTCTAGAGTATTGTGGATTTCCATTATTAGGCTTTTGCAAGCCAACCCAATACAACTCACAGTTTTCATAAGAGCCTCTCTTTTCACAAGATAGCAACACACTCTTTTCACAAGATTGCAAACCCTATTCCAAGGGTAATAATCTCTATGTCCAGAGAGAACACTTCCACATCCCGAAAGCAAGTTTCAACAAATGAAACGAAACAAAATACAATCTTCTATTTCCTTGATTAAATTTACTTACTAAACATGAAGTGTAGGGGCAATTGAGATTGATGTCCAAGTACTAGATGTAAGCTTGGTGCACTATTGGACTTCCTTTAGAGCTTTGGAGATCAATGCAATATGAAGGAAGCTCTAAGGGAAAATGAGAGAAATGAAGTAAGAATAAATGTTTCTCTCTATTTTTTGGCTCTGTAGAATGCTTTCAATATGTGTAGAGAAGTACCAAAAACAGTCCCTCAAACTGGCTTAAATAAGCTCCCAAAACAGCCCACAAAACGCCAAGAATAACAGCTATAAATGGCTAGTTCAAAAACCCAACGGATAGATTTTGGGGGTCGACCAGACGTATGGACAAGGGTGACTAGTCATCTGTTACACTGTTCAGTCGTCTGATCTGACGTTATACAGCGTCTGACAGAAACTGTCGAATATGTCCAGAATGACACATGTTCACTAAAATAGTCCAACATAACTCTGATTGGAGTGATTCAAGTTATGTTGGAAAGCTAACAAGATTTCCTGTCAGATGATCGTTGAATGGACGTGAAAATCTAACTATAGAAAAAGTTACAGTAGTTTGAATACAGACTGACTGCAAAAAACAGATTCGGAAAAAACAGAGAGCTCGTAAGTTTTGGCTCAAACTTATCAGACGCCTGGAGTTCATTGACCAGATGTCTGGACCACTGTTCAGACGTCTGGTGATTGAACTTCAGTTGTCTGGACTTCCTATCGATTGGCCATCAAACAACGGATACGCCAGACGTCTGGCGATAGGCTGAAAACGTATTCTAGAGTGTTTTAGTCATTAACCTATTGGGATGGATTCTAGGAAGTTCCTATGGATCACTAAGATAGAAAATGACATGGAATTGTGTGTGTGTGTCTATCGAATCAAGGCACACAAGTATTCTACTAAAGAAAGAGCAGAATACATAAAGAATCATAAACTGATTTGCAATATTCTTCTTGATTCTTTATGGCTTCAATATCCATTGCTCAATGCCTTGAGTCCATCATCCCAACACCATATGTTTTGTCTCCCCTTGATATAATCAATGTTACATAACTGAGACTAAAACAGATTGAAACATTAGTAATCACATAATGTGGTGATCATCATCAAAACTATATTGGGCTTAAATGCCAATATCCAACACAAACCAAATTAAGAAGCATACCTTTTTAGCACGTCAAGCGTGATAATTGGTGCAATGCTTCGTTATTTTCCCTTCAGTTTCACAGAAGAAACAAGCATTACCTTCTAAACTATTCAGTACATTTTGTTGTTTCTTTTGAGATGTTGTATCTGCAGCTTCTTTATTCTTTTTCCTTTTCTTTTCCTCAGAGGTATAGATCAGGTGAGCACTTTCTGTCTTCTCTTGCTCAAGCATTTCCTTTTCCTGAACATAGTGCAAGATGAATTCATTCAGAGACCAAGTCTCTTTCTGGCAATTGTAGCTCACCTTGAATTGGCTAAACTGAGTAGGAAGAGATATCAGAACCAACTGCACTAGCAAGTCCTCAGAGAGTTCAAACTTAAGTGCTTTCAACTTAGAAGCAAGGTGAGACATTTCCATAATGTGCTCCATGATGTTCCCATTACCATTATACTTCATTGAAATTAGATTTGTCAATAGTGTACCAATTTCAGCCTTTTAATTCTTGACAAATCTCTTTTCAATATTAAAAATGAACCATTTAGCTGTAGTGACTTTATTGAACATTGTGCCCATGAATGCTTTTGGAATGGCCTTCTTCATAATCATCATGCACATGCAATTTGACCTCTTCCACCTTTCTATCTATCTTTTTTCATCAGAGGTACTCTTTTCTGTAAGAGGTGGGGGAGAGTCGGTCCTCATCGCAAAGTCAAGATCCATGACATTAAGAACTATTAGCAAGTTCTACTTCCATGACTTGAAGTTTAAGCCATTCAGGACTGGAATGGAATTAATGCTGGCAGTAATATTAGCAGGAGTTAAAAGTGAAAAGAGAACAACAACAAATATGTCACAAGCTCACATAAGTAAACTGAAAAACTCCAATAAATTCAAATTAAATGCAATTCCCATCTTTCAATATATCAGGCACTCCATTAATATTTATCTTTGGACAACATATTAACTTGTAATTGATAACTTGGTGTAGTAATCAAACATTGATAATAAGTAACATGTCGAATAATAAACCTTCCTTTGGGCCGATTTATAATTTACATGTAAATCCGAATAATTATCACGCGTTTTTTACCACAGAAGCACACATAATTATGTCAAAATTTAATTTTCCTTTGGGCCAATAAATATTCACATAAAAATATACACAAAACCTTTTATATTGTGAAATAAAATTAATTTTCACAAGAGAGCCCACTTCGGTGGGTTGTTGTTTCAATTAACTTACTTTACAATATATATTTAACCATGCAAATTTTGAATTTAAATTGTAGCGCCATTAATGCGAAAATAATACTTAAGGGGAAAAATACATAACACCTTTTATTTCCTCCTTTAATGAGTTTAAATCCAAATTTTAGGCAAACAATTCATACAAAGTATGTTCATAGTCTTTTATATTTCGAAATTAAAATAATTTCTACAATAGAGCCCACTTTGGTGGGTTTTTGTTTTAATTAAAATTATTTCGAAATATATAATCAATAATGCCCAAAAAATTGAATTTAAATCAAAAAACTAAATTTTAACACAAAATATGCCTAAGGGAAATTGTTAGTGCACGGGTACGAACCCGATTTGGGTATCCGCATGCCTAGCTCGAATCCCGGAGAAGATCCTGCCCCGATCAATGGAGGACGGTTACACATCATCAAGAAGGAGCTACCTATAAATAGGCCGACAAACGAATGTAAAGGGGCTCCCAACTTCAAGGTACGAGATCTAAGACATAGAACTCTATCTTCTTACTTTACCATTCTATATTTGAGCTTGCGTCGTTGGTCTAGAGACGACCTCCGTGGGTGTCATGCCCTATTTTGCACTATACGTGTATTCTACTGAATACACGTGGTATTTCTATCTACGGTGCATACGTAGGCATGAGATAAACGAAGATATCGATGTATATGACATAGTGCAAGGGGGATTACGCCGTAATACGTGGCTAAGGGAAGAGAATGCGAAATGTGAAGGCGGGAAAAGTGCAAAAGACGTCGTGGGTGTAAAACAACAGGAATGGGTTAGACGTGTGTGTGTGTGAAGCATGTATGCATGCAAGGATGTGCATGGATGTGTGTGGGAAGAGTCATGCAAGTGTGAAAGGGGTTAGGGATCAATGGCAAACCCCGTAAATTTTTAGAAAGGTCAGGGGCAAAACGGTCTTTTTGACTAAAACTGTTGTACGTACATACTTAAGTGGTTGGTACCTAAAGTAATGGCACACTTGTAATTAGTGGGAAGTCAAGAGGGTATTTTGGTCATTTGACATGTTGCATGCTTATCCTAAGAGTTTTCTAGAGAGAGATATTTTGAAGGAATATTCTTTCTTTTTCTTTAATCTTCCTTTTCTTTTCTCTTTCATTTTCTTCCTCCCTTTTCCCTCCCTACATGGCCGGCCACCATGCTCCCCCTTTCCCCTAATTCTTCAACTCAAAACCCTAATTCTACCATCCAAAAATTAGGTATCTCAAGTAGGTTGAAGAGAGAAAGAAGATGGAGAAGAAAGGAAGAGAAAGAAAGGAGGAAAATCAAGCTTTTGAGGTATGAACTTCTTTGGTTTGGAATTCCACTCCTTTATTCTTGCAACCATGTTTTTTTATAGCATGTTTTACCTGATATGAATTAGATATGGTGAAATTTCATAAGCCATGTTTCAATTTCACAAAGTATCCCTTGAAATTCTTAGTAAAAACATCTCCTTTAAAAGCTTGAATTTTTGTTTTGAGTAGTTGCTATAATTATTGTTACTGTAGCTCGAATTAGGTTTCGAAACAAATATGAGCATGTAGATCTTGAAGTTCTACCCCAAAATCATATAAAATATGATATAGTTCCAATTCAGAAATTTGGAGAAATAAATCCATCTTTACATCATGTCTGTTTGATTTTCAGTGTTGACACAGTTTAGTAAAATTGTCCTACAGAGCTGCACACATCTTGGAATTTTATGATTTTTGTCTTGTTGGAAATCTAACAAGTTTTTATAAAGGTTCGTCAGACTGCTCTTATGTCGAATTTCAGCCTAGAACATGTCCAAAATTGGCATTGAACACAAACCCTAAAATCTGTCTGTATAACAGAATTGACACACTTCACTAATTAATTCACCATAAATCATATATTCCATATTTTTGCATTAAATTTTATCTAATAGATCCACAACTGATATATCTTCAACTTTCATTTAAAAAGTTTTGTCAAATTCCCAAGAGAAATAGATGAAATATGTTGATCTTTATGGTTGTTCTTGCAATTTCAGCAAGCTGAATACCTTAAGTGCTATTTTTATTCATTAAATGTGGTTAATTGGCTTTCATTATTCTTGCTTAATATTGTTGTATGGTAAAATGAATGTTCATGCCCTCGGCACATGTAAATGTTATTGAGTTGCTTTGATATAAATGACGCCCGTCAGGTGTTCGATGAAATGCCTCAATGAAGGCAACATTCGGTAATTTGAGAAACGTGTATGTGTTAGTGTTGGCCTTGAGCCACATTGATAATTGATGAAGTTAGAGGCTTGAATGTCATGGATATATTGTAAATGTGAATGGGTGATATGGTGTAATAGAGGGCATGTCACGTGAGTGCATTACCCTATGTTTAATGATGGACATCTGAGGTGATGTGTGCTTACCCATGCCATCAAGACCCCTAACATGTCACTGATGATGTTAACTAATAAAATTGAATAAATCCCAGTCCTCTCTAATGAGGGTGAGTTAGCAAAGCCCGGGTTTTTAGGTGGGATTTGAGTAAATTGTGGATATGAGGCCTGGACTGAGAAGTTGGGGGAAATGTTATGTGATATGTGATATTTATACCCACTCGCCTTGCTGGGAGTGGAGAGGACATGCGGAGGTTGTGTTATTGTGGGAGAGCCTCACTCCTGCCAGGGACGGGGGAGCTGAGAAGCCCGGTGTTGTACAGTGCCCGTGTCCACTGCGCCGTGTGCTATGCTCACCCCAAATTTGGGGTGAAGTCCAGATCCTGGTATCACACAGTTTACCCAAGTTCCCCATTAATTTAATTATAAAATAATAAGATAAGAATTTGGCATGTTACTCCTTCTGCTGGCAGCACTTCCCTTCCCATTGCCAGTTCCTAGTGACTCTATGGTATGTCTCTGGCACTTGTACTTATTTTATTAGATATTGGTGGCTTAAATACTTGTGTTGTTATTATTATTATTCTCATTATTCGTGCTAACCCTTTTCTTGCAGTACTCGACATGGACCGCAGGTATTATTCCTTTGATTATCTATCTAATTTTTACTATATCACTTAGATTCATGCTCTACTTCTCTTGCTTGCCTTGTGATCTGATAGCCCTAAAACGGAGTTCCAAACCCAAGTTAGTTCCTACTGGGGCACGCATTGACGTGCTCCTCTATATTTTTCAGGTAGCAGGATTATCATGGTTGGTGATGACTTGGAGTTGGGTTCAGGGGTAGCACTTGGTGTGAGCTGTAGTTGTGGTGTGACATGGCTGTGAAGTTGGGAGGTGGAGAGTGATGTGTACATATATGTAGTGGTGTACTTGGAGTATGTATATTAACGGAAGTTGTAACTATATATTATGTTGTAGGTGTTCTTTATTATTCATGAGATAGTTTTATTATTATTGTGGAGCTTCACTTGTACTATCCCAGCATGTGCGCAGTGGCCTGTTTATTCAGTTCTTCTTTCTCTCTCTTTTCCTCTTCATCACCTCTGCTCTTCAGGATACCTGAAACAAAAAAAGATTTAGCAGTTTCGGGTATTCTGGAGATCGGGGCGTGACAGTGGGTCGATCTTAGCTACACCAAGCTCCCTCTCTTCCTTAAGTTCCCTACTAACTTAAGCATCGGAGGAGATTTGGGTTGGAACCCAGATCTGACCCCCCTAACGACTCCTTGTGGTGCAGATCGGTGATCGCTATCCAACATCGAAGGTCGATGCTTGGCCCTTCAACCTCGAACGATCGATGCAACGGTCGCTCGTGGGTCGATCGAAGGTCATATCATCCTCAACTACCATCATCCAACCCTGGTTCCTCCAACCAAGAGTCCCACTCTAGACACTGACAAGGCTCTAGCTCAGCGCTTTGAGTCTCCGTCAGCTTGACAACTGTCCTGGTCAATTTTGGCCTTAACAGTTTGGCGCTGTCTGTGGGAAACACGAGTCCATGTCGACTCGTCCAACCACATCCTCCAAGGTTATCGCAAGACCTCCCAGTGTCGGGATGATCAACATGATAACGGGAGGTCCCCGCACCCGGAGTTATCAACCTCTCTCCAAAGCTCCTATGCTGGGAGGTTGATGACCGTATCCGTGGGGCAAAAGCGCCCCAGAGATTCCACACCACCTATCTTCTTCTCAGATGAAGATCGGGAAGGTGTAGAACTACCGCATGATGATGCCATCGTCATCATGGCCACCATCAAAGAGATCGTCGTGAAAAGGCTGCTTGTCTACACCGGAAGCTCGTGCGATATACTCTTCTTCACTACGTTGGAGAGGATGAAAATGTCCATCGTGGAGTTGACGCCTTGTACGGGACCTTTAGTGGGATTCACCGGGCATCCTGCCCCGATAGCGGGCATCATCACCCTACTAGTGACCCTCGGTACGTATCCTCGATGAATCACTCACCTAACCAGTTTCATGATAGTGAAGATCAAATCGGCGTACAATGAGATCATCGGAAGACCGCTACTGAATGCCATCGAAACGGTGGTCTCAACCTTCCATCAAATGATCAAGTTCCAGACCCCCAAGGGAGTCGAAAAAGAAAAAGGGAGTCAGAAACAGACGCTGTCATGCTACATGCTATCCACCGCCCAGAGGAGGGTCGAGCAGGTGGATCCAGTCGACCCTCGGATCGAAGATCGATGGCCTGCTGCGGTCGAAGAAACAGAGAACATCAAAGTCTCCAACGATGAAGGAAAAACCATCTCAATTGGGTCGCTGCTCCCCCGCAACCTAAAAGAGCAGTTGGTCGCTCTCTTAAGAGAACATGCAGACATTTTTGCCTGGAACCCAAAGGACATGCCCAGCATCGATCCTGAGGTAGTGTCCCATAAGCTGGGGGTAGACCCGACCTCCAGGCCCATGAAGCAAAAGAAAAGAAACATGGGAGTCAAAAAGATGAAAGCTGCGGTCAAAGAAGTGGATCGACTTCTAGAAGCTCGCTTCATTCGAAAAGTCAAGTACCCTAAATGGCTTTCGAATGTCATGATGGTCAAGAAGGCGAATGGAAAGTTGAGAATGTGTGTCGACTCCACTGACCTTAACAAGGCGTGTCCTAAAGATAGCTACCCCTGCTACGAATCGACCACCTGGTCGACAGTGCCTTGGGCTATGAGCTTCTCAGCTTCATGGACGCCTACTCATGATATAACCAGATTCAAATGGCACCAGAAGATGAGGAGAAAACTTCTTTCATCACTGATCGATGTATATTCTGTTACACCAAAATGCCATTCGGTTTGAAAAATGCAGTGGCCACATACCAACGCATGATGAACGGCATCTTTGAGGCTCAAATAGGGCGAAACCTAAAAGTCTACGTCGATGACATGTTGGTTAAGTCGACGAAGCAAACGGGTCATATTGCAGACCTCCGGGAGGTATTTGCGCAGATCCGACGATACAATCTTCGACTGAACCCTGCCAAATGTACATTCGGAGTTCGTCGGGGAAATTCATTGGTTTCATGCTGACGAATCGAGTGATCGAAGCCAATCCCGACAAGATCGCTGCCATCATCACGATGAAGGAGCCCTCGAATCTCAGAGATCTCCAGAGACTAAACGGAAGGATAGCAGCGTTGGGGTGATTCCTATCTAAATCGGTCGAAAGACCATTGCCTTTCTTCAAGGTGTTGAGGAAGGCGATAGCAGCCGCATCGAGCGGTAAGAAAACCATCTAATGGGATGGGCATTCTCCGAGCTAAAGGAGTACCTTCGCACCCCACCACTCTTAACGAAGCCAGACAAGGATGACCGGCTCATCCTCTACCTGGTCGCCACCGAGGATGTTGTAAGCTCGGTGCTCATTAAAGAAGACGCAGGGGTACAATGACCCATCTACTACGTCAGTCAGGTTCTCCGAGGTGCGGATATTAACTACACGAGGATCGAAAAATGGCTTTCGCACTGGTCCAATCTGCAAGGAGGCTACGACCGTATTTCCAAGCGCACACCATCTTGGTCCTTACCGACACTCCCCTAGAACAGACCCTGAAGAGGCTTGATCTTTCAGTGTAACGACCAGTTTTTAATGATATATTTTTTCTCGTATTCTCTCTTGTCGTTCGTCTCTTCCATACCCGCAATTATTGCGTATTCGTGTTACGTATCGTCGTTAGGCATAATTATATTGCGTACCCGTATCAGCTACGGACCTTAATATGTATTAACTATAATTATTTTTAAAAATCTACTATGATGTATTTCACTAAATAACTATTCTAAATTTTCAAATTCAAACTTTTTAAATTCAGATATTTTCGAAAGACTTTCCTAATTAAATCCTATTAAAGACCATAACTAAATTAGTATTGTTTTAAACCCCATGATTTCTCCCCTATTAATGTTTTCATTTTCAAAACTTCCTTTTTTACTTTAGCTTTAATTTCCCTCTAATTAACTCTATTAAAAACAAATACTTTTTAAATTGAAACCTTCCTATTATAACTATAAACCCTAGCCCTAAACGCAAGCCAGCCGCACCCCCATGTTTAAACCCATTAAATATTTTTAATTATTTTTAAAACCTAAGCAACCCATTCTATTACTCACGCCCAGGCCTTCTATAAGAAACCCATTCAAATATTAAACCCAACAATATTACCCAGGCCTTCACGTGATAGCTAGAAACCTAAGCCCTACAATATTATAACACAAAACCCTTCTGCTCTTCCATGAGCCCTAGCCTACAAATAGAACCTAAACCAACCTAGCAGTAGCCGCCCCCTCCTCTATACTAAACCCTTGGGCCTCCTACAAAAACCTAGTCTATTAGTCTCTCTCCACTACAAGCTACTGCCGCACAAAGCAACTCCATTCGACCTGCCGCCAGCCATCACCCATGCCTTACCAGCTCTCATTCACCTCACATGTCCCCGCCGGCGACCACCTTCGGCCCTTATCCCCGCCGGACGCCGGCAGCTGTTGCCCAGTCTGCCGCCCAGTCCCAGGCCATCAACCGCCAGCTGTTTCCTCCCTCAGCCCGACGCACAGAAACCCCAGCCCTCACGTCGGTGACCTGTATCTTCGACCAACTGCAGGCCACGTCGCCCTCTCCAACACGTGCAACCCAGTTTCGGCCTCCCCTGTCCGAGCGTCAACCCCCTCAAGCTCGCACAACCCTCTCAAGGCCTCACTCCTACATGCCAAACACATCGCAGCCACCCCCTCTCTGACGCACGCCCAGGCCAGTCGTCGACAGCCCTCTCATCTGCAGCAGCCCGTCCTCCCATCTCCAGCGCCCGCAGCCGCCTTCCCCAGGCCGCCGGGCCCTCCTCCGACCACCAGGACCCCCGCTGCCATCTCCTCCTGCTCAACGAAGCCGCTGACCTCCTTGCTACTGCCCCTTTCTCGCCGTTCAGAACCACCACCGTAGCCGTCGTCAAACACCGTACACGTCCCGATCCTTCGCTGCGTTTCACCGGTTAGTGGATCTATCTATTAATATACTATAACCCACATCGTAGTGTAGAAAGACCTAATAAAACGGATGATTAGACCTCATAGGGAGTGTTTAATGTTCTGATATATTGAAAAGAACCTAACTCGATTGTATGTCTAATCAAACTAGCGAACCGATCTCACCGTAGTGTAGTACTCGTCGAGACGAACCCAAATACACCAAGAACGCTGAAATCAGGCAAGTGTACAATCTATTGTGAATTATTGAAGTTGGATGCCTTTATAGTCATTTTCATTTAAAGCGGTATAACTCAAAAATCTACACGTAAAAAGCATGAAAATAATACCATGATGTTCTAGACTTAAAATGTGACTCATCGACATATAACTTGATATGTTTTAGTTTCAAACATTGGCAAAGAAAATCAATATCTGTAACAAGTTCATTAAATCCACTTGTTCAACATTCTTTTAAATTATTGTAAATATTGTTCAACACTCTTTTTAATCATTGAAAATATTGTATAAAAAGAAATGTTGACATTGTTAAATTGGTGCATGTCTTGCTTGGTCATTTTTGGAATGTTTAACTAATGAGTGACATCGTGAAATCGTGCGCCTCAAAGGAAAAATCGTGACTTCGTGATGTCGTGTGAGTCGACTAGGCTGGCTCGTGTTCCAGCACAAATCTGGGGTGGGGTTAGGGTTGAGCAGCCACTAAGCGTATGAAGGGATCCTCTCTTCAAGAGCACCACCTGCATGCGGTGGGGTAGCGTCAATCACGGTAAAACCCCCGTGAGAAGAACGATCCACTCATCACGACTTAAAGGCGTGAACCCTATGAGAGATAGAAAACACTGACACGGAACTTGTATTTACTATTGTCATCTCAGTTAAATTGCCATGTTGATAAATCTTAAAATGCCATGCTCATTACTTTACTTTACTTCTTAAACTGTTTAGAACTGCCATGTTAGAAATACTTTACTTTACTGCACTTAGAACTGCCATGCTTAAAACTTGTTGCTGACATCTCGTATTAAACTATTAATGCTTCATAATTCAATATTATCTTGTACACCTTGCCTTGGGTTTCTGATCTCTACTTGCAGACCCTTGCTGACATACATTCATGTTTTTGGATGTATGTCAGATCCCGATCTTGAGTACCAGGAGGATCCTTTTGAGACACCTGACTTAGAGAGCCAGGAGTTCGCCGTTGACGCCGAGTCTCGCCCTGCGGAAGACTAGGGACCTTCGCCGTTGCCGCTTTCCTTTAGTTTTACTTTCAGTACTTTGCTTAGTGTACGTTTCCTTTGTAGTTACTTTGGCCCAGATGTGGCTTTTCGCTTTATTTCGTGTATGGACATTTTTCTGGATGTGGCTTTATTTATATGAATGTTTCTTATTGTTCTGGAATGCATGCAAGGACCTGCCTTGTTGTTGTATCACAGACGCTCATTGAACTCGAGCTTCACTACTCCAGTTCATGCGGAACTCGTAACGTTCTCGCTTCCGTTGTATTTTGGGAAGCGGGGCGTTACAGGTTTTAGTGGTGGCCCATGCAGGTCATGCATTTACAAACTTCAGAACAATAAAAATACTATCATTAGCCAAACATCTAGAATTATCTCGTACATGAAGTGTGCCCGAGTATCTTGTCTCAGCATGATAACCCATTAGACCAAGATTGTAGGAAGATTTAATTAGATACCCGTGTTTGCTAGTTGGACACTTTTGCTAAGAATTAGTATTATCGTCCTAGGAATCACCTTAGTGGTTTCTCACCTAGCTCGGACCATACTAAATTTTAGAGTTTCCTTTAGTCGTTCGCTCGGACCTATCAATTCTGGACCCAACAAAACGTAGTAACCGTCGCTTCTATGCAAGTCGAAAGCTTGAGCGGAAGGCCTACCAATTCGTCCTATTGGATGGTTCATTATAGAAAAGACAATGGACCAGGTATGACAACTTCCCCTATCTTAAATGCTTAGCCCCACAGGAAGCGCACTACGTGATCCAGGAGATCCACGATGGAGACTACGGGAACCATTGCGGAGGGAAGTACATAGCCTTGAAGGCCGTGAGACAAGGTTATTTTTGGCCAACGATGTTCAAATACGCCGTCGAATACGTTCGACGGTGCTCGACCTGCCAAAAGTTCTCAAAGATCAGCTCGGCTCCACCGACTGATCTGATCCACATCGTCAGCCCAGTTCCTTTCGCCAAATGGGGACTGGACCTCCTTGGACCATTCAAACCAGCGAGTGGGTAACGGAGATACCTGATAGTGGCGATCGACTATTTCAATAAGTGAATCGAAGCAGAGCCTCTATCCCGAATCACCTGCAAGAAGGCTCGGAGATTCGTCTGGAAGTCCGTCATATGTCGTTTTGGCAGCCTCCAATCCATAGTAACAGATAATGGGACACAATTCGACAACATCGGCTTCAGAGACTTCTGCGTAGAGCTGACGATCAAGCTGCACTTCGCCTTCGTCACTCATCCCCAGTTAAACGGCTTGGCAGAATCAGCCAATAAAAGCATCTTTGGGCCCTTGCAGAAGAGAATAGTCGGGCTCGAAGGAACTTGGCCGAACGAGATCCCCGGCATATTATGGTCGTACAGAACGACCCACAAAATCTCGACAGGGGAAACGCCGTTCATCCTGGCCTACGGAAACGAGGTCGTCGTCCCCATCGAGGTCAATGAGCGACCGCTTCGTCTCCAGTACTACGACGAAGAAAGAAACTCAGAGGGCCTCGGCTTAACCTACAACTGGTGGACAAGGTCCGCGAACAGGCGTTAGCGACCCTCATCGAACAGAAGGTGCACATGGCCTGCTACTTCAACTTGAAAGTCCGTGAACGCAACTTCCGTGTAGGAGACTTGGTGCTGCGCAAGCCCGCTTTCACTCCTGAGATCCTCGAGCAGGGAAAGCTCGCTGCAAAATAGGAAGGACCCTACAAAGTGATCGACGTACTCGGTCCTGCCACCTATCGACTCGTTACTTTGAATGATAGGGAACTTCCTCATCCTTGGAACATAGAACATCTACGAAAGTATTATCAATGATTGTACTAAATGGGTAAATCGACCGTTCATTTTTTATCCTATATATGTTCATTATGAATGCAAAGTAGATCGTTCTTTGACATCAGTCGTAACACTCTCATCGGCAGTAATTTGAAGGGGCCACGCCCATCGCCACCGAACAACCTTCGTCAGTCGTAAGTCGAAGGGGCCACGCCCCTCGCCACCGAACGACCTCTCGTCGACCATAATTCGAAGGGACCATGCCCCTCGCCACCGAACGACCTTCGTCGGCCGTAAGTCAAAGGGGCCATGTCCCTCGCCACCGAACGACCTTTGTCGGCCGTACGTCGAATGGGCCATGTCCCTCGCCACCGAACGACCTTCGTCGGCCGTAAGTCGAAGGGACCATGCCCCTCGCCACCGAATGACCACCATATGACCAAAGGAGCATGATTCATGGTTTAAAAGATTATATTCATTAAGTGAATACACCTAACCTATCCACGACATAACTTACCTAAGGATTTCTATGTTCTTTCAAGTTAGATCGTCGAGTGGCCATACACACACATATATTCAGATAAAGAAATAAAGTCGCAAAAGTTTTTCTTCATTGATTTCAAATCAAAGAAATTACAAAATTAGGAGTTATGGAGGGACTGCCTAAGACCTAAGAGGGAGGGGAGCGCTCCCTGACACCAAAACATTGGTGAAAGCCTCCATCGCCTTCGTGAGCTTAGCAGTAAGCTTGGTCTTCTCCTTCGCGGCAGCCTCCTCGAGCTCTGTAACTTTGGCTTGGAGCTCGGCCTTCTCCACCTGGCTGGCCTCCGCCCACCTCTCAAAGTCGAAGACTTTGGCCTGAAGCTCGATCGTCTCCTTCTTGAAGGCAACGAGCTCCTCTTCGAGTTGGGCCCTCTCCGTCCGCCACTGGAGCTCGGCAAACTTTTGAATGGTCGATAGCGATGAAAGGCTGTCCTTAGCCTCTGTCACCTCCCACTCGACCGTCGCTTTGTCAGTGAGGGTCTTTCCCAAGGCCTCCTCCACCTTCTTCGCATGTGCTTCGAAGCTGAGGGCTCTACGCTCCGCGTCTGCCACCCGCCGACCTCCATCGATCAAGTCGACAGCCTGGCGGTGCAATGCGGCCCCGAGAATGGACATATGCAAATAAAACAATGGTCAGTCAAGAACGTCGACCAACTTGGGTACCAAAAATAGAGGCTCAGGCGACATACCTGATATCCGATCCCCACGAAGAACTTGGCCATCCGCTCGAGGTCCAGCTTCTGTAGGAACTTCAAATCCTTGGGAGGATCGAGTTCTCCACCACCCTATCCGTCGTCCCGAAGTTCGTCAGGGCCGACTCCTCCTTACCGATGGCGAAGGGGGGCAGGTGAAACTCACCTTGGATCGGTCCCAAAGGCCGAGTCGAAAGACTATTGAGCAGCAATGCTCTATCGAACTCCCCAGGAATCGGACCGACCAGTGGGATGGGCGACACGATGTCCCCCCATGGCCACTGATCCATGAGGGGCGTCATGGGGCCCTGTTGTATCGACAGGGTCTCGCCGCCTCTGGAGTCTCGAGGGGAGCAACCCCCTTGCCTTTCCCCATTGGGTCTTCTTCGTCCATGTGCCTCCTCTTCGGAGACCCCTCCTCGCGAGAGGGCATCTCCCTCTTCTGACCGACTCCCCCAGTCGGCTCGATGACGTCGACAGAGTCGACGTCGACCACCTCTGGCGCCGCTGCAACCACGACGGAAGCCAGGGGAGCGAGGGGCCGCGTGGGAGCTCAGCTAGAGGCCTCCCTCGAAGAGGCTCGAGAAGGAGGCATGTACGCATGCCTGGCCTTTGCCTGGTCTCTCCCCCTTCGGAGGAGGAGCTCTGGTGGACAAGGAGGGGGGACCGAGAATCCGACCCCTCGACACGAGCGCTCGATCGATCGGTCCGAGCACCTGACCTTTCGACCATCTTTTTCTCCTTCCTCTGCTCCCTCCAAACTCGGTCCAAACTCGACTCTTCGCTGTGTCGGTTGTCGTTGGTTATATCTGCAGGAAACAAAGATAATTACCGTGAGTGGCGAAGGTAAAGATATGGATTCGAGATACCTTACCCGGGCTCCACAGAAGGATCTTTATCGTATTGTTGTCCAGCAAATAATGAATCGACCTGTCTTGTCCCGGTCGACTCAATAGAGTCTTCACTGCCTTGGCCTCGCTCGATGACAACCTGGCTTCGACTTGCTCCAAGGACAGACGAGACTCCCTCGCAAGCTCGGGGTTCAGAGAACTCCAGCCACTGAGCAACGGTCCCAGGTCAGGCAGAGCGACGAACACGAAGGTATCCGTCCACCCAGGGTCGAAAACTGGGAGGTCATATATGAGCCTTGTACCAGGCGGGCAACGATGTGATACCACACTCGGCGAGGGTTAGCTATTATCCTAAAGAAGTACCCGAACAACCCGAGGTTCGGACAAACCCCGCAAAGCTCGCACAACTCGAGGAAGCCAACTAGGGGAGGGAAGGAGTAAGGAGCAAGTCTACAGATAGAAAGCTCCGAGAAGCACAGAACCTCAATAATGAAGGGGTGAAAGGGGGGATCGGAGTCCTAAACGGAAAGATTTGAGATACACCCCAACCTCTTTCTTTCGTGGGAAGCACACTCTCTCATCCGAACTAGGCACCCTAACCCTAAAGGGTTCACAGAAACAACCTCGCCAAACCTCGGCGGTCAGATCGAGGGAGAACCTAGGGGCCATGTCTAAGATAACTCCAGGGACCTTCGACTTTCGATCCCTTCAACGAATGGGAAGGTTGGGCTCAACCCAAATTCCTTTCCCCTTCCCAGGAACTTCCACATGGCGAGGGGGCCAGAGGCACTCCGCTAGTTCCTCAGGGGTCGACACCTTGAACACTACCGAAGAAAACATGCCTAACAAACCTACAAGAGTCTCAAGATCGAAGAGACGAGATACCTTGAGAAAGAACATGCGATCTCCGAGAGAAGCGACGTTGGAAGCAAGCAGGCAAAACAAGGAAGAAGATGAAGCTGAAAAATCTCAACCTCTCTCTTCGAAATTTCTCTTATATGTTAAGAAACCCAACCACATGACCTCTGATGCATACCACATGTCCAAAGCCAGCCACCAGAAACGGCGGAGATCGCTCCAAAGGCGAAAAGGTTTTGGCGGCACATATCAAATCAAATGTTTTGAAATCCATGTGCATTTAAGGAGACTACTCATCATTCGGTCCCAGTCAGCGCGACTCATGAGGCACAAATGATGGGGGGGCCATTGTTAGTGCATGGGTACGAACCCGATTTGGGTATCTGCATGCCCGGCCCGTTTATCATCCACGACCCATTACCCCCGCACTCTAAGCAGGATATGACTGAGTCGGGCGAATGAGTCATTCGACCGTTGGGCTAGCGCCGACATTCAAGGGAGAGTTAGTGGGGCCGAGTAAATAGGCAGCCGTTAGCTCGAATCCTAGAGAAGATCGTGCCCCGATCAATGAGGGACAGTTACACATCATCAAGAAGGAGCTACCTATAAATAGGCCGACAAACGAACGTAAAGGGGCTCCCAACTTCAAGGTACGAGATCTAAGACATAGAACTCTATCTTCTTACTTTACCATTCTATATTCGAGCTTGTGTCGTTAGTCTAGAGACGAACCTCCGTGGGTCGATCTCAGCTACACCAAGCTCCCTCTCTTCCTTAAGTTCCCTACTAACTTAAGCACCGGAGGGGATTTGGGTCGAAACCCAGATCCGACCACCCTAACAACTCCATGTAGTACAAATCGGCGATCGCTATCCAACATCGAAGGTTGACGCTTGGCCCTTCAACCTCGAACGATCGACGCAACGGTTGCTCGTGGGTCGATCGAAGGTCGTATCACCAACTACCATCATCCGACCCTGGTTCCTCCAACCAAGGGTCCCACTCTAGACGCTGACAAGGCTCCAGCTCAGCGCTTCGAGTCTCCGTCAGCTTGACAATTGTCCTGGTCAATTTTGGCCTTAACAGAAATATATATAATTAGGCAATTTATTTTCTTCTTTGATTTGTGTTTAAAAGGCCCAAAAATGACCAAAAATCCAAAAAAAACAGGAAGCCCAAAACAAAAGACCAGCCCCCCTTTCATTGAAAAAACTCTTTAAAAATTGGTGCGGGCTTCAGCCCGCTGATCTGTCGCAGGCTGAAGCCCTCTGGGCTGTAAAAAAGAGTTTTTTAAAAACCATGGTGGGCCCACCCATAGGGGCGGCCCACGGGGCTGTGTAACCATTAGGTTAGGGTTTTTCTTTTAGGTGGCGGCGGCGGCCACAGCCGTCGTCGTCCCCTCCCCATTGCTGAGGGGACCCGTCGGCCGTCGACCGCCGACCTTCCACCTTTTAAAGCTAAGAAACCCCTAGGTTGGGTGGCAGCAGTTGTGCCCCTCTTACCGTCGGGCCGTTGAGACTGAAGGGGCTGGCGGCCATCGGCCGCCAGCCCCTCCTTAAATTTTTTTAATAGGGAAGACTGCAAATAAAAAACCCTAGGGTGGTGGGACTTGTCGGCGGCTGGGGGGCTTGGTGGCGGCTAGGGGGCCGCCGCCGTCCCCCTTGCAGCATGTCTTCATGTGGGGGTCGACGGCCACCGCCCCCTCTAGGATAAAAAATTTCTTTTTTTTATTTCGGAAAAATGACCCAAAAACCGAAAAAAACGAATTTTTTTCATGTGAAAAATACCCAAAAAATTCTGCAAATTAACGATCTCAAAAATCTAACATGATGGGGCTCTGATACCACTTATTGGGGTCTAATCTAGATTATTCTACGAAAACCATCGTTAAATAATCTAGTATAATCATGTCAGATGTATGAGAAAATATACTAAAACTTAATGCGGAAGCATACTGAATCCATTACGATGGACTATAGATATGTGTGGTTGCCCTTTCAGATCTATACGAATCCCTGAGAGAAATTCTTTAGCTTTTCTCCCGCTCCAATCTGTCGATGGGATACAGAAAAGACGGTTCTTCGTTCGTGCGATCTGTGGACCATGACCACCTATTTATAGGCAAAAGTCATAATGCCTATTGGGTTTCTGAGTTAGCCTATCATTAAAACAGAAAGCACACGAGTCTCTACACATTAAAGGCCCACAGCCTAACAGATACATTAAAGCACATTTAACCAAATAATTTATTATATCACTTTATTGGACTTAGCTTAATATGCAACCAGCATTACATAATTATTTTACATATAAGCCCAACGTTGGATTAATGATCCAACAGAATCTCTTTAGACGGCTTGGCAATTTACGGCCTTGCAAGTCATAAATTAGACTCACATTTCTTTTCTTTTTTTAAATTAACAATATTGGTTTAGATCCCTACTTTAGCATCTATAATCAACATTGAAGACTCGTCATATCTTATCCCCAAAGAGTTAATGCCAAAAGAGTTGAAGAATCACTTTGATGTGTTGTCAATATTGAATGTGAATGTGAATGTGAAAGGTGAATGTGAAAGGTTAGCTCTCGTCATGTCTAGATCGTCGATGACCAATTGAAGAACTACTGGGATGTGTTGTCAATATTGAATGATGTGTTATCAATATTGAATGTGAATGTAAAAGGTGAATGACAAGGTTAGCTCTCGTCATGCCTAGATCATCAAGGACCAACTGAAGAAGGTATCGGCTAAATACACCCTTATCTTAGGGGTGTATGCAATGAAAACTTTCATTGCATACACTTTCAAGATGGGATGTATGCATACACCCCTAAGATAGGGGTGTATTTATTCCAACCCTGGAAGAATTACTGTGATGCGGTGTCAATATTGAATGTGGATGTGAAAAGTGGATGACAAGGTTAGCTCTCGCCATGCCTAGATCGTCGAGGACCAATTGGGCACACCTTATCAATCACATAACACTTAACTTGGTTCCCAGCAAAGAAAATGTGAAGGAACCGCAGTACCCTTTGCGTGTAAATTATATTTAAAATACTTTTGTTGGGTTAATTTTCAAGTTAAAAGTTTGTACTTTTTTCATTGATAACAGATATCTTTATGTTGGATTTTATCTTTTTAAAAATATGTCCTTACAATGTGATATAGTTTTAAAATGTGTTAGGGTATTGTTTCAAAGTGTTTTCTCACTACAAAAAGCGTTGACCGTGGACTGCCCAGTCAACGTGGTCAAGGGGCCGACTTGGGTCCCTCGGGTGCGTCGAGCCCGTGCAGACGCGACGCGAATCGGAGTTGCGGATGACGTGGAGCACGTCAGCTGGGCCAGGTCTGGATCCTCGGCCACAAGGGGGGTGAGGGGAAGCCTCGACCCGGTGTGAGACGCTCGGCCTCGGACGGTCGGACGACGAGGGGTAGCCTCGGTCGCCTTGTTTTGACGCTCGGTCGATGCGGAGCAGAGGGGAAGCCTCGACTCGGGTGGACGTGCTCGTCCTCGGTCGGTCGGACAACGAGGGGTAGCCTCGGTCGTCTTACTTGATGAATGGCCGGCGTGGAGTGGAGGGGAAGCCTCGGCCCGTGGATCTGACGTCCTCCTGAACAGACGAGAACACTCGTCAGGGGGGCCGGGCCTTGGTTCCGGCCAAATCCCCTCCGATGCCTAAGTCAGATGATGATCTGAAAGAGGAGGGCTCGGCGGAGACGGTTCGACTCGAGAGGAGATCGGAACGACGTCTTCCGGCGTGAGCGGGGGAGGAAGGAGATGAAATGGGGGAACTAGGTCGTTGATGGAGTACCTTAGGTTTTAGTTACCTGAGATGCGGTCCTCTGTTCAGTCGTCCTTCTAGCCCTTTTATAGACCTCCCGTTGTGATTGCCCATGACCCTCGTCCCTCGTCCGCCCCTAATCGTGCCCCCTCAATCCGCCTCCCCTTCGCCGCTCCCTGCGCCATCCCAGCACCTCCCCATAACGGCCATTAAGTGGTAGCGGGCCTGGGGAAACGGTTATCGCTGGAGTGGGCGAGTGACTTGCGCGTTATTGGTGCCGGGTCGGATCGATATTCGGGGGTCCTCTATAGGGCCTTGTCGGGTGGGCCTGATCGCGTAGATGGGCTTCTGATCGACAGTCGGGTTTCTGGGCTCGTGTCTTTCGGGCTTCGGCCAAATAGGCGTAACAATTGCCCACATTGGTCGGGTCGATCGGCCTCGACCGGTTCGGCTCGGCCGATGTAACTTCCGTCGATTTCGACAGGCTCGTCAGTCGATGCCGACTCATTTATTGGTCGTCATCATGAGTTGGTCCGTTCGATACTTTTAAGGCGCGGGTTCCAAAGCGCCGTCGGTCCCCTGATGCTGCCACGTGTAGCTGCGGGTTTATCCCCACCGCTCGCGAGGTCGTCTTAGATAGAGAAGCCGGGTGGGTTGTGAGTCGCCATCCCGTCATTTTCTTCTTTGCGTTGATCTCGATCCTGCCCGAGCTCTGCCCCTTGTCGTCTTCCGCTGCCACTGGTTCGGGTCGGCCGGAGCGTGACGCCACTCCTGGCCTGGTGGGTAGTCCTCCGACGATTCGTCGGCACGGGGGTGAACTTTCATGGGTGCCCCAGAGGTCTTAGCGTGGCCTTCGTCGGTCTGCGCCACCGCCATCGGGAGTATGCGCTCCGCCTACCTGCTTCCGCCATACTCGGCTCGTGCTCCCGGGTCCAACGAGCGGATCTGCCTTCCCGGTCCCAACGAGGTTGGAATATACGAGAAGTTCTTCCGCTTCGGGCTTCGTTTCCCGCTCCACCCCTTTATCGTCGAGTTCCTTCAGGCCCATAACGTGGGCTTGTGCCAATTCTGCCCCAATGCCGTCGGGCTCCTCGTCGGGTTCGTCGTCGTCTGCATGCTGAGGGGAGTGGCGCCCTCTCTCCGTCTCTTCGCCCAGTTCTACCGCTTGAGTCACCACCAATCGGGAGCGTGGATTTACATCAGCGCCCGCCCGAAGATGACCCTGGTGCTGGGGTTGCCGAGCTCCCTGAAACGTTGGAAGGGGGAGTATGTATTTGTCACGTTCCTGTCGAGTGTACCTTTCCCGGCTCGGTGGGGAGCGGTCGGCGCGGTCATCCTCGATCTGGGTGAGCCGACTGCCGCCGAGCTACAGACGGCGAAGGACCTGCTGGCGATTCCTGCAAGGGAGCGGACGATCGACGTCCTCTTTAGTGACCATAACTTGCACAAGACGGTGTGGCCCTTGGGTAAGCTCTCCGAGTATTCGCCATTCGAGGTTGCTCGGGCTCTTCTCGGCTTCTTACTTCTTCTTTGGGTGCAGGTGGATTCCCTCTTGGTCCTTCTCCTGCCAGCACTCACGTGCAGGCCCCAGATCCGGACCCGCGTAAGAGGGATCATGTGCTGGAGGTCCGGAAGAAGCAGCGGGCCGTGACCTCGGCTGTAGGCTCCAAAAGGAAGAAGGGGCCACCTCTATCCCCTTGTTGGGGTCTTCCAAAAGGGTCCGTGAGGGGGTCGGGGAAGTTGACGTCCCGTCGCCTGCCAATCAGCTCCGACCTGCCCCCGTTGAGGTTGCCTGGCCGTGGGTTGGCCCTTTGCCTCTCCCGGGCGGCTCTCTCCCTGATGCCTACGATCGGTATCTAGGCGCGTTCCGCTCCAACCCAGGCGAGTTTCCTTCATCAGGGGAAGGCCTTCTTCGTCCACGCTTCCCGGTGGGGGAGAAGGAATCGGTGTTCTTGAGCCGCGGAGCTGCCGCACGAGTGGCCGAGAACAGTTGCCTCCCTCCTAATCAGGCTGTACTGGATGGAGTTAGAGGTGACTGTTTGGCCACCTTCGTGATTCAGGCCGGCCAACAGGTAGAGTGTCTCTGCTTGTCCTCCCTCCAGCTGCTTTCGCCGTCTTACCTTTGTTGCCTTGGTGCAGTTGTCCTCGGTGGGTCTTTCGATGAGGCGCCAGTTTGCGGCGCTTCCCAAGGCCAGGTCCGACGCCGGGCGAGATCTTGAGGTCCACGGTGATGAAGGGGAGGCAGGTCAGTTAGAGGAAGTGCGGGTCAAGTCCTTGGAGACCCGCGTAACTGAGCTGTCCTCTGCCTTGGAAGAGGCGGACCGGGAGAGAGCCTTGGCTCTGACTGCTAAGTCAGAGGCCGAGGCGCGGGTCGCCGAGCTTTTGGGAGATGCCGACGCGTCTGGGGGAGCCGACAAGATCCCCGTCTCAGTTGATGTCCCTGAGGCCCTGGAGCTCTCCGATCGTCTGGAGGCGGCGGAGGAGCAGGTGAGGGCTCTCCTTGCTCAACTCGACGAGAGATCCCGGGAGATCGAGAAGGAGAGGGCGGAGCACCAACGCCAGATCGAGACCTTAGAGGCTCAGGTGCGTGGGCTTGAGGAGGTGGATCCATCCCGGATCGCCCAAGACGACGTGGATGAGTATGCCACCTCTTTTGTTGAGTCCGCCTTGGCTGAGGCGTTCGAGAAGGGCTTCGCCCGGTGTCAATCCGAGATCCGGAAGAAGTTCCCGCTCTCGGGAATCAACTTCGAGGATCTCCGGATGCACTCTGACGGCGAACGGAGTGTGGGGGCGGCCCAAGTGGACAGCCAGCCTGTGACTCCACGGGTGCCCCTGGAGATGAATGAGGGAGGGGAATGCCCCTCGGCCTCTTCGTGCGTCTCTCTGTACATCTTTTTGCTTATCTGGAAAGGAACGAACTTAAATAAATTTATTTCGTAGAAAACAATACATTTATTGAAAGTACTTGCGTAAGTGTTCCGCATTCCAGGCGTGAGTGAGAATCCTCCCCTCCATATTGGCTAGACGGTAGGTTGCAGGTCCGAGGACCTCGATGACTTTGTAGGGTCCCTCCCATTTAGCCACGAGCTTCCCTTTGCGAGCAGTATCCGGGTTGAAGCCTGCTTTCCGGAGGACCAGGTCCCCAAGGTGGAAGCTTCTTCCCCTGACCCGAGTATTGTAGTATCGGACCACCTTCTGCTTCTGGCGGATGATGGTGGCCAGGGCTTGCTCCCGCCGCTCGCCGAGGAGCTCCAGACCGAGCTCCAGACCTTGCGAGTTCCTGTCTTCGTCGAAGCACTTGAGGCGGAGAGATTCTTCACCCAATTCGACCGGTACCACCGCCTCGGCCCCGTAGGCAAGCATGAATGGGGTTTCGCCGGTGGCCTCCTTGTGGGTCGTCCGGTATGACCAGAGTATCCCGGGGAGCTCTTCTGGCCAGTTTCCTTCGGCGTCCTTCACTTTCTTTCGGAGGGGCTCTATGATGCATTTGTTGGCTGCTTCCGCCATTCCGTTGGTCTGGGGGTGCGCTACAGAGGCGAAGAGAAGCTTGATCCCCCATTCCGCGCAAAAGTCTTTGAACCCCGCGGAGTCAAACTGTTTCCCGTTGTCTGTGACGATGGCCCGTGGCACTCCGAATCTGGAGATGATGGAATTCCATACGAAGCTTTTCGCTTTCTTCCACGTGATGGTGGCCAATGGTTCAGCCTCGATCCACTTGGTAAAGTAGTCCACCGCCACAATCAGATACTTCCGCTGCCCCCGGCCCGGCTTAAATGGTCCGAGGATGTCGAGCCCCCATTTCGCAAAGGGGATGGGGCTCACGATAGGGATGAGCTCCGACGGGGGAGTTGAGGTGTGGTTGGCATACCTCTGACATTCTTGGCACTTTTGGACGTAGTTTGTTGCGTCTTGGACCAGGGTCGGCCAGTAGTATCCCTGCCTCAAGATCTTCTGTGCGACCATCTTGCCCCCGTGGTGATTTCCGTGGATCCCTTCGTGAACCTCCCGTAGGACGTAGTCGGCTTCCTGCGGTCCGATGCATTTCAGGTATGGGAGGACATCCGCCTTCGTCCAGCGTCTCCGGTAGAGCGTCCCCTCATGGATCACGTATCAGAGCGCCTTCCTCTCCAGGGTCCGACGCTCGTCCCAGTCCGTCGGCACCTCCCCATGAGTGAGGTACCGTATGATCGGGTCCATCCAGGTGGGATCTTGGTCGATCGCCATCACCTCCCGCTCTTCCGTGCTGGGGGACTGCAGGTTCTCCACGTAGATGGTGCGGCCCAGCTCCTTAGGCGAGGACGAGGCTAGCTTCGACAACGCGTCTGCCCGTGCGTTCTCCGATCGCGGGAGATGCAAGACTTCCACGTTTTTGAACCTGGACAACGCCGCTTTGGCGACGGCGAGATACCTCTGCATCGCTTCCTCCCGCGCCTCGTAACTTCCCAGAAGCTGGTTGACAATGAGCTTCGAGTCGCTGAGGAGGCGCACGGACTCGGCCCCGAGCTCCAGGGCCAGCCTCAGGCCGTTGATCACAGCTTCGTACTCCGCCACGTTGTTGGTGGCCGGGAACTCGAACCGCAACGCGTATTCCACGATGTTCCCTTCCGGAGATCGGATCGCGATCCCAGCCCCGCCTCCTGACTGTGTGGCCGATCCGTCCACATGGACTATCCATGCTCCTGGGACTCCTGACTGGAGGTGGTCAGCCGAAAGAAAAGACAAGGGTTGGGCAATTACCGTTGCTGGGCCTTCTTCCTCCGGGGGTGTTCTCCTTCCGTTGTGCATTCAGCGATGAAGTCGGCCAAGGCCTGCCCTTTGATGGCCGTGCGCGGTTTGAATCGGAGGTCGAACTCGCTCAATTCCACCCCCCAGTTTAGCATCCTTCCCATTCGATCGAATCTCTTGAGATTCTGCTCCAGTTGTGAGTCGGTCAAGACCAGTATGGTGTGGGCTTGGAAATAGGGCCTGAGCCTTCGCGCTGAGAGAACGAGGGCGTACGCCAGTTTCTCCATGGGCGAGTACCGCATCTCCGCCCCCTTCAAGATCCGGCTCGTGTAGTACACCGGCCACTGCACCCCACCGTCTTCCCTGATCAGCACCGAGCTCACTGCTTCCTCCGCGCACGCCAGGTAAAGGCTTAGCGACTCCCCTTCTCGTGGCTTGGACAGGAGAGGCGGGCTGCGGAGGTACTCCTTGAGATCCGCGAACGCCCTGGAGCAGTCTTCGTCCCATAGTATCGCCTTCCTGTTGTCTGATGGTTCCGCGATCGCTTTCCTCAGAACTTTGAAGAAGGGGAGCGATCTTTCCGCCGATTTGGAGAGGAATCGCCCCAAGGCTGCGATGCGCCCATTCAGCCTCTGCAGTTCTTTGATCGTCGTCGGCTCCCGCATGTTGATCAGTGCCTCGATCTTGTCAGGATTAGCTTCAATGCCACGGTTAGTTATCATAAATCCCAAGAATTTGCCAGATCTTACCCCGAACGTGCACTTCGTGGGGTTGAGTCGAATGTTGTGTCGCCGCAACCGCTCGAAGGTTTCACGAAGGTCGGCGATATGGTCCTCCGGCTTTCTCGACTTGACAAGCATGTCGTCGACGTAGACCTCCAGGTTCCTCCCGATCTGGGAGTAAAAAACCTTGTTGACCATTCTCTGGTAGGTGGCCCCTGCGTTCTTCAAGCCAAAGGGCATCTTCTTGTAGCAGTATGTTCCCCGGTCCGTCGTGAAGGCTGTCATCTCTTCGTCCCGGGGATCCATCTGGACTTGATTGTACCCTGAGTAGGCGTCCATGAAGCTAAGCATCTCGTACCCCGAGGCGTTGTCCACAAGGTGGTCAATGCGCGGCAGGGGGTAGCTGTCCTTGGGACAGGCTTTGTTGAGGTCACTGAAGTCCACGCACATTCGCCACTTCCCGTTGGGTTTCCTGACCATCACCACGTTCGATAGCCACTCCGGGTACCAGACCTCTCGTATGAAGCCGGCGTCGAGGAGACGCTCTACTTCCTCGGAGGCCGCCTTCATCTTCTCGCCACCCAGGTTCCGCTTCTTCTGCCTGACCGGCTTGAAGTTGGGGTCGGCGTTGATCTGGTGGACGATCACCTGGGGATCTACGCCGGGCATGTCCTCTGGTGACCAAGCAAAGACGTCTAGGTTCGCCTCCAGGCACTCGACCAGTTGGCTCCTCAGGTCGTGGCTTAGCCCTCTCCCGATTGAGACGAACCTGCCCTCGACGTCCGTGACCGGGATCTGCTCTTGTTCCTCCGCAGGGGTGGGTCTCGGCCCGCCCCTTAAGTCGAGCGCGGCCATCCGGTCGACTAGACGATCTTCGGGCCCTTCCTCCTCCAGTTGGTAGCAGGTATTCGGTCTCCCCGCGTCGCCTTCGACCTGCCCCATCCCCCTGGGCGTTCGGAACTTGATAGTCTGATGGAGGGTCGAGACAACTGCGCCGATGGCGTTGAGAAGGGGTCGGCCGATGATTCCGTTGTACTCCGACCCGATCCCCAATACGATGAATTCTACCGCCAGGGTCACCGAGTCTGGTGGGCCTCCGAGTGTTACCGGGAGATGGATCGTGCCGATGATGGGGGTGGAATGACCCGTGAACCCTACCACGGGACCCGAGCGAGGTTGCAAGTCTTCCTTCCGCCGCCCCATCTTCTCCAGGGTTGACATGAAGAGGACGTCGCAGGAGCTGCCGGTGTCGATGAGCAGCCGCCGTACCATGGTTGTGTCGATGATCACCGACACCACCAAAGCTACGTCCGACCTGCGCGCTGCTACAGTCGTGCTCGGCCTCCCGACCGGTAGGGCCGGTGAGGGTTTCTCGGTCCTCTCCTCACGATCCTCCTCGCGCTGGGCCCGGGCCCACTCTTGCCAACGATGGCGGGCCCTGTCGCTTCGCGCCTGGGCCTTGCTCTCCCTTCGACGTGATGGGTGAAGCCGTGTCATTGCAGGTGTGGTTTGTTTCTTCGTGGGACAGTTCGTTCCCACAGACGGCGCCAGATGTTTCAGAGTGTTTTCTCACTACAAAAAGCGTTGACCGTGGACTACCCGGTCAACGTGGTCAAGGGGCCGACTTGGGTCCCTCGGGTGCGTCGAGTCTGTGCAGACGCGGCGCGAATCGGAGTTGCGGATGACGTGGAGCACGTCGGCTGGGCCGGGTCTGGATCCTCGGCCACAAGGGGGGTGAGGGGAAGCCTCGACCCGGTGTGAGACGCTCGGCCTCGGACGGTCGGACGACGAGGGGTAGCCTCGGTCGCCTTGTTTTGACGCTCGGTCGATGCGGAGCGGAGGGGAAGCCTCGGCTCGGACGGACGTGCTCGGCCTCGGTCGGTCGGACGACGAGGGGTAGCCTCGGTCGTCTTGCTTGATGCGTGGCCGGCGTGGGGCGGAGGGGAAGCCTCGGCCCGTGGATCTGACGTCCTCCTGAACAGACGAGAACACTCGTCAGGGGGGCCGGACCTTGGTTCCGGCCAAATCCCCTCCGATGCCTAAGTCAGACGATGATCTGAAAGAGGAGGCTCGGCGGAGACGGTTCGACTCGAGAGGAGATCGGAACGACGTCTACCGGCGCGAGCGGGGGAGGAAGGAGATGAAATGGGGGAACTAGGTCGTTGATGGAGTACCTTAGGTTTTAGTTACCTGAGATGCGGTCCTCTTGTTCAGTCGTCCTTCTAGCCCTTTTATAGACCTCCCGTCGTGATTGCCCACGACCCACGTCCCTCGTCCGCCCCTAATCGTGCCCCCTCAATCCGCCTCCCCTTCGCCGCTCCCTGCGCCATCCCAGCACCTCCCCATAACGGCCATTAAGTGGTAGCGGGCCTGGGGGAACGGTTATCGCTGGAGTGGGCGAGTGACTTGCGCGTTATCGGGGCCGGGTCGGATCGATATTCGGGGGTCCTCTATAGGGCCTTGTCGGACGGGCCTGATCGCGCAGATGGGCTTCTGATCGACAGTCGGGTTTCTGGGCTCGTGTCTTTCGGGCTTCGGCCAAATAGGCATAACAGGTATCAACTTGAAAGGAAATTAAGTACGGAGTATCAACTTTTAACCAAAAACCCCAGGCATTTAGTCAGCACATGAGAGGATCTATTCGACCATCCAAGACATTATCATTAGCCGATCGGAACCATATCAACTTGTAACATACACGGCTGCAGAATTTCCGAATCGATGATTCCCATTTGTCCAATGGAAAACTGCAAAAAATTCCTGATGCATTTACGTGCGCAAAACCTGAGCTGTAACGACCATGTAAAAAACAAAACAATACGAAACAAATAAGCAAAAAAATAATTAACCGAATAGCACCAATAAGATGAGTCTCTCGAATTTGCTCTAGTTTTGATACGAATAGTAGAGATCCCAATTATAAAAGAAAGATTTTGTATGCAGGAATCGATTCACTTTTACCAGTGTGGCTGAGGCTTCTGAAGGAGAGAAGAAAACTCACATGATGAACCAAACTGTAACATGGAAAAAGCTTGGTAAAATTCTTGAGAACCATTATCATAGGAGTGTGCATTAAATATTCCATACACCAATCGTGCATGGCTGGTGCTCCGTCTAGCGATGATATTGATCATAACATATAGGAGTCGGTAACTACAATTTTCACAAAGCGAAATATTTGACTAGCAGCCAAGAACCTAATGGTTGGAAGATTTGAATCAGTTAAGGAGCAAGCAGCGAGCGAGCATCCTCCCTCTACGGAACCAGTCGCTGAGGGTCGCGGGGGAAGAGTGATGTCTTGCGGATGTTGTTAAGGGCACAGAATAGCATCACCACTCGCTCCAGGCCAACACCAAACCCACCATGCGGGGGAGCACCATAACTGTTTGAGTTTACAAAATGAAATGGATTATTATGTGAGATGATAATCTTTATTGTATACGAACTTTATTGTAGTCTATAATTGTATCCAAACTTAGCCTCATCAGTCCCGCTTTAGATATATTCCACCATCTATTAACATTTTGTCAGGATGGAAAACATGTAGTAGTTGTTACAGTGTTACTGTTTTGTTAGAGTTAATAAACTAAATGCATGGTTCGCCGAGCAATTGCCAACACAATCACAATTTTCGCAGAAATTACCATCAGTATCAAGAGCATGCGGGGTAATTGTTGTGTGCGCGTGTGTGTGTGTGTGTGTGTTGTTGGGTGGGTGGGTGGGTGGCTTTGTCACGTGGAATTTGAAGAGGAAAGATGGAATCAAGAAAGCTTCCTCCAAATTCCTCTACTTTCCATGTTTGACACATGGAATTGGAACCTCAAGACTTGTCTCCAGAAGATCATCCCTCCTGTGGTTTCAAGTCAGGGTTCAAATTATGTTAATATTTATTTTTTTTCAAAAAAATAATCCTTTCGCACGCTGTCTGAATAAACACGCTAAAAGTATCATATCATCAGTCTTCATCTTGGACACGTTAGTCCCAACTCCTGACCCATCTATAGAGTAACTGATGAAAATGTCGAGGTTTTAATTACACAACGTAAAAAGGGATAATTCTAATGGGTCACTACCATTGAGGTTATAATTAGGCTAACATGGGTAGAAATGATTATTAGTGAAAAAAAAGGTTGAGCGTCCACAAGAATTTTGATTTGAGCCATATGTATTAGCAAATCGCAGATGATCAACCAAAAGCTGTAACATGGGGAAACTATCACATTGCAAGTCTAGGGACTTTCCTATCACGGTGAAACTGAAGCCAGTGTATACAGTTTATAACAGCTAAAGCCTGTAGGTATGGTTCGTAACCGCTAAAACCAGTAACCGCTAAAACCAGTAGGTGAAGTCCATAACAAACATTATAGATTCTTTGGGGTTATATATAGATCATCATGCTATGAAAGACTGTACCAGGTATTCAATAGTCATTTCATAGCCAATTATGACATGAGAAAGGCTTGCTATATATCCCGGATGAATAGACGGCAAGTGGCAAGGCCTATACCATGGACATACAAAGCTCGAACAAGTATAGAACCACCAACAGGAACTTTTCTAGAAGATGAGAGATTGTAAAAGAAAATATATAATAAATTTCCTTTAGGAAATCACGTTAACCTTAATAAACGAAAAGCGAAAGAACCAACAGAACACGTCCCCATGTTGACAGAGGCTAACATTAATCTTTTTATTGCTTAACAGAAATTTTAAACAAAAAGAGCATTATAATCAGCAAGTGATAGAGGAACTAAGTAGGAAATTTACCGGAAGGAATCAATGTATGTAGATATTGTTTTCACATCGATTCCACATGCCTCCGCACGAGAAGTCAAAAGCTCAGGTGAATGTACTCTTTGAGCCCCTGAGATTATCTCCTCACCTTGAACAAATAGAGACCAAGTTAGAATCGCAGATGAAAACAAGTCATTATACATCTAAAGCTTCGGGTACTGCTACTAGATAGCATTTTCAAGTTACAAAACATGTACAGCCTTCAACCTATCAATCATCTTTGGAGCCAAAAAACAGCCACCAAAAAGTGGAGAGGCACTAAATATTTTCTTGAGTATCGTGTTTTTTAGACAACTAAGGAAGATGGCAGGACAAAGATGTTATTAGCTGGCCAAGAAGAAGTTTGTGTAGATAGATAGCGAGCATTAGATCTAAACAAAAGGCTAATTAAACAGCTTGCACAATACTGCATAGTCTCACATGTCTTCGTGTAGACAGAAGGCTGCCTCACGGAAATAGGAAAAGCATAACATTGTGAATAATCCCACTAGCAACATAAACAAGATTAATATTGTCTCCTGAATGCTTCTTGCTCTAATTAGAAATAAACACTTTACTAACAGAAAAATGTAAATGTGCTGTCATCATGGGAAAATTTCCCTTGCTGCAAGCCATATGACCCTCGATCCACTTGTTGCAAATTCAACAATTTCAGAATTTTTTGCATCAAGTGGATCGAGGTCAAATCCACTAGGATTCACCCATATTTGAGGTTTTGGTGTTTTAGAATGTGTCCAACAATCCCAAACAAAGAATTGGAAAAAAACACTGGTTAATGGGTTTTTTCTTCCGTCGGCACAAGAAATTTCTTACGCTAATAACGCATACTCATACTCATTAACATCTAATAACGCTAATAAATTTCTTCCGTCGGCACAAGAAATTTCGTACGCTAATAACGCATACTCATTAACATCTATTACTATTTGCATGGACCTCTTAGAGTCCATTGACCCCCCCCCCCCCCCCCCCCCAAAAAAAAAAAAAAACAAAACAAAACAAAACAAAACAAAAAAACAAAAAAAAACACAAACAAACAATCAATTTTCACCAATCTATCAGCTACGGAAAATTAACCAAATAAGTAAAAACATAACTAAAATAAAATAAAGCCCAATGCTGATACAACCATCCAAAACAATTATTGAAGTGAAGGAAGATAGTACAGCTGTTTTACAGGCATGACATCCACATTAACATTGGAGAAGGCAAAAATACAACAAAGGTGTCAAAAGAGGTTATCAAAGACAATGAATAAATATAAAAAAGTTGTAGCACAAGGTGATGAAGTTAGAGTCCACCTATTAAAAGCTCGCATAGGAACAGTACGGATGTATATTTAATCTTCTGCACCTTCTTGGAAGAGGTTTACGTCCACACGGACACTACCCACCTACCGCAAACCAGGGAGTGGTAATTAGCCTGAATGTGAATATATATTTAAGCACACGCCTAATCGGCAGGACAATTTAAGCGCACAACTCATGGTACCATAGACCCATAAAATCACTCAGCCTTTTGACAATTTCAACAACAACAGAGCAAATCAAGATGGATTATTTCTGGCAAAACTGGATTTGTCCTCGTATACCCCCAACAAATTTTCGTATTTTTGCTAGAACCCCAAACCCTAACCAAGATGGAGTACTTCTGGCGGATAGGATTTTTTCCCATGTACCTCAAACAAATTTTCTTATTTTGTATATCCCCCCAACACCCTTAAATTTGATTTAACACATGAAACTTGGTAAAAGGTATCGAAATTCATGATCGGGTAAGTTCCTATCTGCACAAAAGGCATAATGACCTGGGCACCATCTCAAAGACTCGGACAAATAGACATGTCTGTGAAGATGCAAACGACTTGCACCTAGAAAAATTATCCTAAGTTTGTTTTCCCAGTGAATCCTAAAATGATTTAAGTACCTCATTTCATGCATCCTCTAAGTGGAATTGCAGTTGAATAACCAAAAAGAAAATCTGGGGCATCATAGATTTTGCAGGCTGTATCCAGATAGCAGATTCTTTTTTGGGTGGATGGGTGGGATTTCTGACTCCATACCTCATGTTATGCTCGTCTAAGATGAATTGCAGTTTAACAATAAAAAGAAAAGCTTGCCGGCTGTATCCAAATATCAAGATTTGTTTGGGTGTGATACGTCTAGGGCTTTTTGGGGGAATAAATGTATGATTTTTATGGATGTGGACTAATAAACATAGGATTTTTATAAGAAGAACAGATCTGAAATTAACAATAAAAGCTACTACAATTAATCTAGGACTAAACTAACAATAGGAATTGAAGGAAACAACTGCAAGAAAGTAATCTAGGGTTCTAGGTAGGAAAAAGACTCACAAATCAATTCTTCGATAACCTCTCTGGGGCCGGCCGGCCCTTGCTTAAGGGGGGATTAGCTAATTGTTGAATTACTAAACGACCCCCCTCGTAGTTGCGAAACTACAAGTTTGACCCCGGGCCGTGGTGGACCCGAGTCGCATCCTCCCTTGATATACTTGAACCGGCCCCGCATGGACCCCCGCGCCCCCTCACAGTCCCGCACCGCAACACTACTCCCCCCAAAAATGCCACCTTATCCTCAAGGTGGAAGTCTGGAAATTGGTCTCGTATCACCTCACGGGGCTCCCATGTAGCATCATTGTCTGGCAGTCCTCTCCATCTGATCAGCACTTCTTGGGTCCCATATGCGCCATGTCTAACATCAGTCAGCTCATGTGGCTCAAGCATCACATTTATGTCATCTGTCAGGGTGGAAGGAAGAGTAGGCGATAGAGTATGGTCCCCAATCGCTCGTCGCAGCTGTGAGACATGAAAAACGGGGTGGATTGTGGAGGTAGCAGGTAACTCCAGACGATAAGCAACATTCCCTATCTATGCGGAAATCTCGAATGGTCCATGGTAACGGGCTGTCAGTTTCTCATTGCTCATATGGGCCAATGTCTTATGTCTGTAAAGGCGGAGCTTAAGGTAAACTCGATCACCTACGGCAAATTGCACATCCCTCCGGTGTTCATCAGCTTTAGTTTTCATTATCTGTTGGGCCCGCAGTAAATGCCTTTTCAGCTTCTGTAAATATTTGTCCCGCTGCCCCAAATGCAACTCAACCTGTAAAACGGGAGTGGTACCTCTACTGTAGTGGACCAATTGGGGCGGTTCCATCCATACAAAATCCGAAAAGTTATACTCTGAGCTGTCGAGTGGTATGAAGTGTTGTACCAGTATTCTGCCCATGCTAACCACCTGACCCACTGCTTCGGCGAATATGAAGCAAAACACCGCAAGTAGGTCTCCACACTCCTATTTATCACCTCGGTCTGATCATCTGTCTGCGGATGATAGGCTGTGCTCCTCAGTTTTGTCTCCTGAACCTTGAACAGCTCCCGCCAAAAAGTGCTCATGAATACTTTGTCTCGGTCAGATACTATGGAAGCAGGGAAATCATGCAAACGAACAACCTCATGCTTAAAAGCGGTAACTACTGTCACTGCCGTAGAGGGATGTCTCAACAGCACGAAGTGGACATACTTGCTGAGGCGGTCCACCACCACTAGTATGGAATTGTAGCCCTCTGATCGTGTTAGCCCTTAGATGAAGTCCATGCTGATATCCTCCCAAACTCTTTGGGAGGGCCAACGGCTGTAGAAGTCCCGATGGTGCCATTGCCATATATTTGTGACATTGGCAGACGTCACACTCCGCTATCTTAGCAATGTCTTTTTTCATGCCTGGCCAAGACAGCTCCCTAGACATCCTCATGTAAATTTGTTGTATCCCTGAATGCCCTCCAATAGAGCTGCCGTGAAACTCCCGAAATATCAATGGGATGTGTGGATCCCCTGGGAATCACCATTCTCCCCTGGTAAAGTAGTCACTGCCCAGTCATGGTATACCCCGGAAATTCTGCTGAACCCTGCTGCAGTGCCTCCCGTATCTGTGCTAAGCCCGTATCGGCCTCAATCTACCTGCTCAACGGCTCCCAATCTAGGAGGACCGGTACGAAAATGGCTGCCGCCTCTGCTAACCCCTCTCTGCGGGACAAGACATCTGCCGCCTTATTCTCCAAGCCTGGACAGTACTGTATCTCAAATATGTAATGGACCAGCTTGGAGAGCCACTTTTAACGCTCTTCTGTGACTATGCGATGCTCCAACAAATATTTTAGACTCCTCTGGTCGGTCCTCACTATAAATCTTCTCCCCAATAAATAAGGCCGCACTTCTGGATGGGGAGCACGATCGCCATCAATTTCCTCTCATATACTGATTTCAGCCTCGCTCGTGCTGACAGAGTCTGGCTAAAATATGCAATAGGCTTCTGATCCTGCATCAGCACTGCCCCAACCCATGTCCTGAAGCATCGGTGTCTATCACCAAGGGCCTGCTGAAATCTGATAATGCCAAAACCAGCACGGTCGTCGTCGCCTACTTCAGGGCTTCGAATGCCCTGGTGACCTCCTCGCCGTAGTAGAAGCCGTCCTTTAGCTGCTCTGTAAGTAGCCAGGCGATTGAGCTGTAAACCTGGACGAACTTCATGTAGTACCCCGTAAGGCCCAAGAAGCCACGCACGCCCCATAGTGTGGTGGGTAACGACCAGTCTAACATCGCTGCAATCTTGGCCCAGTCTGCCGCCACCCTCTCAGCTGAAACGATATGCCCCCAAGTACTCTACATGTGACGGACCAAACATGCACTTCTTATTATTGACACAGAGCTGTTGGTCCTGTAACTCATGTAACACTGCCTGCAGATGCCCCCACATGCTCCTCCACACTGCTACGGTATATCAGTATGTCATCAAAGAATACCTGAACAAATCTCCGGAGGTAGGACCGGAACACCTTGTTTATCAATGCCTGGAATGTCGCTGGAGCGTTTGTCAGGCCAAACGGCATGACGATGAACTCATAGTGCCCCTCATGAGTCCTAAAGACGGTCTTACGCACGGCAGATGCCCTCATCCGTATCTGGTGATAACCTAACTTGAGATCAATCTTGGAAAAACATGCAGCCTCATGCGTCAAGAAGCTCATCGATCACTAGAATGGAAAACTTATTGGAGACGGTTTCCTTATTCAGAGCCCTGTAGTCCACACAAAATCTCCAACTGTCATCCTTCTTCTTTACTAACAAAACTGGGCTGGAAAATGGGCTCACACTCGGCTGAATCACGCATGCCTACAGCATGTCCTCTACTAACCTATCGATCTCATCCTTCTACACATGGGGGTATCTGTAGGGAGCACGCTGATGGAAGACACGCCCTCCCGTATAACAATGGCACGCAGGTGGTCTCGGTGTGGTGGTAATCCTTATGGGGTCTGAAACGCATCCTCATACTGGCTCAAAAGCTGCGCTATCTCTGGTGCCACTGCCTGGGTGTGATCCTCCTTCTGCTCAGCGACGGCCACCGCCTGTAGCTCTACCAGATATCCTCCTCCTGTCATGTGTATAGCTCGTGACATGGCCTTATATAGACTAAAGAACGGCCGAGGCTAGGGTCCCCTTGCAAGACTATTGTCCTCCCCTCATCCTGGTACTCCAACCTGAGTCGTTTCAAGTTTGTTTTGGTTTCACCTAATGTATGCAGCCACTTCATCCCCAAGATGACATCAGTGCTCCCTAACTCCAAGGGAAGGAAATCCGTGACAATCTGCACCATCACAATCACACCTCAGCAGATGTCGCTGTTGTGTCACTTATCCTGTGCCCAACACTACTCCGTATCTCCTGTGTCGCTCAACTATAGACTTTGCTCTCCCAAAGCCTGCTAGAGATAAAATTGTGGGTGGCCCCACTGTCGACCAGCACCCCCACATCTTATCCGCTCACCTGTCCCACCAATTTCATGGTGTGGTTCGGCGTGAACCACACCACAAAATTGAGGGATACCTCCGCCAGATCCAAGTGTCGATGCCCATGCTCATCCTCGTCCTCTCCAGCCTCTAGTACGACCACATCATCATCCTCATCATTCACTATCAATATTTGGAGGGTCCGATCCCGCAGCGATGTCCTGGAGTAAATTTCGCATCCCATTTAAAGCACAACCCTTGGCCTGATTGTCCCGAATCTCTGCCTCGGTCATCCGCAGTATCTGCCCCCTGGCCACTGCTCCGACCGCTGCTCCGGCCTCCTATCCCTGTTGCATGCGGCAACCGTGGTAGCTCCCAGGGTAGTAGCAGCTCTCTGTCCCCCTGCTGGAGCATGTCCCCCGAAAGGCGGTGCCTCCACATGCTCCACGGGCCCACCTCTCAATCTGATGGTCATCCACCATCCTAGCTGACGTCATCATCTCTCGCAGACCCACAGACTTCAACTGTCTCAATCCAGATCTAGCAGTGGGCTTCAGCCCTTTCATAAAGCAGCCCTCTAAACTTCACGTGAGACCCCTCGAATTCGATGGCAGAGCGATTCAAACTTCTTAATGTACTCTCTCAAGCTCCCTGCTTCAATGAATATAGCCGCTCATAGACTCCCGCAGCCTGTACTGTGCCAAACCACTCTACTAGAAGAGTGGTAAACTCATCACACGTCCAAAAAGGCTGTTGCTGATGTGTCCATCTAAACCAACCCAAGGCCTCTCCCTCCAAGCAAACTCTGACCACCCGGATTCAGCCCTCCCCCGGTACCGCTGACACCTCAAAGTATCTCTCCACTCAGTACAACCAGTCATTAGGGTCTCCGCCCTAAAAATGGGCATCAACTTCCTCAGCCGACTCTCCCCAGCAAATCCTCCTCTCTCCTGCGGCTGATCCTGACGTCTCTGCTGGAAACACAGGTGGTCTGTCAGGAATGTACCCCACTGCCAGGTCTCGTGTGCCTCTATCTGCTCCATTCAACTGCCAGTCTCCACTCTCATCTTCCAGTGTGTGTCCATAATCTGCATGATGGTCTCTAAGGGTGCACTGGAGTCCTCTCCAATCTCCTGTCACACCTCGAAAGGTGGGGCTGAACTTACGATCCTCCAAGGTGCTGATGTCGCCCTCCATGCGGCTGAAATCCCCCTCCGGTGGCTGAAAATATGATGTATGAGGTGTTCGGGCCCCATAGTAGGACCCATGTGGCGTTGACGCGGTCGGAGGGGCTCTCGGGCCCCAGGAAGTTCGGTGAGCACCCGGAGGTCAGGCGGGCCGCAGAAAGCGGCGCGGTGGCTGGACGACGCCCCCCAAGGGGGCGGCGGGACCTGCCGGCCCCAATATTGGGCCGGCCGAACTCCGTCGCTGCCCAAGCAGGCAGCCGCAGTCGCTGGAGGGGCGGGCGGTACCTGCCGCCCCTCGGGGGGTTCGTCGGCCCCCCAAAACCCCTGCCGGAGGGGTGGCTGCCCCCCCCTCCGGTGGCCGGCACACCTCCCCGTGGCGGGGAGGTGGCCGAGCAGGCTTCCCAGTCGTCTGGATCTGCGGCGTTTCGTTGATCGGTGTATTGGCCTTCGTCTTCGACATCTTCAGGAACCCCTTCGGTAAAAATCACATTTTTCCCCTTATTTGTTGCCAAAGGTGGTTCCTTTTTGCTTGGATCTAGCTTTGGATTGAGATTTGCTATCGTTTCCGCTAATTCCTGCATCTGCAATCTACTTGCCGTCATAGCCGCCGTCAACCGTGTGATGCCCTTCGCCGCTTCCTTTTTTCCTTCGTTAAGCTCTTTGCTAATTTACTTTCAAACTTCTTAAAATTCTCTTCCAATAAGTCAATCCGCTCCTTAGGATCTTGTGTTCGCCATGGATCGTATTTGCTCTGATACCAAATTGATGCGTCTAGGGCTTTTTGGGGATAAAGGTAGGATTTTTATGGATGTGGACTAATAAAAATAGGATTTTTATAAGAACGGATCTGAAATTAACAATAAAAGCTACTACAATTAATCTAGGACTAAACTAACAATAGGAATTGAAGGAAACAATTGCAAGAAAGTAATCTAGGGTTCTAGGTAGGAAAAAACTCTCAAATCAATTTTTTGATAACCTCTCTAGGGCCGGCCGGCCCTTAAGGGGTGATTAGCTAATTGTTTAATTACTAAACGACCCCCCTCGTAGTTGCGAAACTACAAGTTTGACCCCGGCCCGTGGTGGACTCAAGTCGTCTCCTCCTTTGATATACTTGAACCGGCCCCCGCATAGACCTGCGCATCCCCTCGTGCGCCCCCTCACAGTTCCGCGCCGCATCAGGGTGGTTGGTTGGTTTTTTTATTTGGTTTTGTTGTGTTTTTCATCCTTTCTTTCTTTGGGGGGGGGTGTGTGTGTGTATGGGAGTTTTTTCGTGGTGGTTGTGGTCGTTTGGGGGGAGGGGGAGGAGTATATTGACAAACCAAAATGAATAAATAAAAACATTACACCCAAATAATAAATAAAAACGTAGGAGGCATATTACCTCGAATAAACACATCGAATGAGTTGCTATATGCCGGGTCGTCATAACATGGCATAGTGTAGAACGGTCTTACAGCCAATGGATATCGATGGAGTACATAAAACTCAGTGTTATACCTGTAAGAAACAAGTGATGAGATATACACTACTTTTAATGCTCTGCCAGAATAATAATAGGTGATCATATCTGTGAAAAAATGAATTTACCTTTCAAGCACAAGACGACCCAATTTTCTCTCGTTCTCTGTGTTCAGGTCCCCCAAAGGGTCCACATTGACACCAGCCTCCTGATGATTTGAGTCGGATTAGAAGTGCCAACAGATGAAGGCCAAACATACATAAAAGGAAATGCGAAACAAAATGAAAAGCATCAGCGTAAAAAAGGCACTGCTACTCCCTCCAGTATCTGAAATACATTCTGTCAACACATACCCAGTGGAAAGGTGAAACTAGTATGTAAATCATTAACAAAGAGAAAGGGGGTTCCCACCCTCTCTGCGATATCTGTAATCCAAAATATTATAATTAAGCACAGGTAGTGTTGCATGTAGCTCTTGATAAATAGGCTGAATTATTCCTCATCTTGCCTATGCAGGACATATTCCTACAAACATGTTTACAGTCAGCAACATATCACCTCCCATGTACCAAGGAAGAGATCCACCAAAAGTCATACGGCCTCTTCTGGCACTTTTAAACAATTCAACCTACTGCATGATGAGCTAAATCTGGGTTACCAATGCAGAATTAATGGGCATTAAAGATGCGATGAAAGAAATTAAGAAAGAACTAAGTAGGAATTTCTAAACTAAAATGAAGATAAGTTTTAGGCCACTCACTCCGAATATTGAATGACTATTGATTTCAACATCTTGCACATAAAGATTCCCTCGAACCTCACGTCTATGTGATTTCCCTCCCATCTAGCACCTCTAATGCTAAAGAATTCCACGATTGCAAACATAACTTACAAAGATCAAATTTTTTTCCAATCACCCATATTCTAAATGTTCAACTACATATGCATATTTGCTTATTTATATGAGAATAAACAAACTCTTATCATGACTCAGACTCCTAAATAAAATAAAATAAAGAAATCTTCTTTCAGAAAACTCAAAAAACTAAAACAAAAAAGACTCAAATAAATGAAATATAAAAGAACTTAAATAAAAAAATATAAAAGAACTTAAAGGCCATAAAGTCGAAATCGACTTAAATTTTAAAAGATTAATTTGAATCCAACTTAGATTCTCATCAATCATTCTTAATTTTGAAAATTCATCTTCGGGTGAATGATGATAAAAAACATAACCAGCCAAATCTAAACCGTCATCTCGTGGCATAAATGATGGGCAAGAAGTCCATGTTGTAGGCTAATAGATGCCATCAAGCTCTCCTGAATCAATCGACTCCATCAACCTCTCGTGAATCAGTTGACTACATCGCATCGGAATCAATCATTAATAGAGTTCGTCGAGAACATGTATGATGTGTGCAAAGCCTCTCTATGGGTTCAAAAACAACCTATCCAGGCAAACTCTAATCAACTCATCATCCATAACTGTAGATTCCCACAAATCACTATTAGATTCCGCATCAGACTTATGAATAATATGGTCAGTTGCAAGAATTTCGTAAGTCTCAAAATACATGGTTCTCATATGATACGTATGATGATCGGGGAATGCAACAGGTTCATGATCAACGCCTAACTTGAATGGACATGAAACCACGATATGAAGAAACTTTGTTTATAGCTTATTGGTAACCAACCAACTCTTTTGATCTCCAACAACACTTTCAGATCAGATAGAATAAACAACATAATTTTCTTACCTTCAAAGATGAATATGTATGCATTAGATCTTTCAAAATGTGAAACATATAAATTATACAGCCAAAACCTACCCAATAAGATACGTGCAGTATCCACTGGTAAAACGGCACCACATATGTGATTCCGATAGCTCAAAAACCAAATATGCAATAGATAATATTGGGTAACATGTGAATTAAGCCATGTGACATCACATGGTTGTGGGTAACGCTTAATTTTTAATCCCATCTTTTCTCAAGCTGACTTGGCCACTTAATTAATACTATGTCCGTCAATCATCACTATATAAGATCTATCTCCAATACGACGTAGATAAAAAAAATATTTATCCTTTGACAATCTTCATCATTCCCATGTATGGTAGCTAGACACCTAACGATATAAACATATATACTAAACTCAAGTCATCATCTGCATTAATAACGCTCTCAAATAGAATATAGTCTTCCTTAATTCCTTAATTATCATATCTTCATCTCATCAAGAACCTCTCCAATACACAAGTTTCTATTTAAACACTGACTTGCAAAATGTTCATACGCAAGTCACTTGAAACATTGTACCCTCTTTGGCCTATGTTGTGATGATTCTCCAATTTTAGCTTCTATATTAGATTCTTTAGTTAATGTGGTTTTAGGCTTGTTCATGCTTTGTTTAGGTTGTTCCATCCTTAAAAGTTAGCTTTCTATCTGCATGATATTTTATTGATGCCAAGCTAAAGACTGAGTTGAATGCCTGATGAACATTTTCTATATTATGTGGAAGCATCTCATGCCTAATATCAACTCTCAATCCAGAATGAACCCTAACAAGTGTTTATCGAGAATCTTCTTAAATTTCACTCCGAACAAATAAGTCATCAAATTTAGCCATATATTCTTGTACAATTCTGTTCCTTTGTCATAGGTAATGTAAACGATCTTTATAATTATGAGCAAGATATTACTATTGAGCTTAACTTTCTTACCAGATCTCGTCCATATACTGGCATGAAGTTCTCTATCAAGTTGCATTTCTTCTTACGGTTCAATAAAATGGGAAGACACTACAAATTTTAACTTAGAAAATTGAATCCATTGTTAGGTAACAATTGCCAAATAAAGAAGTAATCCATCTCTACTAACCAATTGGAAAAAATTCTAAGGATCATAGGTGTCATCAAAGGTTAAGCATCTATCTTGTTTCTTTGTGTAACGTCATCATGCTGATACCTAAACTCATTATCATTACAGTTCTCATCATATCTTTGTTATGATTTGTTTTATTCCTAGCTCAATTTGTCTATTAACATGCACATCTAATGTGCTTTGTGTCTCATCATCAAGGAATCGTTCTTCCTTAAGTTTGTTACCTAAGGCTTCCATACGGTCCTTTATGTGGTTTATGTCAACTCTAAGTTCCAAGATTAATTTGTGAAGTCAAATCTCTACACCTTGAATTGATTCTTCAGCCATGTCAGATCATATGATTTTTACCGATAAACAAAAGCATGTAATGCAATGCAAACACAATGATATGGGTGGTAAACTGGTCAGGTTACATTTGACTCTAACCGCTTAAAGGTGTACCCCATCCAGGTTTAATCTAGATCGAGAATCGGAAACATGTACCTGACCCAATTTTCATCTGGATAACCCAAACCCAACCGGCTAGCGACTGAGACTGGGCGATTCAAAATCATAAAGATATGATCCACTGCATCAGACAACAACGGTAACAACGTCGTCTCAAAACTCTCTCTAACCCAAAGCTCCTAAAAATGACTGCCATCGGCAAGATCGTCATCACCTCCTCAGTCATCCCATTCCACCTAGGATCAAAAATCACATCATATGTTTCCCATCACCACGGTGATTGCAAACCCGAACTTCTGAAATGCTATCACCTCTACGACCAAGAGAAATTCGAGTGTCAAAATCACCTTCCCATCAAGGAATCCTAAAACACATGGTTGCTAAAAACCTTACAAAATCTCAAATGCAAATAATGATCATCCACCATGAAACAACAATTCGCCTCAGAATTAAAACATGATTGCTCAAAAGCCCAAGAATCTTGAAGCAAAACTTGACAAGAATTAGCAAGATGCCCAATTCCTTGACATTGAAAACATCTTAGGCTCTAAGCAAGAATTGAACATGTGCCCCTTTCCACCATAACGAAAAAGCAATTAACGCTGAAAGGTCAATAAGGGCAAAATATCCCGCTACACCTAATCATCAATGATGCACTATGGCCATCATAACATGTTGTGACAAGCGAGAACACTCAGTGACCAGCTCGTCATTGGCATAATTCCGGGAAGAGAAAAAGTAAATTACATATATGATTATATATATTTATTAAATAAAACTGAGTTGGATCCGGGTCAACTCGGGTTAGGGTACCATACATGTACCCGTACACGTCCTGAAATTTTCAAGGTTGATGGGTTCAACCTGGATTTAACTATTAGGATCCCAAAAATAGTCCTACATCGGAAGTGCAAAAGAAAAAGAAATAGTTTAAGTATTAGAGGGCCTCTCCACCTAATACCAATTGGTTTTGGGTTGGATGCTCAATAATACTTAACAAATGGGGTGTGAGCCCAGTGTTATGGGCCTAGTATGGGATGGGCCCTTAACAAGGCTATTGTTAGAAGCCTAGTATGGGATGGGTTTCTAACAAAGGGGCTAGTGTTGGAGGCCTAGTATGGGATAGGTCTCTAACAATTGGTATCAGAGCTAGCCCCATGCTACGACCCACGTTGCGGAAGGGGCGACCTGGGGAAGGAGCGACCTAAGTGGGGGCGACCTGGGTGAGGCCAGAGTGGGCAACTTAGAGTGTGCACCCCAGAGTGGGCCGTCGTGGCGGTGGTTGTCGAAAGCGGAAGGGGCGACCTGGGGAAGGAGCGACCTAAGAGGGGGCGACCTGGGTGAGGCCAGAGTGGGCCACTTAGAGTGGGCCCCCCAGAGTGGGCCGCCGTGGACGGCGTTGTCGGAAGCGTGGTGGTATGTTAGGATCCCAAAAATAGTCTCACATCGGAAGTGCAAAAGAAAAAGAAATAGTTTAAGTATTAGAGGGCCTCTCCACCTAATACCAATTGGTTTTGGGTTGGATGCTCAATAATACTTAACAAATGGGGTGTGAGCCCAGTGTTATGGGCCTAGTATGGGATGGACCCTTAACAAGGCTATTGTTAGAAGCCTAGTATGGGATGGGTTTCTAACAAATGGGCTAGTGTTGGAGGCCTAGTATGGGATAGGTCTCTAACAATTATTGATGGGCCTCTGGCCCGGCCGCAGCCCCTGCGGGTTTACACCGCAGGCCCAAGCCGCAACCCCTCTTGGCTTCGAGTCCCCCTAGTCCTAGGATTGCCCAATCCCCCTAGTCCTAAGATTGCCTAATCCCCCTAGTCCTAGGATTGCCCCAGTTTCTATTATAAATAGGGAGGAGTCTCTCTTGTATGCCTATGCTAATTTGATGATTGTTATTTGGTGATTCCATAGGTAGACGAGTGCGGACGTCCTCTGGGCGTCTTGGGAGGAGAGCACACCTCTTTTGTGCCCAATTATCTTTCTATTTTGCTATTTGTTTTCTAATAAAAATTCCATCTTTGTTAGTTCCTAACAATTTGGTATCAGAGCACATGACGATCCATGGCAGCTTCAACAAGATCGCAAGACAAATTTGAGGCGTTGGATGCAAAATTCACGGGCGAAATTGATGCAATCAAAAAGTCCTTGGCGGGAAACGACGAATCCATGGTGAAATTAACTACATCCACCTCCCAATTGGCGTCAAATCAAGCAAAGCACGACGATCAATTCGCACAATTGATGGGAGCCCTAAATCAAGTGGCGACTAACTCCAAAGGCGATGGGAGCCCTAATCCGATGCAAAAGACGGCACCTTTGAAGGAGGAGAAGGAGGAGACTTTCCCCCAAAAGCAACCCTATTACGTGGAGGAGATGGACGAGGAAGATGACGGGGAGCCTGGAGGGAGGACTACCGCGAGGATATACGACGGAAGGCGCAAGAGAGCCAAAGGAGGGGCGGGGGGCTTAGCCGCCCCCTCGAAGATAGCCACGGCCAAGATGAAGGCCGGCCGAACCCCCCATGCATCCAGGGGGTCGGCCGGTAAGAGAAACAGGCGGGGGACCCTCCCCTGCCTCCGCCAGGCCACGGCAGGGGTGGCCAAGCCCTACTGTGGCTCGGCAGGGCCCGGCGACCCCGCCGGGCCTCCGGTAGGGCCTGCCAGAGGCTCAACAGGGCCTGCCGCCCCTCCGGGGCCCGCCTGTGTGCAACGAAGGACCAGAGGCCCCCTGGCAGCCGCCAGGGGGCGGCGGCACCTCCAACTGGGGCCGCCAGGTGCGGGAACCCCCCTGGCAGCCTCCCGAAGGGCGGGGAACGCGTGGACAGCCCCCAGATGACTTTTTTGAGCCTCCCGGACAGCGGACAGCGAACGAGGAGGGTTACGGGTAGTTTTCGGGAGACTATTTTGACCCTCCGGAGCGTCGACCAGCAGCGGAGGACCCTTACTACGGCGACGGACGCGGGAGAGATTATTATTCTGACGGTAGGGGGTGGCTACGAGGCAGAATTCGGCGACGACGCAGGTTGGGACGATTTTGAGGGGCGGCGTGGAGATCGTCGTGGAGACTACGGGGGCCACAGAGGGGTACCACCTAGGCGCTACGAGACACTGGACGAGAGACGTCGACATTACCGTCCGCAGCACAGAGAGGAGGGGAGGCCCGAGCAGGGGCGTTTTGGAGGAGATTGCCGCGTCCGGAAGCTGAAGATGCCGCTATTTTCTGGGGAGGACCCACACGCCTGGTTATTTACCGCACAGAGATACTTCACGGCGCATCACATGACCGAGGCCCAGAAGCTGGAGGCGGCAGCGATCTGCATGGAGGGACGTGCCTTGGGATGGTACCAGTGGACGGAGAGGCGGCAGCAGATCAGGAGCTGGGAGGAGCTGAAGGACATGGTGCTGGAGAAGTTTAGAGACCCTCGTCTGGGGAACCTACGCGAACAGCTGTACGCCCTCAGGCAGGAGGGGCCGGTGCGGGATTACATTGAGAGATTTGAGACACTGGCCGGGCGAGTCCATGGGGTGTCTGACGAGTCACTGGAGGGTACTTTTCTGAAGGGACCGTGCCCCAGTCTGAGAGCAGCAGTGAGACCCTACAAGCCCAGGGGGCTTTCAGAGGTCATAGAGATGGCACAGATGGTGGAGGACGCACAGACTGAGGATAGGCAGGTCCGAGGCAGCTACAGCAGTCAGACTTCGAGAGGCACCCCATCTGAGGCTGGAGGATCCGGTACCACCGCAGGGGTGGCCCAGACGAGCCGGGAGAAGACTGGGGAGAAGAGCAGCACGCCAGTGACTGGGGGGGCAGTTCAGACGCATGACAGACGCAGAGATGAGGGAAAAGCGGCAGAAGAGTTTATGTTTCCGGTGCGATGAGCGGTTTTCGCCGGGCCACCGGTGCGAGGGGCGCAAGCTCCAGGTGATCCTGTTGGAGGACGACGACGGCGGGTCTGATGTCGAGGAGGATGCCGCTGAGGGAGAGGAGGAGCTGGAGGGCCAGCGGTTGGACGTGGCGGAGGTGTTCCTCAACTCCGTGGTAGGGTTCACACCAAACCATACAATGAAGCTGAGGGGAGAGGTCGACGACCAGGAGGTGACTGTGCTGATTGATAGTGGGGCTACCCACAATTTCATTTCCAGGAGGGTGGTGACACAGCTTGGACTTCAACTGACAGACTGCGGCAGCTTTAGTGTGATGATGGGGACGGGGAAGAAGGAGAGCAGCCACGGAGTTTGCAGGGGGTGGTGCTGACCATGCAGGGGATACAGATCATTGCAGACTTTTTACCCCTAGACCTGGGGAGCACAGACGTCATCCTCGGCATGACATGGCTACAGACCTTAGGTGAGATGACCGTAAATTGGAAGCTGCTATGGATGGAGTTTCGGGAGGCGGGACGAGCAGTGATACTCCAGGGAGACCCTAGCCTCTGCAGAGCTTTGGTCTCTTTGAAGATCATGTTCAGGACCATCCAGACAGAGGGAGGCGGATACCTAGTAGAGCTGTACTCTTTGACAAGTGAGGGAGGCGCAGAGGCCAGTACAGAGCAGCCCATCCCAGGAGAGGTTCAGCAGCTGATGGACCAGTTTGAAGAGATCTTCCAGGAGCCTTGGGGCCTTCCACCACCACGGGACCACGAGCACGCCATAGTTCTACGAGAGGGTGTCTCCCCGATTAGCGTGCGGCCCTACCGATACCCTCAGCATCAGAAGGATGAGATAGAGAGGATGGTTTCCGAGATGGTGCAGGCATGGGTGATCCAGCCGAGCGTAAGCCCGTTCTCCAGCCCAGTGTTGCTAGTGAAGAAGGATGGTAGTTGGCGGTTTTGCGTGGACTACAGGGCGCTGAACAAGGAGACGGTCCCTAATAAATTCCTGATACCTGTGATTGATGAGCTCCTGGACGAGCTACACGGAGCAGCCTGGTTCAGCAAGCTAGATCTTAAGTCAAGCTATCACCAGATACGGATGTGACGGGAGGATGTGCCCAAGACGGCGTTCAGGACGCATGAGGGCCACTACGAGTTCCTGGTCATGCCGTTTGGGTTGACCAACGCACCGGCCACCTTTCAGGCTCTCATGAATAAGGTGGTTTTTCAGGAGCTGCAGTACCACCAGCTATATTTGAACAGAAAGAAGTGTCTATTCGGGCAGCCGCAGGTGGAGTATCTGGGACACGTGGTCTCAGCAGGAGGGGTAGCCGCCGATAGAGCGAAGATAGCGGCCATGCTGGACTGGCCGCGCCCTACTACTCTCAGAGGGCTACGGGGCTTCTTGGGCCTTACAGGTTACTACCGCAGATTCGTAGAGGGTTATGGGACGATCGCCTGGCCATTGACGGAGTTATTGAAGAAGGATCAGTTCCACTGGGGGAGGAGGCGACGACAACTTTTGATTCCCTGAAAAGGGCAATGACCACTGTGCCAGTATTGGCGTTGCCCGACTTCACCTGACCATTCGTAGTAGAGGCGGACGCATCAGGACATGGGCTGAGAGCAGTACTGATACAGGAGCAGCGTCCCATAGCTTACTACAGCCAGGTGCTGACCACGATGGCCCGATTGCGATCGGTCTATGAGAGGGAGCTGATGGCGATAGTGTTGTCCATACAGAAGTGGAGATCACATTTATTGGGACGGAGCTTCATAGTGCGCACGGATCAGCAGAGCTTAAAATACCTGTTAGAGCAGCGGATGGTAGCAGAGGAACATCAGAAGTGGCTGCGAAAGCTGATGGGCTACAGATTCGAGATCGAGTACTGCCCGGGATTGGAGAACAAGCCAGCAGATGCGTTATCTCGGCGGGAGGAAGAGACAGAGTTAGCAGCCCTTACAGTGTCGATCCTAGAGGATTGGGGCCCACTGCAGCAGGAGGTGGAGCAGGACCCGGAGTTGGAGGTTATACGAGAGGCCCTTTTACAGGGGTCGACTGAGTACCCGGGATATTCTTTGCAGGATGGGCGGCTACTTTACTGGGGGCGGCTGGTGATACCGAGGACTTCTACTTTTATACCGACCATCTTCCGGGAGTTCCACGGCAGTGCTATAGGAGGACATTCTGGAGTCATCAAGACCTACCAGCGGCTATCACGGGAGGTCTATTGGAAGGGACAGAAGAAGGATGTGGCAAGGATGGTGGCAGAGTGTGATGTGTGCCAGCGTCACAAATATCAGGCCATGTCCCCAGGAGGACTACTACAGCCGCTATCTTTACCAGACAGAGTTTGGGAGGACCTCTCTATGGACTTCATTGATGGATTGCCTAAGTCGGGCGGTTACAACGTCATTTTTGTTGTGGTAGACCGACTCAGCAAATATGCACATTTTATCCCGCTTAAGCATCCTTACAGCGCCGTTTCAGTGGCAGAGATTTTTGTGAGAGGTCATTCGTTTGCATGGCCTGCCGAAGTCCATAGTCTCGGATAGAGACAAGGTATTCCAGAGCAAGTTTTGGCAGGAGCTTTTAAGACTACAGGGGACGGCCTTGAAGCGGAGCACAGCTTATCATCCCCAGACTGACGGTCAAACGGAGGTAGTCAATAGGAGTGTGGAGACTTACATACGATGCTTCATCTCGGAGAATCCTAAGGAGTGGGCACGTTGGCTGTCGTGGGCGGAATACTGGTACAATACTTCATATCACACAGCGGCGCAGACTACACCTTTCAGGATTTTGTATGGTATGGATCATCCGCACTTACTTCATTACGGTCATGAGACTACTCCGGTATCAGATGTCGAGCAGTACCTGGCAGAGAGGGACTTGATTCTAGAGGAGCTGAAGCTCCACTTGGTGAGGGCTCAGCAAGTGATGAAGGCTCGGGCAGACTTACACCGTCGAGACGTGCACTTTGAGGTCGGTGATATGGTCTATCTAAAGCTAAGGCCCTACAGGCAGAGGTCGGTGGCTCATAGGAGGAATGAAAAGTTGGCACCGAGGTATTTTGGACCTTTCGAGGTCACGGCGAGGATAGGACCGGTGGCCTACAGATTGCGCCTACCCCCAGGATCTACCATTCACCCAGTCTTCCATGTCTCACAGTTGCGCCAGGCCATTGGCAACCACACCTCTTTCCCTACATTACCAGAGACCCTTACTGCGGATATGGAGGTGAGGATGGAGCCCGAGTTGCTAAAAGGGGTTCGGCAGAGTGACACAGGCGAGAGGCAGGTATTACTGCAATGGAGGAGCTTACCAGAGCACGACAGCACGTGGGAAGACATGGATGATATGGTGGCGCGCTTTCCAGACTTCCACCTTGAGCACAAGGTGGCTCTTTGGGGGGAGTATTGATGGGCCTCTGGCCCAGCCGCAGCCCCTGCAGGTTTACACCCGCAGGCCCAAGCCGCAACCCCTCTTGGCTTCGAGTCCCCCTAGTCCTAGGATTGCCCAATCCCCCTAGTCCTAGGATTGCCTAATCCCCCTAGTCCTAGGATTGTCCTAGTTTCTATTATAAATAGGGAGGAGTCTCTCTTGTATGCATATGCTAATTTGATGATTGTTATTTGATGATTCCATAGGTAGACGAGTGCGGACGTCCTCTAGGCGTCTTGGGAGGAGAGCACACCTCTTTTGTGCTCAATTATCTTTCTATTTTGCTATTTGTTTTCTAATAAAAATTCCATCTTTGTTAGTTCCTAACATTAACCTAGACCCTATTATAACTCTACTCAAACCCAGATCTGGATCGGATACATATCAAACCCGTCAGGTCCAAATTCATTTGCCACTTTTGCACATGGATGATTATGGAACATCAGACACAAATTTATATGCATGCACTGATTAATAAAATGAAATCTTAAATGCTGATTGTATATGCAAAGAAATCATAAATATGATGAAACAAGCACACTAATCTAACGAGACAAATAATTTTACAATTAAATAATTATAAATCACTAGTCTGACATAGAATAATAGAATTTGTGAAATTAGCAATCAAAATTTTTTGTTCATTTTAGACGTTGCCATAACTTAAGATTATCTATGTGTATGATGCACAGTATGTAGAAGTTGTAGAGGATCAATCCAGATGATCATGGGAAAAAATTCGACATGAAAATCTCGAGAGTCAAGTGCATAATCACCAAATAGTCCGAAATCACAAAAAAAGCATGTCGGGTATAACTGCTAATGGGTTGGATTTGCTCATTACGATAATCATGGCTCTTTGATATCAAGTCAGGTCTATTCAATTGGGTCCCGTTCTGATTCGGATAGTTAGGCTAAGTTAAGTTTGGATTCAGATCTCAACTTGGATTTGAATTAGATCTTAACCTTTAATGGAACCATGGCATCCTTAAGTTGATCGAATAAGGGCGTTGTCCTTTGACTTCAATTGCGCTAACCATAAAGGACAAAGAAGCTGAAGTTGATGAAGAAAAAGATAAAAAGGTGATGAAAATTAGAATTTTTAGCGTCGATACCAAACCTAGTACAGAATGAAAGGGGATTAAAGACATGGGGAAAGAAATTAAGAACTAAGTATGGATTTCTAAACCAAGGATAAAGGTAGGTTTTAGGCCTTCGATCACAAAGATCAAACGATAACCGACTTCAATACCTAACACAGTAAAGAATTCTTAGGACCAAGTAATAATGTTTCGCCCAAAATTATTCGGTATCAAGCGTCTCATCTCGGTTTTGAAGCTAACCGAGACGAAACGGTGACAATTTCTTGGTTTCAATCGTTCCAGTACCGTTCAGACCAATTTCGGCTAAAACTGACCAGAACATGTCAACACGGCAAGTTCCGGCCAATTTAATTATCAAAACATGAAAAAAAAATGAAAAAAATTAAAATTAAACTACGAAGCAAACAAAAATCATGTGAATGTACAAAAAATTCTCATGAATATGCAGTGCAAATTCCGTGAGTGAATAATATAGGAAATATTTTAATAAATTTTGAAAAGAATTAACAGCAAGCATCAAATATCACTTTGTTATCATTTTCTCTTGGAAAATTGTAAGTGAAAACAAAAACTTTAATTTTTCACACCTTTTTCAACTGCAATCGAAGAATCAACGACGAATTTTGAAGCGGCGAGGATCTCTAGTGGATTTCCAAAGAAGGTTGTCGGTGAGATTGATATCAGAAGGGCGACAGCGATGAGGTCGAGAGGGCAGAAGCGGTCATGGAAACCCTAAAATCGATGCATGAGTTTGAGGTGAGAAATGTCACTTGACATATCGATGCATGAGTTTGAGGTGAGAAATGTCACTTGACATAGACAAAGCACCTGATGTGCCATCGTTTTCAAAGAGGGCTGCTGCACATCACACAAAAGGCTCGCCGTTCATCTTATTTACAAGTTTGCCCTTACACTATCCTCGTTAAAGATGGAATGGTAAATGTATATAAGAGTAAGACGGTGACTAACAATTAAGCTGCTGCTGGTTGATGTTACAATTTGCTTAACATATTACACTTATTTACTAGTATGCCATTAGCCCCTACAATGTAAATGAAGGAAATGGCAAAAGTGTAAATAATTAGAAAATGTTGATCAAATTTAATGTGACTACTGGTCACAGTTTGATGGACATATTACACTTATTTGCAAGTTTACCATTAAATTTTTTTCTGGGTAAAGTGAAGGGAATGACAAACTTGTTAATAAATGTTGAGCAAACAATACAAGGTTAATAGAAGAACACGATTACAAATTTTTTGTTGACGTACAAAGAATATTACACGTATTTACAAGTTTACCAGTAACAATTTACGGTTTTGCACTTAACTTTTTCATATTTATATCATTGTTCTAAAATTATTATTATTTAATATTAACTAATATTATAGAAATAACACTGCATAATAATATTAACACATGACATAATAAAATATGCTTAAGAAATTTCTTTAATAATTCTTAGTTGTTATTGGTCAATGTTATTGTTATATGTCAATTTTAATTCTTAGTAGTTATGTTTTTTGCTATTTTAATTTCATATTTAATTTAATTTTATTGTTACTGATATTTTAATATTAAATTTTAGTGTTATTGGTCAGTTTTAATTTTATTGTTATACGTCATTATTTATTTTAAAATTCATTCATTGGGCAGACTTTCCAAATCAGTAATATTTCATTGTTAAATATTTGAGATAATCCTAAATATTTAGTGGATAATGGTAGATTTAAAATTACGTTTTCGCATGTTCTGCAGTGTGTTAATTTACTATACAATTAGCATTAAGATAGTTTAATAAGAGAGTTGGTATCATGATTAGTTAATTTTAATGGTTTAATCGTATTGAAAAATTAACCCATTGTTGTCTTCAGTTATAGAAAATTGAAAATCATTGAGTTAAAGCATTCGTTCTTGAAACTGAATAATTCTTGATTTAATTAATGTTAAATAAATAATGTTAATTGCTATATTATTGTATGTAACTACCGATAATTGATCAAAATAATATTAGGTGTCTAAATTTGTTTAAATAGTTTAATTTTATTGAACAATTATCACATTATATGTTGCATTCAGTTATAAAAGTAATAAAGATATGTCTCAAAGAACTCACAAGAAAAATCAGTTAGATAGTTAGATATTGGGTAGGCTCGTGGTAAAATAGTTGGAAATGACCATATACGTGTAAAGTGCAACTACTACTGAAAAAGAAATGCATGAATGTGTAACTCGCCTTAAGAAAAATTTCGCAAGAATGACCAAAGATGTGATGACATATCGAGGCACCGAAAGAAGTGTAAGCAGATATTAAAGCACTCATATTTGCCAAGAGGAAAGAAAAGCAAATGTTAAAATTTGAGAAGAGGATTAAGGAAGAATTAATAGCTAGGCCTATAGACGCAAACTCGGATGATGACGAGGATGAAACCGAGATGAGAGAGCTTAAAGAGCATTGAGAGCAAGCAAGCAAGAATTTACCAAAGAAGAAATAAGATTTGCTAGCAAAAAGGAGCAGGATCATCTAGGCTATACAGATCTGATATGGTTGAAGCTAAACCTATCAACAAATCGCATGGTGCGCTAAAATATGGTGATGTTCGCAATGAACCCACCAGCTGACTGTCTGATATTCTTATATTCGGTTTAGATGGTGTTAACCCTTTTACTTTAACGAAAAAAGGCAAAACCAGGCAACTTTAAAAACTACAATAGTGGATGGTATGAAAAATGTCAATAGCTTTCTCAGTAGATGTGTAGCCAAATTTTTGTACTACACACACACTGTGACCAATAGTCCATACTACACACCCATGCCCGTGGTAGATGCTTTCCCGAAGGTAGATTAATGCGTTCCTAAACCCACTGCTTGAGAACTTTCACATACTATTTAGACCTAAAGATTAAACCCAAAAACTATATTGGAACTTTTTATAGCTATTGAGATGAGTATGATTACACACTGATGTGTAATGGTTGGACAACACAGAATAAAAGATTATTAATTTTCTTATTTATTTGACCAACGAAACAATGTCCATTGACTCGGTAGATGCAACTGATAGCTTTCAAATTAGTCTGTACATATTTGATCTGATGGATAAATAAGTAGACAAAATTGAAGAGAATAGAATCGTCCAAGTAGTTACCGACAACTATACAAACTATAAATCAGCTAAACAATTATTGATGCAAAAAAACATCTGTATTGGACTCCATGTGCTATGCATTGTATTGATTTGATATTTTCTAATATGTCAAAAAGAGGATATCAAAAATATCGTCATGCAAAGTCAAATGATAACAAAATTTACATACAACAAAGGTTGAGTGTTCAGCTTGATGAGGAAAGAGACAGATTGAAAAGAGTTAATCAGGCCTGCAATCACACGATTTACACAACACATTTTTTGCTTTGGACTTCATCTATGTGCATCGGGATGTAATAAGAAGAATGATCACCTTAAGAGCATGGTCCGAAAAATTTCTTAAGCTCAAACCAAAAGATAAGATTATTGCAACCAACGTGTACGATCTATTCACGGTGATGACTTTTGGCAAGACATCCTTAATGTTATCCCCGTAGTTAGCCGCTGGTAAAAGTTGTAATGTTCGACTTGATGATAAGGCTGATATATGTTATATTTACGAAATGATAGACCGCATAAAAAAATAAAAAATATTGGCTGAGAAGCCAGTAGATAATGGGATATGATTGATAAAAGATGAGATAGGTAATTATACCAATATATTCATGCCGCATGTAAATATGGTATTTTTTTTATTTTTTTGTAGTTATACCTAATGTGATACAAAACCATTTATTTACATGATGGAATTCAATTGCAGGCTATTTTCTAAATCCTCATTTCCAATGCTCCATCAGGGTAACAAATAACGAGGTGCTGATTGGATTTAGACATGTGATCAAGTTATTGGACCCATACATCTTAAGGCAACTTGAAATTGGTAAAGAGATAAATGGTTTTCATATATTTTATTTCGATACAAGATTCGATCCAATCGCTCACATTCTGAATTTATGCATAATAATTATAGGTGGAGTTATACAAAATGAATATGCATTCTACTCCCAAAATGCATATATCACGATAAAGCAGGTCAATCCAAGTATGAATATGAATCTTATAGTTCGTTGTATGTTCCCCATGGACTGCTCAACATTTTTTGATCAAGAGAATCTTTGTAGTGAATGGTGGTCAATCATTAAAGGAGCAAGCGGGCTTAGTTGTGCCTATTTCAAAGGCAAACGGGCTCTTCTTCAAACTGTGAATGAAACTAGACCACATTCTCACTCATTCACACAAAGACCATGAATAGGTTAATAATGAAAAATCTTTTAAACGATTTATATGTATTATAATATGAGGCTGAGAAAGGACACTACAAGAGAACTGAAGATCAATTGATTGACTGGAATCAAATTTCCACGAAGATGATCTGTTAGAGAAATGGACCAGTGAGACAAAAGACAGGCTGCTCAATTACAGAGCCAATCCTTAATTAGACGACATGCTTGTGAAAGCAGAACAGATAAAAAGCAATCAATCGCGACCAAATCAAGGCCAAGTGAATCTCACATTTAAGCAAAAGAAGACAATAACTCAACAAGAAAAAGATAATGATTCGTCTCCTGATGAACAAGGTCATAGAGATGGAGGTTATGGTGTTTCGAAATATACTCATCCTACTCAGAGAAGTGAGAACCAAGCTTACTATACAATTCATTTGCATGAGTATAGAGTCATTATAAGCAGCATCAAAGTGAATATAGGAGCAATGATACCTGCAGAAGATAGTCTAATTATCACGTTCAGATAATTATGGAGATAATGCAAGTCCTGTCATTCATGAATCGTATTCGAGTATATACTCGGGCAGTCGTGCGATTATCACAATCATAACAATTATTACACACCGTACACACAACTTAATGTCCAAAGATTATGCGAGTCATTACATGTAAGCAGTGTTCTAAATATCGGTCCGATATCCGATATATCGGCCACAATATCGGTTTTATCACTAGGCCGATACGATATGGGCATATATATTGCGGTTTCCGATATTTGAGGAAATATCGCCGCAATATCGAGCTGCGGCCGATATTGCGGCCGATATATCCCTTTGAAATATCGGCCGCAATTCATAGTTTTTTCAAAACAAAGTGAGCGGGTCGGTCCACTAAAAAGTGGATCCGACCGGAGTCACCCGACCCAATCATTTACTTAAAACGACGAGAGGCATCAAGATTTTTGAGAGATAATTGCTGCTTTGACCGAATTCTAATCTCACCGCTCCGTTCCTCTCGACGCTCCACTCCTTACTCCGCTCTGCTCGCTCCGTCTGGTGAAAATTTCCAACGGTAATCGATTGAGCTTCGACGTCCGACATTCAATATTTGTAAAGAAGTGTTTTCTGATCAAGGTGAGTAGTCGAGCCCTTTTTTTCAGTTTTTCAGTTTTTCGGTTTTTAATTTTTCCCCTTACAATATTGGATTTTTTCTGTCGATCAAGCTTTGGACATCCGACGTTCGATCTTTGCAAGGGATTTTTCGATCAAGATTAGTACTTACTACATAGTATTTTTTACCTTTTTCATTTTTTTTTCATTTTTTCAGTTGGTTTTTTCAGTCTAGCGTTTGTTCTTCTTAAGAGGGTTTTCCGATCAAGATGAGTATTCTTTCCCTTTTTAAATTTATACATTTTTTCAGTTTTGATTTTTATCTTCACACTGGTAATATGATCCACGTGAATTATATATTGTAGCTATTTAACTCGTTTGGTTTGTGACAACTTAGAGAAATATTCCACCAAGTGGATGATCGGTATTCACGTTTAATGAGATAAGTATACACAAAGCATACCTTTATTTGAGTTTCTATAGTTTATATTTTCTTAGACTCCTATGCTTTTATTTGACATCATTTTTAGCCTCTGATATGACACTCCGATATTAAGTCAATATCCCCGATAATCATGTTTAACGAGATAAGTATAACCAAAACATACTTTTATTTGAGTTAGTATAGTTTTTATCTTCTTAGATACATCCATGCTGACATATGTCATAATTTTTAAGCCTCCGATATGACACTCCGATATTTAGTCAATATCCCCGATATCCGCAATCCGATATCAAATTTACTAGGCTGATACGCGACCGATATCCGATATTTAGAACACTGCATGTATGGTTCATATGTCAACAAGCAGCTTAGCAGTAAAGGCAGCCATAACATGCCTTTCATCAAGATGAGCCAACCATCTGCATATGATAACATGATGAAATCGTTTTTAGGACCGAAATAGATGTAATATTGCTATCTACCTTACTACTCTGCACCGCAACCAGATGATAATGACAGAAATAAGATTTTTTGTATTTTTTGCTTTATTTTCTTCTTTTTTGTATCTTAAGGTTAGAGTTATGCATCATCATTTTTGTATTGTTATTATTTTATATTAATAAAATAATAATATGTTGGCGGGGTCCCAGAGAAGTTTCAGCTAAAATTTTTAACTATAAATCTATTATAAATAATCGATGCATCTATATGTATAAAATACTAGAAAACTATATATATATTGTGTATATACATTTTTAAAAATTTTCCGAAACCAAAACCCGAAACTAAACTCCGAAACCATTGAAACGAACGAAACTACCTAGAACCTAAAATTCCCCGAAAGACCGAAACCGAAATCGAGATCTCTAACCTTTCTTTAGACCTCACATCTAAATGATTTCTCACCCACTCTCGCATTTCTCATGCAAAAGATTTCAAAAATTACAAAGTTTATAAAGCTCAAATTTATTTAATCATTCATATTATAAAAGTTCAATTACGTAAAAGTTCAATTACATGCTTATATTATAGAAGAAATAAACTTCTAATTGACTCATAACTTCTAAATAAAATAAAATAGTCTTCCTTTAAAAGAAAACTAAATAGATCCCAAAAAGAAATACAAAGGGGGCTCAAATAAAGGAGTAAAATAAAAGAAAAAAAAAGACTCAGTCCACAAAATTGTATTCGACTCAAACTTTAAAAGTTTAATTTGAAACTAAATTGGAGTCACATCAGTAACGCACTAGTGCATAACTATGCCAGAAACCGCCTTCAAATGTACTTCAAGATTGGGAAACAAACTGAACACTAGACTTTTGCAACAAGCAAAGTACATGAATGAAAGACTGGGAAAGGATTTATATTCTAAATTATGATCTTTTAAATTTTTTTCTCAAAATAATGTGCACATAGATTTGGTATCTTGAAATCCGATTAGAAACATCTGTTATTTTTTCACTTCCTGGCTCCTCAAATGGAATTAAAAGATAATTAGTGTCACAACTAAAATTTTTTGGTCTGCTAAGAAAGAAAGAAAAAGGTACAATGACCTGAACCTCAAACTCCCATATCCCTTCATAAACCTTACTGAGTGAGCTATACTCCAGAATGCTTTTCCCATTAGCAAAATGGTCTGAATTAGAAGGATATCTAAAAACGTCACTGTTATAAATAGGCTAGTAAAAATTTTGCAAATTCCAGTGTAGACATCCAACAAACTGAGGTCCATGTGGAGTGCCCATGATCATCACAAGATTCACAACTTTCTTCCACAAGCAGACTAGCTTGTCTTTATTCACTTACTGCAAAGGTTCAAAGCCAATTATCATGCTACTACCTTAATTTGGAAACCTTTGCTTCCATTTAGACAAAGCTAATTGTTATGATCAAAAATAATTGTGAATAGTTGTTCTGCAGGAAAGATGGAAAGATGTAAAATTTTATGTTCACCTCAAATTACAATTCTTATTGTGCCCAATAATAAACGCATTGGGGTCTCACATCTTGCATCAACATACTCAAACCATATAAACAGATGCGGATGGCAAAAAGACTCCAGCGGTACAAACTTCAAAACATGGGAAAATGATAATTCATCTACAAGAAGTCATTTCAGTTAAAGAAAGGCACCTTGAGCATTTGAACCCCCTCTTGGAAAGTCAGTACCAAAGTCTTCCTCAAATACTGCATGTAATATAATAATCAAACTAAGTGGCGGGATATGAAAATATCTAGTAAAAAGGACACGATTTTTAACTATCACCCAGATGTCTTCTGTGAATAAAGATAATATCCTTTACCTTCAAAGGTTCAAACGGATATTGTCTGTCAATAGCCTCGAGTTCCTTCTTACAATTAGCATTCAGATAGTCAAACATTGCAACAAATAGACGGTCTACGATGTCTATTACCTGCAAAAACAACTCTTTATGAATGTTAATGATGAATTTGCAGGATTAGAAAGTATAATAATGACTTCCTACCTCAAAATAGTGTTCCTTAATTTCCATTTCAGCATCAAGGCCAACAAATTCGCACAAATGCCTGTGAGTATAAGAGTCTTCCGCTCTGAATACAGAACCAACTTCGAAAACCCGTCCAAAACCACCACAAATTGCCATTTGCTTATACAACTGGGGGGACTGTGCCAAGCATGCAGGTTGTCCCTTGTAGTCCAGCTTGAATACAGCAGAACCACCTTCACTTGATCCAGCTATCAACTTCGGACTATGAATCCCAGTGAAGCCCTCAGATAACAAAAATTGTCGAAAAGCCTGCAAATATGTCACACATTCAAATACCTGGTGTTACAAAATGCCATGCTCATTTCAGGATTCTCACATGGATAAAATATTTATGGTTATTTTGTAAAAACAACTTTTGGAGTATTTTCCCTTAAGTTCTTCCAAACCTCAAAAAAAAATTGCTTGCCAAGAAACATGTCAAACCACTAGAAGTCTACTATGCAATCAGCCACAATGCAAGGGTGTTCCATCATTAACGCCCGTGCCTAGATTAAACATTAACATAAAATGCTTCTACAAGCATAAACATCAGAGAGCCAACCAACAACGTTTTAAAAAAAGATACAAGGCAAAGCTTAAAAGATAAACAAATGTAAAGATCTTAACGGGTACTGAACTCAAGCTGGGAAACATCAACAAGCAGGCATACATTTTTGTTTGTCTACTTGTTAGTTGGTACATCAAAAATGGGAGATTGGAAGGGGGGATCTATGATTAGGATATGTAAAGTGGAATATAAGTCCGGAAGAATATAAACTTACATTTTCAACTTGACACTGAATGCGGAAGATTGCCTGGTTTGCAGGAGTACGCATGTCAAGGACCCGGTAGTTTAATCGAGTGTCCTGACCAACACGAACAAGTTGCTCTCCTGTCTGCACAAGTCAGATTAATACCATTTCAGAATAGCATAAGTTTTGTTGTGTCAAAGGTAGATGAAAATTTATACAGGAAAAATAACACATTAAAGTAGATATACAAGTGTGTTAACTTCAGAAACAAGCAAAAGGGCACTGGAGTGACCGTCAATAGTAAAATAGCCAAAATTATGCATTCAGAGAGCTTACAAGCTCAGCCTTCTCAAATTCCTTCTCACTTCGTGCAGCATCCTCGATATTAATTGGTAGATTTGACACTGCTCTATTGATACAGTAGAGTTTTCTCACTTGAACCTCCACCTGCAGAAAGACAGAACAAATGAAGGGTTTAATACTTTGATAAGAAACGGCGGTAAGATAAATGGCACAGTCAACCCATTAAAATAGAAATTGATTCAATGATGATTATAATTGTGAAAAAGTTTTCCCAACAGTTCAAGAATCATATACACCAATGAAAGTTGACGTCACTGAAACCAATCGTTGTAAAATTAAACTGTGTTCTAAACAAAGTGAATTTGTCATTACATACGATGGCAACCACAAAAGAACCCGTTGTATGTTCTTTATGATACATAATATTATTATGTTCAACACAAAAGGTGCAAAAAGAATTACGAACCAAAAATAACAAACTGAGATAATGATAATGAGACATTACACCGGCTACCAATTTGAATAGGCAAAGGTGTTGTAGCTACATTATTTAATTTTCTCAAATATGATTAGCACTTCAATTTTGGTCCCATCAGATGTTTTAACTTGTTAACTTGTAAAGTACCAACGAAATTGCTATTCAGCCAAATTTTTGTCTCTGCTAGAGGTTCATCTTACTTGCATACACTATAGCCATCTTTACCAGTTAACAGGTGAATTAAAAGGATGATGAACTACCAAAGGTGGAAGATGCTTTGTCTCAATCTCAATGGACATTCAACTGGTATTTCTCGAGAGCAATACAATTACTACTTACTAGCACTTAAATAGGTCAAGATTTGACTCAAAAAGGAATTGAACTGCCATTATTTAGTTTCAGATCATGTTTTTAGCTTTTATTTCTACGTTTGGATCAACATAAAATTTAAATGAGCAGCTTAATCAGTGCTTATGAGAAAGCCTTGATATAAACATACACATTAAGCATAGGCAAGTGGCAATGCTACTGACTATTTAATTAGCATGCCCTTTAAATCATCAAAGGTCATTATAAATTGTGCATCTTTCTGGTTGATATCCATGTGAGGGCTAGTGTCAATTGATTTCTTTAAGGAGGCTTGCGTCTCTCTTAAGTTTTCCCATAGTTTATCGCTCCTCTACCCTATCTTTATCCCACATTGCTGATAATAATAAACTATCCATCATAAACGATTATGTAATGCTTAACACTCTGCACATTGCCATAAAAGGATGTTTTGTAATGCCACTAGTCATACTCGTGCATGCGGGCACGGTTCATTTAAGATTTTCTCCCGTGAAATCTTTGTTCCCCAAAAAAATTATTTCCACGGCCAAAATTGCGCAGAACAACAAATTAGCGTAAAAATATTTAGCGTCACGGGCGCCTTCGACACGAAACAACAAATTCGGTGTAGAACAACAAATACGGCACGTGCGCCTTCGGCACGCAACAAATTCGATGTAGAACAACAAATCCAGCGTGTGCGCCTTCGGCGTAAAACAACAAATCCTGCGTAGAACAACAAATCCGGAGCGTGCACCTTCGACGCGAAACAACAAATTAGTGTAAATAAATTTAGCAGGCACCGAAGGCGCAGAACAGGAAATTAGTGTAAAAAAATTTAGCTGACGCCTTTGGCACGAGCGTAGGAAAATTCCATACAAAATTTAGTTCTAGTTTTCCGACATTTCATGTTAGAGTTGGTTTCAGTAAAATTTTAGAATGATTTTGGTGAATTTTTAAAGTTACGGTTAGTAGGTTTAAAACAATGAATAGTATATGATAGTTTTCTAAACTAAACTCATAATCATTATATGTGGTAAAACAACTAACTATCCATTTTAATTAACTCCATTAGACTAAAGCCAATGCTTAGAATACGTTACAACACTTAAAATTCATTTGATTTGTTAGTTTTCCAACAACTAACCATTATAATTCATTTGATTGGTGCTTCCTGACATTACAGCCTATGCAGTTAAGTCGGTGAGTCGGCAACGAGTCGGCCAAGTACCGACTCATGACTAGTCGAACGAGTCGGCGACTAGTCGACGACTAGTCGCACCCAGATGTTAACATATTTTATTTCATGTAACAGATGTTGCTTCTTTTTTTAGGTTTGTACTGGGCATATAATTTCCCAGCTTAGATAAATTCTTAGAAAATTCACAATATTTTTAATCTTTTTCCTGCATATTATTGCAGATACTGTCATATTAGAGTTCAATCAGTATACACTTGGTTTGCGATGGAGACGAACAACCATCAGTCGAAAGGATCATAGGGAAGCAGGCAATGAGACAGTCGAATTCATGGCAGAATCAGGAAACTATACGCCAAGAATGAGATCTCTACATGAAAACGGATGTGGCCAGTCGTAGTTTTAGAGTGAACATTTTCTAGAGTTCATTACTGATGATCATCTGCTGAAAATCTCTTGGTGGGGAGAGTTTCAAGGCCTTCTTGGCTTCCTCTTGGAATTCAACTTGATCCACTGTGAATGTTTTGATTACCACGAAGTTAGAACTGGAGACAAACAATTTTCCCTCTTGTATTTTGATTGTAGAAGTATGCTAAAAAAGTCGGCCTAAGTCTGACCAAGTCGGACCAAAAGTCGGACCAAATCGGTCAAAAAGTCGGACCAAGTCGACGCCTAGTCGGTGTCCGACTCACCTCCCGACTTTTGAAAAATTTCAAGTCGGTCATCCACCGACTCTCGACTAGTCGGCGACTAGTCGACGCCTCGATAGCATAGATTACAGCACTTAAAATTTCATTCGAGAGAGACATTTCAGCTAGTTAAAAAAAGTAAGCCAATGTTTTAATCTGGTTGCAACTTGCGAATGTATTAATAGTGTTTGCATCATCTCCACATGTGCCGACTGATGCTTAAATGACATTTTCATGATGATTAGATATAAGCTTCAATCAATGGCCACATCCCCCAATAACAAACGCATGTTGCTCTTCCCCAGATCACGCAACCAGCAAAATGGGACACAATCAAATGAGGGGCTGTTTTCCTAGCAAAGCTATCTCCAAAATACAAACCCTTCATCTCAAAGCTTCATCTAAACCGTCCATTCCCCTAAGATTTAATAATGGCCATCTTTCTATCAACCCTTTTGTCCTAGTCAGCCCTAGGATTCAAAAACAGTTGTATTTTAATATATATATGATCTTGGAAAAATCCAAAATCAAACATGTTACCTAATACACACTAACCTCAAACCATGATCCAATTTGCGTGTTTTGATTCATGATGTGTTCCCAATCCTGATTGCTAAAACCAGTAAACCTGAGAAAGAAAAGAACATTACTCACTAATATATATTATGAGAGAATAATGGCTATCATACGCCATATGAGAGCTTCTCTCATACGCCCTCTCACATAAAGCACCCAAGTACAACCAAGTACAAGCCCATGTGGGCTTGTACTTGGTTGCTTTATGTGAGAGGGCGTATGAGAGAAGCTCTCATATGGCGTATGATACCCATTAATCCCATATTATAAATGAGGGATGACTGATGGTGTTTCTCTCATGTGGTAATGTCACATCACCCCTTAACTCAAAAACCACCCAAAAACCCCAAACTCATGACTCCCAATCAAAAAATCACAAACTAAAAAACACACAAACCCCCAAATTTCACTCACTATCAAAAAGAATCCGTGAATTCTTTTTCCACACCCCCAATCAAAAAACCCAAATAATCCCTAGACAATACCCACACTCACACTAACTCTTCCCACTTGAACCCGGTTTTGACCCAAAGAAACACCCGTGTAGGTCCCGCATACTGATTGTGTGTGGCTTTTTTGGGTGCTCGTGCACTTTGTGCACGGGTTATTTCTAGTTCTATTCAATAAGTATTTTTGATGTATTGTATTTCAAGATTTAATGTTCTCTTAATAGATTCATTTTCCAATTTTGAGACTTCAACTATAGCTTGAATTTGGATTTAATCTAATATATCTTATAAAATAAGAACCATGATTTCATGTGTCGAGCTTTCATTTCTTGATTAAGTTAGTTTAAGCTTATTACCAATTGATTAAAACAGAAGGTTTTATTCTTAACAAATGATACATGGATACTATCACTATAACCCTGGCAGATAATCCCAAGAAAATATAAATCAGACCAAACATACCCTTTGTTAGTTCTTGGTTTCAAGAATAACGTTGTTTTGATGATGATCAATACATTATGTTAGTGTGCTAATCATTCTTATGTTTTAGTCTCAGTTTATCTTAATGATTATATGTTGATGAGACAAAGCATAAGGCTTGGAGGATATTACAAGGGATATCTTAAAGACCTCCAAGAGTGATGGTGTGCTCAAACTTGGATGAAGTCATGAAGATCATCTAATGAAGCCAAAGCTTGGAGCATGATGATGGATGGACATCTAGAGAAGCATTGTCAAACCTTAAAGCTTGATGAAGGGAAGCTCATCAAGGAGTGCCAACGCTTGGAGATGATGGAGAGCATCAAAGTATAGTGAGCTTGAAGACTTAGACTCTAGGAGATGCAATTTGTAATCTATGTAATTTCAATTACTTGCATTTCTCTTTTTGAGTCTAGGATTATTGTAATGCCTTGATAGATGGTCATACTCTCATGCATATGCTTTTAACCATCTTAGTGAGCCTTAGGATTATCATAGAATCCAACCCAATAGGTTCATCTAGTCCAAAGACTCATTTGGAGTCTCTGGCTCTCCTGCAGTCGCCTGCTGAAAGTTTTACAGTCGACTGGGTGATTTCCAGTCGCCTGTCGAGCCTTCTACAGTCGAATGTGATGCACAGCTCAAATCAACTTTTCTATTGACTCATCTTGAGCTTTTCGCATCAGTCGACTTATGTTCAATTCACAGTCGCATGTACTCTTACAGTCGCCTGTGAATTGTACGACAGTCGCATGTGCGCTTCTTGCATTTTCTGGGCTTCTTGCATTTTCTGGGCTTCATCCCAATTTGCAAGACAGTCGCCTGTTGCTGTTTTTACAATCGCCCGTATATTTACAGTCGTCTGTGAAATGGCCATCAGTCGTCTGAAAGGCGTAAGTGCGAAATATGCATCTCTCTCTGTCTTTTCTTCATCTTATGCAGCAGTCGACTGAAGAAGGTATTACAGTCGCCTGACTATAAGACAATCGACTGTATTATTGACATCAGTCTCCTGTATGCATATCTGGAGAAAGAGTGCAGCTCTCTGTTTCTTGTCCAACCCTGCTGCAGTCGCCTGATGAAGGATACACAGTCGACTGTCTGCTTTTCAGTCGCCTGTGTAGTCTTCTACAGTCGATTGTCCTGGCTCAGATTATAGCCGTTGGGATATTTTCTAGTCGTTGATCAATCGACTGTCTAATGATCATCAGTCGACTGTTCTTGCCGTAAACTGACAAAATCTAGCCGTTGCAGATTTCTTCCCTTTGGATTTTTGGCTACGTTTATAAGCTCTTCTTGGCTTCCTATATATAGGGATTGGTTTAGTTCATTTAGAACTCTTGAAAGGGTTAGGAATTCATAGAAGATCATTTAATCTCTTCTCCAAGCCACTCCTCTCACATTCCCTAGTTAGAGCTTCATTCTTATGCTATAGCATCTAAGCTCTAGGGAATTTCTCCAAGGGATTTCAATCGCATTCCTCTTCTTGGAGAACATCTTTCTTCTCTTCATTTCATACACTCAAGTGAGAAGTGTTAGGATTCATTCCTAGAAGAGAGAAAGATTATCAAATGCAATCAACGCCTCATCTCAAACACTTGAGTTTCACTTGCATGCCTTCTTCTTCATATTGGTAAGATCATATCAAGGCAAAGTGTTGTTTCGTTTTGTTTTATGTTCGAACCCCTATTTCTCTTTGTGGGATTAGGATTCTCTCTTTGTGGGAGTTTATCTCTTTGTGGGATTAGGATACTCTCTTTGTGGGAGTAACTCTCTTAGTGGGAGTTTAGTGTCCTAGTGTAGGGCTAACCCTAATTCTCTGAGTGTGAGTTAGTGATTCTCTTGGTGGGAGTCTTGACCCTTGTGTAGGGTTGGTTGGGTCCTTGTGTAGGACAAAATCCTCTTGGTGAGGTCTCTCTCTTTGTGGGAGTGTATCCCTTTGTGGGATTTGTATTCACTTCTCTTTGTGGGATTATAGTGAATATTGGTGTGGCTGGATGTACCCAAGTTTTGGGGAACCAGGGTAAAATCTCTGTGTTTGCGATTGTTGTTGTTGAGCACTCTGTTTTAATTTCCGCTGCTTATTGTGCTTTAATTTTAATAACTTTTAATTAAACATTTTGCTTGCTATTACACTATTCACCCCCCTCTAGTGTGTGTGTCCCTTACAGTTGGTATCAAAGCCTTGGTTTGGTGGCTTTTGCAAGCATGACTTCTAAGTCTCAACAACCCCTCTTCCTTCCTCCCGTCTTCAAAGGCAAACATGTCTCAAAATGGAGGAAGAACATGTTCTATTGGCTTGATGTGCATAAGGATTCCTTAATTACTTCGGATGCCGATGCATGGAATGCTTTGCTCCATGCGCTCATTCCGAAAATTGCTAAGAAAGTAAATGAGTTCGAGACGTCCAAAGAGATGTGGGAATATCTTGATGAAAAGTATGGAAGAGAGGAATCGTGCAATGATGAGAGCATCGTTGGTAATGAGGTATCTCGTAACTCTCTCGTTCAACGCGCTAATTTTATTAAAAATGATAATGCATTATTTATGGACTCTTCCAAAGCGAATAATAACAAGCTTGAGAGAGATGCTCACACACACACTTCTTTATCATCCAAACTTCGTGATGATACACAAACCATTGCTTTAAATCAAGAAAAGATTGCTCTTGATTCTCATGTGTGCATGTTGAGCAAAGAGAATGACTCTCTTAAAGCTCGTATTGAGTATGATCGTGATTTTCACAAATCTGTGAAAGAGAGTCTGTAAGCAACACATAATGTTGAACTTAATTCTTTGCATACCGAGAAAGATACTCTTCTTTCTCATTTGAGTGCCTTGAGAGATGAGAATGCTTCTCTCAAACTCCAAATGGAGAAGATGCACTCGGAGAGTGATTACAACATTTTGAGAGATGAGACATTGGCTCTCAAGTCAAAATGTTGTGAGCTTAGCTCATGTCTATCCAAGAGGGATGACAACATTTCTTCACTTTTGAAGAAATGTGAGTTATTGTCTACTCAAATTGAAATTTTCAAATTGAGTAAGGACACGGTTTTGGGGTCCTCCTCATTGAAGGTGAACAAACCAAGCTCTTCTCGTAGAAGCCCCCAAATAAATTTTATGGGTGAGCATTCTAATGAGAAAGTCACATCCAACTCTTTTGGCCTTAAATCAACTATTATTTCTAAGCCAAAGAGAAATCATGCATATATGTACACCTCATTGCATAAGAAGTCTATTCAAAAACCTATTGGTGTGAATGCTTCTTCGAATGTTCATATGCATGATAAATCTACCCATATGAATAACTTGCTTTGCTTGCATACTAAAATTGATGCTAAATCTTTGCATGCTTCACATGTTCCTATGCATGGTAGAATTGCTTGTGTGAATGCTTCTAATGATAGATCTCATGTTTCACACACGGGGCACGTCAATGTTTATGTTCCACCTCATAAGCGTGCTCCCTCACCTCCTACTCATGCCTTGACCAAACCTCTTCTTAAGAATCCCAAATCACTTTCTTTGTGGATTCCTAAGAATGTTTCTAGGCTTGATAGGAATACGTATATAGATTCATATGTGCGTAATGTTATATTTTCGTATGAATATATACGGAAACCAAACTCCACTTTTGTTTGGTTTCCATCTTGCTAGCTCACTCACATTGTTATTCATTGCTTGGGTACCATTCTTGTTTGTTTACTTTTTGTACCTACATTTTTGTGAGTGTGTCCATTACTCTCATGTTTGCATGTTTTGTATGATTATGGGGGAGTATGGAATTTTTGCTTGCTAGCATTATATTTCCATTCATATGTCACATTGTATTTCATTTACATTATGTATGTGCATATGGGATGGTTATTTCTCTTGCCCTTGGTTTTCCTATTTTGGCTATTACCCATCTTTTTGAGATGCCAATGGGAGAGAGAAATAGATTATGTAAAAATATACCTTCTGCTTGTTTGTACATTATTATCAATTGGTATGTTTTTGCATAACAACCATCAATGACTTGTGCTTTATATGTTTATATTTTGTACACATTTGCATATTGAATGTGGGAGTTTGTTAGCACACATTGTTTATTTCAATGTTTATTATATTTTGACATAATGGATTGTCATCATCAAAAAGGGGGAGATTGTTAGTTCTTGGTTTCAAGACTAACGTTGTTTTGATGATGATCAATACATTATGTTAGTGTGCTAATCATTCTTATGGTTTAGTCTCAGTTTATCTTAATGATTATATGTTGATGAAACAAAGCATAAGGCTTGGAGGATATTACAAGGGATATCTTAAAGACCTCCAAGAGTGATGGTGTGCTCAAGCTTGGATGAAGTCATGAAGATCATCTAATGAAGCCAAAGCTTGGAGCATGATGATGGAGCTTGATGAAGAGAAGCTCATCAAGGAGTGCCAAAGCTTGGAGATGATGGAGAGCATCAAGGTATAGTGAGCTTGAAGACTTAGACTCTAGGAGATGCAATTTGTAATCTATGTAATTTAAATTACTTGCATTTCTCTTTTTGAGTCTAGGATTATTGTAATGCCTTGATAAATGGTCATACTCTCATGCATATGCTTTTAACCACTTAGTGAGCCTTAGGATTATCATAGAATCCAACCCAATAGGTTCATCTAGTCCAAAGACTCATTTGGAGTCTCTGGCTCTCCTGCAGTCGTCTGCTGAAAGTTTTACAGTCGACTGGGTGATTTCCAGTCGCCTGTCGAGCCTTCTACAGTCGACTGTGATGCACAGCTCAAATCAACTTTTCTATTGACTCATCTTGAGCTTTTCGCATCAGTCGACTTATGTTCAATTCACAGTCGCTTGTACTCTTACAGTCGCCTGTGAATTGGTCGACAGTCGCCTGTGCGCTTCTTGCATTTTCGGGGCTTCATCCCAATTTGCAAGACAGTCGCATGTTGCTGTTTTTACAGTCGCCCGTATATTTACAGTCGCTTGTGAAATGGCCATCAGTCGTCTGAAAGGCGTAAGTGCGAAATATGCATCTCTCTCTGTCTTTTCTCCATCTTATACAGCAGTCGACTGATGAAGGTATTACAGTCGCCTGACCATAAGACAGTCAACTGTATTATTGACATCAGTCGCCTGTATGCCTATCTGGAGAAGAGTGCAGCTCTCTGTTTCTTGTCCATCCCTGCTGCAGTCGCCTAATGAAGGATATACAGTCGACTGTCTGCTTTTCAGTCGCCTGGGTAGTCTTCTACAGTCGACTGTCCTGGCTCAAATTATAGTCGTTGGGATATTTTCTAGCCGTTGATCAGTCGACTGTCTAATGATCATCAGTCGACTGTTCTTGCCGTGAACTGCCAAAATCTAGCAGTTGCAGATTTCTTCCCTTTGGGTTTTTGGCTGTGTTTATAGGCTCTTCTTGGCTTCCTATATATATGGATTGGCTTAGTTCATTTAGAACTCTTGAAAGGGTTAGGAATTCATAGAAGATCATTTAATCTCTTCTCCAAGCCACTCCTCCCACATTCCCTAGTTAGAGCTTCATTCTTATGCTATAGAATCTAAGCTCTAGAGAATTTCTCCAATGGATTTCAATCTCATTCCTCTTTTTGGAGAACATCTTTCTTCTCTTCATTTCATACGCTCAAGTGAGAAGTGTTAGGATTCATTCCTAGAAGAGAGAAAGATTATCAAGTGCAACCAACGCCTCATCTCAAGCACTTGAGTTTCACTTGCATGCCTTCTTCTTCATATTGGTAAGATCATATCAAGGCATATGTAAGTGTTGTTTCGTTTTGTTTTATGTTCAAAACCCTATTTCTCTTTGTGGGATTAGGACTCTCTCTTTATAGGAGTTTATCTTTTTGTGGGATTAGGATACTCTCTTTATGGGAGTAACTCTCTTAGTGGGAGTTTAGTGTCCTAGTGTAGGGCTAACCCTAATTCTCTGAGTGGGAGTTAGTGATTCTCTTGGTGGGAGTCTTGACCCTTGTGTAGGGTTGGTCGGGTCCTTGTGTAGGGCAAAATCCTCTTGGTGAGGTCTCTCTCTTTGTGGGAGTGTATCCCTTTGTGGGATTTGTATTCACTTCTCTTTGTGAGATTATAGTGAATATTGGTGTGGCTGGATGTACCCAAGTCTTGGGGAACCAGTGTAAAATCTCTGTGTTTGCGATTGTTGTTGTTGAGCACTCTGTTTTAATTTCCGCTGCTTATTGTGCTTTAATTTTAGTAACTTTTAATTAAGCACTTTGCTTGCTATTACACTATTCACCCCCCTCTAGTGTGTGTAGCCCCGCAGGGTCCCTTACACCCTTATCATACATCGTACTAACCTAATTAGCATATAATGTTCACGTATCCGTACCACTAACAAAAGTGTTCTATGAATCTAATAACATCGACTGTGACAACTTAGATTTTATTTTATTTCCTCGATTGTTTATTTGATGGTTTAGCCAATAATAAGATACTTGGTCTTATTTATTTTATGGAGGGCTAGGGACTAGTAGCAATGTAAGATGGACAATGGTGGCCAAATGTTAATGATCTCACTTCCACTAGCTTGGGTTGACTATTAATGATATTCTTTTGTTTAACATTGAGCCATAAACTTTAAAAGATAAAAACTCTGCTAGGAGGAATGTAACAACTTATTTCTTCCTTCTAGAGTTGATTAAAAATATTTGTGAGTTAACCAGTGATACGGAAGAACCATGATGCAAAGTCAATGGTCCACTTTTGGTTAGGAGTGTTATCGTAAATAAGGGCAATGTCATTGTGGTTCAACTGGCTTCCAACCCAAAGCCATATATAGACCCTAAAATCCAAAAGGACATGTTTGTGCAACAGCTCAAAACCAAAATTGAAGCCTGATACACATTGTCAAGGCAAAATTACAAAAAAATTATGGCAAAGGCTAATCTTGTTTCACATGAAAAACATGTTACAACTGGTAGCAAACCCTTTTATTTATTTTTTAAGCATTAGGACAGGAAAACAACACATGTTAAAAGAACAAAAACTTTGTGTCGGCTGCAATTAAATAAATTATTTCTTGAATGACTGAATTATCATCACCAAATCTTCATGCCATCAAAGACAGATACACCATAGACCGTGTAATGTTCATGCCTTTTAGCCAAGTCTAGAGGTCAATAATGTCATATTCCTGAAAACAATTAAATTTGCAAACATCAGATGTAACCACAAAAGGTGTGTACCACATATGGTGTGCAACCACAAGACTTTTGGTGTATCCATGTTTCAGGACATGGAAGTGAACCGACAATGGTGAAGCGACTCTTGGGATTATCCGACGCAGCTCTGCTAAGTTTTTGGACTTAATTTTTTTATGTGTATAAGTTCAACACTGTAAGTCAAGATCCCAAGGCCCAAATCCAAACCCAATGTAATAAATCCATAAATTGAGATGTGGAGGAAGAGGTTTTTGGTTTTATTTTTTAATGCATAAATTTAAGACTTTGAATCAAAATCCCAAGGCCCGCATCAAAGCTCAGTGTAATCTATATTACAATTGAGCTAGGAATCTTGCTGACGGGAACAAAGGGGTTGGTAGAAAAGTGGTCAGGATTTGACCATGTTAGCATGGAAGGGATGACGGGCTAGGATGAGTTTTTGCATGGTCCACCGGGGTGTGGGTGTGATCTTGGGTCCAGAAGGATAGTGTTGGGTGATGTGAGGGGTGATGGAAGGGGATGATGAGAGATGATAAGAGAGTGTGAGAGGAGACATGTTGATCGGGGTGAGGTGATGAGTTAATGTGAGTTAGATGATTGGGGAATGTGCAAGTGTGTGGGCCCTAGTAAACTCTTGTACACCCAGTCCACACACACATGCACCCACCATTCTCACAAAATCTCATGCACCCAAGACCACACCCAAAGAGATACCCACGTCGGGTTTGCTCGAGCCCGTGCACTTTGAGCATGGGTATTTTCTAGTAAACCCTTAAATTGAGATCGGGAGAAAGAGCGGGTGCTACTATATGCGACTAAGCCGTTAACAAATCACCAAAAATATCATAGCTTTCGCCTTTCACTGCTCTCATTCATGGCCATCATGCTCGTCTATTGAACCGCAGGCCGTGGCCATCGCCTCCATCTGCAATCATCACCTCATCACATTCGACTGCAAATCGCAATTTATCGATAGCACATAACAGAAAAAAATTTGGATCCATCCTTGTGAACCGAGTGTGGGCTTTTGACTACTATAGTATGAAACTTCCATCGTATGGCAATTGGCACCCATGTTTCTCTATTAAAATATATTCTAAGCATGAAATAAATGAAATAAATTTTTACAAAAATTTCTCAAATATTAAAATATTATACTAGTTGAACTCATAGAGAGTGTTAGTCCACGGAGCATTATCTTTGTTTCAACCTATCAAGTGATTAGCAATTGAAGCGTGATTAAAAAGTTTAGAACAAATTCACCTGCTGTGTCGTCCCCTTGATAGGTTCCTTGGGGATTGAAACTATCCCCTCAATATCAACAATCGACTCCTTACTCAAGCCGTTAGCAAACTTCACCATCTGAGCGCTCACAAACTCCTTATCAACTGTAAGCACGCATTGAACCGTGCTCGTGTACTGCCTCAGAACTAAAAAGGCCATCTTTTTCCCAACAGCCCTAATCGCTTGAGCCGAACCGCGGATCAACACTGTCTTGTCCGCGAGATCGGCCGTCAACGACCCGATCTCGGTCCATTTGCGGCCGCTGATGGTTTTGGACTGGATCTCTTCTGTCGGCACCTCGCCATAGTTGCTGGATAACATATCGACTTCGGAGAGAGAGGCGGCGGCTGCTGCTGCTGCTGCTGTTTCCTCCTGCTTTCGGCGGAGCTTCTCAGCCTTGGCCGCCTCTTTTTTCGCTTGCTTCTTGCTGATTGTAGCGGATTCCTCCGTTGTTTGAGCGAGGGGTTCAGACTCCGACGACATTTTGGGTGAGCTGTGAGAAATGAAGCAGCCTAGGGTTTTGGAAAGGTCTTACGGCTGACTGGGGGATCTTCGCGTTCTGCCGCGTGAAGCAGTGAAACGAAATGGGAGTTATGCGCACAGACCTAATTGCTGATTGGGAGTTGCTATTAGCACAGACTTGACTGCTATGTTCACCGAACACTTAGTTACACGTTGTCATTCAAAGTATTATGCTGAGTTCATAGTCCATTTATTTACAAGTTTAACATACCCCTTCAGTCCCTTCGTCGCCGCCGCCGCCGCATGTACACTCACCTCCCACACCGGTGCATTACCCGCCACCTCTCGTCTTCTCACCTCCATCGTAGGTTAGCTCGCCGCCGCCGCCAGTGGGTTCACAACCACCCAAGCAACTCATGTGCGTCCTCCATCTTACAAAGACATCACCCTTCCACCTGTCATCGGAGGCAGCTATGCAGCGCCGCCTCCACCTTTCTACAAGGGATATTGAGGCAACCTCCGATTCCGGCAGCCGAACCTTTATGGGACAAGAAAACGAAAATTGAAAGCTACCCAGGTGAGAATAAGCTATAAATTTTTGATGAAATCTCACCAGAACGAAATTATTGGAGCACCTTGACTGCTTGGGGGGGGCCTCATCATCCTCATGAACTATGTCACCTCCAGTGACCAAAATTATGGGGAGATGCATCAACAAGAGCACAACACTGAAGAAACCAACAGAACCCATGATCCAATTTTAAGTTTATTTTTTTCTTTTAAAGAACCTAATTCCTTCACTTGAGGGATATATAAGTGAAGAAAGATCAATAAGAGGAACAAGAGGATATGTTGTACCACATGAGAGAGGGGGGGAGAAGGGGAGAAGGGAGGTGACTGTATAGGCGGCGGCGGCGGCGAGGGAACCAGATGGATATGGCAAACTGGTAAATAAATGGTTTGTGAATTCAGCATAATACTTTGAATGGCAACACTGTAAATAAGTGGTTTGTGAACTCAGCATAATACTTTGAATGGCAACCCTGTAAATAAGGGGTCTGTGCTACTAGCAACTCCCATGCTGATTACAAAGACCACGTATTTACAAGTTTGCCATTAAAAATCAATTGAAACTTTTTTGGAAATTGATTTGCACATTCACAGTTTTACTCCGTGCACATACCACTTATTTACAAATTTGCCATTACTCTCACGCATGTATCACTTATTTATAAGTTTGCTACGGAAATTACTTCTACGCATACACCAATTACCAAATTTCCGAAAAACCCATAGTGATCCGTCAATGTTTCGCGGAAGAAAAACTGCATCATCCAATTACCTCTGCGACTGTCCGATCTCGCCGTAGAACGTGAAGGTGCAGTGGGGCTGCGCACATTGGGACTCAGGTGGCATGGAGTGGCTCGAGCACGGGGAGCGCTGGCGTGAGGGACACTGGTGTTGAATATTGGACTCCCCGGATTTGGTTTTGGATGATGAGCAAACATAAATAATTCATGATCTAACAATTTGTGAGCGCAGTATTGGAGATCGTCGCCAATTTCACGTGAACATTCAAAGCAACATCTCAACACTTTCCAAAGCTCATTTTCATGCCTAAAGCTTCGTTGAAGCTCTTGTGACGCTTTGGAAGTAATGAAGATTCAATCGAAGCTCTCAAAGACCGTTTATTAAGGTTTTATTTATAGTCTTTTAGTTTCGATTGATAGAATGTTAAGCCTTGAGTATATCTTACGTTTCTATCTTCATTACGCTCATTTCGTAGCTCTAGGATTCTTGCACAAGTTCACTCTAACTTCCTCGAAGCGTCGCGCTTCGATTCGGACTTTGTTGTGCATGTTAGTTGGTACAAGAACAAGTACTGACCGACTAGATGGTGATCTAGTCAGTCGGCCACTGTTCTTGGACCGACTAGTTTCTGTCAGTTAATTCTTAGCTCTTTACTGTTTACAGTTAGTCGGTCTATGTTGACTCACCGACCGACTAGTTTGTGAACTAGTCGGTCAGTGATGCTTCTTTGACCGACTAGTTGAGACTGACTGTTCACTCTAAAATTCTCCTAAGCTACTGTTTACCGTTAGTCGGTCTAAGAACGTTTGATGACCGACTAGTTGACAATCTAGTCGGTCAACTTTTGTTCTTGGACCGACTAAGTCAACTTGCCTTCAGACTATGTTGTTTTGCCTCTTAGTCGGTCTACGTTCATTGGATGACCGACTAGTTGTGAAACTAGTCGGTCAGACAGTGTTCTTGGACCGACTAGTTTTCTAGGTCTGAAATTCTATCTCTTCTCAGATCTGCTCTTAGTCGGTCCATGCTTTGTGACTGACCGACTAGTTGATGAACTAGTCGGTCAGTGAGTGTTCTTTGACCGACTAGATCTCACAGATTTCTTTCCGTTGGAGATTGACCTAACTTGTTTTTATGGGTCCCTATAAATACGAACCTAGGTCATTTCTATCTTAAAAAGAGCTGTCATTAAGAGATTCATTGAGTTCTAAAGAGATAGCTATTCTCCCTCAAATCTAAAGCTCTCTTCCTCACAAGAAACCCATTCTCTCTCATTTCTAGATCTAGAGAGAAGCTTGTTCTTGGTGAGCTCTTCAAGCTATTGCTTGATTCAAGTTTCCAAATCTTCCCTAGGCACCCATTGCTGCTCATTTCCTTGGTGCTAGGGTTTGGTAACTTCATCTTCCTCAAATCCTTCATTCCACCTTTTGGGTAAGAAAAACTTAAGGTATAAGATTTTGCATATTAAACTCTTTTATATTGCTTATTGGCTCTCTCGGTTGTGAGAGAAGTTTGTGATCCCGGGTTGCGTGATTCACTTTGCCATTGCATGTATGATTTGATCTTGTGAAGGTTTTTCACAAGATATTCATAGTGGAAATCTTGAGTTAGGGTTTCTAACTCAAGTATCCGGAAGGGATCCGGGTGGTTGGGACGTAGGATCACCGGGAACAAGTCGGGGAGACTTGGGTGGATCCGAACCCATTAACTTCATTTGTTAGCATTGTTAATTTCATTGTTGTCATTCAATTTAAGCTTCCGCAAATTGACTTGGTAGTTGTGTGCAATTTAATTTGGAATAATACGCCTTATTATTTACAAGTACTATTCACCCCCCCTCTAGTACTTGTGCAGTAGCTGGTAGGGCATTACATTTGGTATCAGAGCCAGATACTCAGCTATGTCTGCCAACGACAACAAGACCGTGCCTCCACCTTCCAACTACGACACCTTCAGGAACCGTGAAGGAGCGTCATCGGTGATGGAAGGACATTCCTCTACAAGGCCTCCATTCTTCAACGGTACCAACTACGGGTACTGGAAATGTCGGATGGAAACCTTCCTCCGAAGTGCATCTTTATGGAGGACTACAATGAAGGAGTACAACGAGCCCGAAGAAGAAGATTTTGAGAAATGGACTACCGCGGAGGTCGCCGCGGAGGTAAGCAATGCCAAGGCAATGAACGCCTTGCAATGCGCATTGGAGCCCGAGGATTTCAATAAGATATGCACATGTAAGAGTGCATATCAAATTTGGAACTCTCTCCTCATACTACATGAAGGGACGAGTCGGGTAAGAGACTCTAAACTCGTTGTCGTAACCAAAGATTACGAAATGTTTCACATGCAACAGGGCGAGAAGATGAAAGAATATTACGCTCGCTTCGTTGACATAATAAACGAGTTAGAGGCCCTCGGCAAGATCTACACTCAAAAGGAGAAGTGCTTAAAGCTTATTGAAGGACTTCCCTCTTCTTGGGAAAAACGTACCTTCGCCATCGAGGAAGGTAATGACATGAACAAATATACCGTAGTTCAACTAATGGGTACTTTGATGTCATACGAGGTACGCAAAGATAGCAAGGTGAAGCTACAAGAAAAGATGAAGTCATATTTGAACCTAGATGTGCCTAAGAAAAAGGCGATTGCATTCAAGGCGGCTTCATCCACATCTTCCGATGATGAAGACTCGGAAAACGAGTTGGACTTGGAGTCCATGGCACTCATGGCCAAGAAGTTCAACCGTTTCTTCCGGAAAGGTAACTTCAAGACCAAAGGTAAATTTGGTTCTTCTAACGCCTCTTCCTCTCCTTTGTGTTTCAAGTGCAATAAGCCAGGACACATGAAAGCGGAGTGTCCTCTCAACAAACAAAAGGAGAAGTGGAAGGCGCCAAAATTCGATAAGTCCAAGAAATACAAGAAGGGGTACAAGAAAGGACTTGTCGGAGCAACATTCACCGACTCCGAGGATTCCTCAAGCGGAGAGTCGGATGATGAGAAAGTGGAGCAAGCACATATGTGCTTCATGGCAAGAGAGGAGAACGATCAAGGATCCTCCTCTTCCGATGATAGTAATGACGAAAGCGATGAGGTAACGATGGATGATCTTAGAAATGCTAACTCTCAACTTTGGTCAAAATACACTAAGTTAGTAAATAGATATACTAAGGTAAAAGATGACCTAGCTAGCATTCAAACATCGCCTAAGAATATCATCACCAACAATGACACCGTTGTTGAAGAGTTAAGAAATGAGATTGTGAATCTCAAATCTAAACTTGAACATGTTAGCATTGAGGATGCGGAAGAACATGAGATAGCGGATTTAACTTCTCAAAACTCGACTTTGAGTATTGAGAACGAGAATCTTAAATCTCGTGTTTATGTGCTCACATCGCAAATATCCGCTTTGGATACTTCTTTGCGTTCTCTCAAAGAGAAATATGAGGACACATTGGGCCGAATCAACAAATGCAACAAGGGTAAGGGCCATTTGGATAATATCCTAAAAGATTTACTTCCGGCCAAACACCACATTGGCTTGGGGTATATGATGGGAAATTCATCCAAGTCGGTCACTACTTTTGTTAGGCCAACTTCCGAAGCCTCAACGAGTGGGAGCAAACACTCTATTGGTAGTTCATCTACCAATGGTGCTTCCACCTCGTCCACACCCTCTTTCGGAAAGAAACCCACTTTGGGTGGACCTCCAAAGAATGGGCATGCCTACATGTACACTAATAACATGCCACGTAGGAACACACGTCCTACTCCACCGTCTCACACTTATGATGATTTTTATGCAACACATTCCCGGGCACGTGCACACCAAGTGAGACACCCTCACGCACGTGTTTCCACACATGCATATGTACACCCACCTCATCATATGAATAATTCTTTTCGTGCACCATTCCATCATGTCCCGTATGCCTATCCACAACATGCATCACGTAGAAATCAACGTAGCATGCATGCGCCCAATAGGATGATGGCTCCCAAAATTTTCACTATTTGGAGCCCAAAGGACACAAGCATGGACGAAAAACAAATGTACATGAATGCTTATTTTTCGGATGTTGTGCATAGTAAGAATTATGTGGGGAAGTCTAAGTCCACTTGGACTTGGCTTCCAAAGGTCTAATCCCTTGGACCCAATGACCTTGGGTACCATGATATGAAAGTGTCTATCTTTAGGTACTCAAGGAAAAGAAAAAGAAAAGGAGCATCAAATTTAAATTTAGCTCCAAAGGGAATTGGATACTCGATAGCGGGTGCTCCAAACACATGACGGGTGACGCTCGTTTGCTCTCCGGAGTGGTTCCCATTGCGAATGGAAACCGCGTCATATTTGGAGGCAACGAGAGCGGAACCATCATAGGTGTTGGTAAAGTCGGTAACCCTTCTAAACCATTAATTAGTGACGTTTATCTTGTTAGTGGTTTAAATCATAATCTTATTTCAATAAGTCAACTTTGTGACAAAGGTTACAAAGTTAGCTTTGCGAAAGGATTGTGTCACATTTTAAGAAAGGATAATGAAAAATTATTATTTTCTGGAACTCGTCGTAAAGACATCTATATTTTGGATCTTCCGAAGTCATATGAACAATGTCTCGTTGCCAACACAAGTGAACAACACTTATGGCATCGACGCTTTGGACATGTGAACTTTGGAACACTATATAAGCTTTCAAAATTGAATTCTATTAAAGGTTTTCCGAAGCTTGTTTTTGAAAAGAAAAGTTTTTGTGATTGTTGTCAACGCGGCAAGCTTCCTAAATCTTCATTTAAACCTAAGAAAAGCATCTCTACTAAACGGCCACTAGAGCTATTACATCTAGATTTATTTGGGCCAACTAGAGTAGCTTCCTTAGGAAATGCAAGGTACGGACTTGTCATCGTAGATGACTATTCAAGATTTACTTGGGTATTTTCATTGTGTAATAAAAATGAAGCTTTTGAAAACTTCACAATTTTTGTTAAGAAAGTACAAAATCTCTTAGGAACCACCATTGTCACTATTCGTAGTGATCATGGAGGTGAATTTGAGAATGAGTCTTTTGAGACATTTTGTGATGAAGTTGGTATTACTCACACCTTCTCTTTCCCTCGTGCACCTCCTCAAAATGGTGTAGTTGAGAGAAAGAATAGGACGCTAGTGGAGTGTGCTCGCACTATGCTTGATGATAGCCAACTTGGCCATCAATTTTGGGCGGAAGCGGTACACACCGCTTGCTATGTGTTTAATAGAATACTTTTGAGGCCCGGCACTAAACAAACTTGTTATGAATTGTTGTTTGGAAGGTTGCCTCAAGTTAAACATTTTCGTGTTTTTGGTTCGAAATGTTTTATTAAGAACACATATGGTAGTTTGGACAAATTCGATCCGAGATCCGATTAGGGGATTTTTGTTGGATATTCTACGCGTAGCAAAGCCTACCGGATATTCAACAAACGAACCTCAACGATCGAGGAATCGCTTCATGTCTCATTTAATGAAGGATTTGTTCCAACTTGAATTTCAAATGATAATGATTCTATGGATGTTTTATGTGATTCGTTTGAAAATTCTAAGTCTAATGATTCTATTGATTCTATTGAGACTAACCCAACTAATGAAGTTGTTGAGAATGTTCCAAGTGATCAAGGTATTCCCAAACGGCTTCATTCGGTTCGTGACCATCCCCATGAGCAAGTCATTGGCAATATCTATGATAGTGTCAAGACGAGATCCCAAGTTCACCGCTTCGCAAATTGTGCCTTTGCCTCATCGATAGAGCCAAAGAATATTAATGAAGCATGCGAAGATAGCGCTTGGATCTTAGCCATGGAGGAGGAGCTCATTCAATTCGAGAGGAATGAAGTTTGGGAGCTTGTTCCATTGCCATCGAAGAACCACACCGTCATAGGGACAAAGTGGATCTTCAAGAACAAAACCGACGAAAACCAAGTCGTCGTCCGGAACAAAGCTCGGTTAGTAGCTCAAGGCTATCGTCAAGAGGAAGGTATCGATTTCGAAGAATCTTTCTCTCCGGTAGCTAGATTAGAATCAATTAGATTACTTTTGTCTTTTGCATGCCATAAGAATTTTAAATTATTTCAAATGGATGTTAAAAGTGCATTTTTAAACGGAGATGTCGTTGAGGAAGTTTACGTTTCTCAACCTCCGGGCTTCGTAAATGAAAAATTTCCAAATCACGTTTTTAAACTAAAGAAAGCTCTTTATGGTTTGAGACAAGCTCCTCGAGCTTGGTATGATCGCCTAAAGAATTTTCTTTTGGATTTGAATTTTAAAATGGGCGAAGCCGATTCAACACTTTTTATTAAGCATGCGAATAATGATATTTTATTAGTTCAAATTTATGTTGATGATATCATTTTCGGTGCTACTAACTTCGCTCTTTGCGAAGAGTTTTCTAATGTGATGAAGGAACAATTTGAGATGAGCCACATGGGCGAACTCAAATATTTCTTAGGTCTCCAAATTCGCCAAATGAACGATGCAATCTTCATCCACCAAACGAAGTACACGGTGGAGTTGCTAAAGCGATTTGGAATGGAGAATGCCTCCGGGAAAAAGACTCCAATGAGCACGACTACGCATCTTGACAAGGATACGGGCGGTAAGGATGTAGACATTCGTCTATATCGAGGTATGATAGGTAGTTTGCTTTATCTTACCGCAAGTAGGCCCGATATTATGTTTGCCGTATGTATATGTGCTCGTTATCAGTCTCAACCTAAGGAGTCTCACTTAGTAGCGGTAAAGCGTATTTTTCGCTATCTAAGTTACACATTAGATTTTGGATTACTTTATCCGAGATCTAGCACATATGAGTTAGTCTCATATAGTGACGCTGATTATGCGGGATGCAAATCCGACAGGAAAAGTACTAGTGGCACTTGCCATTTTATAGGAAATTCTCTTGTCTCTTGGTTTTCCAAGAAGCAAAATTCCGTATCACTTTCAACCACCGAGGCGGAATATATTGCCGCCGGTGCCGCGTGTGCTCAAGTTCTTTGGATGAGACACACACTTAAAGACTTTGGTATAAATTGTGATACTTGCCCTATCATGGTTGACAACCAAAGTGCAATATGTCTTTCCAAGAACCCGGTACATCATTCCCGTTCGAAACACATAGATGTCCGACACCACTTTTTAGATGATCATGTTGCTAAAAAGGACATCATTCTAGTGTACGTTGAAACCCAAAAGCAAATCGCCGATATTTTCACGAAACCCCTAAAGGAGGACTCCTTTGTGCGGTTGCGTCGAGAATTGGGGATTATGGGTGAATCCGAGATATAGGATTCATGTTTCATTCAATAATTTTGCATGCTATTATTTTTGGCAATATCTCATTCATGCTAGAATTATTGGATTTTTCGGGAATTTTATGTGATATCTTGTTTTTTCGTTCGATTTGTGCGTAATCGTCAAATTTCTGTTTTTCGATGATTAATGGGGTAGTTTCGATGTTTATTGAGAGTTTTGAGATTTATCGTCCAAGCGTATTATGGAGAGAACTTGATTTTCAAGTTTTTGACTCTTTAGTCGGTTCATGTTCAGTGACCGACCGACTAGATTGAGATCTAGTCGGTCAGTACTTGAACGCAGACCGACTAAATCTTGTCAGTAAAGCTTGGATTCAGCCACTGTTTGTAACTAGTCGGTTCAAGCTCATTGACCGACCGACTAGATCGTGATCTAGTCGGTCAGTGCTTGAACTGTGACCGACTAGTTGTGCCAGGGGCTGTTTGGTCTTTTGCGAAATCGACCGACTTAAACTCAGTTTAGTCGATCGATTATCATTCTAATCGATCGAAATCTCTTCTCTCTCCGCTCAAAACCCCGACCTCCCTCGAAACCCTTCGTCTTCCGATCGATCTCCGGCCATTTTTCCGGCCATCTCCGTCGATCTCCTCCGTCGGCCCCTCGTTCTAGGTGATCTCCTCTCCTCCTAGGGTTAGATTTCATTTCCTAGAGCTAGGGCTTGCTCGGCTTCTAGGGTTCTTAGGGTTTATTTTTTTTCGGCTAGGGCTTCTTCGTTTGATCTCCTTGTCCCGTGTCTTGCTTCGACTATGGCAAAAACACGCATTCCGATCACTCCCTCTAGCCCCTCTCCGATGACCGTTGATCCAATCCCTTCGGATCCCGAGCATCCAACCCTTCCGAAGCGTAGAGCCAAGACCACCCTTCCTTCGTCGTCTTCGCCTCCTCTCAAGAAGAAGAGGGCGACGACCGCTCAACCTAGAGGTCAACCGAAACCCAAACCCAAGCCTAAGCCAAAGGCCAAAATTCTTGCTTCTCAATCTTCGTTCCATACTCCTACCGATTCCGATACGGAGTATAACCCCGAGACCGAGACTCATAGGGAACCCACTCCTCCTATTCATCCCGAGTCTAGCACCCACCCTCGTACGTCTACCCGTAAGCCTAAGGGAAAGGGTCCGATGCCGGTGGGCGGTGTCGATATTTCCTTATGTCGCGATGACCCTTTGTGTCTCGCGGCATATAACCGTATCGAACATTGCCCGCTGCTTCTGGAGCATTTCGTCCAGTTTAGCGACTTCATAGGGTTAGCTGATCTTCTGTCGTCGTCGGGTCTTCTCGATTACCTTCGATATGACCCGAAGGCGAATCCTCACCCCTACCCTAGATTAGTGAAGCTTTTCTATGCTAATAGGATCCGGGGTCAGTACGATCAGACCCACTCTGTTGAGACGACCGTTTTGGGGACTCCTATAGTCCTCACTGCGGAAATCTTAGGAGAGATTTTGGGTATCTCTTCGTCTGGCCTTCTTCCTTCTGATATCTCGGTAGATGATATTTCTTCTCTTGATCAGACCATCCTTTCAGAGATTTTCCATCAGATTCCTCCTGCCATGATTGGCGTGCCATCTAAATCTTTCAAGCCAAATGCATGGGTCCTAAATCTGATTCTGAAGTCGTGCTTGCTTCCCAAGTACGGCTCCTCTTCTTTACCATCCCAGCCATTTTTGAAGCTTATCTATGCGATCTTCATGGAGAGCTCGATTAATTGGGCTCGAATTATACTCGATAAGATTGACTCTTTCGAGTGTATTCGAAAGTCCAATAAATCGGCTCATATCCCATTTCCTTGCATGTTGACCCTCGTGTTTCGTCATTTTCGTGTCACATTGCCTCGTGACGATGAGCGTCCCCTTGGTCCTCCCCTGAATGCAACGGCCGTCAAGAAATCTCTTGCGGCGCTTCGTCACGTTCAGAGGACGACACCTTCTGCGTCTGTCCCTGCCTCTGCCAGTGCCTCTGCTACTCCCGTTGCCACCCTTGATGATGTCCTACGGATACTTCGTCGTCACGAGTCCCGCTTGGCTCGTACCGAGGAGGTAGTCTGCCGTATGGCTCGTCGGATGGGTGTTGACCTTCCTCCTTCCGTGTCTGAGGATGAGGAGTTTGATGAGATGGCTGAGGAGGACATTGAGGAGCTCTGTCGTGCTTCGACTCGTGCCCCCGAGGGCACTTCTGCTGGTACTTCCACTTCTGCTCCTGGAGTTGCCACCTCTTCCGGTGTTCCAGAGCCATCTGCTGCAGCTCTTCAGCCTTCTGAGCCTGCTGCTGACCCAGTTTCCGAGCCTGCTCATGTATCTGCTGCTGCTGCTTTTGTCGAGACTCATGCTGCTGTTGAGCCTGTTGCTGAGATCTCGACTCCTGCCCCGACGATTCCATCTGTTGAGACACCTCTTCTCCCTGCAGAGCCTGAGTCCACTCCGTCGACTGGACCCACGGACGCTGCAGATCCAGCCTCCTCCTCGTGATCGTTGTTCCGAGGACTCTCCATATACGCTTTGGATGATATATTCTAGTGAGAGTGTCTTGGGTTAGGATGGGGTTGAGAGATGCTTTGATGTATTTTTTTTGTGCTTTCTGGTTGTCGGTGTTGGATTTTATGATGATGATGATGTATTTCTTTTTGATGATATGTAGCGCTTGATATGATGTATCTCATATATTCGATGTGATATTTTTTGGATGTACTCATGTTGTCTATATATATATATGTTCATCATCGTTCACTTTATCTTTTATTCATCGTGCAAATTTTAATATTCGTTGAATATATTTGAAATGTGATATCGAATCGACGCATAAAAAGTTGGTTAAATGGATTTAAATTCTGTAATATTATAGAATTGTTCTCCGTGCACAAAATTAACCAAGAAAATTGAATATTGAAGAGTATGTTTCTTTATTCAAGAAATGAATAATGATTTGGTGTTTTTGATGATTTTTTTTTTGATAATGGAAAATTTGGCACACCTTGTTTTGATTTCCACAATTTTTCCCTTGGTGTCAAGTTGGTCCATTGCCTTTGTCTACGACTCCCGATGTTGGATTTTACATTTCCTAATTGTTGTCGTTGTATGCCCCCCATTTTTGGGATAATGCCAAAGGGGGAGAGATAATGATAATAAATAGCGCAAATGAAAATTTAACTCAATTTCCAAGAATCTAGTTTGATATGCTAGATTCAGGGGGAGTTAAGATACATATAAGGATTTTCAAAATCCGATATTTCAAAAATCAATTCACTTTATTTATCTTACTAGTCTGCTTGATGCAATTCATCTATATTCATTTTGGAATTAACGTGTCATCAATGCAGGGGGAGTAAGTATTTTACATTTGAATTATTATCTTTGATTATTATTTATGTTGGTTTGTCATCACCAAAAAGGGGGAGAATGTTGAATATTGGACTCCCCGGATTTGGTTTTGGATGATGAGCAAACATAAATAATTCATGATCTAACAATTTGTGAGCGCAGTATTGGAGATCGTCACCAATTTCACGTGAACATTCAAAGCGACATCTCAACACTTTCCAAAGCTCATTTTCATGCCTAAAGCTTCGTTGAAGCTCTTGCGACGCTTTGGAAGTAATGAAGATTCAATCGAAGCTCTCAAAGACCGTTTATTAAGGTTTTATTTATAGTCTTTTAGTTTCGATTGATAGAATGTTAAGCCTTGAGTATATCTTACGTTTCTATCTTCATTACGCTCATTTCGTAGCTCTAGGATTCTTGCACAAGTTCACTCTAACTTCCTCGAAGCGTCGCGCTTCGATTCGGACTTTGTTGTGCATGTTAGTTGGTACAAGAACAAGTACTGACCGACTAGATGGTGATCTAGTCGGTCGGCCACTGTTCTTGGACCGACTAGTTTCTGTCAGTTAATTCTTAGCTCTTTACTGTTTACAGTTAGTCGGTCTATGTTGACTCACCGACCGACTAGTTTGTGAACTAGTCGGTCAGTGATGCTTCTTTGACCGACTAGTTGAGACTGACTGTTCACTCTAAAATTCTCCTAAGCTACTGTTTACCGTTAGTCGGTCTAAGAACGTTTGATGACCGACTAGTTGACAATCTAGTCGGTCAACTTTTGTTCTTGGACCGACTAAGTCAACTTGCCTTCAGACTATGTTGTTTTGCCTCTTAGTCGGTCTACGTTCATTGGATGACCGACTAGTTGTGAAACTAGTCGGTCAGACAGTGTTCTTGGACCGACTAGTTTTCTAGGTCTGAAATTCTATCTCTTCTCAGATCTGCTCTTAGTCAGTCCATGCTTTGTGACTGACCGACTAGTTGATGAACTAGTCGATCAGTGAGTGTTCTTTGACCGACTAGATCTCACAGATTTCTTTCCGTTGGAGATTGACCTAACTTGTTTTTATGGGTCCCTATAAATACGAACCTAGGTCATTTCTATCTTAAAAAGAGCTGTCATTAAGAGATTCATTGAGTTCTAAAGAGATAGCTATTCTCCCTCAAATCTAAAGCTCTCTTCCTCACAAGAAACCCATTCTCTCTCATTTCTAGATCTAGAGAGAAGCTTGTTCTTGGTGAGCTCTTCAAGCTATTGCTTGATTCAAGTTTCCAAATCTTCCCTAGGCACCCATTGCTGCTCATTTCCTTGGTGCTAGGGTTTGGTAACTTCATCTTCCTCAAATCCTTCATTCCACCTTTTGGGTAAGAAAAACTCAAGGTATAGGATTTTGTGGTAAGAGTATTTATTTCATATTAAACTCTTTTATATTGCTTATTGGCTCTCTCGATTGTGAGAGAAGTTTGTGATCCCGGGTTGTGGGATTCACTTTGCCATTGAATGTATGATTTGATCTTGTGAAGGTTTTTCACAAGATATTCATAGTGGAAATCTTGAGTTAGGGTTTCTAACTCAAGTATCCGGAAGGGATCCGGGTGGTTGGGACGTAGGATCACCGGGAACAAGTCGGGGAGACTTGGGTGGATCCGAACCCATTAACTTCATTTGTTAGCATTGTTAATTTCATTGTTGTCATTCAATTTAAGCTTCCGCAAATTGACTTGGTAGTTGTGTGCAATTTAATTTGGAATAATACGCCTTATTATTTACAAGTACTATTCACCCCCCCCCTCTAGTACTTGTGCAGTAGCTGGTAGGGCATTACAACTGGGTGGGGTTGCTCTAATGGTGGACAGTGCTTGGGGAAGTGGAGCAAGGGTAGGGGTTCTCGGATGGGGGAGGAGGACGCATAGCGGTGGAGCTCGGGTGGGGCTTGGGGTGTTGCACTGGGAAGAGGGAGATGGGATGGGTTGGCGCGAGGGTGTGTTGGTCGGTGAAGCTTACTGGATGGAAGAGGATATGGCGGCTTGGTCGGTCGGTGGGCTTGGCTAGAGGGCAGCTGAGGGGGACAGGGGAGAGTGCATCACAATGGAGGGGAGCTGGATCAGTGGAGGACGCTGTGGGAGATCAGTCAGGCTTAGGGGCACGTCGGGGCTAGGGAGAGGTGGTCTGCCGTGAAGGAGTCGTGGACTGGCGAGGCTATCGTGGAGAGGTGGGGAGAGGGGGTGGCTGTCATGGAGGAGAATGAGAGAGGGGGTGTTGCCATTGAGGAGAGTGTAGGGGGATACCTAGTGGGGCGGCGCGGAGGGAGGCAAAATGGGAGTAAAACGGTGGGTATGTGTCGGGGTAAAAGAGGAATGTATTTGAAAAAGTTCGAATGCCAAACAAGTAAATAAGTGGTATGTGCGTGGAGCAAAACAATGGGTGCGCAAATCAATTCCCAACTTTTTTCTCTTCTACCCTCCGTCTCTTGTCCGCCTCCATCATCTTCCTTTCTTCTTTGTCGCCAGTGATGGCTGCAACCCACGACACCGTTTGTCCCTCCCCCAACCTTCCCCTTCTTCATCCCCCTCCCTCCTATGCATCCTTCCCACCTCTTTGGCAGCGACGGTCACCGTTGTCGTCGAAGAAGTGTGAAGGAGGGAAAAGAGGGAGATGGGGGAATGAAGAAGTTGTTGGATCTAGATCTAAACCTAAGGGGGTGAATAGGCTAATAAAAATTCTCGTGCAACCCACGAGCAATCACAGGCAGGTATAGCAGATATAGAGTAAACAATAACCAATCACAGAGTACGCATCAGATTTACACTGGTTCGGTCGACCCACGACCTACATCAACCCCCAAAGCAGATACTAGATTAATAATGTAACAGGTACAACCATAAGCTAGAGACCTACTCTACGCTCACCAGGCTCTCCGTATCCCACGACACACGTGTTCAACAAAACTAATCCTAGTATAATCTTCATATTGACTAGCCCCAACTAGTCAAGTCCCTCTTGTCTAGTACGAAACTAGACAAGACCCCAAAACAAGTATGATAAAGTTTCCCCAACAAAGATCTCTACTACAACACAAATATAATAATAATGAGTTTTTAGGAATTCTCAGTTTGTGTAGCGGTAGTCGTCTATGTCAATCAGCTCAGGTCAAATCGTATCTGACAGAATGTAGTCGCCAACGTCACGTCCTCCTCTGAAACTTGCGGCCTAGATGTTCTCCCCTTGATGTAGCTTGCTCAATGAATGGATGGTTTCTCCTTGTGCTTGCGGCGATGTGTGTTGAGTCCTCTCCTTGTGTTGCTGCCTTGGATGAAGTTGAGCAATGTATGGCTCTCCTTCAACTTGCGGCAATGGTGGATGCTTCTCTTTGGGATGTTGCGCAATGGCTTGGAGACCCCTCTTTGATAGTTGCGGCCTATGGCATATGCTTGAGCTTTGAAGAAGAGGAGCTTGCGGTAATGAAGGTCAATGGCTTGTGGCAAAGAGATATGGCAATGGAGCTTGGATATTGTGCAAGGAGAGGAGCTTTGTTGTATGGCAATGGAGATCCGTTTGCAAGTTGCGCAAGAAGCAAGTATAGGAGATGAAAGTTGCAGCCTTGGTTGCTTGGAGTTTGCACAAGGGTGCTTTAACAATGGGAATGAAGCTTAGGCTATGGAGAGATGAAGGAGATGAAGCTTTTAGGCAATGGAGAAGGAGCTTACTATGTTGCACAATATAGGAATTTTGAGCATGATAACTTGCGTCTATGGGCTCCCCTCTTGGCCAAATTATTCTCTTTGTTTTGGGTGCCCTCTCTCTCTCTTCTCTCTCTTTGGAAGACGTGTTTATATAGGAGAAGATGTGATATAATAGAATCAATTAGAATCTCATAATTGATGGAGATTGGAAGGAATCCTAACTTAAATAGGATTTGAATGAATCACCATGGATATGGAGTTTGAATATGGATGGCTATGAAATTTGAGTAACTATAGGATTTCATATAAGATCTCATTTAATCTCCAATATTGATTTGTATGAGATTCTCCATATCTCTCTCCATATTTGACCAAGTCTTCAATTTGCATGGCTTTAGGATTTGATTCATGCACCGATTGATTTGAATCAATTCAAATATGGATTTGAATTGATATCCTCATTATCTTTCCATCTTTGACTTAGTCCAATATTTGTAGCCATTATCTCCATCTTTGACTTAGTCCACTTGGCTAATGCATGACAAATTCTCCACCACTTTGACTTAGTCTCCCTTTAAGTATTTGCGAGAGTGCCACTCCTGAAAAACACTTCGCACACATATCAAATCGTTCATACACGTTTGTCATCATCAAACAGGAAGTCATTGATCGTTGTATCCAACTGCACGTTGTATCCAATAGAAGTGGGGAGGGTGTATTGGTGGGTGTGTGGTTAGGGTACTATAGCGGGTGCGACTGGCACCGGTAGCAGAGAAGAAGATTAAGATGAAGAGGAGCGGGATAATGTGGGTATATTGTATTGTGTATAAAGTAAAAATGATTTTTAAATTTGCGTGTGTGTAAAGTGGTATGTGTGCACAACAATTTGGTCTGTATGCATAGCAACTCCTAAGGAAAATTCTATACACACAGACCTAATTGCGTTACACACAGATCACTTTGCACACACACCCAATAATATTTAAAATTAAGCATTGTACTTTAGACTGTCACATATCCCCAAATTACCCATATCCGCTTCTTACATCTCCTCTTTCTCCCTCCTTCCCACTATTAAAATCGGCCACCACCCTAACATTGCCTCCACTGACTCCACAACCACCTCTTAATCAACCTCCATTTGCAAATGGGAGAACTTCTACCTACTGTCTCCTTCTGACTTCGAGATCTTCAATCGTATCAAAGAAAACCGAGAAAACTAATTGCATCTCCAACATCAAAAATTGTTATCAAAATCAACACATCTTCTACAAGAAAGAGGATGCGACTGTAAAAGATGATGCTGATGCAAATGGGAGAGAGAGAGAGAGAGGAGGGTCACTACGGCGAATGGGGGGAGCGGCATTACATCAGCTCACCACCAAGATCGGAAACGAGGATGATAATAATGAGGGCGAGAATGGTGGGAGGGTGGCAGCAAAAGGGTTTTGGGTTTTTGAAAGAGGAAGGGAAAAAGAATAAAGATGTAATTTCGGAATTAAGATATGTGTATAAAGTAAAATACTGAGTATTGAAAAATATTAGGTATGTGTGAAAGTGGTGTGTATGCAAAGCAATTAGATCTGTGTGTAGAATTTCCCACGAAATTGTTTTGCACACACACCCTATATTTTGCAAATCCTTATTTTTTTTAACTTTATACACACCTTTTTATTCCTAAACTATCCCTCTTTTCTCTATTCCTTTATGAAAAAAACCCATCCCCCTTCCCGTCGCTGCCTCCTTCCACCCACCCACCCCCTCCCCTTTTGCTTCTCATCATTGTCGTCGATGGTCAATGTAATTGGTTGTTTGTTAAAGAAGATGAAGAAGATGAAGAGAATGCGACGATATTATCAATTTCACAGGATGAGGAGGAGTCCTCACATCGCCTCATCCACCTCCCCTCTCTTTCGCCGCTTCCTATTTATCTTCATCAATTTCATTTAAAATGGGGGGGGGGGGGGGGCGTGTGTCTATGTGTGTGAAGTAATTTGGCATGTACATATAGAATTACTCCACTTTGGGTTTTGATGGTGATATGCGTTTATTCCACTGCCCAGACAGACGTTTAATTGGTGATTGTCGAAAAATTCGAACTCGACTGGAGATGACCTGCTTTCATGGATGAAGTTAATCCATTGAAAAAACTCGAACTAGGCCATATCTCGTCCGCTTTAGTAGACGAAATTTAAACTAGCAAAAATCAAATTGGACCAGATCTAACCAGCTGTGGTGAATGAAAAAGAAAGTAAAAGTGTGGAAGCGAAGCACTTTTAATAATTTTCATATAATTGGGGAGACACTTTTGCCATGTGAGATAACTTTTATTTTAATTTTCCCACTAAAAGCCTAAGACGATGAAAATAAAACTTTAAAAATATATAGAGGAACTATTTTTGTTGTGAAATAATTATTATTTTTCATATTTGATAATATTTACACAAAGGAATGGTGTCCAATTAGATTGTTTGTTAACATCTCTTACTCGAACATTTAGACTTAAAAATATTTTAAATCATATTACTGACATAAATTCCTTCCAAAACCTTAAAAAATCTTGACTGCACTTTCACTTAACTTTTAGACTGCCGAGAAATTCCTTTATGGAACCACCATAGCTCTAGCACTAGCCTAAAAAAGAATCACAAGCTAAGCTGAGAGTTATGAGATTACCAACAAGCATTTCACATGCATGCTTTAATCCTATAGAACTTGCGCAATATAATGATTAGAGATCCAGCAGTTGCACATATCATTGAAGATATCAACCTATAAAAAGGAATCTCGTGTATGATACCTCTCGATCAACAAAAACAAAAATCTTTATCTTTAAAATATTGGATCTCATATTTTGATTGCTGAAACAATTTATGGTTGTGGCATTGACAATCTATTTTATGTATCTTAATTTTAGGTTAAGACACATCGATTGAAGGCTGGTATACGGATCAAAAGGAAGGAAGGTTGGGGCATGTTCGTTTTCTTTTAAGTGGTCAAGAAAGTGGCCCCTTTGCACTGTAGAGGGTACTGTAGGCGCAATATTTCCGCATTTTCCCAGTCATTCCACCCTCACGTGTTCGTTTCTCTCCTTGGGTTTTCGGGGGAAAATCGTCGTCGTGGCAACCGATTTTCTCCGTTGCGGATTCTCCGCTTTTTCCGACGATTTCGCTGTGGAATCTGGTCTTCGTAGGACCCACTGCCTCTGCTCACCTCCCATCTCTAGTATACCTTCTCCTCTCTTCCAAAAGACACCATTCGCACCATCAAAGCTCCAATTTTGGGCGATTCTAAAACTCTAGAAGGCTGATTCAAGACGAGATCTCTAGGGTTTTTATTGGATCTGCACAAGGGTTCCGATCTTGGCTATTTTGGGTTCTTTGGACTTTTGTGCAAGCTTGAATCTGCTATTGGCCAGTTGGGTAGCATCGATTCCTTGCTTTCACTGTGCCCGTCAGTTGGATCTGCAACTAGGGTTCAGATCATTGCTGGGTTGGTTGCGTTGTCCCTTTACGAACTCTTGGCTTCGCTGTTGGATCTGAGGTAGCGTCGTTACTTTGCCATTCTCTGTGCTCGTCTGTTGGTACTGCTACTCTATTTGCTCACTAAGGTATAATTTCTGTTTACATTTCAGCAAACTATGCTCATTATGGTTCCTACAAGTAGGAAATGTGTGAGATTTCATTCTCATATATGTGGGGGTGTCAATATTATGCGTGCATAACTAGATGATGGTTTCTTGCAACCTATGGGTGGTCGAGTTGTTCCTCACCATCACATATTGGAAGGCATGAAACCCTAAATAGGGATATTGGTAATTACCATAGTTTCCTAAAATACGTAGGCATGCATGCGACAGATTGCCAAGAGCCAACACAAATCCAACACAAATTACAATAGCCCAATGCAGAGACAGCAAAGAAACCATAGTTATTAATTGTTAATGTTGTATTAATTTCAATGAATTGGTTGAATGAAACAGCAAGCCAATCAATTCACAAGCCACTTGACTCCGTAATTATTTCGGTACATACCGATTATTGCCTCATGATGATATACACAACGTGAATCTGATAAGTTTGGAAATAAAAAATGCCTATTATATTTTGCAATTTCTGAGGGCTATTGTGTCGGGTTGAAAGCAATTTTTGACAATTTTTGGTGGCATGAGGATACAATATATGCTTGACTATATGGAGGGTGAATTTTACACACCTCCAATGAGGAATAATGAGTACCAACGTATATGAACCCTACATAAAAGAGCCCAATGATGAGACACGGAAAGTGAATATATTGTGTGCGTGATTGGGATTTATGATGTTACGATGGTACATTGCTATGGTATGCTTGAAGCATTTCAAGAAACCATCAATGAAACTTATACTGTTATATCTGAGGGAAACATGTTATGGAGTCATGAATGGCTTGGACATGCTTGGTGGGTTGTTGTTTCATGTGGTAGGCATTGAAATGTTTTGGCATGAAATATAGCTTTTTAAAACTAAAGGTATATGTTTCAATATTAGCCCAAGCGTAGGCCAAACATTGTTATGGGGCCACTTTCTTCTCCATTCTCAAAGGCATATAATTGTTGTGTTATGACAGTATAATATTTTTGTATATATTAATGAGTCGTTTAAATGTTTTGATTTTATTTGTGCCATATATCCTTCTTCGTTGTTTATGTTTTAATGTCCAATGCAAGATGTTATGATATAAGCAAATGTCAGTTACAAAGTATGATTGAAGCTATGTTTGATTCAAATAAGGTTTAGATGGATAAAAAAGGCGAAATTTTGGGGTGTTCATCGTATACATCGGTCGTGGCGGCTATCATTTTTACCATCATATTCATGCAGCTATATGATGACGATATGGATACCCCAATACCTCGTAAGCCGTCAGAGATGCGTGATATTCATAGAAAATTCCACATGCAGAGAATTCTATATGGTTTTGATAGTAGTTGTTTACACTACTTAAGAATGCGCAGACATGCGTTCATGAATCTTGCAACTTTAATGCGCCAAAGTGATATTCTCAAAGACACTTATCATGTGTCCATCGAGGAGCAGTTGGTAATGTTTCTTCGTATCGCAGGGCACAAGTCAAAGAACAGAGTCATGCAGGTTGATTTTATAAGGTCCGGGGAGACAGTTAGCTTATACTTTAATAAAGTGATGTATGCAGTTTGTACCCTTCATGATAGGTTCATGAAGCAAGCCCCAAATGAGACACCACCTGAGATACTCAATAATCCTTATTGTTTCCCATTTTTCAAGGTTAGTGTGTTTATATGAATAGATAGTAATACAGTAAAATGATTGATGATGATTTCAACTTGTCCATTATTGATTACGGTGTAGGATTGCATTGGTCTAATTGATGGGACACATATCAATGCCATGCTGCCTTCCAATCTCGTACTATGGTTAGATGACGTTACGGGGGTGACACAAAATGTTCTTGGAGCTGTAACGCCAAATAAAAGATTCACGTCCGTAATGGCCGGGTGGAAAGGATCAGTGAATGATTTCACAGTCCTGAAAGATGCGTTGTCGTTACTACCCCCCACGGTCTGCATGTGTATGATGGTAATATGCAAAAATTTTCGTACCTATCATGTATAAGTCGGTCTGAATCCATGTGAACATAAATCGGGTTTACTTTTTCGTTTGTATGGAAATATTACCTATGCGATGCAGGATATACAACAATGCCTGGTTTCATATCTCCATACCGGGGCGTTAGATACCATCTGAAGGACCATACTGATCGAGTGCCACGAAATCGTAGAGATCTCTTCAACCTAAGACATTCTTCATTAAGAACAAAGATCGAGTCGACGTTTGGCATACTAAAGAACAAGTTTAAAATTTTGACTGCAAAACCTCAGTATCCATTCAAATAGCAGGTCGATACCGTCCTTGCTTGCACAGTTTTACATAATTATATCCAAATAGTTGATCCGCATGACCTACATCTAAACGAGGATGGAGATGTGCTTGAGGAGGATAGTGATGTGATGGATGAAGTGGATGACTCGATTATGGATCTTTCACAACAGTTGCCCATACGTGAACACACTTCACAAAGGGATCCACGAAAAAGTCGTAGGGATGAATTAGCGTGGGAAATGTGGGTGGAATATTGTAACATACATAACCATGGAAACACAAATGAACATGGTCTTTGAGGGAAGACTTAAATTAAGAATTTTAACGGTATTTGTTAGTTGAATGCTTTGTATTAACATATGATATTTATGTTGAGTATGTTGGGTGATGCATGAGATGTGGTTACAATTTACTGGCTTTATCTGATTAATTTATTTATATTGTGTTTGATTCTGATGATATCGATGGTAGTAAATATTACTTACATTGCCTTTTATGAACTGTACTATATGTGGTTTCATGTAAGTATGGCAATTATTGCTATGTTATGGAAACAATGACTTTGTAGGTATGGACGGGTCTTCACATCAAGGGCAATGGAGTGATCCTATGCCACCATTCTATGACCCTACATATGTGACACAGTGGGTAGATGAATCAAGAAGTAATGATCCATTGCTTGGTCGTCCTTTGCCACGTAGAATGAGTGATGGTCAATATCATACGCAGAGCTTCCAAGGGGTGCGTTCAAGTATGCCGTATGCATAATATCCCAGCTATAGCATGCCCATGCCCATGCCGCCTCCTCTGGGCTTTATGCAAATGCTACAAGGTGGGGCCAATCCCACCTTTTATAAGCCACTCAACACAAAGTGCTTTCGCCATGCCTTCATCATAAAACGACAAGGCACAACAGGAGAAAGTGACTCGTCAAGGAAGTCGGGTCGTCGAGATGATGACATGGATGTATCGATGTTTAGTCCTAGAAAAAAAGTAAGAAACCATCCAAGACGTGCACGACGAATAAAGTGTGGCTAGGTGAGCATGATATGTCATTAATACCTTTCCTGGCAGCCCACACATGGCAAGGCAATAAAGCCGACAAGATGTTCAAAGGGACGGCATTCACCGCTGCAGCTGTACATATAAATTCCATGTTTGGCACGGCATACACAATCTTGCATGTGAAGAATCATATGAAAGGTTTTGCTTGGTGACTTTCTGATATATCGTCGTGTTTAGACATTAGTGGGGCTGGGTGGTCAGAGGAGAAGCAGATGATAGAACTGGACCCTGAAATTTATGTCACATAGGCCACAGTATTAACTTCTCATTTAGGCATCTCCGAAAATTCAATTTAATTACTTCATTTTAAACTTCATAATATTTGATTCATTATATCTGCAGGCAAATTATAGGCTGAAGGAATATGTCAACGACCCCTTACCGTGGCTTGAGGATCTTAGGTTGATCATAGGAGATGATGCCTCAAAGGGGGATTATAGTAAGAGTGTGTATCACTCATTTGGGGGCGCATTTAATGAAGGTGAAGGAGAGCATGCAAGTCCAACACCCTTCTCGCAAGCATCGACCGACTATGATGCTTATCCCGACATCCCCAATAATGCGTTGACAGGGCCATCTTCGGCAATGACTAGCCATGCAAGCCCACACTCTGTGGGAAAAAAGAAAATGCGTAGACGGGCATTGAAAGATAATCCCGATCTAATGAAGGAAATGGTTGATAATTTTAGAGAGGTCGTGCAAGCCATAAAGTTCTCCCACACTCATTGGCTTGCAGATCTTTCTACATATTTGTATTCACTAACCGATTATCAAGACGACGTCTTGGATGAAGTGTACATAAAACTTAGTGAGAATGATAGAGATGGTAGGAGATTTGTCGATATGCCCGAGGCGGCAAGGAAGAGATATGTTGCCAAGAAGGTGGCTGAGATTGAGAGGGCTCGGGCTGAGGCGGGAGGAGACGGACATGACGAGGATGAAGAATGCCATTTATGAAGTAGCCAAGGGATATCATGGTAAGACGATTACGGTAACATTTGGTGTAAAACTGGGGTGTTGTATATTGTGGAGGTAGTGATAGAGAGTGTGGCAGTGCACTCTTGAAACTGTTATGTTGGATGTGTGGTTGCTTTTGTCATGTTAGTATAATGTTGGAACCAGTGGCGTAACCATGATTTTTTTTACCCTGGGCAGAAATAAAATTTATGCAACGAGTATATTTAAAAAAATACAAAGCTAAAAAATTAAACGCTCAGAATGCTTTCATTATATATTGATAATGACAACAAAATAGTAACATAAATTTATGCAAAATATTATATATATATATATATATATATAACATACCAAAAAGAGGCTATCTAAGTCGAATTCTACGAGTATATCTTGAATCGAACTCATTCACAATGTCTTCTGTGTCGAGTCTGGAAGTAATTTCTTTCTCAATATAAAGTATCATGTTATTAGCAAGCAGTTCATCTCCCATCTTGTTGCGCAATGATGTTTTTATAAGTTTCATTGCCGAAAATGCTCTTTCAGTGCTTGCAGTCGAAACAGGAAGAGTCAACACGAGCCGAATCAACCGATCAATAAGAGGGCACCTTTTTGATTTTCCAACGCTTACCAACTTTTGGCATAATCCTGAAAGTGTACTGATATTTTGAAAATCCAGGTCACACCACATATCATGCTCATAATGCTGCAATTGATGCTTCAGCTGATAATTAATCTCCATTTCACTGAAATCTTCAGGGTAGTATTTTTCCGCAAGCATGCAAAGGTTGTCAACTTTGAATGATTTGAAACAATCTTTTGGATCCAAAGCAGAACTAAGACTTAGAAGCTCCACAGCCTTATCAGAGAATCTTTCACTTAACTCCATCACTTGTGTGTTAATAACTTCATGTAACATATCAAAGCGATAATGATGTTCAATTGTAATTTCATCACTTTACTGATAAGATCGACATGTACCCTTCAAATAACGAGCATGTATATCCGGTATATCAATTTCATGGTTTATGCAAAAGGACACCACAATTTCGAGAACCTTTTGCCATTTGTAATCAGTTTTCTACTCACATAGAAGACTTTTTGTGATAGAAATACAATCCAGACCAGATAAAATATCTTGATCCTTTCTTTGCAATGACTGACAAAGTACTTCTGTTACTCCCATTACTTCAACCATTAAGTGTACGTTAAATATAAAGTCAAATGAGCTCATTGCAACAAACCCACCACTAGATTCCGCACGGATTTTTCTATTCAACCCATCTGCCTTTATAATACCAAGAACTTTACGGACATGTTTATATAGAACAAGTAAACTACAAGCAGAAGAATAATGCGAGCTCCAACAGTAGAAGCAGGCTGTCTCAAAGTAGTCTGTTGATTACCCCCTTTGCTTGTTTGTAATTCGCCTTTTTCCATCAAATTTTCAATTTGATCCCTCTGAGCAGCTCGTAGTTGTTGATTTCTCTTAGGAGAAGCACCAACCAAATTAACAATGCAATTCAACATCTGAAAGAATAACTCAATATCAGATAATTCACCTGATGCCGCAACCAATGCAAGTTGTAAACGATGGGCAAACCAGTGAACATAGTATGCATAGGGACATTCTTGTAAAAATAAACTCTGTAACCCACTCCATGCACCTCGCATATTACTAGCTCCATCATATCCTTGCCCTCTTATATTCTGCACGAGCAATCCATTACGATCAAGGATAAGTGAACACATCTTTTTAAGGGTTAGTGCAGTAGTATCTTCAACACCTGCTACATCAAAAAACCTCTCTTTTATAAAACCCTCATCATCGATAAATCTTAATACGATAGCCATCTGCTCACAATTAGATTCATCACGAGATTCATCAACTAGAATACAAAACTTAAAATCACCAATTTCTTCACAAATCTTTCTTCTTACCAAGTCTTCCATAATTTCCATAATTTGATTTTGAACCAATGGTGACGTATAAGAAGCATTTCCAGTGGCATTTTCTAAGATAACCTCTGCAACTTGCGAATTAAGAGTCGCACTATACTTGAGCAATTCAATAAAGTTTCCACGGTTTGTTGAATCAGGAGATTCATCATGTCCTCTAAGGGCGCATCCCTGACATGCTAGCCAACGAATAGCATTAACCGTAGTGACGACACGAAGATGATTTTTCTGTATTTCATCTTCAGCTTGCAAAGTCAAATGTTTCTGAATATTTTGAGATGGTTTTTTCAAATCATCTAGCATTAAAACATTTTTTGAATGTATTGATCCTTTTTCTCCTTCATGCACTCGAAGATGACTATCTTTTCCTCCAGCTCTTTTCCAACTATTAAATCTTTTTGAACACCAGGCTTCTTGTTTATGATATTGGGAAGAATTGCTATCAAAGAGAAAACAAGGAAAACAATATGCACGATCAGTTGCTTCAGAATATTCTAGCCAATCATAAGTCTTGAACCAATCATGCCGAAAGCTACGTCCTTCTTCATTTCTTGGATACTCTTGAAGTTTTGGTTGGCATGGCCCCATTGCTATGTAACGACATCGAACTTCATTTTGTTCTTTATATGGATATTTCCATATTGCTTGACATAATCCTGGATCATGTGATATCATTTCCTTAACCTTTTGAAGCTTTGGAGGACGTTGCACTAGTTCTATAGAAGTCGATGTAGAGATATCATTTGCCATTGGCTCTGCAGAATGTGTCTCGCTTGAGGCCCCAATAACATCTTTTTTGAATAAAATGAAAACAAAGTCTTCGTTCCTTTTCGAGACATTTTAGCTTCAGAAATTAATATATCTATAAGTATCAAAATTTAATAAACAATCTAATATAATAGAGATATTCAATTAATTTTCAAAGAGATGAATATATGATCATTGATAATGTAAATAAGCAAATAGTGGCCCAAATAAAAATAAGCAAATAGTGGCACAAATAAAAATGGCACCAAACTGTTATGAATGAGGGAGGCTTTTAGTCTCCCCTCCTTCATTACCCATTCATTAGTCCCATTACTATGGGTAATGGGGACTCTTGGTCTCCTAGAGGCCCTTCATCTCCCCCTCTAAAGTTAATATATAGAGAACCATGGCCATTGGCCATGGTTACTCATTCTATCTCTAAGAATTCCTATCACTATTTCCTTCTTGAGTTTGATTACTCTCTAACACGTTATCAGCACGTGTCTTCTACAAATTTTGAGCCACTAAAATAATTCCAAATCCCCTCTAAATCAACCTCCTACGCGAAGGAATCTAATTATTGTTGCGGCGATCCATTGCGGTCTTTCGTTGCGGCGTTTTCTAGGCGTTTGGGAGCGGGATTTCTATCTACGGATTAATCTTATTATGATCGTCCATAGATCTTTGATCTAAAGGTAACTTTTTCGATCCCGTAGATACTTACACAATATTATTAGCTATAATTTTACATAGCTTTTCTTGAGGCATATAACGTGTTGTAGCACTGCAACAGTTGCAGAAATTCAAGCTTGTATGTAGAAAGCTACAATAGTCAACATGAAGTGATGAATACTGCAACGGACACATATGCACTATGCACCTACTTTAGTAAATTAATTCAAGCAAATGCATCAGTATGAAACTGAAGTGCTACCAATCAATCTCCACAATCTAATGGGACAATGCAAAAACAAAAAAATGCATGACAAACATAAAGAATATGGTCATTGCTATGACTTTGTACTTTATACTCATTTTTATGTATAACCACGACAAAACAAAGGCATCAAAATCTATAACTCCAGAATAAAATAGAAAACAGTCATAACAAACCTCTCATAGCAAAGAACAATTTGGTCATTCTCCTGGGAAGATCCCCCCAAGGTACTGAGATTGCTGCCTCAAAACTTGGATACTGCAAATGGCATTCAGATTTGCTGTCAGACTTCTTCTGTTCATAGATGTAGTCATGCAAATCAACAAAGATTTCGCCACTTGAGCCCCTGCAATCAACCGAATAAAATGCCACTCGCTTTTGTCTCCGTCGGCATTTTTCGTTGATAGCTTTCTATAATAATTTATTGTTCAAAGAGCAACAGCTCACGACCACAACGTCAAACTTGTCAAAGAATTCACCATCAAATTGTGTGGTATAACATGAGTCACCAAAATCTCTATTTGCCAGCTATGTATGGGTATGTCCATTTATAGCTGATAAAAGTCTAAATACAGCTATCCAATTAATTTTACAAATAAATCAGATGTACACCACTAGATAATCTGAAAGATACCTCCATGCACTGGAATCCATAACGTGTAGAACATTCTGTAATACACGTTATCGGGGGCAGTTGTGTATACTCATAGCACCTCTGTTGCCCACTTGTGCCTATCAATAAATAAATAAATTAATTGGGCCTGCAGCCCCAATTACTTAACGGTTATTATTTTTGCCCACTAAATAATGGCTTGAAGCCAATTACTTAAAAGGGACTATCATCTATGTTAATAATTTATATATTCCATGTTGACAAATTGTTTTAAAACATCCCTCTTGCATATTATAATCTATGGTTTACTAGGACTCTATTTTTCAAAATATAATTATCTTAAAGATCCTGAGACCGCTCTGCCGTTAGTCAACTAACCTAACGGTGTATGACATTTCCACGTGGTCTACAAGATATTTATATTTTCTAGTTTCCCTTACCATATGTTTTGCTTGAGATATATGCGTGGTTGTTTACTTTTATGCCCGTAGCATATTTAGAACTGCGTGGATGTTTAAATCAGTAAAAATGTGTTTTTCGGGATCAGCCATTGTATACCTATTTACTTTCCTTGCACTTTTTTTGAGAGAATTTGTAAGTGAGGAAATTTGTATTTTAAAGCCAAAGCTCGATGCAATAGCACATAGAATTGATGAAAACTCCTTCAATGGATCATGATGTCGGTCAATGTGCTTGGCTAAGTTTGCTGGACCAACCTAGCTTGACTGGGTAACAAGTGGTCCTGGCTTAGTCAATTCCCTGGCCGCGTCCGCTGGACCGCAAGGAGTCGATTCATGACTGTGTAAGCCAAAGCTCGATCCAACAGCATATGAAGACGGAGATATAGGGACCCAGTTCAGTTTGGGTTTCCAAAGTTGTATTATTTTTTTTCCTATTATGGACTTTAAACGAACTTTGGACTGTGTACTATTTTGGGTATCTGGCCGATCCCCGCATTTTTACTTGTTTATGCATGAATTTTTGAATTTTAATTAATTCATGCTCATTTTAAAATACGTAGATAAATGGCAAAATTGGCAAGCGTCGATTTCGAGGTCCTCGATTCTGCAGGGACAAATTACCTGAGTTGGCGAGTGGACCTGAAGTTCCACTTGCGTTCAATGGCCCTCCTTGGGTCCATTTTGGCTCCTTCCTCGGCCCCAGCAGCGGCCGAAGCTTCTGCTAGAGCTAGCAGCAGCCCCACAACCACTGTATCCGATGTAGATAAGGCGAAAGCCATAATCTACATTAGGAAGCATATAGATTGGACCTTAAAGGCCGAATACTTAACGGTTGAGGACCCGAAGGACCTGTGGACAGCACTTGAAGCACGGTATAAACATCAAATTGATGTTATATTACCACGTGCCAGTTATGAGTGGGAAAACCTCAGACTTCAGGACTATAAGTCCGTCGCTGAGTACAATTCTGCACTTCATAACATCACCTCACGCCTGAAGTTGTGCGGTGAAGAAGTGACAGAACAGCGCATGTTGGAAAAGACATTTACCTCGTTTCACGAGAAAGATGCAATCCTCATGCAGCAGTATCGTGAACGCAATTTCGCGAAATTTTCCGATCTGATCTCATGCCTACTTAGGGCAGAGCAGAATCGAGACTTACTGCTTGCAACTCATAACTTACGTCCAGCTGGCACTGCCCTTATCCCTGAAGCCCACCACGTTTCTCCCCAGAAGTGGAAAAATAAGAGGAAGGCTAAAAACACTAAAGGGAAAGCTATAATGAAGCAACCAAGAGGTGCAGCTCCACAGACAAACAAAAACAATAAGGGAAAAAGAAATTTCACTTGGAAGCGAAAGAACACCGAGCAAGTGTCACTTCCAAAGAAGAACTGGGAGGATAAATGCCATAGATGCGGCATGACTGGCCATTGGTCCAGAAACTGCCGCACTCCTCGCCACCTCCAGGATCTATTCCAGGCGAGCCAGAAGTCTCTACCTGAAACAAACTTAGCGGCTGTTCAGCCGCCAACAATATTTACTACAAAAGACTTCGAGAACGACGACCTTCTCGATTGAGCATCATCGTTTATCTATGCTTTTTAGAATTAAATGTATCTTCATCTTTTATTTGCTTAAGTACGAACTTTTATTTTCGAATGAATGTTAACATTTTCGCTCAAATAAAATTTCGTTTTTGCTTATATAGATGATGTCTGAGTGCCTAGTGGACAGTGCCTCAACGCACACAATCCTTCGCGATCATTGCTATTTTAATAGCGTAAATAAATATGACGGTCCTGTTATCACAATTTCAGGACTGTCCCAAATAATCGAAGGATCTGGTGAAGCAATTATACTGCTCCCAAATAACACAAGACTTCAAATAAAAAAATGCATTATTCTCTCCTAAATCAAATAGGAATCTCGTAAGTTTCAAGGATTTCCGTTTAAACGGATATCACTTAGAAACCAGAGATGAAAATACGGTTGAATATCTGTATGTAACTCGTCAGAAAGATGACCGGAAGATCATCTGCGAACGATTCAAGGGACTCCCGTCGGGTCTCTACCAAACATACATTCAACCAATAGAAGCCAATATGACTGAGCACCAGACATGCCAAATTTTGCCAGAGTTCGAACTCTGGCACAATAGACTTGGTCACCCTGGAACAGCAATGATGCGCCGCATCATCACTGAATCCCGTGGACACAAATTGAAGAACCTGAAGATTCTTCAAAAGGGTGAATTTCCATGTCTCCCTTGTTTTAAGGGAAAACTAATAACGAGACCATCCCTCCTGAAAGTGGGATTAGAGTCTCCTGGCTTCCTTGAGAGAATTCATGGTGACATTTGCGGGCCTATTCACCCCGCAAGTGGCCCATTTCGGTACTTCATGGTACTGATTGATGCATCAACCAAATGGTCTTATGTGTGCCTCTTGTCCACCCGCAACCTAGCTTTTCCAAAGCTATTGGCACAAATAATAAGGTTGCGTGCTCATTTCCCCGATAACCATATCAAGAAACTACGTCTTGATAATGCGGGAGAATTTACTTCACAAGTCTTCGAAGACTATTGCCGGGCAACGGGTATTGAAGTTGAACATCCGGTAGCACATGTTCACACCCAAAACGGATTAGCTGAGGCTCTTATAAAGAGACTCCAATGGATTGCACGTCCATTGCTTATGCAATCCCAGTTGCCTGTGGATGCTTGGGGGCATGCTATTTTACATGCCGCGTCACTTATTAGGATAAGACCCTCTGGAGGTCACACTTTATCCCCGATGCAACTAGCATACGGCGCACCTCTGGATATCTCTCATTTGAGAGTGTTTGGTTGTGCGGTATATGTCCCAATAGCACCACCGCAGAGGACCAAAATGGGTCCTCAGCGTCGTCTAAGTATATATATTGGGTTTGATTCGCCCTCTATTATCAGATACCTTGAACCACTGACGGGTGACGCATTCAAGGCACGTTTTGCAGACTGTGAATTTAATGAGAAATTTTTTCCAAAACTGGGCATACAGTCTAAGAAGCCAGAAGCTTCTGAGACCATTAGTTGGGACCAGAAGTCTTTGTCCCTATATGATCCGCGTACTAATCTGTGTGAAGATGAGATCCTGAAGATCCTTCACATCCAGAATACAGTACATCTTTTACCGGATAAATTCACGGACAACCAGAAGATTGTCCGTTCACACGTCCCTGCTGCCAATACGCCAGCTAGGATTGACATCCCCATAGATGGATGCAGCCCACCGGCAGCAGAATTGGTTGTACCTCAAATGAAAAGAGGACGCCCACCAGGTTCAAAAGATAAAGTTCCTCGAAAGAGGAAGACTCCTGGTGATACTAAGATTATCCCTCCACAGGATGCTGAGCTCAGACCAGCTACTTCTCCCCTCCTGATTTCCCCAGCAGAGGAAACAATAGGAGAAACATCATTAAATTTTGTACGTACTGGAGAAGTACTGGACAGAAATAGCATAGTCGTCGACGACGATTTTGCGTTCGATATTGCCGTTCACGTCACTGAATATGACGATGACGTCGAACCACGATCTCTACCGGAATGTAAACGCAGAGATGATTGGCCAAAGTGGGACGAGGCAATAAGAGTAGAGCTGGACTCACTCTTGAAACGCAAAGTCTTTGGACCAGTAGTCCAAACACCAGTAGGTGTAAAACCTGTGGGATATAAGTGGGTTTTCATAAGAAAAAGAGATGAAAATAATGTGATCGTTCGCTATAAGGCACGCCTTGTAGCCCAGGGATTTTCCCAAAGACCGGGGATTGATTACGAAGATACGTATTCCCCGGTCATGGATTCGATCACCTTCCGATTTTTAATCAGCCTAACTTCTCTGGAAAGCCTAGAAATGCAGCTCATGGACGTTGTGACTGCATATCTATATGGCGATATAGATAAAAATATCTATATGAGACTTCCTGATGGGTTTAATCTACCCTCAGAGATGAAAGAGATACCTCGGGACGTATTCTCTGTAAGGCTACATAGATCATTATATGGTCTAAAACAATCGGGCAAGATGTGGTATAACAGACTAAGTGATTTCCTTGCACAGTAAGGATTCACGAATAATGAAGTCTGCCCGTGTATCTTTATAAAAAGAACGGGAAAAGGATTCGTCATCATAGCTGTATATGTAGATGACTTAAATCTCATAGGATCTCCTGCGGAGATCAATGAGATATCTGAAAGCCTAAAAAATACTTTTGAAATGAAAGACCTAGGCAAAACAAAGTATTGTCTTGGCTTACAGATAGAACACCTAAGGGGTGGAATCCTATTACACCAATCTAATTATACAAAGAAACTTCTACGCAAGTTTCATATGGATAAATGTCATCCTTTAGGTACTCCTATGATCGTAAGATCACTAGACGTACATAAGGACCCCTTCCGGCCGCTGGAAGAGGGGGAGGAGATACTGGGTCCTGAAGTACCCTACCTCAGTGACATTGGAGCACTTCTATATCTGGCTAACTGTACGCGTCCCGATATAGCGTTTACAGTTAATCTTCTAGCCAGACACAGTGCAGCGCCCACAAAGCGCCACTGGAATGGAGTAAAGCATCTTCTGCGATACCTCCAGGGTTCCATTGATCTTGGACTTTACTACCAGAGAGGTGCCTCCCCCAAATTATTTGGTTATGCTGATGCAGGTTATCTCTCAGATCCGCACACGGCAAAATCCCAAACAGGTTTTGTTTTTACCTACGGAGGTACTGCTATCTCCTGGAGATCGGTAAAGCAAACCACAACAGCTACATCATCCAACCATTCGGAGCTCATTGCGATCCATGAAGCAAGCAGAGAGTGTTATTGGCTACGATCCGTCGTCCAACACATTCTTCAATCTACTGGCCTGAAGACCGGTGATTTGGAGCCTACCGTCCTGTTTGAAGACAACGCTGCATGCATTGCTCAACTTCAAAAGGGCTACATCAAGGGCGACAGGACGAAGCACATATCTCCCAAATTTTTCTGGACACATGAGCTAAAGGAGGACAAGCAAATCGAAGTTCAGCAGATACAGTCATGTAACAACTTAGCTGATATTTTTACTAAGTCTTTGCCAAAATGTACTTTTATAAAGCTTGTAAAGAACATTGGTATGCGACAATTAAAAGACCTGCAAGCCTGAAGCTTGTACGGATCAGGGGGAGTAACCTGTGGGTTGCACTCTTTTTCCTTAAGCTGTTGGGGTTTTCCCACTGGGTTTCCCACAGCTAAGGTTTTAACGAGGCAAACACACTTACTCTGGATCCAGAAGTATCCACCCCTCTTTGCCTCAGATACTAAGACCAAAGTGATGAATGGGTAAGGGGGAGTGTTATGAATGAGGGAGGCTTTTAGTCTCCCCTCCTTCATTACCCATTCATTAGTCCCATTACTATGGGTAATGGGGACTCTTGGTCTCCTAGAGGCCCTTCATCTCCCCCTCTAAAGTTAATATATAGAGAACCATGGCCATTGGCCATGGTTACTCATTCTATCTCTAAGAATTCCTATCACTATTTCCTTCTTGAGTTTGATTACTCTCTAACACAAACAATATTTTCCCACTAAACTGTCAATATCAGATAAACAATGTTTTCCCACTATACTGTCAATATCAGATCTAGCACACGAATCAAAAATAGATAACGCTTCTCTGTTATGGCATTTAAGATATGTCCAATTAAATTTTGGCAGCACTAATTTTCTTAAACTAAAACATATGGTAATTTGTGATTTGTATTCCACATATCACTAATGAAGGGAAAGTATGAGAAATTGTGAATGGTGCATTTATAAAAAAATTTCACATATTATGATTTTGGCCATTATGTGAATTTTTGTTTCTTGTGAATTGGGATCATTCTGATATTATCTTATTATGAATTCCAAAGCATTTGCAAAAAGACCAAGTAAATGCAATTGAAAATAGAAAGTACTCACAACAGATATGGGTGCATAGGTTTCTTTTGATCATTTATTGAATGAAATATATTTATTTAGAAGAAGAAAAAATTTTAATTCATCATTCTCTCACCTTTTCAAATTCCAATTTCTTTCTAAAACTGAAGTACCAAGTGTAAACAGTGAAAGAATTTTTAATGCAATAAATATTTCCACATCATCATCATCTCATTTTTAACCTTTTGGGATTTACAGTATACTCTCTACTTTGCCTAAATTTTGGATATCACAAGTGAGCATTAACCCATTTCATACGGTCAAAAAATTACATGGAATCATCATTTTTCAAATTCTTTTTGGGATTAAGGCTAAAATGATGCTGCTGATGACACCAACGATCAATTTTCAAATTCTCTTTTAAAACAAAAATGATACATGATGCTTTTAAGAGGAGGGCTATGATTGTAGACTCACAGCCGAATGGTGGATGGCCGGCTGCGCCTGAGGATGGCCAGGGCCTGAGGTACCACCGACCGGAGGTGACCGTGGGGCGTGGGCGGTGCCACGGTGGGTTTGTGAGGGAAGATGGTGAACTAAAGTCTAAAAGCAAAAGAGAGTCAGTCTCCTGGATGAGAGCAGAGCAGAGCAAAGAGAAATTGATGAACTAAAATAAAAAGAGAGAGAGGACAGAGCCTATAGGCTATAGACATAATAGACTGACAAAAAATTAACTTCTCAGCATTGGGAAGTGTTGTAGAGTTAAAAAAATATTTTGTTTTTGATTTTTTTAACCAACGTCCGGACCGATGGAATGCTAGCCATCATAGCACTTTATGAGTTCGGCAGTGGGCAGCGGGAGAAATGAGTATAAATTTTTTTTTGTTTTTTCTGCCCTGGGCAGCTGCCCAGGGCAGTTACGCTGTAGTTCCGCCACTGGTTGGAACTGAGGATATTTATGGTGTAGTTCATGTTTATGTATATGCTTCATGCATGACTATGTATTTTAATTACTATGTTTTATTTGATGTCTCTGCCTTAGGCTATTGTATATTGCTGTTGGATTTGTTGTGTATCTTGGCCATCTGTAGCATGTGTGACTTAAATTTTTCATGCATGCCTTGGTATTTTAGTTACTATGGTATCTTTGCTCTCTCTGCCTTGGGCCATTGCAAAGTGTGTTGGATTTGTTGTGTATATTGGCCATCTGTAGCATGTGTGACATAAATTTTTCATGCATGCCTTCGTATTTTAGTTACTATGGAATCTTTGCTGTCTCTGCATTAGGCCATTGTAAAGTGTGTTTGATTTGTTGTGTATCTTGGCCATCTGTAACATGTGTGACATAAACTTTTCATGCATGCCTTGGTATTTTAGTTACTATGGTATCTTTGCTTTCTCTGCCTTGGGATATTGTAAAGTGTGATGAATTTGTTGTGTTTCTTGGCCATTTGTAGCATGTGTCACTTACATTTTTTATGCATGCCTTGGTATTTTAGTTACTATTGTATCTTTGTTGTATCTGCCTTGGGCAATTGTCAAGTGGGTAGGATTTGTTGTGTCTCTTGGCCATATGCAGCATGTGTGCCTTGGGTTTATATTCTAGTGTTTCTGAAAATTATATCAGCTATGGATTTTTTAAAACCTGAAAAGGCTTCCATCATGACTATGTATTTTAAATACTATGGTTTCTTTGCAGACACTGACTTGGGTTATTATATTGGGTGTTGAATTTGGTTTGGCTTTTGGCAATATGGAGCATGATTTCTTTTACATTTTTTTCACCTTGGTGTCTTGGATTTTCTGTTATGGGTTGTTGTGGCTTTTGGCCCTATGTATCCTGTGTGACTTGGGAATGTCTGATTTCCCTGTGTATTGGAATTTTATGATATGCATGCTGGATATCAGATTTTTTGGGGCTGTACATCAAATAGCCCAATGATGAAAATGTAGCATATTGTATATCCTTCATACTGGAAGGCTGGCAATAAGGATCCTTCATTCCCCCAAGTTGGTTCAAAATTTGATTGATATGGATTTTGTGAGTTGGTTAGTAGGTAAGGGAATGGTTTGAGATGGATTTGTAATGGAAGTTGGTAATCTTAAGCATGTGTGCCTTGGGATTTTTTACTATGTTGTATTAGCTTGAGCTGAAGTGGGCTTGGTTGGCTTCACTTCATGCCTTGGGATTGTGTGAGTAGATAAAGAAGGAGCCATTGCCAAGCAACCAGATGGAGAACTGGAAAAAAATATCTGAGGGCTTATGATTGAAAAACTATATGAATGTCCCCTATATGCTTCATGCATTCATTGGTATTTTAAATACTATGGTTTATTTGATGTCTCACCCTTGGGCTATTCTAGATTGTGTTGGAATTTTTGTGTCTCTTGTTCATCTGTAGCATGTGTGCCTTTGGTTTTTTTCTTCTTATTCATAAATTGATTTCGTATATGGATTTTTCCCTGAAAATGCTTTCTACTTTAATTACTTTTGTTTATTTGATGTCTTTGCCTTGGGATATTGTACAGTGTGTTTCATTTGTTGTGGATCTTTTCCATCTGAAGCATGTGTGCCTTGGGTTTTATTTCTTGTGTTTCAGAAATTAGGATTTAGATATGGAATTTTGTGCATCTAAAATAGCTTCATGAATGCCTTGGTAATTTAATTACTATGTTTTCTTTGCTGTCTCTGACATGGGCTATTGTAGATTGTGGTGGAGTTGTTATGGCTTATGGTCATCTATAGCATGTGTGAATTGGGAATTTTATCTCGTGTTTCAGAAAATGCTTTGTGCACTTATGATTTCTTTGATATTTCTGCCTTAGTCTCTTGTACACTGTGTTGGAGTTGTGGCTTTTTGCCATATGTATCATGTGTGCCTTGTGATTTTCTGCATTGCATGTGCCTTGGGATTTCTTGTGTTTCTTTTATGTCTCTGACTTGGGCTTTTGTAGTATGCCATAGAATTTTTTTTGCCATTTGTATCATGGGTGCCTTGGGATTTTCTGCATTGCATTTGACTTCTAATCCCTTGTGTTTCTTTCCTGTCTCTGACATGGGCTTTGGTAGATAATTTCTTTGTTTCACCTTTCTCCAAATTGGGCTTTCTGGTATTTTCAATACTTTGGTTTCTTTGCTGTCTCTGAATTGGGCTATTGTATTCTGTGTTGAAGTTGGGTTGGATTGTGGCAATCCGGAGCATGATTTCATTGGCAATTTTTTTATTTGTGTGTATTAGATTTTCTGTATATGGTTTGTTGTGGAATTTGGCCATATGTATCCTGTGTTGCTTGGGCATTTATGCTTTGCCTATGTACTAGATTTTTATGCTATGTATGAAGGATTTACGATTTTTTGGTACTTTAGTTCAAATAGCCCAATGATGAAAATGAGGCAAATTGTTTATCCTTCATACTGGATGGCAGGCAATTAGGTTCCTTCATTCCCCAAGTTGGAGCGGATTTTGATTGATATGGATTTTGTGAGTTGGTAATTAACAATGGAATGGGTTGCGATGGATTTGAAATGTAAATTGGCATTCTGAAGCCTTGTGCCTTGGGATTTTTTTTTCACTATGTTGTCTTTGCTTGAGCTGATGTGGTCTTGATTGGATTCACTTCATGCCGTGGGCTTGTAGGGGTAGATAATGATGGAGCCATTGCCAAGCAACCAGATGGGGAAATGGAAAAAAGTTCCTGAGGGCTTATGATTGAAAAACTAAATGAATGTCCCCAGTATAGGACATGGCAAACTAGTAAATATATGAACATTGGAAAAATATCTCCCTTTTAATTAAACTTCTCTTCTTCTTTATTCTAGGCTTTTCTTTTTCATATTTTTTTTCCTCTTTTGGTTTCCCTTGGGCCGAATTGAACCAGGCAACCCCCCAAACAAAACAAAGAGAAAAGGAAAGAAAGGAAAAAAGAGAGGAAAAGAGATGAGAAGGAGAGAGAAAATCAAAAGGAAAGGAGCAAGAGCAAGGAGAGAGAAAATCAAAAGGAAAGGAGCAAGAGCAAGGAGAGAAAGAGAAAGGAGAGGGGGAAAGAGGAGAATTCAACCACAATTTCATCATCTTCAACCTCTCTAAGGTAGGATACCCATCTCTACTTATTATACCTTTAATGCATATTATTTGTAGAGAATTTGCCTTCGTGTATTGTTGGATCTGTTCATGAAATTTCAGCAAATCTGTCTTTTGCTTGACCGTGATTTCTGCCCCCAAAATAGATTAAAGAAAAATCTGAAACAATTATAGTCATGTAGATCACGAAATCCTACCCTAACATCATATGAAATATGATATATGTTCAATTCAAAAATTAGGAGGAAAAGAGCTTTTTCTGCAGCATATCAAGTTTTTGACAGTTTTGATACACTGCACAATATCGACTGTAACTTGAAGTTCATTTGTTTGTTTTCTGCAAACTTATACATTTTGGATATGTAGATTTCAAGGGCTACAATTTTGTCTTAGTGTAAAAACCTCAAATTCTGACTGCAATAGGGCGAAATCTATTGTTCAAGTTGAGTCATGTTTTCTAAAACGAAACAAATTTGCTGCAACTTAGTAAACATGCCTCTATAATTAGCATGCTCATCCTAAATTTTTGATATTTGATATCTGAAACATTAACTAGTGTATCTACAACTTTGCAGCTTTAAGTTTTGATAAATTCTAGCTAGAAATACCGGATATCTGGCCTTTAATCTGACTGCTTGTGCATTTTCAGCAAAGTGAAATGGTTTAGGTGATGTTTCAACTATGGAATATATGTTTTGGATGTTATTAAAGGCCTTAATAATGATGATGTTGTTAGTGTTGTTGTGTTTGTGGGGAAGTCATGCCCAAATTTAAAGTAGGCTTTATGTACACATGTGATGTTAGTTGGATGTGGCTTAGTATGAAATTATGATGTGTTGAAAGAAAGCATTGTTAAAGTTGAATCATGTGATGAAAGAAAGAAAGAAATGTACAATAAAGGCCAAATAAAGATGACATGTTGTGAATTATTGTGCCTTGAAGTGAAGAGGGAGCATTTGGTACAATGTCTTTTGTGCAACTGTTACCTTTAAGAAAATTCTTGAATGTCTCAGTCCTCTCTAAGGAGGGTGACACGGGGTTTGGGGGACACTAAGTTGTGGAAAAAAACATGAGGGGCTAGACCGTTTGTGGTGGTTGGTGGCCCTCCTGTTCTTGCCCGAGTGGTGGGGAGTGGCAGGAATGCGGTGAATTGATGAAGCATGGAAGGGGAAATAAGGGGAAAATTGGGCTCCTTTGTTAACAACAGTGCACACTGGGCTGAGTGCCACAGCTAGCTGGGGGAGTTTGCCCGTGCCACCCCAACTAGGGGCGGGGTATAGTCCCAAGATGGTCTACCCACTTCTTAGGGTCCAAATCACTACTTGATAACCCTCATTATTTTTGTAGTATTGGTAAATATTGTTTACTTGTGTATTTCCATTTTTGGTGACACTTTGTGTATTTCCTTCTTGGCATGTGCCTTGTCGTTATTCCCCTTGATTCTTTTACCTAATATATGATTCGTAGTACTAACTCTCTTTTGCAGCAACACATCAGTGCAGCAGGCACGTTTTCCTACTATTACCTTAACATTATATAGCTATGTCTTCACTTGCATGCTATGGTATTGCACTTTATATTCCATGTATAGTAGCTCATGCCTATAGATGGTATACTACATGGAGTTGGGATATCCTAATGGGACACGTGTTAGCGTGCCCCCGTTGACTTCACAGGTGTTGCCTCTTGGAGTTGGTAGCAAGTGGAGCAGTGGAGTCCAGTGGCAGAGTTGGGAGTGTAGGGTAGGGAGAGGAGAGGAGATAGAGAGTTGTTGTACTTGGGGTTTACTGGTGGGGTATAGCTGAGATGGTGTATCGGTTATTGCAGTATGTACATGTGGATGATGTACTTTAGTGTTGTACTCTGGTTGGTGGTGTTGTTTTTCTGTGTTGTTCTTTAGTTATTTGTTCTGTGTGGTTGTGGTTAGAGTCATTTCATGTACTACCTCAACAGTGCGCAGTGGACCTGCTTTGAGTTGTTTCGTATTTCTCTTCGTAACACTCGCTGCTCTGGGATCACCTGGGACTGATTTATATTTCCCAGGTATCCTGGGGAGCGGGGCATTACACCCAGCCGACTGGGATTGCCCCAACTGACTGAATTGACTCACCTAGTTAACTGAGCAGACTGGTTGCTTTGTCTTTCAGAAAATACAGACTATAGCCACAAACTCAGAAAAATTCGCAAAAAATATCCATTGAAACCGAGAGATCACCATCTTCAACTGAAAAAAATAAGAGAAGACAACAAGTCATAAAAATGATAGTTTGTGCATAATTAGATGATAAGCTCCAAAGTAGATGATATTATCAAAATGCACATTTCGGAGCCAAAAATAAACATAATATATGCACAAAATGCCCATAAATAGGGGGATAAATATGCAATATTCTCCTAGAATCAATGTGTTTGTTGAAGAACAAGTTCAAAGAATGCTTCGTTGAGAAGTTTCTGTATGGTAAATATACCATAACTATCAATAGACGCTCTCAAGTGATAATTGATACAAGTTAGTCTTTAAACCTAAGATGCGCTTGAAATCCTTACATGCGGAAGGGCTACAGTTTGACTTTTATGAACCAATGATGATGCATTTGTTGCTAGATACTCATTGGATGTAGTCCAAAGCATACAAAGGGAGGTGGCAGTCAAGATATGATTCATCTCCTCTTGTATGGGAGGCTAGTATCACAAACGGTTAGCATGAATACATAGTAAATCCTTGGCTAAGGTAGAATGTATAAAGTTTTTATGTGTTAAGGGTAATCCATCTTTGACTATGGTGTCACATACAAGACTCACGATATTAAGATTTTATTAGAGTTTGATATATTTCCATACCATATATACTTCAGCGACACAGTTATGATGAAGAAACTGGACTATACAGTAGTTGTTGCTAACAGACCTAGATTTGCATTAGAGGAGAGTCCAACCTTATACGTAGCCAGATACTTACGATTACAAATAGATGGTTTTCATATGCAGCTAGCGGTATTAGCAAACATGTGACATGATCATAGAGTATGAACAAGTCACTGTCGAAGTAATTATACTTTTAAAATCTTACAAAGATAATGCACTTGTCACAATAATCAAAGGAAAAGAACTTAAAGTATATAATATATACACAAGCGACCACAATGAGTTATAAGCATTTTAATTAATAGAGAGAAGCTCATCACAAAGTGTTGCGAATGCGAGTGCAAAGTGTACGTAAAGAGTTAAGAACACTTGATCATATAATATAGATAAAAATTCTACCAAAACCAACCCTGCACTATCGCTAGTGATGAGGATAACCAATCGGTGGCTGGTGGTAGTCAGCCACTGGCTGACTAGCAGCTAGTTACTGGTTGGTAGGTAGTGGCAGCCAGCGACCACTGTCCGGTAATGAACGGTGGTGGCAAGCTGCCACTTATGCGGGTGTTAGTTTGGAGAGTTTGAATCCAATTTAGTTTGGTTTAGATCCAGTTGTTGGATCATGATTAAACCAAAAGATAGAGTTTTATTCAAACTAGAACTCCTAATAGTAAGGGGATTTCTAGGAAATTTTCTTTAGTCTTACATCTAATAAGATTAAAAAAGTATAAGGATCCTCGTACTTTATACACAGATCCTCTCCTCCTCTCAAAGTCACCCAAAAAATCAATAGAGAGAAAAATAATCTTGATGCTAAAAGATAATTTTCTCTCTCTAAAAAGAAAAGTTTTTCCTTCTCTTTTTCTCAAACACTAACAACGTTTGAGACCAGTTCGACTTCTTAGAGAGCTCATGGATTGTGATGAGTTTTGCCATCAAGGTGAAACTAATATCATACTGTTTGGTGAGGAGATTGGATATCTCACCAAATTTTTGAAGAGTGGATACCGCTTAAGGATATTCATGCAAAGGTACGGTTTTTATTTATCAGCATTAAGTTATGAATTTTGTAGCTTTCTAAATTTTGCACTACGATCTAAATTTTTAAAATTCATCGCTTCCGCCTTTTCTAATTTGGTTAGAAATCCTAGCCAAAAAGACCAACATGTTTCATATATATGTGTGACTACACAAACACGTTTACATACATTAACCTTTCAAAAAAAACACGTTTACATACATACATACATACATACATACATACATACATACATACATATACACATACATATACATATACATATGTATCTCTGTGTTTGTATCATTGCTAAAGTCCATGGAAAGATGTGAGATAATTAGGATCATAATGAGATTTTGATAATTAGGCTGAATCAATCATTTTCGTACATACCAGAATATTCCTGGTTATAGGAATATTGAGATAGGACATCGATATTCTTGATAGACTAGTGTATACTTTACTTTTGACAAAGATGGTAACGATTGGTCTCAAAACTATTTTTTAAAGATATTGTAAGAATGTATACATGTATTTGTTGAAGGGTTTTGTGGGTCCTTAAGGCTATAAAATCGACATCCGACCTAAGTCGGATGGAAGACGAAATTAACGTAATCAACGAAAAGCATCTTAAAACCATTTTAAGAATAGCCCTAAAGAATTAACTCTAGCCAGAATCTCTACTACCTCGGGGTTGGGTCCGAGAAGCCCATATAGATCTATCAAATTATTGCAATTATAAACACATATATATTAAACTATAAACCTTTCACTTCTCTATCGTTTGAAGTGTCATTTTCAGCAACCTGTCTTTATGCCAGAAGCAATGCCCCGCATTGGGCGGAGCCGCTTCTCTCGAGCCGAACTGTGTCTCGAGCCGAACCGCGTCCCGATGCGAGAAACACCCTTGTCACCGAGTCAACCATGCACTCCAGAAAGTTTCACCTTGAGTGGATCCTCTGACTTCGGATTCGATCCAAACTCCTTCGTAGCTTTGTTAGAGCCTGATCAGGAGCAAGGAAGAATAAGGGAGAAAGTTGGAATATTAATAAAGCTTAGATCCGGGCTTGCTCACGTTTAATAGAGCCACTCAGATCTGGATCTTGGTGCAAGTTCCAAGGAGGGGGATGTCTCCAATTTACATAGGCAGCTGACCCATCGTCTTTTCTCCATATCCGATGTGGGACTAAATTTTGGAGGAGAAAAATCAATAAAGTTTGCCTTACACGAAGACCAAACTTTAGCGAATTTTTCTTTTCTCGCAGTTACGCTTCGATAGCGATATCATATATCAAATCGAAGAGCATTGCACAGTGAACGCATAGAAACAAACATGGCTCAATTTCAACTTCATTTGACCCCTCAAACATATGTCCAAAGTTGGCAAAAAGCTTGTGTTTTGAAAACAAATCCAGCCACAAAAAATTACCCTAAGTTTTACAAATCCTATGGGCCTCACTGCGGGGCCCACCTCTGTGCGGTCACACCCACTGGCAAGAGCACTGGGTTGGGCCCTCGTCAGGGTGCCCGACCTGCTGGCATGGGCCAGGGGCCCAGGTAACTTGGTGCTGGGCTTTTTGGCCCAATGCCTTAGAAGCTGGGCAATTACCTAGCTTGCGGCTGGGCAATTGCCCAGCTCTTATGAGCTGGGTTAAAAAACATTTTTTGCCGTTTTGTTTTGATCATACTCCAATCTCATTGGACTTGGACCAAAACAATTGGATCCAGAAATTCCTTAGAACCCTTTGAATTAAGCTTGGGCCAAGACAATTCTTCTTTGTTTTAGCCAAAGCTAAGCTTAGGCTAATACAAATAGGTCCGGGACATTCCCGTACCCCTAGTTTCTATGCATTTATTATTAAAATATATTCCTAAATGTTTTACGATATATTTTGTTCCTATTTCATTATATGCAATAATCCACATCAATTATATTCCAATGTATATATCACAAACCTTTTGCGACACAATTAATTCCATACATCCAATGTATTGTCTCCATTAAGACTTTCTATTACTTAACGAAGGTCTCACTCTGTGTGAGACCCTATAGCCTGACCCTACTACAGGTGGGGATCGAAACCTCAGACAGCAGTGACCAAGAGCAGCATGTGTCGTCCTTGTTTCGGTATCATCATTATGTGGTTAGCCCATTGACATGGTCATTCTCGGGACCACCCTGACTGTGTTCATGATGAATGCCGCAGTTTTAGTCCCTTCGTCAAAACTATGTCGCCTAGTCAAGCCTAGGGTATGTTCAAATGTCAAACCCAATAGCTTGAACTATGTTAGTCTCCATCGGTCTTTAGTCTATCAATGTTGGACTTCTTCCAACATACTTTGGCCAAAGTTTTCACTAAAGACCGAACTAACACGTGCGCCACTAACTCCCCATTAACAAGAGAGACAAATCCTCTCTTGGTCATTACTCTCCTTCCACGCTTCAAGTGTCTCCCAACCAAAGACCATTCAACAGGCCTAGCCTCGAAGCTAGGTCAGAGATCTAAGTGACACCGTTCATGTACATATTTGTACAATGACATCAAGTCTATGGATCAACTTGCCTATCTTCACTAAGAGTTATCACTGACGAATTAGTTAATGTTTAACCATATGATAACTGTCGTTGGGTCGTTCAGTGAACACATTGTCACAACATGATTTGCCATATAGGATGATACACGTGTATCGTACCCATATACGTGTAGAAGGGTGTCAGATGTTGATGATACGCTATGAGCTTAATGTTAACTAGTGGCAATCATGTAATTCCCTAGGTTGAGTAAGGGCATTTTGGTCATTTGGTATAGGTGATGGGTGTAGTGTACATGCATGAATGGTGAGATGATGCATGGGTGTGTATGGGCATGTAGGATTGGTGTAGAGGGGCTATTGTGAAAGGGGTTAGGTGACGTGCGTTTATATTTTGTAACGACTGCTTTTCATGTATCTGGATTTAATATGATATAATATTTGTTTTGGTGGATTTTCTCCTCATGTGTGGTTTTCGTCTCCGTAGCTTTCATTTTCGATCGATTCGTTGTATTTTCTCGTTTCTTCCTTAGGATTGTCGATTTCGAAGTATGTCATTCGTGGCGGACTTCATAACGGTCGTATCTTACTATTAGATCAAGCCTAGAAGTCTTAGGAATCGATCCCGGGGCCCCGCGCTCCGTATCGGAACTTTGGGTGCTCATTAGCCGGTATAAGAAGGGGCACCGACCAACTAGATGACGATCCAGTCGGTCGGCAATCCTTCTTGGACCGACTAGTTAGCTTTCTAAATAATTCAGGAGTTACTGTTTATCGTTAGTCGGTCTAAGAACGTTGGTTGACCGACTAGGTTGCAAACTAGTCGGTCGACAATGCTTCTTTAACCGACTAACACATCATCTTATTTTTGTATCAGTTACTGTTTACCCTTAGTCGGTCTAAGAACGTTCATCGACCGACTAGATGCTAAACTAGTCGGTCAGTACTTGTTCATGGACCGACTAACTCTAAATCCTATTTTCGTTCAGGAGTTACTGTTTACACTTAGTCGGTCTGTGTTGGTCGACCGACCGACTAGTTGCCAAACTAGTCGGTCAGTGGTTGCTCTTTGACCGACTAACCAGTGTTGAAACCCTAATTTCTGGGCAGCCGCCAGCCCAACCTATTTAAACCCAACCCAAACGTTTTCTTCTTCCCCAACACGACCCAAAACCCTAAAATCTTCCCCCTTGGAGCCCCCATCTTCCTCCAAGCTTCAATCCTTCATTCCAAGCCCTAAATCCATCATCCAAACCGTCCATCCACTCTATCTACCTCTCATCTTCCCCAAAATCTCACCAAATCCATCAAAATCCCAAATCCCCAAAACCCTAGTTTCTCCAAACTTCTCCACTTGCTTCCAGATCTGATCCTAGGGTTCCCCGGAGTGTTTCTTCCGCCTCCTCTCGGTAAGAAATCGATCTACCGTTGTTTTTATAACCTATTTATAATTTTATGAAACCCTAATAAATTTCATGTTGTTTGGTGTTTGTTTCCCCCATAACAGCGATTTTCCCCGTAGATTGGCATCCGTGTGACGAAGTGGTCGTCATCCCCGGTGCTAGGCAAGTGAAACTTGCCACTTAGGGTTTAGGCCATGTTTTAGGCCATTTGCTTGTTGTAGGCGTAAAGAGGCTAGGCGACGAAATGATACTCGCCTAGGCGCAAATTGGGGAACTAGCTTGACAACGAAGCTAGTTCCGACATTTAGCATGTTGCACAATTACCATGTCATGTTTACTTTCCATTAACGGTACGCGAATTAATTGTCATGTCATTGTATTCTTTAAGTGTTGCTGTGATTGCGTAGCTTTGCTACGATGTTTGTGTTCCTGGCTCGTGTTCCAGAAGTGAGCCCTGTAGTTGAAAACCCCAACGCTCGGATACCGGCTAGGTGCACCCCTATGCCAAACACACTTCCTGGCTCGTGTTCCAGAAGCGAGCTCAGTGAGTTGGAAATCCCAACGCTCGACACATATGGGTGGAGGTTAAGAGATAAGCGGACTGAGCCCCGAGTTGGCCTGACCCGCCACTCCGGCCAGCAGGTGGACTCTCTAGTGCACAAGTGATTAATAGTGATAGAGATAAGCGGCCTGAGCCACGAGCTGGCCAGCAGGTGGACTCTCTATGCACTAAGTGATAAACAGTGATAAGTGAAAATAGTGATGAGTGATTCGTGAATTAGTGATTTGGTGGCTTTTGCTACATAGTGCGTGCTTGCCTCTCTTTTAAACTGTTGCATCATACTTAACTGCCATGTCATTGCTTAATATTATAAGTGCTAGGTTGCTAGTTACTTTCAGTTTCCTTGCTCAAGTCTTTTAGACTTGCTGACATGTGCCCCTTTCTCTTTTGGGTGACGCATGTTAGACCTTGAGCCCGAGTTGCTTGCTGAGGGTGAGGTGTTTGCGGACGCCGAGCTTGCGCCCGTGTTGGACGAGGACTTCGTAGTCACTAGAGATCAGTCCTAGTGTCTACGTCTAGTTTTGCTAGATCTTTTGGGTTGTCGGTGCGTGGCACCTAGTTTGATACTCTGTTATATTTGTCTTTTGTTTGGCCTTGTTCTGTGGCCTTTAGACTCTTCCTTTTAGCCTGGTGGCTTCTCTGTGATGTTGAATATTTTGTGGACAAACTTTGGGATTGGTATTTCATATCCGTCTCATATTATTATTATTGTTGTTGTTTCGATTGCAATTACAGGGACATGCTTATACTAAATTTACGCTTATCGGGCGTGAGGCTTCACAGCTCCACGCTCGAGTGGACCTTCTCACGTCTCGCCTCCATTTTAGGGAAGCGGGTCGTGACAGGTTTTAGTGGTGGCCCATGCAGGTCCTTCTGTAACTGCAATTATCGGGATAACGATAATAATGCAAGATTGTCCAACAAATAAGTTCGACATCTGAGCCCTAAGCTATGAGTCTAATCGTTTCGTTTTCTGTGTCATTAGATGGCAGGAAGGCGAATCACCCGTGGTGGTGGTAGTGGTGCGCCCCCTCATGACGAGGAGCCTGAGCGGGAGGCCCACTAACAGAGAGATGATGCGGATGATGTTGAAGATGATGCAGGTTCAGCAGGGTGTGCTTCTGCAGGTACAGAATGCTCCGGTGTCTCGAGCTGCTCGGGTGGTGGAAGCCCCTCGCTCTGAGCCCGGGGCGAAGCAATTCAGAGAGCTGGGTCCTGCGTATTTTGATGGAACCGAAGGTCCGCTAGCTGCTGATGAATGGATGAGGAATATCGAGGACAATCTGAAGATATCCAAGGTCAACGAAGTTAGTTGGGTTGACTTGGCGAAGCGCCAGCTGAAGGATAATGCTCGGAATTGGTGGGATGCTGAAGAGAAGATGTTGGTGGAGCCGATCATCTGGGCTACCTTCAAGGCCAGATTTGATGGTGAGTTCTTCCCGAAGGCTGCCAGGGAGGAGATGCTGCAGCGTTTATCGATTTGAAGCAGGGGAGCTCGTCGGTGGACCATTATCACCAAGAGTTCATGAGGCTGAGTCGGTTTGCACCGAAGATGGTGCAGGACGCTTAGGCGAGAGCTCAGAGGTTCCTGCAGTGACTCGCTTCGGAGCTCCAGAGTTTTGTGACCTCTTCTGACCGGGAGTCATATCAGAAGGTTTTGGTCGCTGCCAAGAGGCAGGAGTTGCTCGTGAACCAGAGGAAGGGGTCTGTTGTTGGTGCTGGGAGGAGGCCTGTGGAGCAGGCGAGAGCTGTGGTTAGACCTGGATTCAGGCCGAACCAGCCTGCTCAGTTTAAGAGGCCAGGAGGGCCCGTTCGGAGGACTTGCAATTTCTGTGGCAAGGAGGGCCATATCAAGGAATCATGTAGGAAGTTCTTGGGGCAATGTATTGCCTGTGGAGATCCCGCCCATGTTCTCAGGGAGTGCCCGAGGTTGAAGCAGCCTTGGAGGACACCTATTGCTGCCCCGCCGTTGCAGTAGAGGGCCCCGGTGCCCGCTGGTCGTGGGGTGCCCCTCGTTCCGCAGAGACAGGCTTTTCAGCAGGCTGCTCCGCCAAGGAGGCAGGCATTTTCTGATGACCGAGGAGGAGGTTTTGGCCATGGATGAGGTCATTGCAGGTAACTTCCAATCTAGTTGTTCCTTCCCTAATTAATTGATTGTTAAAATTATGTTGAGTGCTTGTGTATGAATGTTGCTAGAATAAGATTTGATTGATTAGACTGTTTATTAGGTGTGGTTTTGGTTTGCACGTCCCCTGCCCGAGTCCTCTTTGACTCTGGTGCATCGATGTGCATTTTGGCCAAGAGCTTCGTGGAGAAGCATTCCTTGTCGACGTCCCCTCTCTCCAAGAGTTGGAACATCGTTACGGGGAATGGAGTAGTCACGATGCATCGTGGATGCAGTCCTTGCTCTGTGGTGGTTTGTGGACATGAGCTTTATGCTGATTTTATTGTCCACAACATCACCAACTACGAGTGCGGTCTTTGGGATGGATTGGCTTGCGAGCTTCTATGCTACGATCGACTGCAGGAGGAAGAAGGTGGTGTTCGAGATTCCCGGACATCCAGTATTTGAGTTCAGTCGTGGCAGCAGTTCGCTTGGTCCTGTCTGATTTCGGGCCAGGCCGGTGGAGGCTGTGGCTATGCAGATGGAGCTGGAGTGGCCAGCTGTGGTGCGAGATTTTGGCGACGTCTTCCCCGAGGAGATGTCTGGTTTACCGCCCGATCGAGCTTTAGAATTCTCTATCGATCTTGTTTCAGGTGCGCAGCCGATTTCGAAGGCGCCGTATCGTATGGCACCTGCAGAATTGGAAGAGTTGCGGAAGCAGTTGGATGAGCTGTTGCAGAAGGGTTATATTAATCCTAGTGTGTCTCCGTGGGGAGCACCGGTGTTGCTAGTAAAGAAGAAGGATGGTTCGCGTCGCATGTGCGTGGACTATCGGGAGTTGAATGCGGTGACCATTAAGAATAAATACCCGTTGCCTCGCATCGATGATATTTTTGATCAGCTTGGAGGTTCGAGGGTGTTTTCCAAATTGGATCTGAGAAGTGGTTACCATCAGTTGAAGGTGAAGAGGGTGATGTTCCGAAGACAGCGTTCAGGACGAAGTATGGACACTATGAGTTCGTGGTTATGCCTTTCGGCGTAACTAACGCGCCCGCCGTTTTCATGAATCTGATGAACCTGATTTTCTACGACTTTGGATAAGTTTGTCGTTATCTTTATTGACGACATTCTGATCTATTCGAAGTCGGAGGAAGAGCATGCCTCGCACTTAAGGACTGTGTTGGAGATTTTGAGGATGCATCGGTTGTATGCTAAGTTTTTGAAGTGCGAGTTTTGGCTGGATCGAGTTGCTTTTCTCGGGCATGTGGTGACTGGAGATGGTATTTCAGTGGATCCCGAGAAGATTAGGCCATCAGGGAGTGGCCTGTTCCGTCGTCAGCGTCTGAGATTCGGAGTTTCCTTGGACTTGCTGGTTATTATCGGCGATTCATTAAGGACTTTTCTCGTAATTGCTGAGCGATGACCAGGTTGACGCGGAAGGATGTTGCTTATGTTTGGTCGGGTGATTGTGAGAGTGCTTTTGGTATTCTGAAGGAGAGGTTGACGAGTGCCCCTATTCTTGTTGTGCCTGATCGCAGCGGTGGATTTGAGATCTTTTGCGATGCTTCTGGCAAGGGTCTCGGTTGTGTGTTGCATCAGCACGGGCATGTTGTGGTGTATGCGTCTCGTCAGCTTAAGGTTCATGAGAAGAATTATCCGACGCATGATTTGGAGTTGGCTGCCATTGTGTTTGCTCTTAAGATTTGGAGGCACTTCCTGCTGAGTGAGAAAGTGAAGATGTTCATTGATCACAAAATCTTGAAGTATATTTTCACTCAGAAGGAGCTCAACATGCGACATCGTCGATGGTTGGAGCTTATGGCGGATTATGAGATTGATTTACAGTATCACCCTGGCAAGGTGAATGTGGTTCCAGATGCTTTGAGTAGGCTTCCAGCGGTGATGATTTTGACCTCGCGGTGGAGATTGCAGCAGGATTTTTGCGAGTCTGGTGTGGAGATTATTCTTCCTGGAGAGGCCTTCTTCGTTGATGTACATGCAGGTACAGTCGACGATCGTGGATCGGATTAAGGCTGGCCAGGCTGAGGATCCGAAGCTGGTGAGGATTCGGGAGCAGGTGGAAGCCGGTCTGCGGACTGACTTTTTGATTCATGAGGATGGCTCGCTGAGGTTTGGAGCCAGGTTGTGTGTGCCTGCTGGGGATATCAGAGAGGAGTTGATGGTGGAGGCACACAGTTCGCCGTATTCTGTGCATCCTGGTGGCACCAAGATGTACCAGGATCTTCGTCTGAATTATTGGTGGCATGGTACGAAGAGGAGTGTGGCTCGGAGTGTAGCCAAGTGCTTGGTTTGCCAGCAAGTGAAGGCGGAGCATCAGCGTATGGCCGGGTTGCTACAACCGCTTCCGATTCCGGAGTGGAAATGCAACACATCACTATGGATTTCGTGACTGGACTACCTCGGAGTCCGAAGCAGAATGACGCGATTTGGGTGATCGTAGATCGATTGACCAAATCCGCGCACTTTATTCCATTCCGAGTGGGACAGTCCACTGAGATGCCTAGCAAGGAGATATATGGAGGTAAAATTCTTTTACTCTCCGTTTTATTTCCTTTTCCTAGTTTGGATAGTGATGTAACGTGAATCATGCAGGAGGTTGTGCGACTTCATGGAGTCCCCGTGAGTATCGTGTTTGACAGAGACACGAGGTTCACATCTCAGTTCTGGCAGAGTTTGCAGAAGAGCTTGGGTACGCGTCTGAGTTTCAGCACGGCGTACCATCCGCAGACGGATGGCCAGTCCGAAAGGACAATTCAGATTTTGGAAGACATGCTGAGGGCGTGCATGTTGGATTTCAAGGGTTCATGGGAGGACCATCTACATTTGGTAGAGTTTTCCTACAACAACAGCTTCCAGGCGAGTATTGGCATGGCACCTTTCGCCGCTCTTTATGGAGGAAATGTCGATCGCCATTGAGTTGGGATGACGTTGGTGATAGGGAGTTGTTGGGACCTGAGATGATCGTGGAGGCCGTGGATATCGTCAGGAATATTCGGGAGAGGTTGAGGATTGCTCTGGACCGTTTTAAGCATTGGCGGGATGCTAAACGTCGTCCTTTGGAGTTTCAGCCGGGCGACCATGTGTTCTTGAAGATTTCCCTGAATCGTGGTGTGATTCGTTTCGGGAAGCGGTGGGAAGTTGAGCCCGCGATACATTGGACGTTTGACATTTTGGAGAGGGTTGGCGAGGGTAGCGTATCGCTTGGCCTTGCCGCTATCTTTGGAAGGAGTTCACGATGTTTTCAATGTGTCGCAGCTTCGTCGATACATTAGCGATCCGTCTCATGCGGTGGATTTTTCGGAGATTACCGTTCGCCCCGATATGACGTATGACCAGCATCCAGTGCAGATTCTGGACAGGCGTCAGAAATCGCTTCGGAACAAGATTGTCAATCTTGTGAGGGTGATGTGGCGACACGGCTCACCTGGAGAGTCTACTTGGGAGAATGAGGATGAGATGCGAGAGCGTTTCCCACTTTTGTGTTCCAGACTCGTGAGTTTTTGGAAATTCCGAGGACGGAATTTTTCTTAAGTTGGGGAGGATGTAACGACTGCTTTTCATGTATCTGGATTTAATATGATATAATATTTGTTTTGGTGGATTTTCTCCTCATGTGTGGTTTTCGTCTCCGTAGCTTTCATTTTCGATCGATTCGTTGTATTTTCTCGTTTCTTCCTTAGGATTGTCGATTTCGAAGTATGTCATTCGTGGCGGACTTCATAACGGTCGTATCTTACTATTAGATCAAGCCTAGAAGTCTTAGGAATCGATCCCGGGGCCCCGCGCTCCGTATCGGAACTTTTGGTGCTCATTAGCCGGTATAAGAAGGGGCACCGACCGACTAGATGACGATCCAGTCGGTCGGCAATCCTCTTGGACCGACTAGTTAGCTTTCTAAATTATTCAGGAGTTACTGTTTATCGTTAGTCGGTCTAAGAACGTTGGTTGACCGACTAGGTTGCAAACTAGTCGGTCGGCAATGCTTCTTTAACCGACTAACACATCATCTTATTTTTGTATCAGTTACTGTTTACCCTTAGTCGGTCTAAGAAATCTTCCCCCTTGAGCCCCCATCTTCCTCCAAGCTTCAATCCTTCATTCCAAGCCCTAAATCCATCATCCAAACCGTCCATCCACTCTATCTACCTCTCATCTTCCCCAAAATCTCACCAAATCCATCAAAATCCCCAAATCCCCCAAAACCCTAGTTTCCCCAAACTTCTCCACTTGCTTCCAGATCTGATCCTAGGGTTCCCCGGAGTGTTTCTTCCGCCTCCTCTCGGTAAGAAATCGATCTACCGTTGTTTTTATAACCTATTTATAATTTTATGAAACCCTAATAAATTTCATGTTGTTTGGTGTTTGTTTCCCCCATAACAGCGATTTTCCCCGTAGATTGGCATCCGTGTGACGAAGTGGTCGTCATCCCCGGTGCTAGGCAAGTGAAACTTGCCACTTAGGGTTTAGGCCATGTTTTAGGCCATTTGCTTGTTGTAGGCGTAAAAGAGGCTAGGCGACGAAATGATACTCGCCTAGGCGCAAATTGGGGAACTAGCTTGACAACGAAGCTAGTTCCGACATTTAGCATGTTGCACAATTACCATGTCATGTTTACTTTCCATTAACGGTACGCGAATTAATTGTCATGTCATTGTATTCTTTAAGTGTTGCTGTGATTGCGTAGCTTTGCTACGATGTTTGTGTTCCTGGCTCGTGTTCCAGAAGTGAGCCCTGTAGTTGAAAACCCCAACGCTCGGATACCGGCTAGGTGCACCCCTATGCCAAACACACTTCCTGGCTCGTGTTCCAGAAGCGAGCTCAGTGAGTTGGAAATCCCAACGCTCGACACATATGGGTGGGGTAAGAGATAAGCGGACTGAGCCCCGAGTTGGCCTGATCCGCCACTCCGGCCAGCAGGTGGACTCTCTAGTGCACAAGTGATTAATAGTGATAGAGATAAGCGGCCTGAGCCACGAGCTGGCCAGCAGGTGGACTCTCTATGCACTAAGTGATAAACAGTGATAAGTGAAAATAATGATGAGTGATTCGTGAATTAGTGATTTGGTGGCTTTTGCTACATAGTGCGTGCTTGCCTCTCTTTTAAACTGTTGCATCATACTTAACTGCCATGTCATTGCTTAATATTATAAGTGCTAGGTTGCTAGTTACTTTCAGTTTCCTTGCTCAAGTCTTTTAGACTTGCTGACATGTGCCCCTTTCTCTTTTGGGTGATGCATGTTAGACCTTGAGCCCGAGTTGCTTGCTGAGGGTGAGGTGTTTGCGGACGCCGAGCTTGCGCCCGTGTTGGACGAGGACTTCGTAGACAATGGAGATCAGTCCTAGTGTCTACGTCTAGTTTTGCTAGATCTTTTGGGTTGTCGGTGCGTGGCACCTAGTTTGATACTCTGTTATATTTGTCTTTTGTTTGGCCTTGTTCTGGGCCTTTAGACTCTTCCTTTTAGCCTGGTGGCTTTTCTGTGATGTTGAATATTTTGTGGACAAACTTTGGGATTGGTATTTCATATCCGTCTCATATTATTATTATTGTTGTTGTTTCGATTGCAATTACAGGGACCTGCTTATACTAAATTTACGCTTATCGGGCGTGAGGCTTCACAGCTCCACGCTCGAGCGGACCTTCTCACGTCTCGCCTCCATTTTAGGGAAGCGGGTCGTGACATATTTCATATATTTGCACACGTTTTCTTCCGTGTTTTTCCGTTATTTACCGTCGTCTTATATCCGTTTTCTCGTGTTTTCTTGTTTTCGTTCACTTTTCCGTGTTTTCCGTATTTTGCAGGAGTTTACTGGCATAGGGGATATAAAACGACGATATCGCAAGTCCCCGGAGCAATGGGAGGAGTCACGCGTGATCCAGGGGGTCAAACGACGATGATATCATCTTTCAGCCCCTCATCCAATCGGTTGGTCATCTTCAACCGATCGGGTGATGCATGCGTGCACCACCCGGACGCAGCTTGGAGCTCACAAGAAGTCACCCGGTCAGTTCGTAGACCGGTTCAAAAGCCCAAAGTCTCTGTATTTTTTTTGTGATTGCCAACCGATCGGGTGACCTTCACCCGATCGGTTCATCTGTAGCCGAATCTCCAGAGCCAAGACACGGTCAGCTCAACCGGCCTCCTCACCTGACGACACCAAGATCCAACCGGTCATATTCATATGTCAACCGACGGGGTGAAGATTACCGGGTGAAGTCCCGCATTGCGCTGTAAATGAGTGAAGCAGATCACCCGATCGGTTGACTTGTCAACCGATCGGGTGGTATCATTTTCTATATATAGAACCCCTAGGTTTTCCAGAAACGAGAGTTGATTATTTTTACTATTCTCTTCATTTTGTGACGGCTGTAATTTCCCAGTTTTTGTAAGTTTTCTGATATTTGTCAAACTTTAGTATTATCTTAATTGCTTTACTACCATTGCATTTCTATTGTCTGATTATGATTTTGACGGTCCATTTTTGTTTAGATCGCTTTTTACTAAATATGTGTGAGTAGTTCCCAAATCTGGGATTTTGGCGGAAACCCCTTCGTGGGCTCTTCCCGATGCGTCCATAGGTCTAGGAAATCGATAGGGATTAGGAATCTAACGGTTACGCTGGGTGTTTTATTGTCATCGACGGGAAATAGACCGCCTTTGACCGTTGGGCCAAGGGGGAATAAACTTGGCGGTTGACTCCCTAGCCATAGCTCACGCCCTTAGCGTAGACGTCGAATCCTAGCGCGTGGGAGCGGCAGGATGAGACGTTGGGAGTTATCGTTGCGAGCTTAGTGCTCCCGGAGTCGGTCAGTGTTAATGGACACGGGAGTGCCCACTGACCGAACCCGGGAAGTCAGGCGTATCATCCTGGGCACCGACCGGAATATCGGGCCCATGGGACGCTGGTACCACTCTTAGAGGCAACGTCTCACCATTAGACCATAATTCCGATCGCTATCCTACCCGTAGGCCGTATCGGCGAGAATCGCACGATAGGGTGGAAACCAAAGTCCCGGGGTTTTCCTTTATATTGTCTATACCTTGCATTCCATTTACCGTGACAACCCATCATTCGATCCGGGCTAGCTCGCGCATGGGGTGAATTTGATCCTCTTTGACACAAGCACATCCACGCCTCCCTGAGTTCGACCCCCAAGCTACGCTACAACACCGTGCGCTTGCGGGTACAAATATTTAAATCTCACGCCCCCAATCGTATTATTGCACACATCTAGTACGCATAAGCGGGGGACGTCAAGATTTATGGCGCCGTTGCCGGGGAGGCAACGTGCTTGTTATTTTAGGATTTCATGAACCCTTGTGTCTTGCTCTCATCCCTACCTCGCGATAATTTTCGCATTCTTCTTTTTCCTTTTTATATTATTATTATTATTATTGTTTTTATCTTATCTGTTTCTTTCCCACTTTTCGCTTCACGGGTGTTTGTTGTTTTTCATGCGCAGGAGTTCAAGAAGTCTCGACGACTTGATCCCCGTTGATCCAGAGATAAACGCCACCCTAAGGCGTTTGGCCGCCGAGAAGCGAAGAAGAGAGGATCCTGAAGCCATGGGGGAGAACACCCCTCCTCATAAGTCCCTGCTGGAGTACTCGATGCCATCTATCGAGTCCACCTCCGCCATCCGTCCTCCTGCTATTACGGCCCAACGCTTCGAGCTTAAGCCATCTTTGGTGGCGTGGATCCAGCAGGATCAATTTTCGGGTGCACCCATGGAGAGCCCGATTTAACATTTGGACTCCTTCTTGGAGAAATGTGACACCTTCCGGATAAACGGTGTCACAACTGAGGCGATCCGACTGAAGCTGTTCCCCTTCTCTCTGCGAGATAAGGCCAAGCTGTGGCTTAGGGGGAAGGACCCTAATATATTCAACACCTGGGAGAAGCTCTCAAATGCCTTCCTGACGAAGTTCTTTCCTCCGGGGAAGACCATGAAGCTGAGGAGTGAGATCTCCTCCTTCTCCCAGGCCAGTCACGAGTCCTTGCATGAAGCTTGGACGAGATACAAGGAGATGCAGCGAAGATGTCCCCACCATGAGCTCCCCAAGTGGCAGATCATAAATCTGTTTTATAATGGGTTGAGGGACGATTTGAAATCTTCCATGGACGCCGCGGCTGGAGGGTCCTTTATGTCGAGAAGCGAAGAAGATACCGGATAGATTCTTGAAAATATGGCATCCAACAATGAGCGGTGGTGTGACGAGAGAGCCACACCTAGATCTGGGGGCATCCATAGGGTCGAGAACGTCGACACATTGTCAAGCAAGTTTGACTTGCTGTCGACCCAGATTTTCGCATTGATGGTAGGCGCCGGTGGCGCCAGTACACAACAGATTGCCGCGGTGGAATCCGAAGTTTTTGGAGAATTTGACGGTGGTGACATCTCACCACCATTGGATCAGGCGAGCGCATTATTTTACAATCCTACAGGGAATGCACCTTTTCCCCCACGAACCAACTCCAACCCGGCCTACTCTCCAAACAACCGGAATCATCTGAACCTTAGTTACCGGGCACCATATCAACAGCCGACTCAGCAACAACATCAGATATATCAGCCAGCTAGGCCCCACCAGCAGTTTCAGCAGCAACAACCTCCACAACAATATCAACAATACACTCCAAGGAATCAGCAGCCCACCCAGCAGCAATACGGCCAACAGAGGGCCATCTCTCCGGTTGAGTCCCTCTTGACTCAATACATCGCCAACCAGGAGAAGATAAATCTGAAGCTGAAGATGGGACAGAGAGTCCTCACTGATCAGGTGACCCAGCTTGGGTTACAAGTGGCGAACCTTCAGAGACCGCAGAATCTATTATCGCCACAGCCTGAAGTGAACCTGAGGGGGGTAAATCGGTCCTTGGTGCTCACGCATGAGCATGAGAACGTGTCCGCCATCGTCTTGAGGAGCGGAACGCAAATACCCACGAGAGTGCCCCCCAAAGGACCGGATGCACCGTTGGTCGTGGAACGACCAATTGAGAAATTAAATGACGACGGTGCTTCGTTGCCCAAGCCAACTACTCCGGAGGGAGTTCATAGAGAGGAGAAGAAAAAGGATGAGGAAGGGAACCTAAGAGTATTCAAGACCGTTGTGCCTTTTCCACAACAGCTTGCCCAAGCCAAGATTGATGAGAAGTATGGCAAATTCTTTGCCATGGTGAAAGATCTGAGCTTACAAATCCCCTTCCTCGAGGCCATCGAGACAATTCCCTCATATGCCAAATTTCTAAAGGACTTGGTGACACGGGGATCCAGAAAGGAGAAGGTCGTGTTAACGGCGGAGTGCAGCGCCCTCATTCAGCGCGCAAATCTGCCCAAGCTCAAAGACCCAGGAAGTTTCTCCATCCCTTACTCTATTGGGGAAGTGCAAATCCAGAGGGCGCTCGTCGATCTAGGAGCGAGCGTCAGCTTAATGCCCCTACCACTGTACAAGAGAATAGGGATGGGAGACTTAGAGCCCACCGGCATGACATTACAACTTACTGACCGTTCGGTCAAGTACCCGGTGGGAGTAGTGGACGATCTCCCCGTTGACGTGAGTGGAGTACAAGTACCTGTTGATTTTGTGGTGATGGACATGCCGGAAGATAAGCACACCCCTATTATCCATGGACGGCCCTTTATGGCAACCGCCGGAGTTTTGATAGACGTGAAGAATGGGAAGCTTTCCCTCAACGTCGGCCAAGAAAGAGTCGAATTTGACTTGGGGTTGTCGATAAAGCACCCCGATCCTCCGGATGATCCTAGTATCAACGCGCTGGAACTGGAAGAAGAGAGAGCTGCGGAAGCAAGCTCTTGGGAAATTCTCTCGAGAAATCCCCCCGACCACTTGGGAGACCTTGGAGAGCAAGTTGGCTCCCCAAAGAAAGAAGTTGCTGATGAGGCAGTCGCGCAACGTGTGACCCCTCTCAGATTCCCTAAGGCTCCTCCTACGAGGAGAAAGGGGAAAGAGCCCATGGACCTCACCGGTGATGAGGTCCGGATCCTGAAAAAGATGGCGGTAGACGCCAATTTGAGGGAGAAGCCCCCGGATCCTGTCGACAAATGGAGGGTAGTTGAGCGAATCTTCTTACAGCCGTCGACTACACCAAAAGCCACAAGCTCTGGAGCTGAAGAGATGCCGGATTTTGGGCATCACCTGTATCGCCCACCATGAACATCATTTACAGGCGTCGAGCCAACGACGTTAAACAAAGACGCTTCATGGGAGGCAACCCATGCTCTAAACTTTTGTTTCAATTTTTAGGATTATTTTTTTACTTTATTTTATCGATTTTTATAAATAAATCCATCCGCAAGAACTTCCGTTGTGGAACTTAGGTGATTTGTGGGGTTTTATAGAAAACAAGGCCCCAACCGATCGGTTGATAACTCAACCGACCGGTTGGGATGTATCAGGTAGATGCTGTGTCTGCCCCTAAATCAACCGATCGGGTGAGGAAAGAAGAGACCGGTTGGCAGACCGGGTGACCTGGGGTAAACTCTCGGGAAAATTTCAAAATTTGTCAACCGATCGGGTGACAAGAAGTAAGACCGGTTGAGGGACCGGGTGAGAAACTCTAAACTCTCAGGAAAATGTGTGGAGCAGTCAACCGATCGGTTGACATGTCAACCGACCGGTTCACCTGTAGCAACTCTTCAGCCAAAATTTTCGACCACTAAGTCAACCGATCGGGTGACAACGCACCCGACCGGTTTGACTTAAACCCTATAAATACCCCCCGACCCACCCGTTCACATCCCCTCGCACGATCGCATTTTCTCACCGTCGTTTCACCTCCCACTCTCTCCCAACGGCCAAAAACTTCTCTCCCACGTCCTCCACTCCTCCATTAGCCTCTCTCTCCACCTCCCCCTTCCATCTCTCCATCTCTTTCTCTCTCTCCCTCTCATATTTCGCAATTTTCTAGCCCTAATCCACAATATCCACCCATACTTTCGAATTTTTGCTGAAGAAGAGTGCCGTGGCTCCACACTTCTCCCATTGCACGGCATTAGGTCAACTACAAGCGAAGAACTCGAATCTCTGCTGGGTAACTTCGCTCCACTTCTCAAATTTCAATTTTTACCCTAGATATTTAATTTGCTTGATTGTTCGTGTGTGTGCACTTCGATAGTATTTTCCACTCATTTGCATCACTCACACGCACACATGGCCCAAGATAGAGATAAGGGGAAGGGTATCTTGCGGGAGGAGGAACCGTCTCGAAAGAGACAGAAACAAGCACGTACTCCTCCCCACACACGTGAACTGACACTGGCCCATCCCCCACCTGTTATCCGCCCTGTGGACCCCATGTTGGGCCCGCACGGGTACCTATTTAGGAACCAAGAGCACAAAGACTTTTATCATAGACTTGATGCTCGGGGGCATCTTTCGACCAAGTTCGCCCACGCCCAATCGCTTATCGACCTCGGTGTCTTCACCGAGGTCGAGACTCTTTTTGCTAAATTAGGTTGGCTGGCCTTCCTGAATGCCTCTGCGGTATCCTACCCGTCACTCACCCTAGAGTTTCTTTCTACACTTGTTTGTGAGTCGGGGTCGACCGTCATCTTTCGGGTGCGTAACAAAACTATCCGCACCAACCTGAACACAATCAATGATATATTTGGTTTCCCTATTCTTGGGAACGACGCTATCCGACACTACGGATACCCGTCGGAATTTGACGTCGATAACTTTTGGTTCCGCCTCACCATACTCCCTCGCTATCCCTGAGGTAAGGCCAAGGCCTCCTCCATCATCCATCCTATATTCCTTCTGGCCTATTGGATCATATCCTTAGCATTTTTCCCCAGGGATGAGTCAGGCACCATGACCATCCCTGATCTTTTCATTCTATGGGCCATGACTTTCCCCTTTGTTCGTGATGATAATGGGATTAGCTTTAGGGTCCCGACTGTCCCCGTCCATGCCGGCGACTGGCTTATTTATAAGCTCCTAGAGATTAGTCGGGCCGGCAAGGGCAAGATTTGTTGTGGGGGAATTATCACTGTCATTGCTTCTTACCCCCAGTTTAATATCCTCATCCCCCGTGACCTTCCCACTACCGCAGGACCCTCACGTCTAGATCTTGACGTCCTGCGGCACATTCATATGATTAAGCCCCGCCCCGATGGTCATTTCGAATTCAATTACGGCCACCCCCTCGCCCTTACACCATTCTCCCCAACCTCGCTCGCATGACTGTTGCTGTCGTGGCGGATTGGACTTTTCCGCCCGATCCCGAGTTTCTAGCGGGGTTGCACCTTCCTTTCCTTCCCCCAGACGCACGCAGACCACCTTCCCCTGCCGCCCACTTAGGCGAGCAGGATATTCCTGCGTCCCAGGGAGATATCGGGGCTGGCCCGAGTCACACCACCCGTGCTCTTGGCCCCATCACTTCTGAGCATCTTTTTGCGGCCATCTCTGGCCTTGTGTCCAGTGCCGGCATGACCACTGTCACCGGTACTACTTCCACATCACTTGCCGACACCACTTCCGCTTCACGTCAGTCCACTTCCTTTGGTCGCCGCCAGGTCTCTGCCCGTCTTGCTCTCGAGAGGGAGGTCGCAGCCCTCCGTGATCTTGCCACGTCCTCTGCCCCATCGTACCCATCACCATCCTCCTTTCTCACTCACCCACGCTTCCTCGCACTTGAGAGGAACGTTGTCGCCATCCTTCGCCTTCTCACTCACCTCCACGGACCACCACCACGCACACCACCACGCACACCACCACCTTCACCACCTCGACGATCCTCACCTCCCCCGTCACATTCTTCTCCTCCACCATCCCACCCATCCCCACCACCCCCACCCCCACCTAGGCGATCATCTCCCCCTCCCATATCTATTCCCATCCTCGTATCCACCTCTACTCGCATGACCACTTCTGTCGCATCCACACCACCTTCTACCTCCTCCACCGTCACTTCATATTAGTGCCGCAAGAAATTACCGGTGCGCTCCAAATCTCTCCCACCACCACCCACTACCGTCACCATCACGTCTTCTCTCCCGATTGCTATCCCTTCTACCACCGCCTTGATCACCATACTTCCACCACCACCCACCTCCACCGACACTCTACCCATCGTTCACACCACCACTGCACCTATTCCCCCACCTCTGTCCCCACTTCTCCGCACACCCCCCCGCATCCCCCGACCACCTAGCCACACCCTCTTCCGAGGAGGGCGAGGACCCCCCATCTCTTGCTTCTTGATTTCATTTTGTTTTCTGACCTCCCCCTTGCATATCTCTGCATTTTCACGATCATATCATCTTGCTAGCATTGTCATGTCTAGCTTGGGGGAAGTCAAATATTTTTCTGTGTGCTATCGTGTTCGTTTTTCTTTGTGTGTTTGTTTATTTGTCGTGTCGTGTGATTTTTATTTTCTTTCTTTTATTTTATTTTCTTTTCTGTTTATATATCATGTGGTGTGCTTTTTATTTTTATTCGTATTTTCAGTCTCGTCTGTGTGATTTTCTTGTTTTTCGTGTCTTTTTGTGTCTGTGCGAATCCCCCCCAATATTCATTGCCCTCCCATATTTAATTCTATTGCATTGAGGGCAATGCAGGTTTCAGCTTGGGGGAGTCGCACTTCGTGCGTCATTTGTCTCTTTTTCCTTGTTATTTGAGTCGTTTTCCTCCATCTTTTTCTTTTTCTTTTTTCTTTTCTTCTTTTTATCTCTTTCTCCTAGAGATGAACCCTATGATGAATTGCCACAAAATCACACACACCTATCATAGCATCGATAATCACATTCACTAACCCTAGGATATCGAGTCCCCCTGCATTTCACGCATCGTGGGTCCACTTAGCTTTTTGTGAGTCGTGCGTCGTGCCTAGCTGTTTGGTGTGCTTCTACTTTGTGATTTTGTTTTATATACCTGTCCAGGAATGACCCCTAGATTATCATGCTTCGATTTGAATATGCGGTATTTATTTCTCCTGTCTGCTTCTGCATGCTTTATGTATATCGTGTACTTCATTTCGCATGTGTCGGGATTCCACAATTAAGGACTAGGATAACCCATTTAGCCCATGCTCTAACTAGCGAGAATAGTTTCCTTTGCCCAAGTGTTTAGATTCAGATTTCTTTTTTGTTTTACTTGGTGCAAATCCCCTCGTCGTGTACCGTTCTCCCACTTGGAAGAGTACACATGTGTATAGCCAAAACCCCAAAAATAAAAAAAAGGAGAAAAGAAAAGAAAAACCCAAAAAGAAGAGAAAAGAAAAGAAAGAAAAATTGTATAGCCAAAAATCCAAAAAAATATACAAATAACCAAAACCCAAAAAAATCCCCGTGTGAATATCTTTTCCTACTTGTCGAGAATAAAGGGAAGGCGAGAATTTGCACCGAGTGTTCTACTCCACATCATCTCAACCCCCATCGGTTTCGAAAACACTTGGCTTAGGAACTTTTTAGCTATTATCTTGGCTATAGTGTGGTGATTTCCTTAACCCTAGTTGTGGAGTCCCTGACGCATGATATGTTTCTATTCTCTCTCTATTCTCATGCATGCTTGAACTATATATTCACCGCTTTATTCAATTCGAATCGATATTTGGGTCATTTCCTGGATTTGTGTATATCGAGCTTTATCGCACATCGTAGATAGTGACACGGACTGCTAGCGCACGACCACACTCACTCGCGCTTCACCGCGTGGGCCCACGACACTTGTCTGGACTCGTATTCCTTGGTTTAGTGATGTGATTTGGCGTTTGCTTACTTGGTGTGTCGTTTTTGATTTTGTTGGCCATGACGGGTGATCTAGGATATATAGCTTTCTTTTTCTCTCTTTCTCTCTATTTTCCCTCTCAGAGCTCCTACTCTCACTCGTCTTCCTCGAGGACGAGGAAGAGTTCAGCTTGGGGGATTTTGACGTGTGTTTATATTTCATATATTTGCGCACGTTTTCTTCCGTGTTTTTCCGTTATTTACCGCCGTCTTATATCCGTTTTCTCGTGTTTTCTTGTTTTCTTTCACTTTTCCGTGTTTTCCGTATTTTGCAGGAGTTTACTGGCATAGGGGACATAAAACGACGATATCGCAAGTCCCCGGAGCAACGGGAGGAGTCACGCGTGATCCAGGGGGTCAAACGACGATGATATCATCTTTCAGCCCCTCACCCGATCGGTTGGTCATCTTCAACCGATCGGGTGATGCACGCGTGCACCACCCGGACGCAGCTTGGAGCTCACAAGAAGTCACCCGGTCAGTTCGTAGGCCGGTTCAAAAGCCCAAAGTCTCTGGATTTTTATTGTGATTTCCAACCGATCGGGTGACCTTCACCCGATCGGTTCATCTGTAGCCGAATCTCCAGAGCCAAGACACGGTCAGCTCAACCGGCCTCCTCACCCGACGGCACCAAGATCTAACCGATCACATTCATATGTCAACCGACCGGGTGAAGATGACCGGGTGAAGTCCCGCATTGCGTTGTAAATGAGTGAAGCAGATCATCCGATCGGTTGACTTGTCAACCGATCGGGTGGTATCATTTTCTATATATAGAACCCCTAGGCTTTCCAGAAACGAGAGTTGATTATTTTTACCGTTTTCTTCATTTTGTGACGGCTGTAATTTCCCAGTTTTTGTAAGTTATCAGATCTTTGTCAAACTTTAGTATTATCTTAATTGCTTTACTACCATTGCATTTCTATTGTCTGATTATGATTTTGACGGTCTATTTTTGTTTAGATCGCTTTTTACTAAATATGTGTGAGTAGTTCCCAAATCTGGGATTTTGGCAGAAACCCCTTCGTGGGCTCTTCCCGATGCGTCCATAGGTCTAGGAAATCGATAGGGATTAGGAATCTAACGGTTACGCTGGGTGTTTTATTGTCATCGACGGGAAATAGACCGCCTTTGACCGTTGGGCCAAGGGGGAATAAACTTGGCGGTTGACTCCCTAGCCATAGCTCACGCCCTTAGCGTAGACGTCGAATCCTAGCGCGCGGGAGCGGCGGGATGAGACGTTGGGAATTATCGTTGCGAGCTTAGTGCTCCCGGAGTCGGTCAGTGTTAATGGACGCGGGAGTTCCCACAGACCGAACCAGGGAAGTCCGACGTATCATCCTGGGCACCGACCGGAATATCGGGCCCATGGGACGCTGGTACCACTCTTAGAGGCAACGTCTCACCATTAGACCCTAATTCCGATCGCTATCCTACCCGTAGGCCGTATCGGCGAGAATCGCACGATAGGGTGGAAACCAAAGTCCCGGGTTTTTCCTTTATGTTGTCTATACCTTGCATTCCATTTACCGTGACAACCCATCATTCGATCCGGGCTAGCTCGCCCATGGGGTGAATTTGATACTCTTTGACACAAGCACATCCACGCCTCCCTGAGTTCGACCCCCAAGCCACACTACAACACTGTGCACTTGCAGTTACAAATATTTAAATCTCACGCCCCCAATCGTATTATTGCACACATCTAGTACGCATAAGCGGGGGATGTCACTAGGGTCTGGCATGTTTGTAATTTTTTGGAATGGTGAGGGGCAAAATGGTCATTTGGGAAAATGAGGGGTGTGTGTATAATAAAGAAGTGTGTGCATAAAGTAATGGCATGCTTGAAAATACTTGAATATGTGAGGGGTAGTTGGGTCATTTAATAAATGCCATGACTTATTGGATAAGCCATGTGAATATCCTTCTAGGACTCTCTCCTCTCTTCTTCACTCTTCTCTTCTTTTCTTTCTCATTTCTTTTTTCTTATTTTCTCTCTCCCCTCCATGACCTACCCTCCCTCTCCCCCATGGCTGTCGAAATTCCTTCATCAAAAAAAAAAAAGAAAAAGAAATAGAAAGAGAAAGGGAGAAAGAAAGAAAGAAAGAAAGGAGAAATAGAAAGAGAAAGAGAAAGAGAAAACCAAGGAAAGGAGAGGAAGTGGAAGAAGAAGGAGAAGAAGGAGAGAAGCTCACATCATCTTGGAAGAGAGGTATGATACCCATCTCCACCTATTATACATGTACATGCATATTTTGTAGAAAGAATTTGCCTTTGTGTGTTGTTGGATTTGTTCTTAAAATTCCAGCAATTTGTCCTCTTGTTTAGCCGTGATTTTTCCTCAAACTAGATTAAAGAAAAATCTGAAATAATTAAGTCATGTAGATCTCGAAACCCTACCCCAAAATAATATAAAATATGATATATGTTCAGTTCAATAATTAGGAGTAACAATTCCATCTTTACGACATATCTGAATTTCTTTCAGATTAGACACAGTTCAGCAAAATGGAGCTCAGTCCCTCCACACTCTATGGAATTTTGTGTTCTTGATCTCATTTTACAGATAACAACCTGCTCTACAATTTTCCCCTAGGTCATGTTTTCAAAATTCTGACTGCAACATGTCATAAATTAGCAATTATTACAGACCCTGGAATCTGTCTGAAAAACAGTCCGAACAAATTTCACCAAAAAATTCACCATAAATCATTTAGTCCATATGTCTGCATAAATTTTTTTTGGTGAATCCAGTACTACTGTATCTTTAGCTTTCATTTAAAAAGTTTTGTCAAATTCACAAGGAAAATGGATGAAATGTGTTGATCCTTATAGTTGTTCCTGGCTATTCCAGCAAGCCGGTATGTTTAAATGAAGTTGAATCTTGTAGTAATGTCAGTTTTCTATTCCATTATGCATGAATGTTGTGCTACTTGAAAGAGTGCTTAGTCATGCTATTTGTTACTAAATTTGATGACATGCCAATATTCATTTCTATGACGCCTGCCACGTGTTTGATGAAATGCCTCAATGAAGGCAATATCCTGTAATTTGAGAAATGTGCATGTAATAGCGTTGGCCTTGAGCCACATTGATGATTGGTGAAGTTAGAGGCTTGAATGGCATAGATACACTGTATGTGTGAATGGATGATGTGTTGTGACAGAGGGCATGTCACGTGAGTGCATGACCCTATTTCTAGTGATGGACAGCAAAGGTGATATGTGCACCCATGCCATCATGACCCCTAACGTGTCACTTATGATGTTAACCTATAATTCTGAATATGTCTCAGACTCTCAATCCTCTCTAATGAGGGTGAGTTAGTACAACCCGGGTTTAGGTGGAAAGTCTGATTAAATGATGGATATGAGGTCGGACCCTGGAGACTGGGGATTTGATATATGATTATTCCCACTCGCCCTTACCGGAAGTGGTGGTTACTTGGAGGTATGATGATGTGTGTGGTTGTGGAGATGGATATGTGGAGATCCTCACTCCTGCCAGGGATGGGGGAGCTGAGAGGCCCTGTGTCGTATAGTGCCCGTGTTCACTGCGCTGTATGCGTTTTCACGCCAACTCTTAGGGTGAAGTCCAAATCCTTATATTCATAGTTTACCCAGGTTTACCAATAATAAAGTGGATAAATGAGCTTCCTCACTTATTGAATAAGCTTACCAATAAGCTTGTGGCACTAGCCTGGCTTGAGACTCTCGTAATCCCTTGACAGTTATAGTTGGTTATAATACGTGTGACTTGACTCTTAGCACCTTGTGTATTTTCTTCTTGGCCTATGCCTTGTCCTTATTCACTTTTGATTCCTTTACTTTAAATATGATTCGCAGTACTAACTCTCTTTTGCAGCAACACACCAGTGCTGCAGGTACATTTTCCCACTTTTACATTATCATTTTATACATATGTCTTCCCTTGCATGCTATGGTACTGCACTTCATATTCCATGCATAGTAGCTCATGCATGTAGATGGTATACTACATGGAGTTGGGATATCCTACTGGGACACGCGTTGACGTGCCCCCATTGACTTTTCATCTTGGAGTTGGTAGCAGGTGGAGCAGAGGAGTCCAGTGGTAGAGTGGAGAGTGTGGGGTGGGAAGAGGAGAGGAGCCAGAGTGCTATGTGTATCTTGGGTTGGCTTTTGGGGGCAGTGTTGAGATAGTTTATCAGGTGTTGTACAAGTTAGATATTGATGATGTACCAGTGCCCTTTGGTTCTGTGATGTTCTCTGGTTGGACTTATTGGTATTCTCTGTTGCTGCTGTTTAGTTTGGTTATTTGTTGTCTGTGGTTGGGAACATTACAGGTGCTACCTCAGTAGTGTGCAGTGACCTGCTAGCTTTTGTATTTCTTTTCTTTTCTATTGACGTCCCGTCGATTTGCACAATGTGTAGTCAGAACGGGGATACCAGGATTAAATATTTGTAACCGCAAGTGCACGGTGTCGAGATGTGGCTTGGGGGTCGAACACAGGGAGGCGTGTGATGTGCTTGTGATCAAACAGGATCCGGATCACCCGGTGGGTGAGCTAGCCCTATCGCTTGGTGGGTTGTCACGATATGAAACTACGGAAAGGTGTAAGATATAAAAAGTAACCTAGGACTTTGGTTTCCACCCTATCATGAGTTCTCACTATTACGATCGGTGGATAGGAGTACGATGAGATTCTAGGGTTTAGTGGTAAGACGTTGCCTCTAATAGCGGTACCTAGCGTCCCATGGGCCCGATATTTCGGTCGATTCCCAGGATGATACACTAGGTCTACCCGGGTTCGAACGGTGGGCATTCCCATGTCCAACACCGACCGACTCTGGGAGCACTAAGCTCGCAACGATTGCTCCCAACATTTCATCCAAGCCGTTCCCACGCGCGAGGAATCAATGTCTATGCAAGGGGTGTGAGCTGTGGCTAGGGGATCAAATTCTTGTTTTATTTCCCCTTGGCCCGACGGTCAAAGGCGGTCTTTCTCCCGCCAGAGACAATAAAACACCACATGTAACCATCTAAATTCCTATCTCCTATCGAATCCCTAATCATATGGTCATTCTAGCGAGAACCTCAAAGGGGTGTCCACCAATGTCCCAGATTTAGAAACTACTCACTAATCATTGTAAGAGATTCAATAACACAAATTTCAGCCATTAAAATGAGAATTAAAGAGTAAACTACTGTAACAAATGGCATTAATAACGCAATACTAAAGTATCAAAACGATCAAGAAACTTACAAACAAAAATAAATTCTCAGCAGCCAAAAACCCCTAAAAACAGTTAAGAAAATGGGGATTACGTTTCTGGGAAACCTAGGGCTATTTATACATTCTGGAATGATGCCAAGGAATATTCCCACAAGAAGACAAAAATAAACGTCCAACCGATCGGTTGAAATAGCAACCGATAGGGTGAGACGATCGTTGAACTGGGCCTTCAGCTTCTGAAATACTTCACCCGATCGCTGAACCGATCGGGTGAAGTCGTTGGGTTCTTGAGCTTGTGAAGAAATGCTACAGGCGACCCGATCGGTTGACAAGTCAACCGATCGGCTGGAGGTCGGCTCACAAAACAGAGAGTACTGTCGCACCCAACCGATCGGTTGGGATTTGCCTCATTGCTTGCTCCTCGTCGGGTCAGATACTGTGCACGAACCGATCGGGTGGATCTGTCCACCCAATCGGTTGAGGGCTGATATATGATCTGAATTGACGTTTGGCCCTCAGGTTCTCGTGTGGCACCTCCCATTGCTTCGGCGACTCATGATGTGGGCTATGTATGTCTCATGTGCTAGCAATCTCCTGCAAGTACACACAAACACAAAGAAAGTGAAAAGGAACTAAAAATCACAAAAGAATAGATACGAAACGATGGAAAACGACGGGAAATCACGGAGAAGACGTGCGTGAATATATAAAATATAAACGCACGTCAAAATCCCCCAAGCTGAACTCTTCCTCGTCCTCGAGGAAGATGAGTGAGAATAGGAGCTCGGAGGGAAAAAATAGAAAGGAAGAAACGGAAGAAGAAAGCGAAATCCTAGATCACCCGTCAGAGCCAATGAAAACCAACACGCCACACTAAGCAAGCATGCGATAAGCATATCACTAAACACATGAATATGAGTCTATACAAGTGTCGGGGTACACGCGGTGAAGCGCAAGTGAGTGAGGTCGTGAACTAGCAGACGGTGTAACTATCTAATTTGTGCAATAAAGCTCCATATACACATACCCAAGGAATGACCCAAATATTGATTCAATTTGAATTAGCGGTAAATAATAGCTCAAGCATGCATGAGAATAGAATAAGAATAGAAACATATCATGTGTCAGGGACTCTACTGCTAGGAACTCGGGAATCACCACACGATCGCCTAGATGATCGCTAGAAATCTCCTATGCCAAGTGTGTTTGAAAACGAAGGGGGTTGAGTAGGTGTGGAGTAGAGCACTTGGTGCAAATTCTCGCCTTCCCTTTATTCATGGCGGTAGGAGTAATATTCACATCATGATTTTTTTTTGGATTTTGGGTATTTGTATATTTTTTGGATTGCTATACATATTTTTTTCTTTTCTCTTCTTTTTTTCTTTTTGAATTTTTCTTCTCCCTTTTTTTTGAAGTGGGATAATGAAAAGTGTGCACTCCCCTAAATGGGAGAACGATGCACGACGAGGGGATCTGCACCAAGTAAAAAAAAGAATTCGAATTCTAAACACCTGGCAAAAGAAAAAATTTCGCAGATCAGAACATAAGCAAAATGGGTTATACTAGTCCTATTGATAGAGTCCCGACACATTCGATTTGAAGCATAATACATATATGATTCATGCATAAAGAAGCAGGCAGTGGAGGCAATATACCGCATATTCGAAATTAAAGCATGATAGTCTAGGGGTCATCCAAGGATAGGCATATAAAACAAAATCACAACGTAGAAGCACACCAACTAGCTAGTCACAACACACAACTCACATAAAAGCAAAGTGAACCCACAGAGCATAAAATGCAATAGGACTCGGCTTCCTAGGGTTAGTGAGAATGATTACCGTAGCTAAGCTAAGTGTGTGTGTGGTTTCGAAGCAGTTTCATCATGTGGGGTCATCTCTAGGAGAGGGAGAATAAAGGATGGAAAGAAAAAGAAAAAACATGACGAAAACAACTCAAAACGGTGAAAAAGACCCAACTGACGCACAAAGTGCGATTCCCCCAAGCTGAACGTTGCATTGCCCTCAATGCAATAGGAATAAATGCGGGATGGCAACGAAAGATGGGAGGAAAGTACGCACTAACAAAGAAAAGTGAAAAACATGAAAAACACACAAAACGAGACTCAGAAAAAAATAAAGAAAATAGATATCGAAACCAACTATACAAAATACATACACATGAACACGCACAAAACAAACACACATCAAATAAGAGATAACACGACAACAATCACAGAAAATAGATTTCTCCCAAGCTGATCATGACAATGCCAGAAAAGAGATGTGATCATGGTGAATCAGAAAAAGTTGGCAAGGGGGAAAATCAGAAAAAAGGAAAATCAAGGTGCAGGAGAGGCAGTCTCCTCATCCTCCTCGGAAGAGACCTGAGGGGTGTGGGAGGGAGAGGTGATGGGCGTGCGAAGAAGTGGAGAAAGGGGTGGAGATGGTGGACGGATGGGTGCTGTGGTGGTGTGAATGATGGGTGGAGTGTCGGTGGTGGAGGAAGGTGGAAGGGATATGACGAGTGACGAGGGGGGAGTGGGTAGTGATCTCGTGCACACAGCGGGCTTCTTGCAACGCGAGTAGGCGGCGGTGACAGAAGTGAAGGGTGGTGGTAGTGTAGGATCAACGGTAGTGGGTGGGAGGGGAAGAAGTGGCGGGAGGAGGGGATGATCACCTAGGGGGTGATGGAGGGGGTGATGGGGGTGGAGTAGGTGGTGGGGGACCGTGGACATGGGTAAGAAGGCGGAGAATGGCGTCGACGTTTCGCTCGAGTGCAAGGAAACATGTGAATTCAAGGAAAGACGTGGATGGGTCCGAGGAGGTAGAGGAGGATGCGCCAGTGTGCAAAGTAGCCATCTCGGCCTCAAGAGCAAGGCGAGCAGAGGTGGCCCGTCGGACATCAGAAGTGGTGCCGGCGATAGTGGTCGTGCCTGTACCGAAGGCTAGGCCAAAGAGGGCCGTAGTAAGTGCCTCAGAAGAAACAGCGAAAACAGCCAGGGTGGTGCCACTGGGTCCGGCCCCGGGGTCCTCTCTGAACGCTGGGATATCCTGCTCGCCCAAGTGGACGGCAGGAGAAGGTGGTCTAGGAGCGTCAGGGAGAGGAAACTGAAGGTGTAACCCCCCTACAAACTCTGGATCTGGAGGAAACGACCAATCTGCCTCGAGATGAATAGACATGCGACCAGGATTTGGCAGAATGGTACATGGTGTGGGGGGGGGGGGGGTGGCCATAATAGAAAGAAAACTGACCGTTGCCTCGCGGCTGGATCATATGGGTGTGCCTCAGGACATCGAGATCGAGATATATAGATCCTGGGGCACGCGGCAAATCGGGAGGATCATGATGTTGTAGGGAGGGTGTAAGGCAATGAGAGTAATGAGCCGCTGCAACAATATTTACCCTTGTTTGTGCGGCTAATATCAATAAGCTTTTGAATTAGCCACGCAATGGCGTTTATGAGTACGCGCGGGGCCTCGAAGGTAATCCTATCAACACCGTGAATGAAGGGACAAGTCATCACCCAAAGGATGAAAAGATTGGGGATGGTCATGGTACCAGACTCATCCCGCGGAAAGAAAGCACTAGAGATTATATGGTGGGCGAGACGGAAGACCGGGTGGATTATGGAAGAGGCCTTAGCCTTGCCTCTAGGAAAATGATCGTAGAGAATGAGGCGTCCCTAAAAGTGGTTGACATCGAAGTCGTCATGCAATTCATAGGGGAGGCTACTGCCTTCCAAATTTGGGAAACCGAAAATATTGTTGATGGTGGTCAAGGGGGCACGGAAGTTTTGGTTTCGAAGGTGAAAATCGATAATTGACCCCGCCTCAGTTTTGAGAGTGGAGAGAAATTCTAGTGTCAGGGAGGGGTAGGATGGGACATGGGAGTGGAGAAAACTAAGCCAACCTAAGTTTGCAAATATGGATTCAACTTTGGAGAAAACTCCGAGGTCAAGAAGGGTACGATCATGTGCAAACTTGGTGGCTAAGTGAGATCGTTGGCTGAGTCGAGAATAGAAGTCTTTGTGTTCCTGATTCATGAAACGAACTCCCTGTGGTCCCATCAGTGGGTCCACCACAGGAATGATAGGTTGGGGTGGTGGTTGGGTAGGTGGTGGGGGAGGAGCACGTACACGCGTAGAACATGTGGATCGTTGTCTCTTGCGAGACGTCTCCACCACCACCATGATTCGCTTACCCTTATCCTTATCTTTTGCCATGATGTTGTGGCGATATGGTGTGATAATGCAGGATAATATGAGTGTGCACACAACAAATGACAAAGGAGCAAAATAATAATACTTGGGCAATATAGTAATCAAGCTAAGGAGCGAGTTTACCCAGCAATGAAGCGAGTCCAAGCTCCCTAAAGATCCCACGATGTACGATGGAGTGATTTGGGGAGCCGCCGCTCGCTAATCCAACAAGAACTGAAATTTCAAAAATTGGGGGCTAGGGCTAGGGTTTTGGGGCGATTTGTGGATTGAACGTGGTTGACGGAGGGTTTGGATGGTCGGAGAGTGGTGGAGGAAGTGGAGAAAAGCGATTGGGAGTGGTGGGAGTGAGGATGGAGATCGATTGGGAAGAAGTGAAAATGAACCGCTCGAATCGCAAAGTTGGAGGTCAGGTGAAATGGAGTCGGGTGAGGGGGTTATATATATAGAGTTAGGTGAACCGATCAGGTGGAAGTTCACCCGATCGGTTGGGTCATTTTTCAAAAATCTCTTGCGGATCAGCAGCTACAGGTGAACCGATCGGGTGAGATTTCACCTGATCGGTTGACCGCTCCCTAAAACACCCGAGGCTTCTGTCATCTCCACCCGATCATCGACCCGATCGCTGCTTCTATCAACCGATCGGTTTGCTCACATGTTGAAGTTGGCCACTTACTGATACTGACCACCCGATCGGTTGATGCTTGAACCGATCGGGTGGGGGCAATTCCTGCACACATACAAAAAATCATCTAAGTATCCCAACGAAATTCCACACATCAGTATTTATTCACAAAAACTAGTAAACTAATCCTATAAAAACTGGCAAAAGTTCAAACATGGGTTGCCTCCCATGAAGCGTTGTTGTTTATAGTCGTTCGCTCGACTCCCGATATATGATATTCATGGGGATTTGTACGGATGATGCTCTATGATTGGCATCCTCTCAGCTGTAGGGGCGGAGTTTCTAATTGTTGGCAGCGACGACAGGTGAATGGTCTCAACGACTCTCCCGCTGGTGATGTCTGGGGGCTTTTCCCTCATGTTGGCGTCAATCGCCACTCTTCTCAGAACTCGGACTTCATCAGCTGTGAGCTCCAAAGGCTCTTTTCCTTTGCTCTTTGTCAGAGCAACCTTCCCAAATCCGGGGGGAGTCGACCGGGAGACACATACTTCTTCAACGACTTCTTCTTTTTCGAACCCAATGTGCTCCTCGAGCCCATCCAAGCCTTCAGGGGGGTTCCTTGAAAGAACCTCCCATGATCCTGTTTCAACAATTCTCTCTTCCTCTACCTCCAGCAGGTTACATCTGGGTTTCTCCGGTGGAAACTTCATCGACAACACCAAGTCGAATTATACTTTTTGATCTCCCACGTTCAGGGACAGTTTCCCTTTCTTGACGTCTATGAGTACGCCTGCGGTTGCCATAAAGGGTCTCCCAAGGATAATCAAAGTGTGATTATCCTCAGGCATGTCCATAACTACGAAATCGACTGGCACATGCACATCGCTGACATTGACCGGTAAGTCATCGACTACCCCCACCGGGTACTTTACTGATATGTCTGCCAGCTGCAAAGTCATTCCCGTGGGTTCAAGCTCACCCATATTTATCCTCTTGTAAAGCGATAGGGGCATCAGACTTACGCTTGCACCCAAGTCGACAAGCGTTCGATTGATTGATACCTCCCATATTGAGCACGGGATAAAAAACTCCCGGGGTTCTTCAGCTTTGGCAGATTTGCTCGTTGGATTAGGGCGCTACACTCCGCCGTGAGGACAACTTTGTCTTTTCTCGTCCCCTTCGTAACTAGGTCCTTCAGAAATTTTGCGTATGAGGGGATGGTCTCGATAGCTTCCAGAAAGGGGATCTACAGAATAAGGTCCTTCACCATTTCGAAGAACTTGCCATACTTTTCATCGATTTTTGCTTTGGCAAGCCTCTGTGCTGTAGGCTTGAAGACCCTTGGGTTGTCGCCCTCATTTTTCTTCTTCTCATCAGAAACTCCCCAGGGAGTCACGGGGTTCGACGTCGAAGCTCCATTGTCGTTTACTTCCAGATTTGGTCTCTCATTGACCAATGGTGCTTCAGGTTCTTTCACAGCCTCCCGCACCGGAATCTGTGTCCCACTCCTCAGAACTATTGCGGAGACATTTGCTTGACCGTGAGTCAAGGCTAGAGTTTGGTTTGGTCCCCTTGGGTTCACCTCCGGCTGGCCCGGCAGTTGCCCTTGTGCCTTCTGGAGGTTGGCCACTTGTAACCCCAGCTGGGTCACTTGGTCGGCCAAAGACTTCTGCCCAATCTGCAGTTGTAGGTTGATCTTCTCCTGATTTGATATATACTGAGTCAGGAGGTTCTCGATTGGAGAGACCACCCGTTGTTGATTGTATTATTGCTGTTGGGGCAGTGGTTACTGATTTCTAGGAGAGAACCGCTGATATATCTGCTGCTGAGGTGGAGGAGGCTGATATAGCTGCTGCTGCGGCTGAGGTTGCTGACATGGTGCCCTGTATCTGAAGTTGGGATGGTTCCGGTAGTTGGAAAAATATGCAGGATTGGAACTCGTCCTAGGTGGATAGGGTGCATTTCCCATGGGATTGTAAAATAGTGCACTAGCTTGGTCCACGGGCCCCGAGACGTCTCCAATGTCGAAATCTCCCATAACTTCAATTTCTACCGCTGCTACATGCTGAGTGTTAGCACCGCCGACTCCGACCATGAATGCCAAAATCTGAGTCGAAAGCAAATCAAATTTGCTCGACAGCTTATCTACTTCCTCAACTCGATGAATTCCTCCAGCTTTTGGTGTAGCTCGTTCATCGCTCCACCTCTCATTGTTCGATGCCATGTTTTCCAGAATATTTCCGGCATCTACTTCATTCCTTGCCATGAAGGATCCTCCCGCTGCGGCATCCATGGACGACTTCAAGTCGTCCCTCAGTCCATTGTAAAACAAGTTATGATTTGCCATCGGGGGAGCTCGTGGTGAGGGCATTTTCTCTACAGTTCCTTATACCTCACCCATGGTTCATACATGGATTCATGGCTGGCTTGGGAGAATGAGGAGATTTCGCTCCTCGGCTTCATCGTCTTTCCCGGAGGAAAGAACTTGTTCAGGAATGCATTTGAGAGCTGCTCCCAGGTTGTGAACATGTTGGGGTCCTTTCCCTTCAGCCATTGCTTTGCCTTATCCCGCAGAGAGAATGGGAACAATCTCAACCGGATAGCTTCAGTTGACACTCCATTGATTCTAAAAGTCTCGCACTTCTCTAGAAATGAGTCCAGGTGCTCGATCGGTTCTCTATAGGATCTCCAGAAAACTGGTCCGGCTGGATCCAAGCCACCAGCGATGGCTTCATCTCGAAATTTCCGGTCGTGATGGCCGTAGGTCGGATGCTGGATGTGGACCCAATGGACGACATTGAGTACTCAAGCAAGGACTTTTGGGGAGTTATATTTTTTCCCATGGAAAATTCTTCTCTTCTTCTTCTTTCAGCGTTGATACGCATCAGAGTGGCATTGATCTCGAGATCTGGAGGAACTAAGTCGTGAAGACTTCTCGAATTCCTGCGCATCAAAAATCAAAATACACCGTGAAGCACATATGGTATAATGCGAAATAAAAACAAAGAATAATAAGAAAATGAAAAATAAAAATAAAAATAAAAATAAAAATAAAAGTGTAGATTGTGAAAATTATCACATGGTAAGGATGTGAACTAGTCTCAGGGGTTAACAGGGTCCTATATGAAACAAGCACGTTGCCTCCCCGGCAACGCGTCATAAAGCTTGACGTCCCGCCGATTTGCACAATGTGTAGTCGGAATGGGGATACCAGGATTAAATATTTGTAACCGCAAGCTGATCGCGTCCGGATGTATAACCGAAAAACGACTTGTAGTTTTACCGCAAGCGCACGGTGTAGCGGCGAGCGGGTATCGAACTCAAGGAGGATAAATGACCGTGTCTTACTCAAATCACCTAGCTATCGAGAGAACAAGAATAGTTGGGTGTAATAGTCACAATCGTTCAAGTATCAAGAAAATATCAATATAATAAAAAGCGTCTAGGGATAGAAAATCCCCACTACGAACCGTCTCTCATCCTCGTGAATCGTAAATTTCATTGTAGCTAAGCTTGAATATATGTGAACTAGTCGCAACTTAATGTAGAACCAAGCTCACGCTCTCGCACTATTGCCGGTCTATAGTAAACCTAAGATAAGGCACACTCTCGTGCAAACCCTAGCCTAAGCCGCTAGCGTGAAGAACGACATCATTGTTCAATCGTATCTCGAGCCCACTCTCGTGCAAACTCGAGCTACAACCTAGGTTATGATAGGTCTTATTCGTCCAATCTCTTACAAAAGAATATTAGTATAGATTCACAATTAAAAATCCTAGCTTTGGTCCAATCTATTGCAAACCAAATATAGAGAAATCCAATTGTCAATCTAAATCGAATATCTAGGCCTTCCCATTGATCGGAATCCAATCTCTTGCAAACTCCAAATCGATGGAAATTCCTAACTATCTATAATAAATCAATCACAATCTAACCTTCTAGCAATTCTAGCAATATAGAAATTCATTCTTCACAATTCAGAAATTAGATCCATAGGGTTCATCCCTATGCCCTAGAACACCAATCAACCAAGCATAGCAACAACGATAAATAAATAAATATGAGACATTGCTTGCATATGAAAAGATAGCAAATCAAAGATTTAAATAATAAGAACAAAGATACTTAGCTTTGATGAAGAACTTCAATCCAATTACAAGCTTTTAGATCCAAGAGGGGGCCTAGGGCATGGCCTAACCTCTGAAATAATCCCTAAGAAAACATAATGTGAACTCCTCTCTAATGACGGCTACAAACCTCTTAAATAGCCTCCCAAAACCCTAGCAAATAACCCTTCAAAACCCTCTCAAATTTGTGCCCTAAATTAGCTTGGCCGCAACTTAAAATCTGGGCCCGCAGTCACTCGGGCCGGGCGGGAATATGACTCGGCCGAGTGGAAATTTCAGCACTGCATCATCAACTTGCAGAAATTCTCCAAATTTCATCTGACCTCCGATTCGCATGTTCTTAGTGGCGTTGGAACCGTTATGAAGTCTACTATCCATAAAAAATATGAGAAAAATACTTTGATTGCTAGAATGATAGCATATTTCAAAATAGTGAAAGGATGTCTGAAAATCTAGGCGCTCGTGTCATCGGCATCACTCAGCCGAGTGGGATTCTTCACTCGATCGAGTGGGCTTCCCTACTCGGCCAAGTATGGTCTTCTGTGGTTCTTCAAAAATTCCAGAGAGTCTTCTTAGATCTCAGGGGAAAAACCTTGTAACACTTGGGCGAGTGGGCTTCTTCACTCGGTTGAGTGGGCTTTGCCACTCGGCCGAGTGAGGCTTCTCTAAATTCCAGTAAGTTGGCCTCTTCTCTGGACAAAATATCTGTAGCACTCAGGCGAGTGGGCTTTCTCACTCGGCCGAGTGGTCTTCCTTGCTCGGTTGAGTGAACATGGCAAATCTTTGGTGCGTATCCGTTTCACTCGGGCGAGTGCGGTCCTTCACTCGACCGAGTGAGCAGTCTGCTCGGCCGAGTGGGGTGCTCTTGAGCTTTTTTTCTTCTCCTTTTCATCTCCTTATCGATTCTATCAAATTCTGTCCTCCACTCATCCTCTAGTGCTGGTAACTCCTCAATAAGGCCATGAACGATGCTCCGTTACGTGTGCAAGTCCTTTAAGCTCCCCTCCAAATTGCTCCATATTTCCTGAAATCCGACAAAAACAAGAAATAGTGAAAAGTAACGCAATATTATCGAATAATCATGAAAATCGCAATATGAGCAATCGAAATGGCATGCAAACATGCAGAAAAAAGGTGTAAAATATGGACCGATCAGTAAACACCTTATGGGTGTATGTATACATGTGTATGTATATGATCCTTGAAGATGTGTACGTATGTCTATGTGTGCATATGTGACACATGATTGTACATGTGTATGTATATTTGGTTGTAGGTCTGTATGTGTACATGCCTATCTATTGATTACTTATGCTTGCATGTTTGTGCCTTACCTGTGTGTAGGCCATATCGCATGTAATGGATGTGGTATATGAGCTTATTACACGTTATACCTAGTATTTGTGTACTTGGATATCTATATTCATGCGTGTGTTATCTGTGTTAGCATGTGTATGTTTGTATGCGTGTTTAAATGCATCGATGCAAGGCATATATTTATATGTGCAGTGAGTGCACATAGTGCTCTATTTGTGCCACAAAATGGATAGCGGAATGTGTATGTGATGTATATGTATATGTGTGTGTGTGTGTATGTGTGTGTGTGTAATTCTTGTTTGGTGTCAGTGGCCAGCTAATGCATGTCTACTCTGTGACATGTATTTCTTCTGTGCACCTATATTGTGTACATGTGACATGTGCACATGCTGGAGTGTGATTAAATCTGCATAGATGTGACTGCTATAGAACCATGTGGCTGTTATTGGGCATGTGTAGAATTATACATATGGAAACTTGTATGTATATACGGGCGCACATCGTTCCTACTCGAGTATGTTAAGTGTGAGCCTAAATGTCCTTGGCTCCTGCCCCATGTTGTGTATATGTAGTAGGCACACATAGTGACTTTGTGTGCCATTAGATAGCTATTAGAATGTATCTATGATATGTATGTGACATGGTTGTATATGAATAACCGTGAAGCATATAATGCATATAAGTGTGATGTATGTATTTTTGTGTTTTGGGTGGTAAGATCATTCTACCCAGAGATCCTTGGTGAGACACCGCGACAGTGATACAGTGACTGTGACACAATGTGTATGAATACCATGTGTCTATGACTTCATACCGTTGTATATCCATACATGGATGCAGACATATATGTATGCAGGTTATATTCATATGGCTACGTATATAGATGTATGTGTAGATACATATATGAACTCATGTGTGTACTATGTATGTCCGAGTGTGTTATATTGGCCTTGATGTCCGTGACTCTTGCCCCATAGTCATATACATGTAGTGGGTACACATAGTGCTTGTATGTGCACCCCTAGATGGTTAGTAGAAGGTATCTGTGGTACGTGTTTGATATGGTGTGAACTTTGCTATATCTGGGTGATATATATATATGCCTGATGTATTCTGATATGTATTTGCTAGTGTATCGTAATGATGTGATAATGGTTGGTATTTAATAAGTGATAGTAGCCAGTGAATACTTGAACATTCTGCCATATATGTACACATATATTGTGCACACATGATGTGAGCACACCCTGGTGCATAAATATGATTAGATAGATGGTATGGTATATTTGTGACTATGTGAATATATATGCATGAATATAGTTGGTATAATACCATGTAGCTCTTATTATGTATGTGTATAACTATATACATAGGTGGAATATGTGTATTTGTGTATCTCTTTGTGTGTGGTTTTTGGCATAGTGCTGGTTGCGTTATGTGGGTACGAAGACCCCTAAACCCATTGACCCTTGGCAAGACCTTCCATTGCCCAAGAAAGTCTGAGGACAGACTTTACATTAAGGTGGGTAGGATGTCATCGCCTGATTTGTCATATATGATGAAATACACGTGTATCGTCCCCATATACGTGTAGAAGGGTGTCAGGTGTTGATATGATACGCTATGAGAGTAAGGGTAACTAGTGGCAATCATGTAATTCCCTAGGTTGAGTAAGGGCATTTTGGTCATTTGGTATAGGGGATGGGTGTAGTGTACATGCATGAGTGGTGAGATGATGCATGGGGTGTGTATGAATGGGCGTGTAGGATTGGTGTAGAGGGACTAGTGTGAAAGAGGCTAGCGTCAATGGCATGTTTGTAAATTTTTGGAATGGTCAGGGGCAAAATGGTCATTTGGGGAAATGAGGTGTGTGTGTATAGTAAAGAAGTGTGTGCATAAAGTAATGGCATGCTTGTAAATACTTGAATATGTGAGGGGTAGTTGTTTCATTTAATAAATGCCATGGCTTATTGGATAAGCCATGTGAATATCCTTCTAGGACTCTCTCTTCTTCACTCTTCTCTTCTCTTCTTTTCTTTCTCATTTCTTTTCCTTATTTTATCTCTCCCCTCCATGACCTACCCTCTCTTCCCCCGTGGCTGCCGAAATTCCTTCATCAAAAAAAGAAAGAGACAGAGAAAGAAAGAAAGAAAGAAAGGAGAAAGAGAAAGAGAAAGAGAAAGAGAAAGCAAAGGAAACCCAAGGAAATGAGAGGAAGAGGAAGAAGAAGGAGAGAAGCTCACATCATCTTGGAAGAGAGGTAGGATACCCATCTCCACCTATTATACTTGTACATGCATATTTTGTAGAAAGAACTTGCCTTTGTGTGTTGTTGGATCTGTTCTTGAAATTCCAGCAATCTGTCCTCTTGTTTAGCCGTGATTTCTGCTCAAACTAGATTAAAAAAAGATCTGAAATAATTACAGTCATGTAGATATCGAAATCCTACCCCAAAATCTTATAAAATATGATATATGTTCAGTTCAATAATTAGGAGTAACAATTCCATCTTTACAACATGTCTAAATTTCTTTCAGACTGGACACAGTTCAGAAAAAATGGAGCTCAGTCACTGCACTCTCTATGGAATTTTGTGTTCTTGGTCTCATTTTAAAGATAACAACCTGCTCTATAATTTTTCCCCGGGTCATATTTTCAAAATTCTGACTGCAACATGCCCTAAATTAGAAATTATTACAGACCGTTGAATCTTTCTGAAAAACAGTCTGAATAGATTTCACCAAACAATTCACCATAAATCATCCAGTCCATATTTCTGCATGAAATTTTATAGGTGAATCCAGTACTACTGTATCTTCAACTTTCATTTAAAGAGTTTTGTGAAATTCACAAGGAAAATGGATGAAATGTGCTAATCCTTATAGTTGTTCCTTGCTATTCCAGCAAGCTGGTGTGTTTGAATGAAGTTGAATCTTGTAGTAATGTCAATTTTCAATTCCATTATGCATGAATGTTGTGCTACTTGAAAGAGTGCTTAGTCATGCTATTTGTTACTAAATTTGATGACGTGACAATATTCATTTCTATGACGCCTGCCACGTGTTTGATGAAATGCCTCAATGAAGGCAATATCCTGTAATTTGAGAAATGCGCATGTGATAGCGTTGACCTTTAGCCACATTGATGATTGGTGAAGTTGTTGGAAACAACATCCTAGCCTATGTTTGATGATAACAAACCCTACTGAACTGTTTTAATATGTGTGTTAAGTGTGTCACAGGTCCCTATACATTGAGACGGTCATGATTACTCAGCTTACACATGTACGTACTCAAGTATGTTGAAATACAAGGCTGAAATTATATTTGGAATTACGCAAGCTGCTCAAACAATGGAGTATAGCTATGAAAATCTACCCTAGAGTTAATCATAGGCTATAAACAGCATGGGAATTTTCTCAGGATTTATGGAGATTGTTCCAAATACGGGGAAATACGAGAAAATACAGAGTATACAAAGAAGAAACTTTTTCTACAAGTGGTGAAATGAGGTGAAATAATTCTCACATGTCAATATGAAGCTCTGGGATTTTTGAGAATTTTTTCAGAATTTTTGAGATTTATTTGATGGTCAAATACGAAAGAATACAGTGAAAATACTCAGCAAATACAACATACGGTACTATTCCTGTATATGCTTCATCGCAGCTCAAAAACTTCGGCCGACGTGGCATGATCTGAGCCGTTCATCGCGCATCCGACGATCAAACGAAGCAGAGCGACGTGGCCTCCTCTCCGCCGTCCGATCAAAGATCAATGTCCACTTACCACGCGGATAAGTCGCAAAAGGCGGGCGGAGCGATCCAAATTCGTGGGTGACGTGGCTGCATCTCAGTCGTCCACGCGGAGATCCAACGGTTGCCGACAGAGCGGGTCCGGGTCAGCGGAGGCGGGCGTCAGCGCACGAAAATTGACAAACACGTGGCGCTCCCACATCAGATCCCGCTTGATCCAACGGCCAGGAATTGTGCCGACAGCGGGTTTTCAAACCCGACCCGTTAACGCGTTTTAAACGTGATTTTTGTGGGTTCGGGTCCCTTGGAACAGTAACTCCAACCCGTTAACTCAATCCTATAAATACCAATGCACACTCTTCACAATTTCATCAACAAATGGAATTCTAGAGATCCAAATTGAGTTCTGCAAGAAGCGTTGCGATCCTGACTTCATCCCCAATGCATTGACACCAAGTTCAGCAGCTAGTTCCTCCTGTGCAGCAAATGAGATCACTTTGAGTGAGGAACTTCTACCGACTACTTTCACGGGGACAACGACTACTTCGTCTACAGACATCCGATGATCATTCCGTAAGAAGCGTTGCAAAGCTACTGACGTGCTGAAAGACGACAACCAGAGAGATCTTCACAAATGAGCTTTCTAAACTCTTGAACTTATATTTTTGTGAATACATTATTGTATTTGTCGTTGAACTTTTGGTTTACACTTTCTTTCGCTATATTGTTTTGGGTAATCCGAGTTGTTGGGACATATCGGATTGGAAGAGCATCATTATATTGTTATTCTTTTTGGGCTTTGGTGAGCTAGGGTTAGTCAGAGTGGTTAGAGTTGGGGCTCTAATCTTGTGTGACTGTAACTGCTTAAAGAAACAATTTTAGTGATGTTGTTCTGGGGTGGATGTAGGTCTTGGGAGACCGAACCACGTAAATCTACTGTGTCATCTGCTTGATCTGCTTGTGGTCTTATCAGCTCTTCTATTACTTTTACTCATCTATTTTTAATTATACTTAATTATTTTTTATCTTGCGATAATTTGGTCATCGGCCTATTCACCCCCCTCTAGGCCCTATTTAGATCCTACAGAAGTTAGAGGCTTGATGGTATGGATACACTGTATGTGTGAATGGATGATGTGTTGTGATATATGGCATGTCACGTGAGTGCATGACCCGATTTCTAGTGATGGACAGCTAAGGTGATATGTGCACCCATGCCATCATGACCCCTAACGTGTCACTTATGATGTTAACCTATAATTCTGAATATGTCTCAATCCTCTCTAATGAGGGTGAGTTAGTAAAACCCGGGTTTAGGTGGAAAGTTTGAGTAAATGATGGATATGAGGTCTGGACCCTGGAGACTAGGGATGTGATATATGATTATTCCCACTCGCCCTTACTGGTAGTGGTGGTTACTTGGAGGTATGATGATGTGTGTGTTGTGGAGATGGATATGTGGAGATCCTCACTCCTGCCAGGGACGGGGGAGCTGAGAGGCCCTGTGTCGTATAGTGTACGTGTCCACTGCACCGTGTGCATTTTCATCCCAACTCTTGGGGTGAATTCCAGATCCTTATATTCATAGTTTACCCAGGTTTTCCAATAACAAAGTGGATAAATGAGCTTCCTCACTTATTGAATACGCTTACCAATAAGCTTGTGGCACTAGCTTGGCTTGAGACTCTCGTAGTCCCTTGACAGTTATAGTTGGTTGTGATACGCGTGACTTGACTCTTGGCACCTCGTGTATTTTCTTCATAGCCTATGCCTTGTCTTTATTCACTTTTGATTCCTTTACTTTATGTATGATTCGACTAACTCTCTTTTGCAGCAACACACTAGTGCGGTAAGTATGTTTTCCCACTTTTACATTAACATTTTATACATATGTCTTCCCTTGCATGCTATGGTACCGCACTTCATATTCCATGCATAGTAGCTTATGCATGTAGATGGTATACTACGTGGAGTTGGGATATCCGACTGGGACACGCGTTGACGTGCCCTCGTTGACTTTTCATGTGTTGGCTCTTGGAGTTGGTAGCAGGTGAAGCAGAGGAGTCCAGTGGTAGAGTGGAGAGTGTGGGGTGGGGAGAGGAGAGGAGTCAGAGAGCTATGTGTATCTTGGGTTGGCTTTTGGGGGCAGAGTTGGGATAGTGTATCAGGTGTTGTATAAGTCAGATGTTGATGATGTACCAGTGCCCTTTGGTTCTGTGATGTTCTCTGGTTGGACTTATTGTTATTCTTTGTTGCTGTTGTTTAGCTTGGCTATTTGTTGTCTATGGTTGGGAACATTACATGTGCTACCTCAGCAGTGTGCAGTGGCCTGCTAGCTTTTGTATTTCTTTTCTTTTCTATCTTCGTAACACTCGCTACTTTGGGAGAACCTGGGATGGATTTGTACTTTCCGGGTATTCTGGGGAGCGGGTCATTACACACATTCTCCAATGAGAACCTGTGTCTCGTCTCCGACTTTGCCAACTCGAACAACCATGAGATCATCGTCACCACTCCATGGTGAAGACAAAGATACAATGGTCTATCTGATGTATTGATATCCTTTTTTCGAAACATATACGACCACAAACGATTTTAGACTTATGTTACAAACAGACAAGTAATTCTCCATGATTGATATCCTCATCTCGATACTTGTTTGACCTTGCATCAAGTCTCAGGACTTTGCTTACGGTCTAATGTAGACTACAATAATATTAGATATATTCTTACCAAACAGCTTACTGTTATTTCGAACTAGATGTTTGTACATATACACAGAGATAAATTGACTCGAGGGCATACCCATCTCCCAACATCTCCCACTTGCACTCAAGCCCATTTATCTTGGTATCTCATACCGCATTTACACTTAAGTCTCTCTAAACTTCATGTGGTAGAGCCTTTGTGCGCGAATATGCTAAACCATCTTTCGTATAGACTTAGGGATTTTCTACGTTCATGCTAGACCACACATTTGAATCTCATCCAAATAATTTCCTTGGTCTTTTGGCATCAATAACGTTTGTCTTGCCTGGATCTCATCCAGCTCGTCCTAACTTGAGGCTAGATATAATCATCCATAATATTCATTGGTCATCTGTACGGTTCATAATTATTTCTGATTAAGTGTCAAACCCTTTGACCACTTTGTCAGAACATATGTTCCAGTTCCGTGATGCCTCACATGCCTTTTATTTGCTTCCACTGTCCTTGAAAACTTTCTGGCTGACTCATATAAGTTCGTTTTTCTAAATCACATTTAGAAAATAGACTTTACATGCATACTCCAGTTTTCATGTTCATCTAAGTATTGACATCGATTTTGATCCGAATAGATCTGTACACAGCTGTTGGTAAGAAATTTTCATCATAATCCATTTATAGGAGTTCTGATGATTACCGTTCTCAACCAGTATACTTGTACTTCACTATTTTCCATCTGCACTAATCTTCTATCTTGAAGATTCACTTGCAGTCAAAGAGAACACTTTCCTTGGGCACGTCTTCTAAGGTACATACCTTATTTATGTGCAAGGACCCTTACGGATTGCATCAAGCCATTTCTCAGAGTCTCCACTCCGAATGGCATCTTGGAAGTTTGCTAGGCCATCATCAACTATGATGTTTTACTCGACTCCTTCGTCTCACGAGGATCGAGAAATCCTGTGACTTCTGGACGATTAATTTGAGGAATATCATATTGAAAAGGTCCTCACAGAACCTTATCAAGAACCTATGCATTATTGTCTGGGGTTTAACTCAGAAGGAGGATTGTAACTCAAAGTCACTTGCCATGTATCGCACCATGTCTAACAAAGTGTGATTCATGCTTTCTAATACACGATGTGTTAAGAGACTTGACTTGAGAGAAAATCTTATTTTTTTAATTACGAAAGAATTACACAGCTAAGTATTTGCTTATTCGATCCGATCGAAGCAGTTCAAATACTTCTGCCATTGCATTCTCTATTTTATCGGACTTGTATTTCATCAAGAATACGTGTCGTAATAAAATAAGAATATCATATCCGGGCTAATTTAGACTTGGGTCTGGATACATCGGTATGTACGAGACCCCGAGTTCTCCAACTCTTTCTCATATTGTCTTACAAAAGAAGTTGGCCATCATACCTTTGAGACAAGACTCACAAGTGTCTTTAGACTCATAAAACGAGAGGTCAAGAGACCCTCTTTATGTGACCTGTCAAGTCTGTTCTCTTTGGTACGTCCTAGTTTATTTTAACATAAATAAGTTTTTGTAACTTGTGCATTCATGTGTTAACTCTTAATACAATATTATTATGAAATCGAGGCATCAAATATCTCACATTTTCAGTTCATCCTATTTATGCATTTTCTTATGATATACAAAACTTTCTTTCTCAACCGACTTTCCTGAATGCATTCTGCTTTTCTAAATCACATTTAGACATTACACGTCTCAACACAAATATTAGTTGTGCAATCATCGCATGCATCCAAACACTTAAGCTTCACAACCTTGAGTTGATTCAACAAGTTGATTGACTCAAGATCTGATTTGGATACATGGTTTTGCATCGCTCATGCACTCATCTTCGAGTCAAACAGTTTGATCGAAGTTTCGAACTTTGCGGATCGAAACCATTTTCCATACAACCTTAAGTTGACTCAACAAGTCGTATGGAGAAACATGACTTAAACATCAGTATGTTCAAGCTGCCCCTCATAGATGCGAATGACAAGTATCGTGCTTTTATTGTGCTAGACCCGGAGCTCAAATAAATCGTCGTCATTAAGCAAGTACCAAGAAGGACACTTTAAGGTCGGTTAGAACTTAGTTAAGACTATCAAATTTGATTTTGAGTTGATATTCCTTAACTAATTATTTTGACCAGTTAACTTATTCCTTTAGGATAATATTTTTTGGATTTCATCCAGTAAAACATAGAACTACCCTAATTTAGCATATGTTCATGATTTTTAAATATAGTTAAATTGGTTTTTATCCAACTATATCCTCCCACTATTTTAGCGATCATTTTAAGCATATAGATGAACGAATAATTATATTTAGTGGGAAAGGGACCCAACCACCCTGAGTCTCACAACCTTGAGTTGGCTTAATAAGTTGTTTAACTCTGTGATTGGTAGATGACCCTTCATCAATCACATCGTATGTGATTCCCTTATCTGGTTTTACCTCTAGTCACTTATGACATTGAGTTGGCTCAACAAATCATAAAGAATAGTCTAGTCAGACCCTTGCTTTCTTGTCCAATCCTAACTTACATAGGTACTCTGTTATGTTCATGACGTGGTGGTTTGGGTTAAGTCGAACTACATCACAAGTTTAATGGAGTTGGTTCCCAAAAGATAGCCATGTTATAACTTGAGTTGACTGAACAACTATAACAGGAATCCCCGGTTTCCAAATTCTAATAGCAATGAGGGCTACAGCTAATCTTGAATAAGATTTTAAATGTATTTGACTAGATGTGATCGATTGGTTCACATAATAATAATTTGCATTCTTGTGGTCCAGTGGAACACGGTCAGGGGATTTGGCTAGGCTAGGATCACTATCCCAAGTCGAGCTGAGGTGGTCCACAACACTAGTCTCAAAACGCTAGACATCGGTTCATGATCCTTTAAGGATATTAATTATTTATATGTGTAACATCGATTTAATATGGCTTCATTAACCTATCAACTAGTTAAATCTTAAAATTCAAAATTTTTAGGACTGATTAATAACTTTTATTAAGGTCCTTATCAACTATAAGGAATTTTTAGGGTGCAATCCTAATCATGTATTAGGTACTTAAAAATTCAAGTTGCAACAAATTAAATCATAGTTGGCTACCCTAATCAAGTATTAGGTATTAGGAATTTAATGCTTTTAAAAATTTTAAAGCATCACACACCTTTATCTAAAAATTATCTCATAAGTTTTAGACAATTTTAATGGCTAACCTAAAGGGTTTTTCTTGTGTTATCATATAATGAACAAGAAATTAAATAACCATTAAAATTATCAACTAAACATTTTATCTCATAAAATTTTAGCATGATGACAGAGCAACTAAAAAATTTATCTCATAAAATATTTGGCATAACAATCAACTTAAAATTATCTCATAAGTTTAAGTTTCATTAATAATCATCATATAATTATAAAGATCTAATTTTTAAAATTATCACATGATTTTAAAAATAGATCTAATTTTCAAAAAAAACAATTTTTGAAAAATAAAACCATCACGTGGAACAAACAATTTTTTAATAGCTTAATAAACCTCCATCTCATGGAGAAACATGATGCTTCCTATGCACTTTATAATTGCAAAAAAATAGATCAAGGTAGACTGGCTTTGATACTATTGAACCATTTTGTGGGTCATTAGGGCTATAAAATCGACGTCTGGTATAAGTCGGAAGGACGATGAAATTAAAGTAATCAGCAAAAAGTATCTTAAAACCATTTTAAGAACAACCTTAAAGAATTAACCCTAGCCAGAATCTCTACTATCTCAGGGTTGGATCCGACCAACCCCTAAAGAAAGTTCTATCAAATTATTGCAATTATAAATACATATATATTAAGCTACATACATGTCACTTCGCTACTGCACGAAGCATCGTTTTCAGCAACATGTCTTTATCCCCAAAGCGTTGCCCCGCATTGGGTCGAGTCGCTTCTCCCTAGACGAACCACGTCCCAGGCGAGCAATACTCGAGCTAACCATGTGCCCCAGAAAGATTCACCTTGAGTGGATCCTTCGTCAAGGCTTCTGATCCGATCCGAACTCCTTCGTAGCTTTGCCATAGCCCGATCAGGAGCAAGGAAGAATAAGGGAGAAAGTTGGAATATTAATTAAGCTTAGATCCGGGCTTACTCACGTTTAATGAAGCTACTCAGGTCTGGAGCTTGGTGCAAGTTTCAAGGAAGGGTGATGTCCCCTATTTATATAAGCGGCTGACCCCTCCTTTTTTGTCCATATCCGATGTGGGACTAAATTTTGGAGGAGAAAAATCAATAAAGTTTGCCTTATACGAAGGCCAAACTTTAGCAAAATTTTCTTCCTTCACAGTTGAGCTTCAATAGCGATATCATACATCAAATTGAAGAGCACTGAACGATGAACACTGAGAAACAAAAGGGCTCAATTTTGACTTCATTTGACCCCTCAAATGTATGTCGAAAGTTGGCAAAAAACTTGTGTTTTGAAAACAAACCCAGCCGTAAAACATTACCCTAAGTTTTACTAATCCTGTGGGCCCCACCTTGGGGTCCACCTCTATACGGGCGTGCCCAACTGGGCGCGCTCGCTGGCAAGAGCGTTGGGTCGGTGCCTGCTAGGGCACCCGACCCGCTGGCCTGGGCCAGTGGCCCAGGTAACTTGGCGATGGGCCTTTTGGCCCAGCGCCTTAGAAGTTGGGTTTTAAAACATTTTTTTCTTCTAGTTTTGATTATACTCCAATCTCATTGGACTTGGACCAAAACAATTGGATCTAGAAATTCCTTAGAACCATTTGAATTGAGCGCGGGCCAAGACAATATTGGCTTTCTTCTTTGTTTTAGCCCAAGCTAAACTTGGGCTAATACAAATAGGTTCGGGACATTCCTATACCCCAAGTTTCTATGCCTTTATTATTAAAATATACTCGTAAACGTTTTACAATATACTTTGTTCCTATTTCACCATATACAATAATCTACATCGATTATATTCCAATGTATATATCGCAAACTTTTTTCGACACAATTAATTCCCATACATCCGATATATTGTCTCCCTTAAGACTTCCTATTACTTGACGAAGGTCTCACTCTGTGTGAGACCCTACAGCCTGACCCTACCACAGGTGGGGCTCAAAACCCCAGACAACAGTGACCATGAGCAGCAGGTAACGTCCCTGTTTTGGTATCATCATTATGTGGTTAGCCCATTAACATGTGCATTGTCGGGATCACCCTAACTGTGTATGTGATGAATCCCGTAGTTTTAGTCCCTTTGTTAAAACTATGTCGCCTAGGCAAGCCTAGGGCACGGTTAACTGTCAACCCCAATATCTTGAACTATGTTAGTCTCCATCGGTCTTTAGTCTATCAATGTTGGACTTCTTCCAATATACTTTGGCCAAAGTTTTCACTAAAGATCGAACTAACACGTGCGACTCTAACTCCCCATTAACGGGTGTTAAGGCCAAAAATGACCGAGACAGTTTTTAAGCTGACGTGGACCCTTCGTGCTGAGTTGGAACCTTGCCAACTAGTGAGGTGGAACCCTAGGTTAGTAGAACCAGGGTTGGATGATGGAAGTCGGTTGGGATGCAGTACTCGATCGACCCTCAGACAGCTTGTACATCCATCGTTCGAGGTTGGGAAGCTCGGAAGCGACCCTCACGGAGGATGATGACTCATCTATCTACACCACAAAGACACGTTAAGGGGGTTGGATCTGGGTCCCGACCCAAATCCCCTTTGATGCTTAAGTTAGTATGAGAACTTAAGGATGAGAGGGAGTTTGGAGCAGCTGAGATCGACCCACGAAGGTTTGTCTCAGATCTGACGTCGCAAGCTCTATAATGTAAGAAATATCAGTTGAAGGAGTAGAGTCTATGTCTTAGATCTCGTACCTTGGGAATTGGAACAGCTTTACCTTTGTCCTTTCGGGTATTTATCGGCAGCTCCCTATTGATTGTGTGTAACTGTCCTTTCATTGATTTGGGACGCGATCTTCTCGGGATTCGAGATAACGGCTGCCCATTTATTTGACATCACTAACTTTCCCCCGAATATCAGCACAAGCCTAACGGTCGAACGAGCTGTTCGCTTGACTTGGTAATACTCCGCTTTGAACGACGTGTATCAGGCTGTGGGCGCTGACCGACGCCCCGTTTACGGTTTGGACGCGGTGTCGTTTTAACGCAAGTGCACGGTTAGTGTAGGGTGCTGGTTTATCGAACTCGGGGAGTTGGATGGCTTGAATGGCTACTAGCCTCGCCTAGGTTGTGTGCTAGCTACGTGGATAATATGGGTGGAAGTGTAGAAATAAAAGAAAGAAAAAAAAAGACAAGAATTAATCCCCGCTAATACGGGCTAGAGCACTCATGACACTTGGCATTTGACTTGACCCAGGGTGAGACATTGCCCCCAAAGGTGGTACCTAGCATCCATGGGCCCGATATTCCGGTCGATGCCCAGTACACTAGGTCTACCCGGTTTTGGACGGTGGGCATTCCCATGTCCATTAACACCTTCCGCAACCGGGAGCATTAAGGCCACAATGATAACTCCCAACATTTCGTCCAAGCCGTTCCCACGTGCGAGGACTCGATGTATACGCTAGGGGCGTGAGCTGTGGTTAGGGAGTCAACCGCTAAGTTTATTCCTCCTTGGCCCGACGGTCAGAGGCGGTCTTTCTCCTGCCAATGACAATAAAACGCCTCCGCGTAACCCTAATGGCCAAATAGGTCGAATGTAATTTCTAGCAATACATCGAAGCGGATCTTGACTGGACAAAACACCGGATCCCAATCCCCAACACAACTAGTGTGTTGCCATATGAATTGGACTCAGATTGCTAGAAATCCCCATTGACACATTCCATCGAACACATACCATGCAATCAAGTCAAATGTAAATTCCAAGCATCAATCCTACTCTAACCCATATTAGGGTTCATCAAACACTACTCAATGATGAAGAACATGATAGCAATCAGTAAATCCAAACAAACATTCATCATTGAGCAAAATGAAAATAACACAAAACAATGAAATAGGAAAAGAAATACTTATCTTGCCATTGAATCTTCAATCCTTTACAAGATTTATTGAAGTAGAAAACCTAATCTAACCTAACCTAAAGCTCCCAAGAAATGGTGAGAAAACTGCTGAAAAAAGGGAGAAGATCCTCCCCAAGTCGTGCCCCAACTTCTATTTATAAGCCCCCTCAAAGCCCTCACTTTTCGGGTCGAAAAACCCAGCAAAACTGTCAAAACAGGCCCACCCAATCGGGTGAAAGTTCACCCGATCGGGTGGAAATAAACAGAGACTAAACAGCTGAAATTTGGCTCACCCGGACGGCCACCCGGGCACCAACCGATCGGGTGAAATGAAAATCCAGACATCACTCAATTTCAGCACACAGCTCAGAAAATTCCAGAAAATGTAGAAAAATCAGATTTGGGCATGCGACCTATCATTGGAAATCTAACGACGATGCCGACGTTAGAAAAATAAGAGATCACCCAAAATCCCTCTGGAATGATAGCAGATCTTCAATAAATGAGCAACAATGCACGAAAGGGGAAGAAAAGGCCACCCGATCGGTTGAAATGTCAACCGGTCAGGTGAGTTCTTCCCCAAAATGACCCGGGGAGATGACCCGATCGGTTGAGAAGTCAACCGATCGGGTGGCTTTGGCAATCGGGCTTCAGAAGCTTCAACCGAGGGCTGAGGCGAGAGGGTGGCGTGACCGGGTCGTGAATTGTTTGTCTTCAGCTTTAGATGAACCGATCAGGTGAGATATCACCCGATCGGTTGGAATTAAGCTCAAAAAGTCAGAGAGCTCTGTCAATCTCACCCGATCACTGAACCGATCGGGTAAGCTGCTCTTCTCTTCAGCTCCTGTCCGGGTCGGATACGCGTGCATCAACCGATTGGCTGGCTCTGTCCACCCGATTGATTGAGGGCTGAAATATAGCAATCTTTGACGTTTAGTCCTCGGGATCACGCGTGACACCTCCCGTTGCTCTGGGGACTCGTGATATTGATCGCGTCCAAGTGTACACCCGAAGAACGACTTGTAGTTTTACCGCAAGCGCACGGTGTAGCGGCGAGCGGGTATCGAACTCAGGGAGGAACAAATGACCGTGTCTCTTTTCAATCACCTAGCCATCAAGAGAATCGAGAATAATTTGGGATATAACAACCACAATCGTTCAAATATCAAGAGAAATATCAATTGAATAAAACGTCTAGGGATAGGGAATCCCCACTACGGACCTTCTTTCATAATTGTGATTCATAAGTTTCATTATTGCTAAACTTGAATATAGATGAACTAGTCGCAACTAAATGTAGAACCAAACTCACGCTCTCGCGCTATTGCCGGTCTATAGAAAACCTAGGATATGGCCCACTCTCGTGCAAACCCCAGCCTAAGCCGCTAGCGTGAAGAACGACATCATTGTTCAATCATATCTCGAGTCCACTCTCGTGCAAACTCGAGCTACGACCTAGGTTGTGATAGTTCCTATCCGTCCAATCTCTTGCAAATGGATATGGGTATAGAATCACAATTAAAAATACTAACTTTGGTCCAATCTCTTGCAAACCAAGTCTAGAGAAATTCAATTGTCAATCTAAATCGAATATCTAGGCCTTCCTATCAATTGGGATCCAATCTCTTGCAAATCCCAATCGATATGAATTCCTAGCTATATGAAATTAATCAATCTCAACCTAACCCTAATCAATTCTAGCAACAATTCCACAAATTCATCACAATTTAGAAATATGGTCCATAGGGTTCATCCCTACACCCTAAGACGACGACACTACTCACTAGACATCATGCAAATCTCAGAAAATCAACAATAATATCGGCACAATTCATTGCAAAATAGAAATAATGCATAAAAATAGAGTTTTCAATAGGAATCGACAAACCAATGTAGATGCCAATGATTTCCAGCTGAGAATTCACCAAAGAGTAGCCCTTAAATCCCTAAAAGAAAGTATAAAATTTTGTTGTTCAAAAACTCTCTAAACTAGGACAAAAACTGGGTTTAAATACCCTCCAAAATTGCCCAAAAAATCATGCCAAAAATGCCCCTGCGCAGCCCAGAAATCGCAACCCTAGCAACAGGCGGAGCGGTTCACTCGGCCGTGTGACCTTGTCACTCGGCCGAGTGACAAACCCTGTAAAAAATACAGTAACTTCGGATGTTTCAGGGTCTGTCTTCGGGGATGGCTCGGCCGAGTGACTTATCCATTCGGCTGAGTGGCTTTATCGTTCGGCCGAGTGACCTTCGACAGGATCTCTGAAAATTACAGTAACTTCGGCCTTTCTCTGGACAATTTCCCTGTACCACTCGGGCGAGTGAGATTTCTCATTCGGCCGAGTAGGCTTTCTTCGTTCGACCGAGTATACGCTGAAATTAACTCTGTGTGCGTATCCGTTCTGCTCGATCGAGTGGGGTTTCTTGTTCGGCCTAGTGGCTGTTCTGCTCGGCCGAGTGATGTGCTGAAATGCTTGTTTCTCTTCTTTTTGCCTCCTCGTCGCTCCTATTGATTTCCTTCTTCTTCTGCTCATCCTCCATTGCTGACAAGCCCTCAAATGAGCCGTGGATGACACTCCTGAGGGCTTGCAAACCCCTCGATCTCAAAATCGCTCCAAATCGCTCCATATTTCCTAAAATACGACAAAAACAAAAAATAGTGAAAAGCATCGCAATATTGTCGAATAATCATGAAAACGTGATATGTGCGATCAAAATGGTATGCAAACATGCAGAAAAAAGGTATAAAATATGGAGTGATCAAAATCCCCCAAGCTTACCTCTTACTCGTCCTCGAGGAAGATAAGTAAAAGGAGAACCCGACGGGAAAAATAATAAAAAGAGAAAACAGAAGAGATAGAAAATAAAGCAAGAAAGCAAAGAGAGAGAGATGCTAGATCATTTTCTAAGGACGTGGGCCTTGCTTACTCATATAGCATACGACGAATATAAAACACATGCCAAAGATTTTCACTTCGATATCACAATCATATGGATGCATTCAAAATAGAAAACCCGAGAATAGCGAAATAGTATGAAATATGGAGTTGTTCTAGAATTAACATCGTCTGAAGCATCTAAAGTGGTATACATAATCATAGACCACACACTTTTCAATTGAATGCTTTCTATTTGGAGTATAAGAGATATCACACAATATGGATCAATTAGAATAGAAGGGTATGGTTTTCATGAAGTGCATGCTAAGTATCAATTCCTGGATTTCGTAAAACTTTTAGTAATCTCACCGAGTATAGAAAATTACCTAGCTTAGGTTGTCATGCACAGTCAAGTAGTCACTCTTTCTCACATCATTGGATCCTCTCCCCCAAGCTTATCTATAAGTGTGGTGGCATAAGTAAATCAATAAGTACATTCCCCATTTTTGAAGCTCCAATAAAAAATAAAAACAAAAGAGGGACGAAAGAGAGAAAGAGTATGATATGGGATCATGTATAAGCTTCTTTTCTCTTTTCTTTTTCTTATTTTTTGAAGTTTTCAATATAGCATATATACATCTGAGATCCCAAATCAAAAGATAGAAAGATATTCATATGTTTTTCTCTTTTTGATTTTGGGGGCATTGGAGCATGGAATTTAATAGCGGGGGAAATGCCAATGATAGAATTGCTAAGGGGAGATTCACCAATGAATATAAGTATAGAAATAATGCTCAAGATATGTGGAGAAAGAAATAAATGTAACACTCGGTTCACTCTATAGGACGTGCACGACAACTTTCAGCAGAGTAATGTAATCTACTCAGTTTAATCTCAGAACGTAAACTAGTCAAGTTATATCAACCTAACATACATTCATTCAACCTGAAAGTGAGACGTACAATTTTCATGCAATAAGAAGTGATATAAGAAAGGAAAGTAGTACTCCAGATATAAGCAATCAAAGCGTGAAGCTTGGTGTGTTTTTTTGGAGAATATGCTTTGCAGCTTTATTGATCACTTGTAAAATTTTACAAGGCGCTCACGAGTGGAAGAGGGATGATTGTATGATGGGTTAAGGCACAGGCGCCATCCCCCAAGACTACCAACCACCCTCCGCTACTTGTAGGGCCATCCTCCTGCTCCCAAGACACATGCCTTAAGGCAATTTTCACATCATCTGTAATATTATCAAATAGTAGGGTCTGCAGCTGGCTGGATCCCTCAAAGATTCTTCTGTTGCGCTCTCTCCAGATATGCCATACTAGTGCAGCTAAGACCGTCCTGGCCAGCTTACCCACATTACTCCTTGCATGAAACCGAGAAAGAATCAAATCACCAATTCCAGATAGAGTGTTTGGCAAGGTAGTGGTGACCCCCAATTTGAGAAAGCTCCTGCAAAGGAGGTAATTAGTATAACTGCACTCAAAGAATATATGAGATATGTCTTCATGAATATTGTCTGTGCATAATATACAATAAGGAGAAGTAGGGACTTCCCATTTACGAGCTTGTCACGGGTGAGGAGTTTCCCATGAAAAGCTCGTAATAATGTGATGGCCATCTTTGGGATGTGCCCCTGAAACCAGACGACTTTATAATATGGAAAGAGCGGCTTTATGGCCCGTGAACCATCCCAAGCATTAAGAAGGGAGGGAGACTTTGAAATCCAAGACCAAGAATCATCACCGGTGGTCAAGGTCACCCCCTCGATGATATGTCGAACAGGATAAGCGAACAGCTGGTTATCCACCCATTATCGCCCCAATAATCACTAACCATATATCCCTCTTCTCCAACAGGAACATCATAAGTATCACTGAGAGGACCGCATGAAAGCCAATTATCATACCAAAAGGAAGTAGAAGCACCATCCCTGACATTCCTCTTAGTGAGTTTTTGGTGAACTCACGACATTTAAGAATGAATTTCCATGTACCAGAGTGCATCGGGTGAGATTTGGCCTGAAACAAGCTCGTACTGCTCATATACTGGTTCCTCATATGAGAGGCCCAAATACCTCTATGCGTAAGCATGCGCCAAGTCATTTTAATCCCATAGGCATTATTAAGATCAGCAAGATTTCTGATCCCCAGACCTCCCTCTTGCTTGGGAGAACACAAATAATTCCAGGCCCAAAGATGATTTTTCCCCCAGATAAACTTTCTACAGATGGAAGTAAGAGTACTTAGTACAGATTTGGGCATGCGGAAGGCCTGTATCCAGAAGCTAACCATACCATAGATAACAGTTTTAACCAACTCAATGCGCCCAGCTATTGAGAGCAGAGAAGAGGACCATCCCTGCAATCTGATCTTACATTTGTCAATCAGACGACCATACATAGAGGCATTAGGGTATTTAGGGGATAGCGGAAGGCCAAGGTATGTGGATAGAGATTGCGCACGCCTGATACCCAAAATATCCGCAAGACAACCATGACCTTTGGTGCCTTTGCTAAAAATAGCAGCGCTTTTACTCCAATTGACCTCAAGACCAGTGAAGGATTTGAACGTAATAAGAAGATCTCTAAGACCCTCAAAAGATTTAGAGTTGGCCCGACAGAAAACCAACAAATCATCAGCAAAGAGGAGGTGGGTGACTGCCCCAACCCTGTGCATAGGCAGAATGCAGCGAGAAGCATTGGCCTTGGCCATGAGTAAAGAGAAAGCCTCCATAACAATCACAAAGAGGAAGGGGGATAGGGGGTCTCCTTGTCTCAACCCCCTATTAGATTGGAACATGCCATAGGGGGATCCATTAATCATGACGGAGAAGGAAGGCGCAGAAATACACTCGCAGATCCAGCTTATAAATTTGTGGTTGAATCCCATTTGGTGCAACATATAATAAACGAATTCTCTGTTAACGCTATCAAAAGCTTTTCTCAAATCCAGCTTAAGGCAGGCCCGAGATTCCATAGGATTATTAAATCCCCTTATATGCTCATGAGCAAGCAGCGCACAATCAGCAAGTAACCGGTCCTGGAGAAAAGCCACTTGGTTTGGCGAAATGAGCTCAATAATGGCACGGCTCGAGCGGTTGCATAAAACTTTGCTTATGATTTTATAAAGGACATTGCAACAAGATATAGGTCTGTAGTCTCCAAGCCCAGAAGCATTGGCACTCTTAGGGACAAGAGTGAGGAATGTGTGATTAATCTGTCGAAATTTTTTTCCAGAGTTGAAAAAGTTGAGGATTGCAGTGGTGACATCTTTGCCAATGACATCCCAAGAATTTTGATAAAAGTACCTATTGAACCCATCAGGCCCAGGGGCTTTGTCAGCCCCAATTTGAAACACATCATTTTTGACTTCCTCAGCATTAACAGGTCTTTCAACCCACTCAGCAGCATTTTTAGTAAGAATTCTTTTGGGGGTAAGGCAAGGGAAAACCCTCCAGTAATCATTCTGATTATAGAGCCTAGAGTAGAAATCAGGCGCTTCAACTTTCAACAAGTTTATAGAATCATTTTGCAAACCATCGGCAGAGATAAGGTGCCCCAGGTTATTTTGACTTTGCCTAGCCCTCATGGCAGTATAAAAGAATCTAGAATTCCGATCTCCAAGCTGAAGCCAATTTTGTCTGCTTTTTTGCTTAAGAATGTATTCTTCAATATCTATAGCATCAGCAAGCTGTTTAATAAGGCACTTCTCCTTCTTTTGTAATTCCGTACACACCCCCAAATTGGGATTGCTTTGTATAATATCAAGATTGGCGCGGATCATAGAAACATCATTGGCAACACGGAAGGCTGCCCCAAAACTCTTAAGACCCAATTTAAGGTTCTTAAGTTTAGCAACAAGTCTAATCATCGGGCAGCCACTAGCCCAGTAGTCCCAGTGCTTCTTAAGCACACCTTGAAACTCAGGACTACTATGCCAAGCATTGAAGAATCTGAAAGGCTTGGGGTCAGACCCCCCAACCTGGTGAGTATGGATAATGAGAATGGAATGATCACTTGTACCCCCAGAGCTATATTCACAATATGAGGATGTGAGGATATTGATCCAAGAACTATTGCAGAAAGATCTATCCAGTGTGGCTGATATTCGACTTTGCCCAATACTACAATTGGTCCAACTCATAGTGTTGCCAACAGTTTTGAGTTCTAAGAGACCACTTGTGTTAATGCAATCATTGAATTCATCAACAATGTGACCATCAATCATCCTGCCTCCAATTTTATTCATAGAATATCTAACACAGTTGAAGTCCCCCCCAATAATCCAAGGGGTACTTCTGTATTTAAGGCCAGCAGCCATAATATCCTTCCAAAGGATTCTGCGCTCTTGATATGAATTGGAAGCGTAGATCATAGTCGCTATCATAGAAAAACCCACAGTATTACTGCATTTCATGGAGATGTGTTGCGCCGATGTTTCATCAACCGTGCACTTCCAGATATCCGGATTATACATGATAACAATACGATCGTTACGATGAGTAGCCCGATTGTCAATAGACATCCAATTCTTGGGGAAACATTTAGTTATTCTATGGGCGTTATTACCAACCGCTTTAGTTTCAAGAAGCCCAACTATAGAGGGAGCGTGCTTGCGGACTCGGAACTTGAGCTCATTCCGCCTAGCGACGTTATTAAGCCCCCGAGTATTCCATATGAACAAAGTCATTAGGAGGAGGGGGGAGGATGTCCAACATCCTTATTGATTCTCGAGCTTTTCCGGGTGCCCTTAGAAAGGGAAACTCCCCCGATGCTCTTAAGTTTTTTCCGATCCTTACTTTTTTGTTTTAACTCAGCTTGTTCCTCATACCAAGCTTCATTAATGATAGTCATTTCATCGGGCTCTTCTTCGGTTTCAATGGCATCAGAGGCATTGAGAAGAGAAGCACCTATTCGAGACTTATTCCCACCCCTTAGTATATTAAACGGGTTGGCGTCTTCCAGCGTTGATTTATTAAAATTGCTCGGAGTGCTCTTGTTGTCGCAGATTTTAGTGTTCCTGATAGGTGAGTGTAGTATGGTAGGAGCTATGAGCCCCCGTGCCAGAGATTCCCCCGATCCCTCCCCCCATTCTCATTAGCTATGTATCCCTCCTTGTTACATGGGTCGCCATACACCCCCGAATAGCTAGGCACAGCTAGCAGCTGACTTTTATCATACATTACATGAACATCCCCCAGCTTTTTAACCTCACTAAAAGCATCTCCCGAATCTGTAGAAGAGGTCCTGCCTTTATCACATAATACCTGAACATCCCCCGAATGCTTATCCTCATCACGAATAGCGCCTGAAATCAAAGCAAAAATCCCGCCTTCGTCGCCTTTAGATCCGCTGCTCCCGCCTGTAGCTCCCTAATGCAAGGACCCATTACATCCCATGCTAACACTGGTCGCAGCCAGCGTAAATACATCGTTCCGCACATCAGTGGCATCCCCTGCCTTGACAACCTCACCCAGACCCATCCGGTCTTCACAGTGATTCACACAACTTCTCCCCTCACCATCAATACCCCACAGAGATCCAACCACCTTATTACAGTTTGAAGCACCCTCCAGCCTCGTAGACATCAGGGCTTCTTCTTCCCCTACAGAGCATATAACCTTCTCCCTATTACAGCCACCGGTCTCCTTATTTACATTACTCTCAGTACTAGGCTCCCTCTCCAGATTACAAGCATCATCAATCTCCAGACAAACATGCATCTGGGTAACAGATCCCCCCTCAGCTTTAGGTCCATCAAAAGGCTGAGCAACCATCGAAGCCTCACCATTTTTAACAGAAGGGCATTGACCAAGAATGTGTCCAAAACAGACACAATTTGCACAGCGGGGAGGCTCACTCTCGTACCTGACAGCCACCTCTATCGACGCCTTATCACCAAGCTGAACGGTGATGAACTTTGGCAACTCGTCTTCAGCTTTAACCTCAATCAAGCACCTGGCGTATGCAAGCCTTTCCAGCCTCGCCATCGCACGATCCAAACAGATTGGGACGCCGACCACACTCGCAATGGCGTTAAGGATGCGAAGTGTCCACAAATTAGTAGGAAGGTTGGGGAATTGTACCCATATTGGCACTGCCGTGAGTAAATCGCGATCGAACCCCGCCTCCGCGCTCCACCTCTGCAGTACAACAAGCCAGCCGTCGAAAAGCCAGGGACCACCATGCAAGATCATATCTGTATCTTCTTTTGATTCAAAGCGAAAGAAAAAGAAACCATTATCACGAGAGAATATATTAACCTCTCCCTTCGTCTTCCATGTCCGCATCACCCAAGCTTTTATCTGGCCGTAGTAGGGAATGTCGCCCACCACATAGCCAACTACGGTATTCTCCCACCGTTCGACTCCCTCGGCCAGCATATCCTCCGATAGCACAGCAATCGCGACTCCATCGTCGTCAAATTCCAGAGCAATGAACGACATACTGAGGGAGCTAGACCTGTTCTTGCTTCCAGAGCAGACTTCAGACCACGTCTTCCGTTCAGTACTGGAACTTATCTTTAGAGGAATCTTCGGCCTCAGCGCTCGTCTCTCGAACGCTTTG